>JBAJFG010000016.1:0-600000 GCA_037903475.1 Ancylostoma caninum
AAACTTCTTTTCGGGAAGTCAGCGTTAGCGTGCTGTGATTCACAGCTGCTTTTATGAGTCAGAGTAAGTGTGGACACTGGGCAGTTGCTGACTTTTGCTGAGTAATATAGTATATGTACAGAGGAGATGCTGCCAGTATAGTTTACAGTTTCATACGTTGTACTACACCCTACGGAAATTGTTTCTGTCATGGTATATGAGTTTCATCCGCAATGATAGCTCGAGAGATTTCAGACAGAAAAAGAACTCGTGAGAGAGTTTGCGGAACTTGGAGAAGCAGCCAGTGGAAACAGGCGGTATGCACCCAACTATCGTTATTTTTGAAAGAGTCCATATCTACACATATAGTGCGTTTCACCGATGATTATAATTGTGAAGATATTAGAGAAGTAGAGAACGCGGGAAAAAGTGCCGTATTCGGAGAGGCAGGTGAGAAATGCTGATTTCAGGCACAATCCTGAGCTATCGTCGTTTTTGACACGGAATACAGTTGCTGAAATGGTGTTTTCCCTTTGGGCAATTGATGGATGGTTTGTACCACATCTAAATAATCTTCAAAAAATCATAAAAATTTTTTTACTGTCTTTTACATTTTCAATATAACTACTAAATTTTAATTCTACAAGATTATATTATTGTAGGTCAAATTTTATTCGAATTGTAATAAAACTCAGAACAGCCTAAAAACTGGTAAGAATGTGGCTCATGCTCCCCTCCTAATAATCTTCTTCCAGAAAGGCTGACTTTCCTGTGCAGCTCACATGCAACCTTTCTGGTTCCAACGGCAAGAATTCGAAGTAGTTCCACTTCTAGTGTCGCACGTGCAAACTTGTTTCGATGAGCCGCACATAAGTACTTAAAATGATGATTACAGGCGCAGCCTCGGAGGAGAGAGCGCAGACGACGAGTTTTGGGCGTTACGCCTCCTTTGATCTGTGATAAGCAGTGATATGATTGGTTGAAGATAGTGAAGGGGCACGTGGTTGGTTATATGCAGTTCGCACAGCTCGCGCTGCCCATTTCTGATCAGTTAAAATAATGCTATATTGTACAGTATTAAGTACACTTCGCACAGTAATTAATTCACCAATTTGTAATCAGTTTATTGTGGCATCGTAGGAGTAGCCAAGGAATGGGTTACCACCTTATGGCAGTTACCCAGTGGCTTCACAAGATCTGTTCCCCGACCTCGGTCACTTCGCCGGGGTTGGCACATCTCCATCGTCGTCTCTACGCTCCAACAGGTACAAAGCAACAAATCATGGCACTGAATGCTAGAAGACGTTCAGCGCGAACACCATGACTTCAAGATTCTTCTACAAAGGATTCCACGCCGCCAAGTTTACCCTCCTGATAGACAGGGCAGATTTTTTTATTTCTTAAATAATTTTACGATTATCCTTATCGTTCTTACACTCCCTGTCATCACGTTTGCTGTTTCCATCAAAGCCCTAGATCTTCACATATTCCCTTATTCTCAAGATAATTCTTTAGCACCTGCGGCTCCATTTATTCTGTGGCAACTTTTCATAGTTAAAAAAGGTTTAGAATTATTAATTATGATAGTGCGAGGTGCCTAAGTCAATGTAGCACTCGCTGAATTCCGAAGAAAAAATCCCAAAAAGTTGCAGCAGAAATTTGAGGCGCATCTGAATCAGCAAACTAGTCGGGCTGTTATCACGAATATGAGAACAAATAGAAAAATCTGCTAACCACAGAGTTGTTCAAAGAAGGGTAGTACCTACATATGTAGAAAAAAAAACCCACCAGCCCAGGAAAAACCCAAGAAAACCCCACCAGGAAACAGAATTTCGCGGAAATTCCTGTAGAGTGACGTGTTTCAGAGGAAAGTATGTAGCAAAAGAGCGAGGATCTCTGCAGGGATTCTAATACCATATATAGCTTGAAAATGAGTCAATGAAGGAGGAAATCCTTGAAGACGTTGCAAAGTAAATGGTGCCTGTTGAGTATGGATCGTATGGATTTTTTCCGAATGGTTAGAATGAGCACAAGAAGAAGAAGCAGCTGTTAGCTACTTTTTTTTTAATTTATAAGGTTCACCCGATAGTAAATAGGTAAGTAGATGCGTGGGATTTGTATGAAACAGGTAATAAATACTACATTATAATGCCATGTGTTTTGGTGTGAGTGGTAAAAAAAAAGAATGATTCATAATTAACAACCACCCTCTATTTACTGTTGATGGTGGGCTAGATGTGGGCTCACATTCGTTATTTTAGAATAAATTATGCTAAAAGTTGGAATAATCCAGTAGAATTTCTTTCAAAAGGGCTCCATTTACTGGAGAATTGGTGGAAATAAAACAACATTTTTCTAGCAGGAGCTATGCGAACCCTAGGAATAATTTTTTCCCTTTTTTCGCTTTATTTGAAGATTACACGCTCAGGAACGTGGAAATCTTTCCTTTTTATAGTCGAAAATTCCTTTGAATCAAAAAAGTTTAAAATACATTGAACGGCCACAAAAAAGTGATTATTAGTCACCCCTGATGACAGCTGTGATTTTCGAAACATCGTTGTCAGTGCTCATCGTTGACAACGTTTATTCATCCCGATCCGTGACAGAGGTGTCGTCGTCGCCTCGGGAGACAAAAGGCTCTGTCGGGGGTGAGTAAGACGTCGTGAATCATGTAGGGACCTCACGAATTGTGAGGAGTGCCACGATTCTGAAAAGGCGAAACAGGTCGAATAAGTATAAGGGGAAAATGAATCTGCTGCTTTTTTTAGAATACTCACTCTAGGATAATGGTAAAAATAGAAGCAATATTATAAAAAAAGTTATGAAAAAATGAGATACGAAGTAGTTTGAAGGAGAAGAAAACTGAAAAAATGCTGTGTTGAAAGACTGCAACTGAAACACTGCAGCATACTACACAAAACATGACGGAAATCCTTTTTTTTTCTTTCGAGAAGTCAATGCTTTGAATGAGTCAATCAGTAGGTTTACTCGAATATTCGTAGATTTTTTCGAATGATTAGAGCGCTGATTCGTTCGAAGCTGGACTCGAATCGATTTGAGGAAGTCGAATAAGTGGCTATTCCTCTGTCATACCCCACCGGACACTAAACTTCTTAGTCAGCTTAGCATAGTTAAAAAGCGAGTTTAGGTAAATTCCGGAGTAAGTTCCAAATACGCTGATGAGCAGGTCCAGAAAATTCGCGTACAAGCTGATTATACATAATTTTCGATGATCTTTCTGCTGATGTGATTCGTTTAAAGTCAGACGCTGAACAAATTCTATTTATTCATTTTTTTGTTTTTTTTTCATTTTTGCGTTGCTCATTTTTACTGTATAGCCTGTAGATCTATTCAACGATGCTAAGCCGTGATCCATGTTTTTTGAGATATTTCTGGATACAGACGCTCGGTGATTACGTACTTTCAGGACCGAATATAAAATGGAGTTAGCTGCCATGGGAGAGTGCACAACAGAGACATGACTCATTCCTGATATATGATTTTACAAAGAGTAGCACTTCATTTTCTTGTTCTTTATGTTCCCCTTCTACTACTCTACGCCGAATTCAGAAAAATTTATCGGTTAACGAGGCTTATCAAAGCCCTGGCTTCAAGAAGAGCTGTATCCTCATCTTTGCAGAATTTAAAGAATTGAACTGAGTAGGAGTATATACTCGTTATAAAGTAATCCGGCTATTCCTCTTTGAATTATTGTGAGCCGACAACCGACCCCATTTACTTGTGACCACCCAGTCCTCCCATTTCTCTTTTCATATCCTCTACGTTTTCTTTTAATGAAGGTATGATCCCGCCTAATTCCGTGGATTCTCCAGAGGTTATTGCTCTTCCAGATTCAGGAAAAAAAGTACCATTTTGTGCTCAAATTATTAACAAATCCAGGACTAGAAGCTCGTGGAGGTGCACCTTGGATTTCATGAACTTGTGCAAAGCAGCTGGATGCTTACAGGCTGTGTTTGTTACTCGTGTCGTTGATCAATCAGCGAAAGAAACGACATCCCTACAAATAAGATGGAAGACCGTTCAGGCGATGAGGTGAATAACCAAGGTAAACCTCGTGGATGTCTGGAGCAGGTTGGTCCATCTCAACAGCCGTTCCACTTCACAGCGCCTGGGGCACCAATTACAAAATGTGCGTTGATCAGTGATGAATTGCTCGGGACCGTCAAACTGCTGACGCACACATGGATTAATCCTGGAAATGCGTCACCTCCAAGAAGCTGTTAGAGTACTCATCCACTGCTAGGACATCTAACATAGCGGGTTTGAGGGAAATATCGGGACATTCCAGAATATTTCATAGGATTTCGACAAACGCTTCTGCTCAACTATCCAGAAATTCTTTAAAGCTCGGGATTGCTGTCAGTATTTCTAACAGCTGCGATTGATTACTAGTACTATTTGCAAGGCAGAACCATTCATACTGCTAGGAGTTACTAGATGAACATGTGGTATCGTCTACATTCTTCCGTGTGCCCATCAACATATGTTCATTGATCCGATTGGCTGCTGGTGCTCTTCGCATCCTTACATCCGCAGTTGTGTGGGTTTTTACGGTCATTATTTGATAGAGACCTCTTAACCTCATGGCCGTTTTCTTCCAGCCGCGTATTCAGGCTTTCCTTTCTTTTCCAGGAATATATCACGTAGTTCATGCATCCACGAGGTTTTTGCCACTGCTTTCTTTTAGTTCGTCGAAAAGTAATGAGGAGGAGGTTAAAAAACTAAGGAAATGCGTCAAGGTGAAGGGTGAACCCTTAGATCTGGACCTGGATTCATCATTGAGATTACCCAGGGTAAACGTGTTGATGCTCCTGTTAAAGATGAGTAAATTTGGGTGATGTCAGCATTATTGCTCTGGGTAATCCCAATGATGCATGGGGCTCCTGGAGATTTTTAGGAAAATCTTCCAGCATGACCCTATGCCTAAGTAACTTATTGATAACTTGTGAGGAAACGAAGATATTTTTTTCTACAACCTAAAACCAGAATCAGAGCTGTTTTCGTTGCCTTTGTAACGTAAATCCCATATGTTTGCTTGGCAAAAAAAAAAACCACTGGTTTTGAGGATTCTTAGCCTTTTGGAATAGGGATGGCCAAGCCACCTCCTTACAACTTCATAATTTCGTTTCCTGGATATTGCTCTGGCTTCGTTCAAGCGAATGACCTCATACTACTTATCGAATTAACAAGTAAATATGAGCTTAGCTCAGCAACGTTAGAAAAGCAATAGTAGCCCTCAATAACATTTGAATCGCATGGATTGCGACCTAGAATTGATGCAATAAAATGTCCTGGATCTGGAACTCATTATGAATCTCATGCTCGGGAAGAGGTCTACAAAAACTAGAAAGCAGGCGCAGAGTTCGCTAGGCATTATACTTGCACATTTATTCGACTGTTCGAATGTCGAATATTTCGAATATTCGAATGACGGAACAAATTCGAAGACGAGTGAAAAAACTTTCTCCATCTTCCGACTTAGTCCGGAAAATGAGGTTTTTGAATATGAGAACTTTCGAATGAGTTCGATCACTCGAACGAATCATTCGAATAATCGAATTCATTCGAATAAATGTGCAAGTATACTAGGCATCCACCTTCTCCAGGATGGCACTAGGAGAATACTCCTCTATGGCAAAGAACCACAATTTTTGATTGCAGCATGTTGGTGATAATTTTTCATCCTGGAGAAATATTTTTGTTCATATTTTTTTGAAGCAGGATTTGTCGTTGGGGCTGCTCATCCAATCGTATATATACTCAGGAATTCTGGATCCTTTTGAACTTTGAGATAAGCTTTGAAATAGATCTATTAACAGTACAATGTCATGTACATGACCACCATGCTCAAGCAATCCACACCTGCAAAATATCACTGATAGCTGAACAGGTGTTCGGGTAATGCTGTAATATCCTCACTTCACAGTGTTTTGTCGATTCTTTAATATAGCACATTTTTGTCATAAACACTCTCGAATGTTGACGAAACCCTGGAATTCATTGAGTTTACTGATTCTGGAACTCATTGAGTTTACTGATTTTTCCAGAATTTAGCAAATTTTCCCAACTTTATTCTGAGCCTCTTCTCCACCTCGATTAATAGGGTGCCGGGAGAGATCTTGTCGTTTTTTATCTTCTTATTTTCCTTCATTTCGTATTTTCTGTCGACGTTTTTGCAGAATTCCGAAAGCGAAATTCTTATCGTACAAAAACTTTCTCTATTACTTGGATAACTCAACTATAATGAATAATTAGGGGTTTAGAAGTAGTTGCGACAAAAATTTTCTATTGGTAACTCCTTATAGAGTTGGGCAGTTTGAATTTTCGAATATTTAGCTGCTGTACATGTATGATACGTGTAAACGAACACCGTTTCTACGGAATTATTTCTTCGAAAAAAAAAATCCGTTGCTGTGGTCGAAGGTTAGGGTTATAGGTACCGGCAAACACCTACATGAAAGAGTTCACGGCTGAAATGTCATCCTAAATTGGATTGCTCACAGTACACGTGTTACGGTTCCAGTCCAAAATATACTTAGCACTGGATAATGCATTGGATAGCCATCGATTTATTCAGAATTCAAAAACTCGATTTCGAATAAATCTATAGTTCGGATGTTTGAGAAGGAGGGAGCAATACAATCCTCTAGGAATGATAAGGGTGCATTGAGGTCTTTCTTTTTTTTTGAACACTCGATTTTTTTCAGGTCTAGTCATGCATAAATATTCAAATGGACTAAGTTGTTCGATTTTTATTCGGTCCCAAGTATAGTCGAAAAGACCGTTTACACAATGCTTGTTCACATTTTTCTTATATCCATCCGATCAATCCAAAAATGGCAACGATCAGGATTTTCGCCGTCCTAGTTTCGTCAGAGAGCTTCAGGCAATAGGTACAGACAATACAATAGAATATTTTTTATGTAGGTAGAGTGGAGTCATGATCTGCAGTGGCCCGAAACAAAAGTGAAAGAAAGGCCTAAGATGGTAAAAATTTGGCCTGGTGGTTATTCATGGACTAATCACATGTAGGCTAGGTAATATTAATAAATGTTCTGTAAATGTGTCTATTGGGCTGAAGCTTGGAAGTACAGCGCTTATTCCGGATTCTCTTTTATATGTAGGTGGTTGCGATATCTTCAAACCCAAATGTCGATCTCGTAACGGAAGGAACCCTTCCTTAACTTTTTCTCTTTTTTTATTTTTGTTTGTCTTTTATTCTTTCATTAAGTTCATTTATTTATTTATTACTCACCTAAGAAATGTACTTTTCTCCAAGAAATAGGCCAGTACGATGGAGTCGGCTTTGCTGGTTCTAGTCCACTATAGGTGGCACTGGAAAATATAAAAATTTGAACTGTCTTACTTTACTATGAAACAAAACGTAGACGGAAATTTTTTTAGCGATTCTTATTTCCGCTACTGTATGCACATATAACCTGTCTCGCTACTATCCCTAGACCGGATCAAATGAAGTGAAAAGCAAAAACCTCAACTTGGTCTCAATCCTGGGCACTGGATACGAGTAATAACTGAGGCTCCATTCGCATATTCACAGGCCTTTTTCAACTGGGAAAATACTGAATTACTTTGCTAACTGAAAACATAGGAAAAGCGAAATCTACTATTCCTCTTGTGCTTGGTTTCATATCTTCTATTTCTGTTCACACGGCTCTTCCTCATTTTATTGGGATGAAAATTACCACCAAAAAAAGTCGGTCCAAGCAGTCTGCACTGTTAGTGTGAACGTCGCCTGGAATGAGCTAATTCCAGGATAAGTTGTCTTTCTGCTTCACTCTCTCGATCATTTGAACCTCCATCCAGTTCCCCGTTCTTTCTATTCACTTCCATTCTTACATTTCATCATTTGATCTTTAAAGTATTTTGTTTGAACAATCTTTCGGAGGAAATCGTTATCCTGGACACTCGAAAAGCTCCAACGCTTTTTCCAGTGGTCTATCTTCCAGTAAATTCTGTGTCCTTGGAATCACGTTACGTTGCATAGCTCTACTATCATTAGCAAATTCCTGTTAACTGCGTATCCTTATGAAAATGTGATGTAAGGCTGGTCAATAGTGTAGAACGTTTCACTGGATTTGCTGGATCCTTCTAATGATTCTAACTGCCCATAAGAGAACCGCTTTCGTATCATGGATGTTTTTTATATATTTTTTTATACACTGAATATTAATCCTGTTCAGTCATAGGGGAAGTTTTATGCAGTACATAGAAGACATCAGAAACAGCTAGCTCATAAGTATTGAATTCTACGAGTTAAGCATTAAAAAAGTTTCTTAGTACAACATCCAGACCGCTACAAGTAGTAGTAATCCAGCGATTTTCTGATTTTTCACTTTTGCCTCTAAAAATTGAAAGCATTATGTGGCCTCAATTCTGTTTCTACTAACAAAACCCTCTTGCCAGAATTTCAATGGAGTAAATGCTTGTGTTTGTGTCACAGGCTCACAATCAACGAATACAGTTGTCTGCTCCAGAATTCCTTGGCATTCCTCCAATAAAATTCAAAGAGTCTCTCAAGGTCATCTCCCTAAAGCCTATCAGCTACATACCATGTGTAGCGTTAACACTTTTGAAATGCAGAAAAAAGTCATGGTGAGAATCCTTGCCTTCTTTCCATATTCTGGACCCATAGGTTTATTCTTGGATAAGGAGATGTGTGATAAGCTACGGTGGATCTGTTGCATGCCGATGTTTGCAATTCTGTGCACCGGCTCACCGACAATGTGAAAAAAACAAGGTAAAACTAAGTAATGAGATCGTTGAGTACTCCTTACCTGCTCATAATAGTGCTGGTACCATCGAAAGCTTACAGAAGCCTCACCCAGAAGCACGTTCTGACTTCGGAGCATCCTGTTTGCCGATTTTCCGAGCGCAACGTCGCGATGACCTTCATCAGGAAGCCGGCCGGTATCTGTTGGACTCCTGGGTGGAATAATTGGAAGTGCCTAAGAACCCGATGGGGATTAATTCTGGAACATCGAAGATGTCAACAGATTGGATACGATATCGATACGGGTTCGAATTGCGGGAAGCTGTCGGGCACCTATTGACCATCCCGGAACTTTCATGCATATCACACCAGGATTCCATAACCTTAACTGTGGCCCTTGTAATGCACATGTTTCATCTCGCATTCATGGTGATGCTCCCTTTGAAGTGCATGATGAGTCGTTACGTCGGCGTTTGTCACCTAGGTATGTACTCGGGAAAAAAATTGTGAATCTTCCACTACAACCTTTCTCCATGTGTCCCAGTCCTATTCGCTCTACAGTTAAAAATAGGGCCTTCACCTCTCTTCCCAGGATTACAACTTTTGATGTCTTTGAATGAATGGAATTCCAGCAGACGCGAAAATCTGTCTACACCTTCATAATTATAAACTGTTGATTTGTTCAATTTTCTTTCAAAGACTAGATTCTATCATCAGAGCTACAGTCGATTCCGGCAGCCACTGCAAATGGGCGCCGGCGGGCGCCGGCCGCCGCCACCCTCCGGCGCCCCGGTATTAATGAGCTATAAATCACTCGAGCTTGGGAGAAAGCGAAGAAAAATACAATTTTAGTCCATGGTAGACAGAGTGCAGTGGATATGTTAAGGCTATAAAGCAGGGGACCATTTTCACAACTTTCACGTTTTTTCATTTTTGTGATTTTCATGGGGAAAGATTTCTGAATACACAATAAGCGAAGCCAACTCTTCCATTTTCTGCTATAGTACACTGCTTCGCGAATACAAAAATGGCCGTTATTCTTCTATAGATGGACACAGTACTTCAGTTATCCCATCTGAATAATAAAGCTCATCCAATTCGGGATCCTCAGAAATAATTGAAATCCGTACAAACTGTTCCATATCCATTGCGAAGTAGTTCTACCGCTGTCATTTATCTTTCGTGGAGCAGTCCTTTACGGCGGAGTTACTCTCTCCCGGTTTCCCTCAACTTTGAAAAAGTGGTTTTTCACTATTACTTACACTATTACTATTACTTACACTTACACTTATCGTAGTTTATCTTTGAAATTTATGCAAAACGTTGCCGGATGCCTTCCTGGACTACCCGAAGGAGATCACGGGGGACGTTCTAAGCAGTGAACCCCAAACACTGCGATACTTAACTCTGGATCTCCAACGGAGTGGAACCAGCGATAGGGACAGATTGCAATCTGCCACTCAAACCACTGAGCCATCCGGGCTACTTTTTATGTTGGAGTTTATTAGATAACTGCAGTAGCCGTAGGCAGCATACTATATGTATTTGCAAAACGGGGCACAGGGCAGGATTCGATCCCCTGACCACCGCAACGACGATCATTCGCTCAACCCACTGAGCTATGCGCGCACGCGATGCAACATACAAATAGTGTCCAATCTTACTTACACTTACACTTATCGTAGTTTATCTTAGAAATTTAGGTGAAAAGGGAGTTGGGTGGGGCCACTCCTGTGAAGCCTAAGCCTAAGCCTTAAACCCATTCTTAAGCATAGGGTTAGGCTTATCTACACTGTCTACTATGGACTAAAATTGTATTTTTCTTCGCTTTCTCCCAAGCTCAAGTGATTTATAGCTCATTAATACCTGGGCGCCGGAGGGTGGCGGTGGGCAGCGCCCGCTGGCGCCCATTTGCAGTGGCTGCCGGACCGGACACCGATAAGCATTGCCATTTTTTATTCATTTTCTTCTTACCGTTCTTGTCTTCCAGGCATCATTCCAACCACACCTTGACCTTACAACGCTTTCAACTACGTTTCATATGGCTTCTTATGTCAATGAGGTGTTACGTACCTATTCTCACTTTTCAAACCCTTTTGCAGTGTAATTGCTTCTATGATGATTATTTGTGAGCCTTTGTTCACTTTTTTCCAAATTTGCAAGAGATATGTATACATATATAGTAGCAAATAGTGGTGATCCTCCCACTTGCGTTTTAATTGTTCCAGAAGTCTCGCGGATTGAGTCGCTACATTTCAAGGAAACGTTTCCTACGACTTTCACTACTTCACATGACATGAGGTATCTGTTAAACGAGCCTTCCATAGACTTTTTCACCGTTAGGTAAGAGACACTTGCTATTCTAGGGTGCATGAAAACAGCACTCACACCTGGAGTGCCAGTGGAAGGGACACGATTTGGCACTCGGAGATAAAGGAGACGAAGCCGGGTTTGTCCGAGTATTAAAATATTTGATACTCCGATAAAAAATGAAATAGCAGCAAAGTTAGCACTAGGAAACCATATCCAAATTGGTTTCGTGCATTCTTCCCGAAAACTTAAGGAAAATAATGAAAATCAGGCAAAATATGAGAAGTTAAAGTATTGGGCAGGATAACCGTGATATTATATTTACGTGAATGAAAAAGAGTGTGATGAGACCGCTCCAAGGAACTTTTGGGTAGGTTGTCCCAGAAATGATGGCCGTTTTTTTTTTGAAATTCCACTTTCTGAAAGGAGACCCCTACTCAAACCACACAGGTGTTTCTCTGGAATAAATTTTTTTAATATAGGTGAACCACCCAAAATTCTTTTGTTTGTTGCAGCCTTTATTTCTTAGACAAGCTAAGAGAAGAAGAAAGCTGTTTTGCTATTGATATCCAGAGCTTACAGGCTTCTTTATCCAGTTTTTTTTTCGAATAGATGAACCATTGATTCCATTTATAGATAAAAAGGTCTACTAATACATATTTGGAGCGCAGTAAATAAATAAAAGAAAACAAGAAAAGATTTAATGCTCTACTTTGCATTAACTTCTCGAATCGATTAAAAATCGTGAGGAGCTTTGTAAAAAAAAACAGAGAATTGAAAAAGATGAAATTACTACATTCTTCAGGATCATGTGCTCATAGACAACCCTCCTTTCAGCGTCTGGTCGTATTTTTCGATCGTTCGGTCAGGATCTAGAATCTGTGGTGTTTGCTGTAGTAGCCTTTTTATCTGGAGGAGTAATTTTATTCATAGGATGTTTTATTGTGACGAAATGTTTCCAATTTTACAAGGAAAGGGTGAGGAGGTGAGGAAATCTTATACCTCTGCGAGCATCGTACACTATCAATCCGTAACCATTTCAGGAAGCGACGACGTGCTATGGGAGTTGACGATGATGAACTTAACGATGCTGTCTTGAGCGGTGCTTTCGATACAGAAGTATGCGAAGAGGAAGAAAGTAGACTTGTCAGTATATAATCTGCCTCATTCAACTGCTTAATTAATATGTGATAAACATATCTTGCTCATTCTGTTTTACTTACTGCTTGCTGGCAGTAACTAAGAGTCAAGGAAATTGTTTAAAACAAAGCTAAGAACTCATGTTTGCCTACACAAATTGCTTCTACACTGAAACCAACAGTTGTGAACGAATCTACGTATGCTCGCATGAATCCAAGAAATCTTCACCTAAGCCTGTCCTGCGAAAAAATTAACATCAGTGGTTTTTTTTTTCACCACAGAGAAGGAAAGGTTTTACTTAAAATCGTTCCCCAATATTTAATGAACAAGTTCCATCGAGAAATTTCTTCCAGAATTCCTTTGAGATGAGAGGTTGATCTACCAAATAAGGAAGGAACCGTCTTAAATTATTGCGAGCATTGTTGCAGGAATGAGAGCATGAAGATAAAATTTAAATTGGTCGTCTTGCGACATTCCTCGTGAAATTCTAATTTTCTTCAATTTATACTCATAAGAACCCATGACACGTTGTTTCTCCTATTCAAAAGCACACGGTATTTCCTAGAGCGATCCTCACTTGTCCAAGCGATGAAAATTATGAATTTGCCTTCTAATCTGTGTCTGAGTAAAATGGGTTGATGGGTTGTGATAAAAGCCTCTTGCAAAGATGAAGGGACTGCTCTTTGATATGGTATATTTCATATGCATGCATTTCACTTCGCTCATAGTTAGTTTATCTGCATTTTCTACTTGGTATCTTCCTTTTTTTCTCCATTTCTAGAAGCTGCACCCAAGGAGCAACTAGGAGGGAGCCGATCTGAAGATCATTGCCGACTTCCGCCTAGTTTTTTGAGTACTGAAATAGTGAAATATAGGTATCACGTATCACAAGAAAGATCTGATAGTATAACTAAGAATACTCACTTCTTTTTAGAAATGAGAAATGTTTAAGAGGTTTTTGACTACTTAGCAAAAAAAAAAACTACATTGTGAAGGTGGCGCAGATTTCTCAGGCGACCCCTTTGGTGAGCCTCAGTAAAAAAAAACACAAAAAAAAAACAAAGCATTCAGAAAGAGAACATTTGTAGAGCTGTGGGAGGATTTATGAACGCTCCCAGGCAAATCTAGTGTTTCCAACTTATCCATGGTGGACGAGTTTTCGCATCAGAATGTGACAGATTCCATAGTTTCTATCGTTACTTGATGCTGCTAGCTGCGGTGAGTCATTCGCTTTAAGTATGCGCATTTCTGTCCGGAAAACCTCGTCTTCTTCATGACGTTGGGTAAAAGGAACCTTCCCAGGAACATTTCTGGACCTAACTCGTGCTAGACCTCATGAAACAAAATGGGGATTTCAAGCAAATATGCGCTACAAATGCGAATTCTCTTCAATAATCTTTGATCCACAAGTTGTCCAGGTTTTTAACGCTCCCTGTCGCATTGATCTTAAAAACGCGACGGACATAGACCATGGGCGGCTTGGATAACACATGCCGCATAGTTGTGGCAGCAGCTGTTGCCGCAACGTCGCCGAAAAATACTCGTTTGGCATGAGCAACAGTTGTTACTGCATGGTACAAAGACCATCAGCACATAATTAATGGCCTATGCATAAAAGTGTGATGCTGAAAAGGATTTCTGGAACGAGATAATTATTCTTTCTCACCGCTAAATGTTTACTACAGTGTAGAAAAAAGGGAGGAAAAAAGACTAAAGAGCAAAGATTAAACAAAAACAAAGCAAAAACGATCTTCGCTGGATGCTTTGTGTTAATGCCATATAGATGACACAATAAAACTTTGAATTAAGATTCTTTCCTTTATACGTTGATGAGTCTACAGTCGGGTCCGGCAGCCATTACAAATGGGCGCCGGCGTGCGCCGGCCGCCACCACCCTCCGGCGCCCCGGCATTAATGAGCTATAAATCACTCGAGCTTGGTAGAAAGCGAAGAAAAATACAATTTTAGCCCATAGTAGACAGAGTGCAGTGGATATGTTAAGGCTATAAAGCAGGGGACCATTTCCACAACTTTCACGTTTTTTCATTTTTGTGATTTTCATGGGGAAAGATTTCTGAATACACAATAAGCGAAGCCAACTCTTCCATTTTTTGCTATTGTACATTGCTTCGCGAATACAAAAATGGCCGTTATTCTTCTATAGATGGACACAGAACTTCAGTTATCCCACCTGAATGATAAAGCTCATCCAATTCGGGATCCCTCAGAAATAATTGAAATCCGTGCAAATTGTTCCATATCCATTGCGAAGTAGTTCTACCGCTGTCATTTATCTTTCGTGGAGCAGTCCTTTACGGCGGAGTTACTCTCTCCCGGTTTCCCCCAACTTTGAAAAAGTGGTTTTTCACTATTACTTACACTATTACTATTACTTACACTTATACTTATCGTAGTTTATCTTCGAAAGAGTTTTCCACTATTACTTACACTTACACATATCGTAGTTTATCTTCGAAATTTATGCAAAACGTTGCCGGATGCCTTCCTGGACTACCCGAAGGAGATCACGGGGGACGTTCCAAGCAGTGAACCCCAAACACTGCGATACTTAACTCTGGATCTCTAACGGAGTGGAACCAGCGATAGGGACAGATTGCAATCTGCCACTCAAACCACTGAGCCATCCGGGCTACTTTTTATGTTGAAGTTTGTTAGATAACTGCAGCAGTCGTAGGCAGCATACTATATGTATTTGCAAAACAGAGCACAGGGCAGGATTCGATCCCGTGACCACCACAACGCCGATCATTCGCTCAACCCACTGAGCTATGCGCGCACGCGATGCAAATAGTGTCCAATCTTACTTACACTTACACTTGTCGTAGTTTGTCTTAGAAACTTAGGTGAAAAGGGAGTTGGGTGGGGCCCCTTCTGTGAAGCCTAAGCCTAATCCTTAAACCCATTCTTAAGCATAGGGTTAGGCTTATCTACCCTGTCTACTATGGACTAAAATTGTATTTTTCTTCGCTTTCTCCCAAGCTCGAGTGATTTATAGCTCATTAATGCCGGGGCGCCGGAGGGTGGCGAACGCCGGCGCCCGCCACCGCCCATTTACAGTGGCTGCCGGACCGGACTGTATATGTATTTATTTCATGATTTTGACCAATATTTAACTGATATAGCAAGCAGGTCTGAGAATCTCTCGCCATCACTGCGAATTACAATTACAAGCGGTCTCTCCACATCTCCTCCTATCTGCACTGAAAAATAAACATTTTTCTCAAATAATGGAAGTATAAAATGTGAATGAAATCCACAGTTGAAATCTCCAACATCACGAAACCCCTGTTCTAGTGCAGAGAACTCGAAGAAAATGGAATTACCAAGTCACTCAACGGAATTATTCACTTACTGGAGTTCAGACTAGTAACTACATGTTTAATACCGCTATGGAAACACCCAGTCAACAAAGACGATCAAAATCTTGTAAAAATACAAGAGGAGTAAGAACTGTATTAAGAATAGGAGCAGTAATAGCCATACTGCACTGTATTTCGTAGCAATTTAGGATGTCTTCACAGGCAAAGACAATTAGAGCCCTCAATTTCTTCTCAATAACGAAAGGCAGATTTTCACACGAAAATCTTAGAAAAAGGACTTTTTTATATGTTCCACACAGCATCACAATTTATTCTATAGTAAAAAAATGTTTCGTAAGATATATCTTGGTTACTACCTTTTTACCCTCTGAAATTACAAATTTTTGACTGTATAACTCAATCAACACAATTAAATTTACCTGTATGAGGACGAAACAGAAAGCAGCAGTGTGGTTGTCCGAGGAATTGTCTCAGTTCTAACAAGGAATTTCCATTTGGCTTCGAATTCAAATCATCTCAGAGAAAAAATTCTAAAATAATGCAATTCTCGAAAAAAAAAAGAAATTGCAGACGAATTTATGCAAACACCCAAAGTATTTTTGAAACAAAAGCTTGATCGGATTCCTATATATTTAGATCGGAACCCATAGAATTGGCTGTGGAACAATTTGGTTATCCTGTTCAGTTCAGGGACCATTTTCCAGGAGCCCAACTATTCTTTAACCGTGGAAGCTATTATCCCTGTGGAAGCTACATTGGGAGTGTTAACGCTGAGGAGGAGTCAGCTATTGCCTGTTGTAGTTGTAGTATAATTCCTGTTTAAGCCTTCCCTTGGTGTGCTAAAATCTTTCAGCAGCTGCTTTATAATTGCTTAGGTTGTTTGCCCTATTGCAAACTGTGGCAAAATATTCACAGAGGTGAGCGCGAGTTAATTTTCAGCCGTAGCACGGAGCGTCACATAATCCGGATATGTTCTGCTGAATCGGATTATTTAAATTATCCGTGCTGTGGCTTAGCAGCGTTATGACGAACGTTCGTTCTCTCGCATACCTATACATGCGAGAGCAATATCCATTAACTTGCGCATATGCGCTGGATAAATTGCGCGCTGTTTGGTTTTTACAGATTTTTTAGAGGAAAAAGTTCATATTAAAGCAATTACGGAAATGAGGATAACAAAAACCATAATGTTAGTAGAGATTCTCCAGAATATCCCCGAGACACAGCTTCAAGACTATTCGCAAAATCGTTGGGAAATGGCTAGATTCAGCAGTGCTTTTTCTGCCGAAGAAGCTGTAAAAGAGGCAAAAAATTCAGGATAGGTATCCGGCAAAACCTAATCTATGCTAATTATATCAAATTAATGTCCATTCTTCTATATTTTACTAGTACTGCTGATGAGATTTTGGTGTTACCACAAACGGTATTAACAATGAGTTAACAAGTTAGACAACGGTGTAAGTGAATGAGATTGAGGATGGAGCGGAAGTTCATGATAAAATGACAAGGAAGAGCAGTGAAATTCAACTCTCATGTCAGTAGGAAAGGTTGATCAAACTTTGGATGCCAATGTCAAGGGCTCGTCAATTCGGTTTCACTGCACTAGACGATTTCCTCAAATGACAGTGAAGGAAGACCGCGAGAAGTCGGTAATTCTGGCATTTCCTTCGTGGCACCATCACAATCCCAACTGATCCTGGTTAATTCTACTCTTCCACTGTTTTTCCGTTATTATTAATTACTAACGATAAGTATTCACAGTCAGAGTCATATATGTAGAGAAACTGAGGCAACGAGGCACAGTAGATGAGTACATACCCAATTACCGAAGCATCTAATGTCTGCATCATTTCTCCCTTTGTTCACGAGGCTTGAGGTGGAGGGACATGTTTTGAAAAAGAGCTAACAACACCTGTCAGCCATGTTTTGACGTTAAAGCAATTTCGGAAGGCATCATATCTCAGTGGAAGAAGTCCAGCATCACTTCTTTGGGTGCACAAGAAGTTGTACAGAAGAGCATGAGTCTTCACCCTGCAAAACGCTAAGGAGGAGTAAAAAAGCGTAAAGATTAGAGCTCTTCGACCTATGTTTAAAACAATAACAGCAAGTGCATGAGGACCTTTGGTTCAAAGGCACTCGATCAGTCGTTGTGATGTCGACGTCACCTTCTGATGGATGCTCAGGAAACACGTATTTTGCTGGGAAGTTGTTAAGCACCCATCTGAACGTCGTCAAGAAAACCCTTGAGATCCTTTATCAAAGAAAAAACTGAGGGAAGAGCTTCGGTTCAGTGACTGCAATAAGTTTTATAAAATAAAACATTTTATGGAATCCTCCTCCCCTCCCCCCCCCCCCACTCCCTCAGCCCGCGTCCTCTTTAGTTTGTGAGTGCGATGTAAGAAATTAAACAACTTTGCTACCGTTTATCTTGGATGAAAATAAGAATTCACCCAAGCCAAGGTGCATCAGCATCTACCTGTGGTAAACGTGTTAATGTACCCAACGTTACTCTTTACCTGGTATTCATCCACATGCTTACCCATCTATAACGTTGTCTATATCCAGCAGCTACCCAACGGTAACGATAGACACATATGAAATCACCCATCCTTCCGAAGATACATCAAGGCCCTGGAAGTCCCATGTTGGGTGCAGGGTTAACTTTCACCGGAATCTCAACATACAAACGGTCTATATAGGAATTTTTCCTTTCCTTTTAATATCTTCTTCACTTTTTGAAATATTCTTTTTGTCACACCATTCTTTAAGCCATTCTGTTCTTTGCGGTTGCAACGAAATGGGAAGAATTAGTCACTTGGATCACTTGTATGGAGGATTGACGATACAATTTTCCATGTAGAATTTCTGCTTTCATTTTCTCCTTGCACTTTGTGAGCGTCTGCTTTTATCTATCTACCAGGCCTGCATGACGTAGATACGAGATAGTCGCTTATCAAATGTTTGCTTTGCTCTTTGCAAGTGTTCCTAGGAGAAGATGGTTTTCAACATGTGAGGAACACACTGAGAGATCTTATCTCTGATAACGGCAACTTTAGAAAGATACAGCTTTTAGAACTTTTCTACACTTGGAAGACTTATCGGTTATTATTAGAAGCCTGCTCCACAACATTCTGTCACAAAAACAATCAGTAAACCAGGAGCTAGCCATAGAATATATCCGTAAGCTTGATCTACTTATCGCCGACTATTTTTCCTTCCCCCGCTTTAGACCCCCGTCCGTTAATCAGACCCCCGTCCGTTAATAGCGCCCCTTTTCACAGTTGCCATCTTCGGCGAAGTAAACTATACGTCATACGTCAATACTCCACGTGAATCACTGCGCTGTAACCGTAACCAATTCTTTCGTAAAACTTGTCAGAACTGAAATCCACGAAAATGACGAAAATGGAGAGAGGAAAGACCATTGTAGAAGACCAGTGGAAAGCAGAGATCACGGAATTTTAGATGAAAATTTCTTGGATTTCGCTTAAGTCTGAACTTGCATCCAGGATTCTGTGGCGATCCATTCTATATTAATGAGTTTCTGTCACGCAATTTCAAATTTTACACTATGCTTCTATCCTTGAGTGGTTTCGATGGAGAAAAGAACGTCCAGGAAGGTAATTTCAGGATGAAACTCTCAATTTTCTCTCCTCGATGTCGTGGATTCAAATACAGGGTGATTATTCACTCGTGGTGACCTCGTTCTTCACATCAATCCGCTCATACCAGCACATTTATGATAATGTAATGATTTACGAGGAAACTCTCGCTAATGGAGCGTCATCCGATTAAATCAAGATGCTTAGACCTTTTTTCACTGTGCTAAATCCATTCCTGAGCTTTAACGTCATCCAGGAATCATTTAAGTGATGTTCTTAATGCATGCACAGCACGAAATTATCCAAGATGCACACAGAGTGCACGAGGAGAAATTACTTGTGCTGTAAATGGCTGTGGACTTGCAAAATTAAAATATAATAATTTATTAAAACGCCAGAATATTCATTATTATTCATTATTAAGACTAACAATTTGTAACTAACGGAACTAAACTAGAATTAAAATGACATCGACGACTCACGGGGATGTTAAACCGTCATCATTTAAAGAGGGGGGGGGGGACACCGTGATTTGACTTAGGCCTTCTTCTCCAGCTCGATCAGGTGCTTAACACCGTCGTACATCTGCTTCACAGCTTCGAACTCAGTCAGACCAAGGCGGGCTTTGTTCGAAATATCATATACACCACCCTCGGAGTCGGAGTGTTCACCATGGATACCACGGATCTGCAATTCCACGATGAGCTAAGTGCTAAGGCGCTGACGAGGTAAGAAAGGGGATCTTACTTGGAGCTTGAGGTCATCGCAGATCTTCTTGAAGTCTGGCTTGGCAGAGATCTTTGGTAAGCGAATGTGAACTGAGGCGCGGACAGTGGTTCCTAGATTGGATGGGCAGAAGGTGAGCCATCCGAGGCGATCATCGCGTGAGAACGGGGCTTGTGCCTCGATCGTCTTCACTCCCTTGATCAGACGCTCGAGCACCTAGGATACCACATTTCTTAATCCTCAACTAAACGTTAAAAATCGCACTAGTATTCCAGACAATTCAAGGAACATCCAAAAAAGTAAAGGATGGCAGAAATTATGTTAAATCCTCACCTGTCCTACGTTACCACCGTTCTGCATTGAGATAATACGAAGGTGATCCTCCTCGTTAGCCCACACCAAGAACGTCTTGTTCTTGTTGTGGAAGATACCACGTCCCTTGGGCCAATACCTGCAGGCATTGGCAGCCTGGAGGAACCTGCAAAGCAATAAATAGACTCCTGAAGGACAGTAAACAAATAGAACCAATCAATAAAGAGAGCAAATCCTTGCCTGTCACCCTCCTTGAAGAGGAAGTGATCCTTGATCAGCTGGGTCTGCACTTCCTTGGTCATACCATCCAGAGGATAGTAAGTGCCCTGAAGTTCGGGATCCTTGATGTTCTCGAAGATCTTCTTGACTTTGGCTTCCATCTCAAGGTAGTTGGCCTCGGTCAGGCAAGGGTTGAACGGGTAGCCAGCAAGCGATCGGCCGCATCTTTAATGAAAACTGCTCTAACAACCTTGTCGAGTACCAGTATGAATGTAGGAAGGATAAATAAAGTATCTAAAGTTCATACCTGACGCGAGTTGAGTTGATGAACTTGCCCTCGGGGTCAAGGTCAACGAGCTGGGAGGTCTTGCCCTCTCCCAAATCGGTAGCCGGTTGTTTCTGGCTGGGTGAGAATCCATTGTGGTAATCCTGTAAATCTCAGTACTTTGTGTAGGAAAAAAGACAAATAAATAAACAAGTAAGGGAAATAAGTAGGAGTATAGGTAAATAAGGATTGCCTGGATAAGGGGATCGAATAGGGGCTTGAACAAAGTGTAAGCCTCAGCATCTGGGGCATAGACTCCGACACCTGAGTCAAGGTTGGCGACTCCTGGAAAAGAAAGGAATATGTGACTGTGCAAATCCAGGAGAATATAAGAGCATAAATAGGTGGATCTGCCAAAGTTAACGAGTAAGTAAAAGTTTAAGTAATGCCATTATAGGGCCTAAAACTTTACATTTCAGCCTAGAATGTTTCCTGGAAAGAACTAAGATCGCCTGGACATTGCACGTAGTTATTTCTTTGATATTTCTTCCCACGATGCTATATTTCTACTAATCCTAGCCTGCTTAGCGTTTAGTACAAGGAATAAGCAAAGAGTGGCCAAATTAAGAAATAGTCCAGAGAACTACCATTGAAGAAAGCATGTTCACCATTCAATAATACTAGAAATATATAAAAATATTGATCCGAATGTTGAAAAAAATGTAAAACAAACTCACCAGACTGGATGACGTCCCAGAGGGTAGCACCAAGTTTCGTCTTCTTGTCCTTGAGCTGATCAACCACCTGCTTGGTGAGGTATTTCTTCAGCAGGGAATGGCAATCCTTGGCATTCTGCAATCACACAATGTTATCTGAAATTCAAGGAAGACGTCGGCAAAATTTCTGGATAAATTATACGTTTCAACCGCGTTCGTTCTGTGGGGAACCGGATTAATTGCTGTGGAAGGCTGGGGCGGAACGGGCTCGCTAATGCATCCCTAATGAGTGTAAACAAACACTGGGTCAATAAAGGGTGTTATGTAGTAATGTTCGTAGTTGTTGTTGTTATGTCGTACGATGGTCTCACAACTAGCCAAACTCGGTTCACGCGTGTTCCAGGCTATCGATCACCGGGAAGCCACTCAGAAATGGCAGCCGAACGACTGAAGTGATAAAGGGAATGTCCGCCCGTCGTGTGGAAGTGGTTTCGAACACAAGGAGGTTAATCCTTGGTGCAATGGGGAAGTAATTTCTAGTTTATTTTGCATGTTGCAAGGTAGTAAGAGAGAAAAAGTGTGGATTTTGCTTGAAAACGAGTAGAAGTAAGCTGGCAGCAGTGTTTACGACCATGCGGAATAGCTCATTACCTTGCCGTTTTTGTGGACCACATTATGACCACCCACATCGCTACCACCCACAAGAGGAAAAAACTCGACAAAAAGAGGATAATGAAACAGTTCTCTGTTTACACAGAACGCCGATTCAACGTCAAAACCACTGGCAAACAAATGACACCGCGATCAGCACTAAGAAAAAAGCTCGGCGGCGACAAAAATCCAGAATTCACGTGGAAGTGGGGGCGCTGACCGCGGCCGCTCACGACTGACCTGCAATTTGGTGTAGCCGTCTTCGATCTTCTTGATGATCTCCGGAGGAACCGCCATCGTTGCGTCGCCGATGCTGGCACAATGAAGTCCGTCGGCAGCATATTGCTCCCGCAACATAAGTCCCGCCCCCGGCAGGGTCCGTGATTCGACAGCTGCAAGCGGCGGCAGTTCAAACGCGCACGCTGTACACCCACCCGTAGTGAGTTTAGAGTAAAGATCAGCCGATTGCAACTGCGATCCGGGCCGGGCCGGCCGGCAAGGTCGGACCGAGCCGACACGGCTTGTTTTTCGAAAAAAGGCGATAGATCGACGAACGTGCACGTCACACTGGAGATCTCTGATTTATTTGTACTTCTCTGCTTATTTGTTCAGGAAGTCACAGCTGTTCCCTAGGGATTCCTCTAGATATCAGCGCAAGCTGTTGGATTCATGAAGGTCGTCGGGGAGGTACTGAGCCTCCTATTCATCTCAGTTGGACGGTTTTTTTTTTCTTGGAAAAAGGTGATGTATCCTAATATCCTCGACATTACTGCTTATCTCTGACTGCGTCGAGTCGTAGCGACAAAGTATAGCCATTTCTGGCGAGAGAACTCTCCCACTTAAGAACGAAAGATAGATCACCATCTTTCCGGAAACGTCCACGGATTTCACTGTGTGAGATCATGCATGACCAATTCCATCACAGCAGCGTTAGAAATCCTAGTGATATCTCTGTTTGAACTCAAATTCAATACAAAATATGAAATAGTTTTACTGACTCTTGTTCATAAATATGGCTCTCTGTCGAATTATTGCCAAAAATTCAGATCTGTGGGGAAACCTGAAGAATTTTACCTCCGAAGCAGGTCTCTGTCTTTCTGGAAGACTCCGGTACATGCCATGCAGACCGGAGGCATCGACTGGCGACCATATCTTGGGATTTTTCTCTAATGTTTTAATTCGAACCAGTCTAGCGAGTATTCGGCTTATCCGATCAAGCAGGATTACAGGTTTATTGGTAGATGGCCCTGTCGATGCCGTCGGTTTGTATGCCGTATGCAGGATTTCGATTCTGGATTCTGCGTTCAGCAGTCTTACTGATCTACTTTACTAATTTCCTGCTTTTCGTTACATGAGGCAAAAGACTAAAATTTAGACTCTGGTAATGGTATGACATGCATGACTCTGCCTTAGCCTCCGTGTCACTTTTTTCTCTTAAAATTTCCTATGATATCAGGGGAGAACGTTAGTTCTACATATTTTTTCAGTCATTTTTTTATTCGATTACTACGAGATTTAGTAGTTTATAACTTTCAATTTTATAGCACACCCGTGGGCATTTCAAATACCCACATAAATAAGTAAATGAATAGAAAACTCAGATCTAAAAAGGCTTTAGTGAAAATAGAAACTCTCCGCGTCTCTATTTTTCCAAATGGCTTGCTACTGAAATAACAATAGGCAGTAGACTTATTTGCACAGTTAATCAAACCCTGAACGGTGAAAACGTTGGTATCCTGCAATTACTGGATTTACGCAGGCATGTGGAAATGGATTTCTTCCTAGTGGATAATTTTATGGTAAACAAATGATGAAAAAATGTGAAGAAAACGCTATGATTTTGGTTCGTGAACTCGGCATGGATTTTGTTCACGGTTCGAAGAGAAGAAAGGAAACCAGGATTAGGGCTGCTTCCAGAAACGTTTTTTTTAATTCGTTATTAGTATTTCTTCCAAGGCTTACTTACTACTTGTTGGGATTAGTTTTTTTGCTGAATAATCACATGCTCCTAGAATTGCGGATTAACGCATCTCCTGAATCAAGCAATTAGAGACATTCATGCTCACTCATTCGAGATTCTTACAGGAATAGAAGTTGCGGAAAACGTTACTCACAACTAAAATCAGGCAATATCACCGTATATATCTTATAAATTTTCTTCAAATCTGCTAAGCAGTTTTTTACTACTCAGTAGGGTTTTACCACCAGGTCATCTTGCCCTGTTATCCTGGCAAGAAATCTATGTACTTACTGCAATGAATTTTTAGAGAAATAACTTCCAGTTCCGCATTTTCCACACCATACTGGCGATCTTTGCACGAAGTGCACATGCACCCAGCTGTAAACACCTCTGCCACCTATGAAGCAACAAAGAGTCATAGTGATGTCCGCTTTTGAATGGTTCGATTTTATAGATGTGGATGTGTTCCGGATATTTTCTCTAATTATCAACAGAACTGTGAGGGGTCTCAGGGTATTTTCTCATTCTATTAGTTACCCACGTTTTTTTAAACATGTTCTTGCACCCGTAGGTGCTCTCCGGAAGAATGAAGACAAACTCAACGATGAAATTGTTGAGTAAACAATCAAATAAACAACTGGTAAACAATGAAATCTCTGTAGCATACCCGGTATCTATACCTAGGGCCCAAAAATTATCGGCAATGACGTATTACAAGGAAGTTACTCTAACGACTTGTTCAAGCCCGGAAACAGCTTCAGTATCAATTTGTGGACAACATAGTACAACTAACTGGCTGAATTATTTAGGGTTTCTTAGCAGTACAATCTCAATACGGTTTGAGTTTTCTCTCTTGTGATAGTTGACTCAGGTAAATGACTCGTAATTAGAGGACTGCTTTTGAAATTCGATCGTAAAGAGTAAGAGAGAGTCCTCCTGTTCTTCTCATCTCTCTTCCAGGGTCATAGTGTTCTCTTTTTCTTCCCAATATTCGACTTTTTGAAGGTAATGATCTGTCTCAGAAATTTCTTATGGATTGCCTGTTCCTAAATGCAATGCAAAATCTCAATTCTAAAATAGCCGTCCGTAGACTGCAGTCTTTGCTCCCGGATTTTTTTCACAAATGGAATTCACAGAAGAGGTGGAGCATCGAAACAATCTGCCCACTAGATTACATGTTGCACCTAGCAACAGGCGCTTATAATAAGGAATGCCACACTCAGTTCTAGAAAAATTAAACGACTTGGTGGGAGTACATGAAATTTAATTATCTACCACCCTCACAATCCAATTCTAGCTCACCTGTCAATAGACTTACTTAAATAATCGGGCATAAGATTCAAGAGAGGGACGCAGAAAGAACGTGGGAGTAATTAGAGAGGCTGTGGTAACATAAGGGAATTGTTCATTTATCTCCCAAAACAAAAAGAGAAACAATATAAAATTCAAAGAAAATGAGGAAGCCGAGAAGGTGCTGGGAGAATTCTCATACAGAATGGAAAAAAAAGCGAACAGACACATTGCATTTTTCTATTTTCCGAAGCGTGGGTAAAGCTAAAGCTAAACACACATTACATAATACTATTCTATAGATGAAGAATGGAAGTGTTTTCCAAGGATCCCACAGATTCTGCCAAGCGATCGTCAGGCTTCTAAGGATTTCCCTCAATCGGTAGTATTCACACATTTATTCATTAGTTGCTCAGTAACTGTGATCAGTCAAGTATTTCTTCGTAGCCAAGGCAGGTACGAACTTGTGCCCAATCCTTGCAGAAAAGAGCTCATGGATTTTGTGCAGGCTTCTTCTATAGACATTAAGGTGCAAACATCCTTTATCTATGGTTATCTATGGAATGCATATTTATCTATGAACATGGATGTAAAATAGGAGATGACCTCAGATTTTCAGGAAAGAAACAGGAGATTATTCCTGCCAGACACCGCCTGATTTTTTCCTCATTCAAATACGGGCTTTTTACCTTGAATTGCCTTGTGGTTATCGTACTGCACTCATCTATTCCTAAAGAAATTCCTTGGATATCCAAACAATGTCCAGAGGGTATTCTGGACTCTACTCTGACTTCCTTAATTACTAAATTAGTCGTATTTATCTGTTTATTTGTCCACATCTTGGGAGGAAACCAACGGAGTTATACGGAAAAAGGCTGACTAGGCGCACCAGAAAATGCTGGAAGCGCTGGCTTATCATGCAGACGTAATAGAAAAGTTTTTCATAGCTATTCCACGACAACCCAAGAAAAAAAAGAGTACAGCGTATTTTATAGTTCTAAGATCACCCCCGAATCAAGAGTTTTCCGAAGAACCGGCAATCTGGGGAGCTCTCTGCTTTTTTCTGCTAAATTTCCTGGATTGGTCTTTCCCGGAAACCTCAAAATTTGTGAGTGATCTTATAATTACGAAGCGCACTGTATGGAAAGATCCGTGATACTACAAAAATACAGGGTGCGTCAAAATTATTGACGCACCTAAAATGAGTCTGTAGAAAAGAAAAGATACAAAAACATTCCAAATGAGCATATGCAGAATAAAGCCCAAGTCTTGGCGATCCGAATAAATGCACTCTTGTTCACGGCAAGCTCCTTCTTTGCTGAAGCAGTCACAGAGACGACGAGGGATCGCAATGCCTCTGCGCCGCAACTAACTCAGGTCGACTTTGTCCCAGATCTTGAACGGATAAGCCTTTGGGAGCTTGATGTTTTTGTGGATTATAGCGCAGCTCTTGCTCTCTAAGATATCCATATGGGGTCATCCGTAGACTGGAACTCGGTTCACAAGGAAGCCTATTCTCCGCCAAGTTGAAGTGCCTCAAGTAGATTTTTGAAACTGGACCCGTGCCACTTTTGTCTTCTGAGCAACAGCCAAGCCCTGCCAAAGTACCTATGAATTCATCTTGTGATGAGAACTAAGACAAGCGAGAAAATGTGCTCTCAGAAGATTGCTTGAATGAGAAACAAGAAAACGAAAAAATTTTCTATAGTAAAACATAGATGCCTTTCTCTGGCTGGGACACGATAAGACTTGCGAACAAGGACACGATTTCATGTGGTACTTGGAGAGCGAGACCTGCCCTACTTCCCTTGAGAGTGTCGTTTTCCTAAAGCTTACCCTCTTTATAATATGGAGGGATAATGGACGAACTTCAGTTGCGGCGCATCGGCGATTTTCTCTGCCGACATGTTCGTGGCTGCTTTTACAAGGAGAGAGCGCTCTCCGAACAGGAGTGGATTTTTTGTATTCGTTGAGACATGACCTTCATTTTGGATATGCATATATGGTGGTTTTCGGAATGTTGTCCCTTTTACAGCATAACTTCAGTGCGTCAATATTTATGACGCACCCTGTACATATCAAGGCAATCTTTTTCATTTTTGTATCATTATATTAATTATTTTTGTATAAAATTAAGTGGATGGAAGACTGAAGCTTTTATATTCTAGAGAACTTCAAATTTCTTCGACAACGGCACATTCTGTCACGGTTTCTGAGAGTGTTTAATTAGTGAACCAGAATATTAATAACCTCGTCCTCATCATCTAACCATCAGTTGGCAAAATCCTCCTCTTTCTGAGGATTAACTTGAAAAAACTCGTCACAGCCCTTCCTCCGCCAGTCTATATATGTTTCCAGCTGCAACAAATTGGCTTAGACACCTCTTCAAAATCGAACCACATGGCAACCGATAGAGCATTTCTGTTTGACTACGCGCGCCTCTTCCGTCCCATAATGCCGGGATTGATACGCGCGCTTCTCTACACGCGATTCAGGGAAAAAATCCAAGGAATTTGGCCTGCGTTGTTTTGGGTGATCCAGGTAAACCACTAATTACTTTGGATCAACTAAGAAAGAAAAAAGTCTCTATTGTGAATGTGTGTTCTCAAGCGTGAATAAACGAAAATATCTTTGGTTGATGAATTGGACAGCGTTCAGAAGAAAATCTCAAGTTCAATTAATAATTCAGTACTACAGTCGGGTCCGGCAGCCACTGCGAATGGGCGCCAGCAGGCGCCGGCCGCCGCCACCCTCCGGCGCCCCGGTATTAATGAGCTATAAATCACTCGAGCTTGGGAGAAAGCGAAGAAAAACACAATTTTAGTCCATAGTAGACAGAGTGCAGTGGATATGTTAAGGCTATAAAGCAGGGGACCATTTTCACAACTTTCACGTTTTTTCATTTTTGTGATTTTCATGGGGAAAGATTTCTGAATACACAATAAGCGAAGCCAACTCTTCCATTTTCTGCTATAGTACACTGCTTCACAAATACAAAAATGGCCGTTATTCTTCTATAGATGGACACAGTGCTTCAGTTATCCCATCTGAATAATAAAGCTCATCCAATTCGGGATCCTCAGAAATAATTGAAGTCCGTCTAAATAGTTCCATATCCATTGCGAAGTAGTTCTACCGCTGTCATTCATCTTTCGTGGAGCAGTCCTTTACGGCGGAGTTACTCTCTCCCGGTTTCCTTCAACTTTGAGAGAGTGTTTTTTCACTATTACTTACACTATTACTATTACTTACACTTACACTTATCGTAGTTTACCTTAGAAAGAGTTTTCCACTACTACTTACACTTACACTCATCCTAGTTTATCTTCGAAATTTATGCAAAACGTTGCCGGATGCCTTCCTGGACTACCCAAAGGAGATCACGGGGGACGTTCCAAGCAGTGAACCCCAAACACTGCGATACTTAACTCTGGATCTCCAACGGAGTGGAACCAGCGATAGGGACAGATTGCAATCTGCCACTCAAGCCACTGAGCCATCCGGGCCACTTTTTATGTTGGAGTTTGTTAGATAACTGCAGCAGTCGTAGGCAGCATACTATATGTGTTTGCAAAACGGGGGCACAGGGCAGGATTCGATCCCCTGACCACCACTACGTCGATCATTCGCTCAACCCACTGAACTATACGCGCACGCAATGCAACATTCAAATAGTGTCCAATCTTACTTACACTTACACTTATCGTAGTTTATCTTAGAAATTTAGGTGGAAAGGGAGTTGGGTGGGGCACCTCCTGTGAAGCCTAAGCCTAAGCCTTAAACCCATTCTTAAGCATAGGGTTAGGCTTATCTACCCTGTCTACTATGGGCTGAATTGTATTTTTCTTCGCTTTCTCCCAAGCTCGAGTGATTTATAGCTCATTAATACCGGGGCGCCGGAGGGTGGCGGTGGCCGGCGCCCGCCGGCGCCCATTTGCAGTGGCTGCCGGACCAGACTGTAGATTCAAAAGTAGAATACTCGAAGAACATAAAGCCCTCTTTTTCTCTAGGGCTGTACTGCTCTTTTTTTCGAACGTGAGAATTTTGAAGCATATTCTAGTTTGAACACTGAGCTTCGATTTTCGATTGCGATGTTTTGTATTATTGTATTTAATCTTGTAGTCATAATATAATCCAGTATTATTATTTACCATATTGTTCGGTCTTGAATTTAGTGGCTTTACTGGATCCAACTGCTGAGCAAGTCGCAAGGCCTGAGATTGATGGTTTTCTTTACTGTGAATTCCTTGAGAAGATTAGTGCTCGATTAAGCACAAAAACAAGTAAAATGGATTTCAATCCAGAACGAGTGGATTTCCAGAACAATGGATATTTAGACAAAGTTTATGCGTCATGCAATCTATGGGAAAGATAAGAAATCATTTATTTCACAGCAGTTATTCAGGCTACCCGAAATAAGGAGAATGCTGATGTGTATTATGTAATGATGCAGGCGTTGCTAAGTAATTCATGGCTTAATCTTATGAGATCTCATGAGCCGTTGATGCTATGCAAGTAATGAAGCGAGAATAAGTTATACCCTTCTTCGAAAGTAGCGACACTACTAGTTTGTTGTAACTATACTACTTTTGAATCATGAAATTATTGTGTTCCTTCTAAATGCCTTACTTCCATGTGAATTCTATGGACAATGAAGGAGAAATTCTCGGAAAGAAACTGGACACAAGGAAAGGAAACGAATACGAATTAGCGCCACCAGTTCTGTGGATTTCTAGTGCATTCAGGATGTTGAAAAAAAAACATTGAAAAGGAGCAGGTGAAGACAAGATGCGATTAGGAACAGCGGATATTCCAAGCAACATCGAAATAGAGGACATTCCTAGGATCCGGAAACATCCTCTCAGAACTGCTCCACCTTCAGCTTTTTTTAGATAAACACTCACAGAGCATTCCCAGTTATGTGAAAATCCTAGTGGGATTTAAAATAGAGCCTAGCACTGCAACAAATTGTATACGGCAAAGCATCGGGAAGCAGTAATGAGCCTGCGGATACTTCTTTGTAGTTTTCAGATAGGGCTCTATTTCCAAGGCAACAGCTTTTCTCGCTTAACAAAACTTTGTTCGAACAATGTGAATGACTCACACCGCTTGGGTATTATCACAATACTAGTTATTCTTCTGTGTTTATGCATAGATAACAAGTGATAAAATCAATTTAACAGGTTTGCTTGTTGCTAGTTCCGAAAATACGCTATCTAATATGAATTATGAATCGCCTTTGGCGATTCCACGATGGCTATTCCAGAACAAACTCCGGGAGATATCTGCGCAAACCGTTCATGCTGAGAGATTCCACGATTTCTATTTTATTCTCCTCTGAAATTTAAATATCTATTCTTTTAATGTTATAATTTTGTTTTTTTTTACTTCTGATTCTAGATAAAGTTCTCGCAAATTGTGTGATCTCATGGAGACCAGCGAATTTCGTTCAACTTTAGTACTGGTGTCTGGTAAAATTACTTGTCCCCGGTTAAATCCCGGATGATTCCCGGTCCATTTACTTTCCTACTGCATTCTCCGGGCCCTGAATGCATCGTTGAGGTTAGAGGGTCTCACAGGGCAAACCAGTCTACGTCCGTTTCAACGATGGGTAAATTTGGAGGTGGGATGTTAGCACGTCTACCCTGGGTAATCTCAATGATACGTGAGGCCCGGCATTCCCTCGGAATTGTGCTAAAAATGCTGTTGTGGAATCAGCAGAGTAGAAGATGTTAAGAGAATAAGGCTCAGGAGATGACAAAAAAACTTAACAGCCTTAAAACGAAGAAGTTTTGCTGTTCTCCAGTACGTGTCAACTCGGAGGAAGAATAGGTAGAATAATGACAGCAGTTTAGACTTTTTTCTAGATTAAAATGCACCTTTAAGAGAAAGGGAGAGAAAATTCTTCCTAATAGATAAAAATTACGAATGATGACGAGCAACTAACATGATGAAGGTATTAAATGAAAAAAGGCAATCTGTCAGCGAGTTTCTCATGTTCGAGTCACCAGTCTCATGTTTAAGTCTGAAGCAGTGCATAGTAGCGTGAAATTGCTGCAAGATGACCTTTGGCTACATCAGACGAGGAAGGCCGAACGCACACCACTGTCTGATGTCCAAATGTTGAGCAAATCCTGAGATTTGAAACCACAACTTGGTAATCAAGTTCTTTGTCAGATTTATGCACACTTTAGCTACATACTTGGGCTGTTTCTAGTTTGCAACTAGTACTTTTCATTTCAAGTTTTGTAATCTCAAGAGAAACCTCTGGGAATTGGATAAATAATGTCTCCAAAGTTTCTCCTTGAAAAGTTGTCAAGTATGGTGATTTTCTACAAACTTAGCGTCCTCTTCAGCGGGTTTTGTGTGATCAAATGTCGCAAAAAGGGTACGGAACTCATTTCCTGGATTCCCAATTAGTTGTACGATGTTGTTCCAGAACTGCTTTTTCCTTCGAATAGCAACTTTCTTCATCTTCTTGGGGAAATTCATTCACAAAAGCCACAAAAAGGCAGCGGCAAAATGCTAGCAAGACCTTCTGCTGTCGTGCTGCACGGTTTTTAAGATCTTTCTTCATAGACATAGTTGTCTCTCAACCATTCATTTCGAAGAAATTTTTCATCCATGATCCTTGCGCAAGTTTTTCTGGATTTACGACCAGTGTCTCAACTGAATTCTACTCACATGGTGATCTTCAATGTACGACCGAGGTGGAAACAATCTTCAAGAGCGTCCACAGCTCACACGTTGGAATGTATTGCATCCAGATGGGCTGTCGCGGTAGCAGTAAACTTCTTCCAGAAAATTTACGAGAAGAAAACATTCGTAGTAAATTTCCAGAACGATGTCTCCGCATAGATTCCTCTTTTTGTAGACAGAGCTAGGTAACTCGTCTTTTGTAGCCGGTAATAAACCAATCAATTCTTTGGAATGGGAATTTTTAGAGACTATTTCTTATCATATTCTATCCCAGAATGATGTATGGGTGTCACTGTTTTAAATATAGGTGCCATCTCTAAACATCGATCTTCTCCGTGAGGAACACAACGTTGCCACAGAAATAGCCTAAGCTCCACCACAGATACTTTACTGATAATTATACTTGTGAGATTACCATGACATACAATTAAACCTCATACGAGCTTAGTTTTGACAACTCGTGTAGACGCTTTCGTTATGTCACTCGGATGCCTATCCATCCGACGCGTTTTCTGTTGTAACAGACGAGTATCATATGCGCCGAGGAAACGATGTCCCGGAAAGCTCAGCATTGAGAGATATCCTAGAATGTCATGGATGGGGAGTTAGTGATACCAGGATCTCTCAGAAATTTCCGATCTTATCGAGAACTAAGAAGTTCTTTTGCTTAAATATAGAAGTGACTGGGTAGAATTTGAGCTAGTCACTTCTATGCAACTGCTCGCCATAAGCAAGAGGAAAACAGGTGGAAAAATCCAAGACAGAGTGGAGATCGCATCAGATATCAGCGAAGAAAAGGTGTAAAAACCACATTTTAGACAGGCAGTACAGTTGGAAAGATTGAGAATTAAAATGTGGAATGAACAGTATCTGAAGGATATCTGGGTAGGTGTGATAGACAGAGACGAAACCTAGACGTACGTATGTAGAACAAAACAAAACCCATCACTAACCTCGTATTTGCTCGAAAATAGAAAGAAAACTTAGGATAGTTCTCTGCTCGTCGCAATGTACATATAGGGAGAACACAGGGACCAGAAATAGGAAAAGTTCTCTTTTCGGGATTGTCGACGTCTCAGTACCTTCCATAATGGAGTGTCTACTTATTGCTGTAGTATCCTAAGATAGTAAACTTGCCACTCATAGATTAATCAAGTTGAGCCGAGAATAGTGAATCTTTTTTTTTTTTTTGATTTTTCGCATCTAGAATGTTCGAGAGCACGCTAATGCCTCTTTGTCTGTTACTTATTTTTCTTTTCATTCCGATTCTTTTCTAATTTCATGGCATCTGCTACTAATGCATGTGGGAAAAGAATACAGGTAACAACAATCTTGGAGAAACTAAGTTACGCGAAAGAAGCACAATATTAGTGTTATAGTAAACTCTTTCGAGAATGGCTCGTAACTTGCTTGCTTGCTTGCTTGTATTGAATAAAACCCATAAATCTATAAGAGAACCTTAAAGTGTGTACATCACTGAAAGCAAATTGTGATATCTAAATGAAAGAGGTGTAAAGAGGTCTTCTGGCCTCTATCAAGCCATGCAGACAATGCTGTCTTTCTAAAAAAAAAGTTGATCATTTACAGTTAGATAGAGCTTTTCTGTAAACTCTATATTACTTAACTACTCGATTTGATGTATAAGTAATCGTTCATATGTAATGCCATAGACGTTCTCCGCTCATTTCAAAGGACGAAGTGTCAATTAGAATTGACGGATATATTATATTTTGCATTGAATTTTATGTAATGTTCACATGTTTTTGACTATAACATTTTAACAGCATTTTGTCCACTTCCCAAAAAGTCCTGGTTGGCATTCGCTGAAATCACCATTACAGCGGTCTCAACAATACTCCGGCGATGGAGGAGAATTTGTGAGAATTTAGTATTTTTACTATTTAATATTCAATACACATTTTAATAATTATCCTTAATTTTTTACTTAATGTTCTACGAACTACGCAGCGAACTCGGTTTTGTGAAGTTTGTCACCATTGACTTGCATTAAACAGGCTGGAATTTTTACTGTGAGAGAGGAAGACTTTAATAAGGTTTTTTTAGTTCCTAAACGTCTATTGTCCAAGCTTAGGTGGGCGTAATAATAGAGAATAATCCTTTTCAATGTATATGGACATATTTATAGAAAAAAAGGTAGTGGGAAGAAACGTCAAAATCATCTCCTCTAGATCTATGCACATAAACTACAAAGATAAATAAGATAAACAACGATTAAATTCCATAATGTGGATATTTCACGAATGATTCCCCCGAGATGAATGGTTTGGTCAATGCAGTCATCATTCTTTCATTTCTCCTTCTCAATCATAACTCTTTTGTAGATTACTCTAATTTTTAGCCTATAGTCCCATCAGAATAGCTGCGGATCTCTACGAGTAGTTAACATATACTTATTACTGTGTACCTCTGAAGGGAAGGGTGGACGATGTGCATTTTTGGGATAATCTGGACTGAGGTCTGGAGTTTAAGCTGCGTCGGGATGCGGACATAAGCCCGTATTTGGTGGCTATTTTGTGTAGGAACATCTTGTTTTTCTCATGCAGTCTCTCCAAATCAGTGCAGGGTTCCTGAACATGGCACTTTTACTAAATAGTAACCATAAACTCCTCAATCGTAGAATGCAAGCTCTTACACGCGAACATTTACAGAATTAACGTCTACAGAGCGAGCGCGTTCACCAGATGTTTCACTGTTTTTTCGCCGAATCGAAGCACTGAATGACGCATTCTCACGTGCGATTTTTCCGGGCATTCCAGATACCATTGATTCCTTTGTCTGATTCTTCGTGTTACATCTGAGAATCACTGAGGCCTCTAATGAATGGAAGTAATTTCTATCAACATTCACTAAGCAACCATAAAGAGGATAACTTTACACTTTTTTTAAACTTTTCCGCACCGGTAACAAGACATCATCCTGCTTCTGCATGAAGAAACTGAAAGGCAGAAGCGACAGGAAGCCGAAATCTACTTACTTGTGAATCAGGAGACCTCCAGCCACCATTGGATCCCACCTCAGATGGACGAGATAACACACCGTGGACGAGATTGTATAGCAGCGGCAAATATCCAAATCGACGGTGCTGTCAGTAGTCTGTGGGATAAATGGTGTTGAGATAGAATCACATCCGTGGAATTACTAGTAACTCCCATCTTAGCGCTCATACCAAGTTCTACCTGTAAGGAAGTGAATCAGCCTACTGCCAACCCACTATAACAAAAACGAGTTTTGGAGGCTAAGTGCTGCGAGAATTGGCTCGCTACAGTAAACATTTGCGACTGTTTATAAGTTGTTCTTGTGGAAGACTCGGCTAAAGAATACTAAATTTCTCAAAGAATCGGATTAAATACACAAATATAGCGCCCACTTCAGCCTAAAGGAGATTAGGTGGCTACTGTGTGGATTATGATCCAGAAAAATAGTGTGTTCTCTCCGGATTTATATTTCCCTTGGATTCATGTGTATGAGAGTACAGTGTAAGTATGATTCCAGTAATTAATCAATTATAGGCCACGTATAATGACTAAGTGGACGACTCGTTCTCCCCATCTGCGGCTGGAACAACTCATTGATTTCCAGGCTAGCGGCAGCCGTTCCTGTTTTTTTGTGGATCGACCGCTCTTACATTTTAAGTTGTGGCAGCTATTTCTTTAGGTTTTCATTATTTTCCATATTAAAGGTCTGCTTTGTATTACTCAGGAGTTCTGTTAAATAATGGCTTTTATTGTTGCGGTAAGAGCTTATTGCCTCAAAAGTCATCAGTGCATACTTTACCAAGCTGAGTGGTATCAGGCTCTTTACAGTCCTGTCGAAAAGATAAACGGATTGCGCGTGCGGTTTCTAGCGTAACAGTCGTAGAATCGTGACAGGACCTACTCGACCGACTCTCTTGGAGCCTACTCTCTCCGCATTCATTGCACATGTTCCACCGCACTTCTGCAGCTTCTGCAGTCACGGAATCCGTCTCTTTTCGGGCACCTCAAATAACCCCCTATGCGAAGTTTCAGCCAGAAAAAAATTTTTTTTGAAGATTTTCGGGCCAGTAATGTTGAATAGTGCCCGCTGCGTTTTTGCATAGTCCATTTCAGAGGAGGAGATGTTTTGACATATATTAGAGAGGTAAACGTGGTAAAATAGTGTGGTATCTTGAGAGATAGGAGAGAAAGGCAGGCAGGAGGCACAGGGGTGAAAATGGAGTTGAAGGAGCCACTCCTGTTAGGCTACAACCAATGCTTAAGCATAGGATTAGGCTTCGGCTTAGCTTAGGCTTAGGCTTAGGCTAGTGCTTTGGCTTAGGCTTACCAGTTGAAGTTCATGAGCTTCCATAGGGTGCTCCCCCCCCCCCCCTCCCAACTCCCTTTTCGCCGGCAGAATTACACAGCTATCGTCGCTTTCCACATAAACTACTATATGAAATCTAGTCCCAAAATCATGATTTACTATTTCTATTCATATTCGCAGAGTAACGATACAGCTATGCACCGTTATGTTCAATATCGATTGGAAACGACCGCGTCATGTTCATAATACGTGCAGTATATCTCACGAGGATTATTGGACCTGATTTAGGATCATTTTATTATTAATGATGTGATTATTCTTTCTAAACCACAGAATGAATTGTCATACGAAGAGAAAGCCGCTCTGTTGACAGCACAGAATCGTAGCAATCCAATACTCCAGTAACTAACGAGTAGATTTTGCGCCGACGCAGCTGACGTGTCGGAACGTTGAGAAATCCAAGCGAAGCCAAGAAAATCCATAGGATTTTCTCTGTAAATACTGACATTTTCCTTTGCAAACGATCACGAGGATCACTCGCTCACGATCTGGAAGTAGTGTAAAGTATGTGGTATTTTCCTTTATTAAAGGTCACATGCACTTGTTCCCAATCGATTCTCTTGCACATCCACTGCGGCGTGGGACAGACTGCGGCAGATCGGCTGCACATAGCTGTCCGTCATTCCTCCAGGACAGTTCTCGTCCTGCGGTCGTTGCGGTGATACGGACATCTGCCATCGGGATTTGCTTCATTTTGATCCAGAGCATGTGCTTGGATTGTCGGCTTTTCCTTAGCTGTGGTCTTAGGGTTCTTTCCTTGGTCCAACTGCCTTTGAACTAGCTCTTTTGGATATGCTTCCTGAAAAAAGTTGAGCTCCGGTAGGGCTTTCTAGCTCACATAAATGTGAGCAGCTCCTAACCTATAGTTTAATGTCTAAAACACAAGCTCAACTATTTCCACATTTTTAAGGACTTTCACTCATACGTATAGCGAACCCTAGCTTTATTCCTTTCTATTCTCTTTGAATCCAGGAGCTAGTTAACCTTTTGCACCATGTTTTTTATTGACAACCAAAGTGCTCACCTGGCCATAAAAACGACGGCAGATTTCCGCTCATTTTGACCCTGGCACACTTTATTGCCAATTTTTGAAACGTCCTCCCCATTCAGAAACACACCATCCCGCATTCTGAGCAAGTTTATTAAGAAAGCACCTAAATAATCCTCTCTAATTCCCTGATTTGAACGCGCTGCTTACTGTACTCGTTTACAATGCGTCAGCAGCGTAATGACGCGCTTCGAGTGTGTTGTGTGCGCGTTTGCGGTTCTCGCACGGCTGCGTTCATCGTGGTGTTCGCAACGTGCGGAAGTTCAATCAGTTCGTTCATAATTCGTTCTATGGTCGTCATGTTCATCATTTCCTCCCCTCTTTTCCATCCCTGTTTTTAGGGTCATAGTGTGTTTCTTTCTGTCTGGGACACATCTTCAGCAGCACGCAACGGTGGTGCGTACGTGACTTCTTGAAAAATCGATTGAGATGTTTTTTCACCCTCATTTTTTCCAAACTTTCCATGGTTTGCGCGCACTGTTCTGTGTGTTATCCTTGTACTTCATTTAGGATCTCTCGAATATTTATCTGCATCCGTGTCTGCATTTTTTTTACACTCTAGACCCTCTCCTGACTAAATCTCTACTTCTAGGTAAGAATGTTATCGGTGGCGAGGCGCGGTGTCGGAAGCCTGCTGTCACGTCGCGCTTATGCTCTTGCTGCACACACAACCGATGTGAAACGTGGAAACATCGCCAACTATAAGGTCGTCGACCATGCATACGATGCTGTTGTCGTTGGTGCAGGTAATTACTACTTGGAATTTTCCAGGAGTTACAGAAACATACTTAGTAGGATGTTGCTGAATTTGCGAGCGGTTTTTGAGTGATCGTTGGAGAGCAGTGCAACATCGATTGATGATGCGGAGGCGGCGATGAATGTTTTATATTGTGAAGCAAAACGATGCGCATTAAGAATTGAATGGTTCTGCAATCGGGTAGATAGCGTGGATTTTTCTTCTCGGTTTGAGGATGGGCTAACAGTTATTTCTTGAGGAAGCCATCTGGTCGTTGCCTAAATGAGAAAAAGAAATTAGAATGCTTCAAGAGCGGCAGTTCTTTACATGTTTCTCTGGCGCTTACTTTCTGAGACAAGGCTCATCCTACGAGAGCTCATTGTTTACTAAACACTTCCACTCCTGTAGAGAAAGTAACGAAAAATTGAAACAGGTTGTCGGGGTTGGAGTAGCATAGCCTCAGTTTAGGAAATTACGGTGCTAGTAATGTGGTAAATTATGTGGATGTCTTCCTTGATACTTATCCAGGCTGGCACTAAGATGAACTCATAGAATTCGCGCACGGCTGCAGCAGTCTTGTCCAAAACTCGGAACAAGATTTTCTGCAAATTATAGCTGATAATTAAACAGCTTACCCTACTATCTCACGGTACTGATAACACCTTCGGTCTAACAAAAATGAGTTTTTTTTTTTAAATTCTAGTTCAAGGACCAATATAAAACAAAAATCTCGAGTGTTCTTTCACGAGAAAACCCTTATGTCCTTAATATCGCTCCTCTCTGACTGTATTGTTTTCTCTTTTTCGAACCCGTAATACGCGCGCTTAATTAGTAGACGGAGACCCTGTTGCAAAACCGAAGTAATTGAAAAAATATCTGCCAAAGCTGTTTTAAAATCGATACCATTATGGTCACAAACGTGTGAGATGCGACAGTGAACACCTTCCTTTTTTTTCTTTGAATTTCGACAACTCGTCCTTGCAGTGGCAATTGACCTTCCATGAAAGGCCTCGGAGGACCAATGGATTTAACCATGCTGACTGTACTTTTGTGAGTAGCTGGAATTGAAACACCAAAGCAGAAACACTGTGTTTCCATGTCAAGAGAACAGTGTATTTTTCTGCTTAGGCTGCTTTTTTGTAGGACAAGATGTTATGCTGCCTCAATGGAGGGAGTAGCTGAAAGTGCACATGGTAAAGAATTGTGGGCTAGAGGCTTTTTCGCGAGTTAGAGGCTGCTGACATGAAATGTCTTACCCAGTTTGTCAGAAATGGCTCTATCGGTACTGGTTGAACTTTGTACAGTTGTAGCAAGAGCATGCTATTCCTCGAGAAAAACTTCGCGTACGTGCATTTCCGAGTGAACACTAGTTGATAAGATTGTTGCGTTGCAGAGCATGTACACATCTAAATCTCTTGTCTCGATCGATTCCGAGCTGTGAGATGGAATTCGCTGATCGATTTTTTCTACAGGAGGCGCAGGCCTACGTGCTGCAATGGGATTGTCGGAAGGCGGTCTAAAAACTGCTGTCATCACGAAGATCTTCCCCACCCGATCGCACACTGTTGCTGCTCAAGGTGGTGTTAATGCAGCCCTAGGAAGCATGAATAAAGATGATTGGCGCTGGCATTTCTACGACACTGTGAAGGTACATGATTTATGTATTACTGCCGGTGTTATACTTGAAGTGCAATAAGTAAAAGGTGGTGGCGGTGAAGATGGTGATTAAATAAGGCTAAAAATAGTATATTGGCAAAGGTTTTGCTACTAGAGTGATGCAAAGTGATTATACTGCTGAGGGCATATAGTGTAGAAGCCAGATAATGCAGTAGTTTGCGTCGGAATAAGTGGCGTGGTGTGGGTCTTTGGAGGAATCTGTGTAATTTATGACCTTTTTGTTTGTCGCCAGCCTATTTCACCGTATTTCCCATCAACGTCGTTGAAGACTATTCAGCGTTATCGGGTGTTCACTATTCTCTTGTCTTTGTTGAGCTTGTTCCGATTCCTCAATACTTGAGCCATTTTGCGCATAATTTCTGCTGTTTTTCTGCTTTACCTGGGAAAGGAAGAGTGTAGATTTTGGTTCGATTCGGAATCATTTTACGATATAGTTAGTAACAGGAAAGGTATGAGGGAAGTAATGTAGTTTGAGACTAAGTACTTGAAGTATACTCGTATATGCGCATGCTTTGGTTCTGATTTCTATATCCATATCCTCATTCAAGGGATCTGACTGGCTCGGTGATCAAGATGCCATTCACTACATGACTCGAGAGGCCTGCCGAGCTGTCATCGAACTAGAAAACTATGGTTAGCTTGCACAGATAGTTTTCTTCCAACTCTGATGGTAGTAGCCATATTCATTTAGGTATGCCCTTCTCTCGAACACCTGAAGGTAAGATTTACCAGCGCGCTTTCGGAGGTCAGTCCAACGATTATGGTCGTGGTGGACAAGCGCACAGGTTGGTTGTGGAAGATCTACCTTTTCCTGTTCTTCATTTTATTTTTCTACATCGGCCATGATTGCCATCCATATATGGCTAGGATAAGAAAATAGCTTTTTCGTGGATAGAAAGTGCAATTTGTTTAGAACATGTGCAGTTGCGGATCGTACTGGTCACTCGCTTCTTCATACCCTCTACGGAGCTTCGTTGCAATATAACTGCAACTACTTTGTAGAGTACTTCGCTCTCGATCTCATCATGGACAAGGTAATGTTTATAACTTGAACGACTTGCGCGGAAATCTGACTCAAATCGGTCCTCACAGGGTGCTTGCGTAGGAGTAGTCGCTATGTGTCTGGAGGATGGAACAATCCATCGATTCCGCTCGAAGAACACTGTGTTGGCCACCGGTGGATTCGGGCGAGCTTACTTCTCTTGCACTTCTGCTCACACTTGTACCGGTGATGGTGAGTAGTCAATTATATAATCTAGCTTGTGAAAAGATGGGGTTCATAGATTGTGCGTGATATAGGTAATTTAATAAGCTGACGTACGTCCGGGTTGGCTATTTTCTAAGTCACCGTAGTGCCAATCTAGCATTTCATGGAACTTCTAGGTACCGCCATGGTCGCTCGCGCCGGCATCAATAACACCGATATGGAATTCGTCCAGTTCCACCCTACTGGCATTTATGGCGCTGGCTGTCTGATCACTGAAGGATCTCGAGGTACAGGAGATATTCGTTTCTCATAGTGGTACACACAGTGCGTGTTGTTTTCAGGAGAAGGAGGGTATCTTGTGAATTCCAAAGGAGAACGGTTCATGGAACGATACGCGCCAAACGCTAAGGATTTGGCTTCACGTGACGTTGTATCTCGTGCTATGACCGTTGAGGTGATGGAAGGACGTGGTGTTGGCCCGGAAAAAGATCACATTTTCTTGCAACTGCATCACCTTCCTGCTCAGCAACTCGCTGAAAGACTGCCCGGTATGTTTTCTTATTCTTCCGAGTCATACGCATATCTGAGTTGTTCCTGTATATCGGGATGTGAGGGTAATTTGGATGCCAATGGAACGCTGACTAATCCACGGAGCTGGCTCGCGCTAAATGTAGTAGATGTACTAGTTCCCATAGCACAAGATTAATGGCCATAACAAATTTCGTCTAGAGAAATTCAGTGCAACGAGAGAAAACGATTTTACTTGTGACTGCGTACTTCTTCCGCTTGCAGGTATCTCAGAAACTGCCATGATCTTTGCGGACGTTGATGTTACCAAGGAGCCAATTCCTGTCATTCCTACTGTCCATTATTGCATGGGTGGAATTCCAACCAACTACAAAGGAGAGGTAAGAAATTGTGTAATACATTTATCTAGCAGTGGCGAAAATGTGTTTTCAGGTGCTCACTTACTCGAAAGAAAAGGGTGATCAGATTGTTCCTGGACTCTATGCTGCGGGTGAATGTTCTGCACAATCTGTGCACGGCGCAAACCGACTAGGCGCCAACTCACTTCTTGATATTGTGATCTTCGGAAGGGCTGCCGCCTTGAGGTAGTTCAGAAATAACGAAGAGTATACTTGGTTCTACTTTGACATTAGTTGACCATATCTCCGCTGACTTCAGCATTCTCAAACACACTAAGCCTGGTGTCGGCGTTCCGGATCTACCAAAGAATGCGGGAGAGTCATCTGTTGATAACATTGATGCCCTGAGGAATAGAAAAGTAAGCTGTTAAGGGAAAAGATTTTCCAACAGAAAATAACGAGATCCTTCACTGTTCTAGGATGGTCCATCCACTGCCAAGGTTAGACTTAATCTGCAAAAGACCATGCAGAAGCATGCTGCCGTATTCAGGAGAGGAGATGTCCTTCAGGTGAGTTCATGTTTTACCTCACAGCGTTTTTCTTGTAAAAGACGGAAGTATACTCGAAAACAGCTACAATTCGTGTTGTGGTTAATGAATTTATTACTGAGGATGTGCATTATATGATTAGAAACAATGATGGATAAGGTTTTTTAGCTTTTAAGTCCGTCATGACGAAAAAGTGTAAGAATGCTAGGGGACTCGAAGAATGAATCATTGATCCCTCTATGAATTGAATTTTTTCTGATAAAAACTTTCTCATATTTAGGAAGGTGTCAAGAAAGTGGGAGATATCTACAAGGATTACAACAATTTGACCGTGCAGGACAAGAGTTTGATTTGGAACAGCGATTTGATCGAGACCCTCGAACTGCAGAATCTTCTCATCAATGCCATGCAAACCATTGTTGCAGCCGAGGCTAGGAAGGTGAGAGGATTTTTTTCCTGAAGCTAGTCATCCATATAGCTAGGAAAATTTCTTAAGGAATCACGTGGTGCCCATGCTCGTGACGATTTCCCCACCCGTATCGACGAGTACGACTATAGCAAGCCGTTGGATGGTCAGAAGAAGAAGCCACTAGAGGTAATTCTTTGTTGGTGTTTGTTCTTTGATTTACCTTCTTACATGTGTTCAATTCATCGGACACTCATATCCCTCCGTATTATGCGGTCTCCATCCGTGGAGAATCAAATCCTCTTCGTTTTCGAACTTAGTAAACACTTTGTTTAGAAAGTGGTTCTAAGTTACTCAACCATCTTATGCTTGTTGCCAAGCAACCGTCATGAACTGTTTCAACCTCTTTGGGAGTGGGGTAAAGTATTTTGAAAAAAAAAAGATTCAAAGCAGCTAGGAGGGAATAAAAACGGAACAAATGCGAAAAGTGCCGTAGTTGGTAGTCGTATTGGCGAGTTCGCACGTGGCGACACGAGCTTCGACGCCCAGCGCTCGCTGGATCAGAGTATTTAGTTGAAAAGCCACAAGTATATAAAGTACGTGTGGATAGCAGTACACTCAGTTCTCACCATATTTCAGGAGCACTGGCGCAAACACACCATGATTACCTCGAACATCGACACCGGCAAGGTGAAACTCGACTACCGTCCAGTCATAGACACCACTCTTGACAAGAGCGAGACAGACTGGATCCCACCTAAGATCCGTTCTTACTGAGCATTTCCATTTAGAGTATTAAGCTTTCATATGAACTTAGTTCCACTATTCCCGTCATACCTGGTGGGTTAAACTTTCTGGTTTCAAAGAATTTGTGCTCCGGTTTGTTACTACGGTGGTCATTGTGCTAGTTAGTTCTTAGTGTACATTTTAAAAAAATAGCTTCAAGTAGTTTGTTGAGTTGTTTGTAGTTTTTGTTGTTTATTTATGTAGTGTGCAAAATGCGAGTTCAGTCAATGAAAATTGTGTTCGTCTTCATATCTGGTTGGGGTATTCTGGAATGGTTTTCCAGCCATGTTCTATTTCTAGGTTGATCCCTATGCTAGGGATCAACACCTTAAAACAGAAACAACACATGGTTCTAGTCTAGTTACTGGCTGGATGCAGTGGATGGCTAGACGCTGAAAATGAGCGCCAACTTGCAAGAAGCCACCGCACGAGCGGTGGAGGCGTGTCAGCGCGGTAGTATGGAGGCGTTGGAAGCGGCGCTGAAGGACGGTGTACCACCAAACGCCACAGACGCTGATGGGTGCTCTTTGCTTCACTGGGCTGCCATAAACAATCGCCTAGATATTATAGCGAGGTGTATTTGTCCTTCTTTCCTAAAAATATGTCGAAGTGTGGACAAAAAGCTGAGATAAAGAGAGTGATGAGAAGACGTGTTCTCATGGTTAAAATTCCTTAGAGAGATCGTGCATGGTGTCATGGATGACATCATTCGTAAGCATTTCTCTATTTACACAATACTTTATCGACGAAACCAAAGAAAGTGAAGTGCTTCGTCCTTTTAGCTGTACTCTCGGTGTGAGGAATTTCTTCTTACTTCTATACGTAGATTCTTAGGAACATAGATTCTTCGTAATCGTTCTGGCACTGCTGTATTTCATCTTTAAGGTCAATTTTGTTAGAATTTCTTCGGATCAGGAGGAGTTTTTACCCACATTCGAGAATGAATATTGCTGTTTTTTTTTCTAAATTATAACAACAATTATTTTCCTCAAATGAGTACAAGCTGCACAGTCTCATCTTCACTTCTGTTTGTTGAGATCTTTCATTCCTGCTTATTATCTTTATGAAAAAGCAGTAAAACTGTTCATGCAAACGATATTTTTCTCCTCTATCGCCGTAGTGCTGTTGCGCGTTTCCACTTCTGCGTCAGTTTGCTGAGTCAGACGTGTTTATATTGAAGAAAAAAAGCTTTCGGGCACATTTATCAGGTCACGTTGCCGCGAACTGGGTTTATGGAGACTAAAGATTGCACTTACTGTTTCTCAGTGACTTTTCCAAAACAAAGCGTTATGGTTTTCTTTTTAGACTGCTCGAATTGGGCGCGGATCCGAATGTTGTTGGTGGACTGCTTGTTTCTTCGCCACTTCATTGGGCAGCACGTGTTGGGCACAGCAACAGTGCTGCGCTACTTGTCAAGGTAACTTTAGCCATTCAGTTATGATAAGGTCTGCTGTCTTGAAAAATTATGAGTACATCATCGATTTCAGACTGATTTGTTTCATGTGCTAACAATCTGTGGTTTTCGAGGCCTGTTTTTGAGCACTTTCGGTGCACCAGGACGCCTCATATGAACGTGTTTGCTTAACATTAGCGGGGAACCTTTTTTTTTGGGTTGTACTCTATCTCACTAGTACAAGATTATACTCGGGAGATGTGGTTAATATGGAATGCGAAGGACGCCATGAATGGTCCACTCTGTGGACTTTGAGTGGTCGCAAACTTAGTTTTGAAAATTTTATGGCTTGTCCGAAACCTTCCATATTTCAAAGTGCTTCGTATTACTCAAGGTTTTTGACTGTTCAGAAATATATTCATCCCAATTAAGTAAATGAATAAATCAATAATCAGATGTTAGATTACTTACCTTCTGAAGCACAGCTGAGGTACTAGCAGCGTGCGAATATGCTCATTTCGAATTGCAAATTCATAAACAAACGCCTTCGAGTTAATAAAGTAGGACTGCAAGAGTTTGTCGAAAATCATAAAACATACAAATTTTTGTAAATTCCTCTTGTTCCAGTTGTTAAAACCAGTAATTGAGCTTGTCCTCAATTACTAGGAGGAATACAGTTCAAAGTGATTCTATGAACTACACAAGATGAGCAAGTGCCCTGAATCAAACATGATGGGGAATGGCCGTCAGCAATGTAAGCGCTATCATGAGGATTCTAGGCTGGTGCTGTGGCAAATGTACGTGATACCCAAGGATATGCCCCAATTCATCTAGCTGTACAAACGAACCAGTCAACTCTCGTGGCATACTTATTGGAGAAATTTGACTATTGCAAAGATATCACTGATAATAGCGGTAGGTAATCCCATTAGGAAAACATTCGATCACTGAGTACTTCACGAAGGATTTCAGGAATGACACCGGTTATGTGGGCAGCGTATCGCACGTTTGGGATGTTTCCGATTCGTCTGCTTATAAGAGCTGGAGCGGATTTGAATGCACAGGAACATCTGTCCGGTAATACCGCTCTTCACATAGCCGCGCAGGAAAGGAACTATTGTTCCGTTAGGTATGCTGACTTTGCTTACTAGCTTCTTCTGCCATGTAGGTGGTACCTGATTTCACAAATACGTTTTGAATGTTTGTCATCCAAATTACTACATAGTTTACACGCATTCGAAAAGAAAAGAATGGAATCAGATTGCACGCACTCGAAAAAAACTGTCGCCTGGTAATCTAGTAAAAAAACTTCTCTGTAGCTTTTTTTCTCATGCAGTACTCGAAAAAAAAAGTGGATTTATAGAGAAACTCATTGTAGGGAGTTGTTGGCAGGCAACGCAGATTTTCTCCTTCGTAATAAGCAACAGGAGACACCCATGGATATAGCGAAAAATATGAGGAATTATAAGATTATTGGTTAGTTTTAGACAAATTTTTTTCTCGGCAAAACTTCGGTTACAATTCGCTATAGGATGTGCTTTGCTGTTGAACTTCTACTCCTTTTACTGAATTGTTCTTATGATAGGTATGATCGAGGATGCGATGATATCACGTGGATATGTGCGTGCGAGGTGCACAGCTTGCGACTACATCCCATGGAGTAAGATCGAACGTGCTACGGGTTTTCTTGTACCGGGTTAGTGACCTGTACTTGCATCTAGTCGCCTAGCTTCCGAACATTTGTCTTTGGTTTGTCATTCGGTTAGTTTAAAAATTCTAGTAAACATGGGTCACTAAAGTTAAGTAAGATGACCAACAAAAACATTTAGACGATTTCCAGATGAGATAACGAAATAACTGAATGATTGGAGAAAAAGAATCAGGATTGATTAAAAGTTGTTCATGAAGCAAATTTCATTTCGAAAGCAGAAAGCATTGGTGAATGTTTATTGTAAGGTTGTCAGGTGCTTAAAGAATCGAGTTCCTTCAACGGATTTCTTGTGACAAGTGCCAGCTGTCACGAAAACCGAAATTTTATGCTGAAGCTTAGAATATGGAGAACGACTTGTTGCAGAGAACAATAAAAAACATTGTTAGAAAAGTGGGGACAGCGTAGTGACGAGCGACTGTTATTAAAGGCGAAGTTCATTTTCGAAAACACGAGTGCGACTATCACACGAACCACCGGGAGTCATCTGTTGAAATCCTTTAGTCTTCCTGCCACATGCCTCTTGGATTTCCCGCGCTCACATTCCTTGCGGGGCTGTTCCCAAACTTCGCCAGTTCGAATTGAATCGCTGAGCAAATCACTGGTAATCGGCAACCATCGCCTGTTCATTGATGATGGATTCCAAATGAACTTGCGGTGGCGATGGTGGAAACTTTATCTTTTTGTTGGTGCTAGCGATTGCGGACTATCGTGGCAGTTGCGGCAAACAGTTCTCTGAAAAATTTTATCCGCTCAGTGTTAGAGTCCGTCATACATGTTGTAACCGCAGGACTTTTCCGCTGCAGTGTTTCATTTCCTTTTCTGTCCATATTGGTTTTTCCATAAACACGGATGAAGTTTACGTAATTTCCTATCCATCTGGAAACGAGTTGAAGTGACAGGTTGCTGATACTGGATTCCAGAACTCTTGCTTTTTTTGTTTGACGTTAAAGTCAGACAGCTGTCGCCCGTTAAGGCCCTGTGACAGGTGGAAAATTGTCAGGATTTTGCTCGGGTTATGGGTTGTTTTGGAGCGAATTATTTTTTGTTGTGTTCCAGTCGATAGCTACGTTGAATTGACGGAGAATCAAAGTGTTCTTCCATTTATCCTTATCTTGTTTGCTTCATCTAAGCACGTAGGGGATCAATGCTCATGAATCTAAGCTCGGATTTTTTAAATATTATTTCTATGGAGTATTCGAGCCGGTTATTTTTGGCTGGACAAGCTGCTTTTGAGGACATGTAATCCCCATTTTCAGGTCTGTTGTTGGGCTTGATTGCGCTGTTGTTCTTTTTATTTCACTATTTGGCTGTTGGTGCTGTTATGTTTGCGGCTTTCATCGTGTTCCACTGCGTCAGCCAGTTCGACTTCCATACGGTTTCCCAAAGTCTTGTTCCAATCGGCATTTGTGTTGCAGAACCTGTGTGTATGATCATCACATGGTAATTCGATTTAATTCTAAAGACTCTTCTAATCATGTTCATTTTTGATGGCTGAAAAAGATGTTGCAGGTTTGTGTACCTACACTATTTTGTGTCCTGGTGGTTACAGATCGCATTTGTTCTCGTTATGTGTCTGCTATTCTGGTCGCTACTGAGGTAAGTAAGCATAACCTATAGTTCCTTGATTATTCGGCTTTCTATTCCCTGAGAATGATTTTTTTTTGAGATTTTGGCTAACAAATATAGAAACATGCATGAAAAATAGTGTAATATCTACGTTTTTCGTCAACTCTGTGATGGTTCAGGATTGTATTCTCCAATCCCGGTGTCATCAAACCAACCGAGAATTCGCGAGCACAGTTCGTTGAAATGCTTGAACTCTGTGAACGTGTCAACTACTGTTTCACCTGTTGGGTGAATAAACCGAAAGGAGCAAAGCATTGCAGCATTTGTGATAGGTGCTTTCATTCGATTAACTTTGTTGTTGATTAAGTTGATTGCTTCCGTTTCATTTCACTTGACTAAGTAATCGATGGCACGTGACATCTGAATTTATCCAGGTGTGTTTTGGATTTCGACCATCACTGTCCGTGGCTTCACCAGTGTATTACCAATCGTAATCTTCGAATGTTCCTGGTTTTTGTTGCTTGTGTGGCACTTTCTGCTGGAATTTTCTCTTATGCTTGCAGTCATCTCATTTATCTCAAGATTCTCAGCATCAATACAGGTATTTTTTGATCTTGAAATGATTTTTGTGCCTCCTTTTTTTGCTTCGTTTTCTCAACGTAATTCCGCTGAATTCTGGGTTGGGATGATTTCTGCAGAGTCTGATGATATCTAAATCTGTTTGAAATTTGCATATCTTAATGGATTAATGAATGTTGCAGGTGATAGTCCTTTCAAGCTAATCACAATTGCTGATGAAGTGCTAAAAACGAGCAGTTGGCTGCTGTTTAGTCTTACTCTGGCCTTTTTCCATGCCATCATGTTGTCAGCTTTGTTTGTGAACCAGTGTGTACAGGTATGTTCCCGTCCTATACATTTCATGGCACATCTGTTGAAATGGCTTCACTGATTATCCTTCTTTAAAGATTTCCGAGAACCTTACGACTATGGATCGCATCCGTCAACATCGCGGATTCCGCTATGCTCCCGTATTTTCGGATTCGGAGGAAAGCGCATCGGAGCCGGCCATTGCGTTTTCCACTCGTGTCCGAAATGTTGTCGATTTCTGTATTGGCTCTTTCTGATGTCTTTAACGATGTGCAGGTTTGTCCACACCCAGGGTTTAGCAGAAATGAATAGAATATTTTTAATTTGGTGATCTATATTGACTTTGGATCACCTCTAAAATCTCATTCTGTGGATCTTTTTGAATGTTTAGAGCAATGTTCTAGGAAATTTTAGTCTGTTCTACGAAAGTGTTCTTCTCTTTGCATGGGATTTTGTGTTGCAAACAACCAATGGACCGATTAGTTTCTCTGCTTTTTTTTTCGCTTTTTTGCCGTTTCTATAGAAAAATAGCTCTAAGTTTTTGGTGAATTTGTAGATAGCAATAGGACAATTTGTAAGGATCTATGAACTGAAATTGCCCTCACAGAGCTGACATGGAGCATGGAAGGGTGAATAAAAAGCAACTTAGAGTCTCTGGTGTCACAAATATGTTAGGTCTGGGAAAGTTTCAGCTGTACTGACTTGTCGATCCATTGCTTGGTGCATCCTTGTTCCGCATGAAGAGTACGTTATGTGATGAGTGCTTGTCGCGAGTGTCAGAATTTGATTCTCTCCAACCCTTTCTTGTCTGCATTGTGTTCCCAAATGGTCCTAGTATCTACTATAATGACGGTGGTCTGTAGCTATCTCATAAAATGTAATAATGGCAATATTTTATTAATTAGTCTCCTGTTAATGTTGTATGACATCTATTTCGCTGCTTTAAACATTCCGTGTATTCTTTTTTCTGGCCTTCGCTCAAAATATTTTTGCGCAGCTACTCTGGTTGCTGTCTTCAATTTCACTTCAAATTTCTACTCGTTCAATGGTGTTATTGCCGAGAAATTATTAAATCTAGTTTGTCTGTGTTGTTTCTCTCCTGGTTCTCTGGTCGATTCTATTGTTTGTGTTGATTCCCCGATGAAGAGGCTGAGCATCTGAATATTTCACTTTATGTTGTTGTGATATCTGCCAAAGGTGGGGCTGAAATTGTTATGGGTTCTTCATTGTAAATGAGTTTGATCTCTCTCCTCTTCAATAAAGTGTTGTTCCTGTAAATGAACGTCTTGTAAATGAATGATTTCCAGTGTTAGTGAGATTTAGCACACTAGTAGGGGAGAATGTTGCTGGTTGTCGTCTACTTGACAAGAAATTCTGAGCTGCTAGAATAGGATGTGGATCGTCTTTTTCCTTTGTGTGATGTGGGTCCGCCACCCATCGCGCTTCGCACGTTGTGGCCGACGTGGCAACATCATGACGCGATGAAGTATAAACACCTTGTAACCTCTGTGCATGTTACTGGGTACTCTTCCATGCCGAATGACATGCACGTATTACGGAATTGATGCCAATGCTCAATTTTTAGCTTAGCACCTGGATGGTAGACAAAAGACTATGTAAAGAAGATTGTACCGCTCGTACCTGCATGCTTTTGTCATTCTTACAAAAAAAAGGTTTTGGTGCTGTTCAAGGACGAAAAATCTTGCATGCAATATTTTATAATACCATTTGTGGTGGCTCCCTACTCACGAGTGAGATGTGAAGGCTGGAGAAAAAGTAGGTATATTTTTTTCGGAAGAAATGCTATAGGATAGATGAGTATCTGTGAACTTGTGAATTGTTTATGTGAACTTTTGTTCTCAGGGATGAAATCTCAAGATAAATTCGCACGTTTTCAGAAAATTAATAATTCTACTTCGTTTCTACTTGTTTTTTTTTCATGGAATTCTTCGCAGAATCTTATAGCTAATTTACCATTCTACTTAAATGCACTAACTGCAGACTTCAATGGTTTAGTGAAAAAGTCTTTGTCGTTACTTATTTATGTTTTCTTGCATATGAAAAGATGATGCTACTACGGTGTATCGTTAATAACTGATCGTCTTTATTAATGCTTACACACATTTTTTAGTCTACTTCTCATTCATTATTACCTTCCTGCGAGGAAGTTTTTTTTTCAAACACTATTTCATCTATAATGACAGAAAAGAATGCGAAGATATCAGTAACTCTGCACGATCTATTCCGTCCGACTTCTCAACAAGATGACGTCTTCAGAGTGCCGAAAGCAGTCCAAGATGACGTCAACCTATGAGCTACGTAGGCCCGCAAACGCTTAACAATCTTACAAGTCATGCTCAGGTTTTACGAAAAGAGAGCATGATAGATAATAATTGCCGAAGCAAAACCACTACTCAACTTTAATTCCATAAAACTTGAACAAAAAAAAAAAACGAAGCCTGTACTGACATCCCTTCAGTTCTGCAGCAGTGTAGCTGTGGAGCGCTGTACCTGGAAAGGACCAGTGCGGCGGTGTCTGCGATTGGCCAACTCAACCGAATGACCATTCGTAGAGCTTGGCCACATCGCTCTTCACAGGCGCAACGCTGCACATCATCCAGGAGTGCCAATTTCTGTTTGAAAAATTCAGTGAGGTTCTGCTGGAGTCCTGAACACCCCACAGACAAGGCACCACAAAAAAAACAGAAACCTATGAGTTATTTTGAGGCGTTAGGCGTTATTCTAACAATATTATTACGGCATCAGAACCGGGAATGTCGGAAGTTGCAAGACAGGGCAGGTTAGATCTGGGCCCGTATCCAATGTATTTGATCACTTATTTGTTGTTGTATGTTAGACTTCAAGAAGGTAACACACCTGTAATGCATACGGTTATTATCCCCTTTGCTAGCTATTATAGCATACATATACTAGTATGGTGCATGAGTGAACCAGAACAAGAATCCGGTTTGGGGTAATATGGATCCTCAACTTTCGGGTAAAGGTAACCCACAGGAGGAATATCCATTCTATGAGACATTTGTTCGCAGATGGATTTTCATTGAACGCGGGTATATCCAAGACGAACCAACATATCTGCTGGAGAAGCTCTGTCTAGCTTGATAAATTACATATGTTGGATACGGGCCTTGAATCAACGAAGCCAATTTTGAACCGTGTGGACAAGTTGTCGTGGAGAATGTAGCTGATGCCAGATAATTTTATTTGGACTGAGTCTTTCTTGAGGTTTACCTGTTCTAGTTTCTTGAGCACAACCTCATTTTTGTTTTTGTTGTGCTCTTACTTGTTTATTTATTTATTTATCTTTACACCATTTGGTGTGCCCTATCAACAAACTCGAAACTAGGAAAAAATACTTTAGATTCAAAGAACAATAAAAAACTGAAAGTGAACACAAAAATGTTAACTGGACTGTGTCTTGGCACAGTGAAATAGAAGATAGTTTTGCCTATCATTTCATGTCCTCCTTGAGGATTATTATCGTCTGTTTTGTAGTGACATTCCAAAGATTCAGCAGTACAGCTCATATTGCTTACAATCCCTTCAGTCCCTTCAGAAACTGTGGATCTCTTGATTTTGTGCAAAGTAGCTTAAAACGGCTTGAAGCAGTAGAAATTCCACGATGTTAGCGGAATTCTCTTGTATTAATTGTTCCTGGGTGCTACCAAGAATCTGGATTTCTTCCCAGTTATGAGAGGTGTTCAGTTTTGTTTCCATCCGGACTAATTTTATTGGGAACTATGCGACAATCATAGCAAGTTTTTATGGAGTGAGGTCGAATTACATTTGCATAGCAAATACCCCCTTGTGGTGTGACATTTTTGGATTTGTTTAAGTAACAACTTGTTAATTCTGCTACGCGCTGGTCATGAAAGTGTGGCTGAGATAGTTTGGAATTCTTCTCCGTATATCTTCATGGACATACATAATTTGTTACTACAATCCTCCTAGGATTTTATGGTGATACTGTAGACGGGCGCTACTTTTTACGAAAAAATGTATGTTGTATTGCATGTTCTCCCTATGAACAACTAAAAATCCACGTTACTCTACAACTTTTCTGGTATTCATTTCGTTTTCAATCAGATCTAATGAAACATCCCCCGAAACAATTAAGAAAGGACGTCACCGCTCTTAATTGTCCCGTTCCAGAGGCGCGAACGTTCTCTAAGTTCGTTTGTTTCCCACGGCTGTAGACTCGAACTTCCCAAATTGGGCATTCCATTCGTGAATGAGGCGAATCTGTGCAGAAAACGGCATTCGGACCCCCTAAGTTCCAGAAAATTGCGGATAATTAGCCATCGGGCTATCGTGTTGTGAACTCATACCACTACTATACGGCGCTATTCATTTGACACGTCAAATGAATCGCTCGCATTGCTAACGCACAGTGTTTATTCTGAACAAGCGCACACATATGTATATTATTCAACGTTGAGATCATTAGTGAATAACTGCTACGAATAGCCAGCCGATGTTGTTGTGTACTGTAGAACAGCGATGATGACGTTTTGTAGGCGGACGGACGGTGATGAATGAGGGAGGAAGTGGGGGGAAGCGATTCAACAGCACTACTACTCAGCCAAATCGGATGAATTTCGCCGCTCGCTTGTCTTCTCGCAGCATACCCGAACCACCTTCATAGTCGGTCATGTCGTTCTCCTGAAAAACTCGGATGAGGGAGATATAGTGAGGTAGGTTACATTAACTAGCATTAGTGCGCAAAGCTCTATAGTGGTGATGGAGGTTATTGGCAGAGTTGCTGAATGGATACTCCGGAATATTCATTTAAATTCGAGAGATAATACATGTAACCAACCACTAGAAGTAAAACAGCTCTTGGACAGAGCAAAACATCAAGAAAGGAAAAAGTTGAAGGGGATTCAACTCGGTTTCATGGATCCTTAATGTAATTTTTTTTTAAATATAAAAGCCTAAACACATTCACATAGGAAAGTTTTTAGTGATACCGGGACGGAGCATTCAATACAATGGTAAAATTAAGTGTGGAAGTAGTACTCATAGTCTATTATTGGCTTTTCTCCTACTGCAAAAAAAATGTCTGGAAATGGACAAATGGTGTCACAGTGCGCCCCTTCGCCAATGTTCTGACCCAAAGCTAAGCTGCGGCTGGTGAGTCCACGAACAACTACCACTCGTGCGCGCAACGTTAAGCCATTATGTGTCCTGGTAGTTGGGAGCGAGCAGGGCGAGGTTCACAGTATGCCCACACGTATTCTAAATCTTTACTGCTCACAAATCAATGATAATCTGTTCTTTTTTCCGGGAGAAAACCGGAAATAGTGACTCTCTATCTGCTTTTTTTGTCGCAGTTGAGAAATGTAAGTGAAAAATTTGTTCCTGATAGTCTTAGTGAGCGTGTGTCGAGAGTTTGCTCTGGTTGATGTGCACATTACATATGGTGGCAAAGTAGGTGGTCTCTCGTGTTTGTTATTGGCCATGGTACTTTTGGCACAATATGAAACCGCACATTATTCATTTGACCCACCACTCAACACTAAATATAGATGGTTTTCTGTCGGTGCTGCTACAACATATTTTTCATCTCTGAAGCAAGGTTCGGTTTCGCCTTGGGATTTCGGAGGGTGGAATGTGAAAGAGTATGAAACATTGAAGCGTGGAACAGCTCTACGATTGGCGAATTCATCCAAGTGGCTAATCACGAAGCTTGGATCCATCCCCCTTCCACGTGGAACGGTTCATACCCAACAAAAACACGGATGCGAGAAAAGAAACAAACAAGGAGTCTGAAATTCATGCTCTACAAGGCTTGTATGTTTGGATTCAGGAAATGTTCATTATGGATATCAGAGTGCGGGGATAAGTTTTCCTCGCCATGTATTTTGCCGGAAATTTACAACTGTGAGCATTACAAGCTTGGAGGCTGAAAGTTGGTATAAATAGAAAAAAAAAAACAAAAGTGGGTATTTCTATAATTTCACCGTTGATTAGCATTCCCTTTTAATCCATCAAACACTCCTATTTAATAGAACTATCAGCTATTCAAATCAATTAAGCATCAAAATAGCATTTTCATAAGGGACGTCCTGAACTTTTGAATAATCAATACTTTTGACTTCTTGTGAAGTTCGGTTTCTCTTGTCCATGTCTGTCCGTTTTCATTGAGAACTTGCATAGTGAGAGAATTTCTCCCTCTTTTCTACTTGTTTTGAAGAATTCCATGAAGACAAGTCTATGCTCAAACCAAGATGTATGCAAAATCAACTTGTGAACCATGAAGTAAATAACATCCGAATGAGATTACCTTGGTGAGGAGTCACCACTGCCTGCTTTTGATGCAAGTATTTCTGGAAATCAGGAGGCGTCATTATGCGAAACCAAGAATGTTGGAAATGTTAAGACTACTGGATAATTGGAGGAAAGTCAAGTTGTGGAGAAATTCTAGAAATTTCCTGGAAAACTTGTTCTTGGGAAGTCGCCAAAAGGCAGATCCAGACCTGCGAATTCGATAACAGTTTTTTCTTTCGCTTTTGTGATGTATATTAAAAAAGATAGAATTTTAGTACAGCCACGTCTCAAACCCCTGAACATCCTGACAGAATTCTTTTGGAACACGTAAATTATGTTGTACATCCAGCATTAGTCTGACTTTTGTCATCATTTTTTTCTGCAAAAGGTCCTTGAAATCCATTTAAATACTTTTAGCTAAATAAACCATCATGGCCTGTCATATAATGAGAAGAGGCTGCAAGAAGAGCACAGACGTGAATTCCGCAAGGATCAAAACGATCTCAGGGGAGTTCTCCAGTAGAATGGACAGATGTATTCGTTGCACTAGTAAGCCAGCTACATCCAGATCCCCATACAGCAGACGAAGCTACGCACGTATTCGTTGGACCTCGTGGAAGACGTTTGCAAGACAAAGAAACCAGCAAAAGTGGTGCTGAACCCCTCATGACGAGTGAATGCAGCTAATACGAGGATCTAAATAATTTATTATGTTTTCGTTTTCAGGATTGGAGAACTTTTGAATTTCTGCACCGCGCTCATTTAAAATGGTTTGCTCCACTGCAAATTTGCCGCCATTAACCAAAAAACTGCTAGGATTCTTTCACTTAAAATCATTAAATTATTCATGTGAAGTGCACTTTCGTGGGAATACCCCATCTAATAGACAGGATTTCTTCCAATTTTGTCCAGAAAAGCAAGGGTAATGGTTAAAGCCAAGCGAAATTATATATTTGGCGGAAAAATAGTATGAGGCATTGTTGCAGTGATTGCACTAGTAACCGACAATTAAAATGAGCAGAAGGACTACATCTTTTCGCTTCTTCAGCCGAACAAGGCCTTATTTGGAAAGTAGCACTTAATTACTAGTTAACGTGTTTTCTCCCTTCACCTCTTCTGCGAACGATCCGAAAATATTAACAAAAATATTCCATGGAATGGGCGAATATTTCCCGCTAATCGATTTTTAATTCAATATTTTTGCAACGATAATTTTATTAATAGAAGTCCAGAGTATACATTAAGAAGTTATCTACGTATTTGGTCACAGATATCAGTCTGAGATTTATTTTAGATGTTCAGTTTTAAAATTATAAAACTTTTCTATCCTCAAATATATATCTCTCAAATAGCCTCATAATCTGCAGCTCTATGTTCACGAATCACCGTTACTCTCATGAATAACTCGAAGAAGATTATTTTTGAAATTGTGCCCGCTCAGAACCCTTTTTAGGGAAACCCCCTTGAACCTTCTCCCCGTTCTCACCCCATTTCCGACATCTTGCTTGCAAGCATCACGGATAGAGACGTGTCTGCAAAGTAAAGAAGACTGATTAAAGGGTGGAAAAACTTGATTAGTTGAATATTTTTAGTCATTTGGAATGAAGATGGGGTTTCCAACCTTGATAACTCGCTCAGTCAGGATCGGAGAGTTTCTTATTTCAATGGGAAATATGGTGGATTTCAATACTTTTCTACAATTACGTATTTGCCGCTTCTGGTCAGGGGGTCAAGTCTAGTAAAAGAACTCATTACTACTTGGAAAACTCGTTCAACTCGGCGTAGTTGTTAATGTGCGGATCTCTTGTGTCAACTAGGTTTGGCAGATGAATTCACCTTTGAAACGTTAGCTCAGATAAAACAGTTCCATCTATCACACCTAGTTGGCACAAGACATCCACATATTCAGGGAATCCTGTGTCATATCCTGGTGGAGCCTGGAATCAGCATGTCCAGCATATCAAAATTTGACCTTTAATGATTATACCGTATGTCACCCTAGAAGAACCGATATAAATCAGGTTTAGTTTCGGTAATTGGGCGAAATTCAGTTAGGATAACTGGTTTGATCCAGTTTAATTGAGAAATTTTGTGGCGGAATAAATTCAGAAGGCAAAATTTGTCTATTTCAAATGAACCCTTGTCGAATCTCAGAATCGGTGGATCTATGTAAAGATGAACTGCTACGTATGTATCTGACATTTATTTATTTTTTATTTACTTACTAATTTATTCAATACAGTGAAATTACTAGCACAGGAAAAGTATTCCTGATCGGAGCCATACCAATAGGAGAGGTAGTAATAAATCAGTAAGAAAAACAGTTTTTTAGGAAAGATTTGGACATTTTCTACAGACCTCGAGAACTGTGAGCATTGCCTTTTTCGAAATGCACAACAAATAGTGAGAGAAAACTTCAAGGTCCACTGAAAAGATAGTTAGGTTGCATGGGAATTTACTGGATTGAATCCAAACATAAAAAAGCTCCTGACGAGAAGAAGAAATTCTCTTTGCTCCCCGTTTTTTTTACACTTTTTCTTGCACTTCATTTAGAATTTGTCTTGTCCTGGAACGATGTTCGCTATTTAAAGACACCTATAGTCGTTAGCTGAGCACATGTACAATTCTAGCAAAATGCCTATCCTATATAGTTAGGACCGAATAATGCACAAGATACCCATCGATTTATTCGAAGTTTGAAAATTCGATTTTTTTTAAGTCTGTAGTTTGGATGTTCGAAAATGAGGGAGCAAAACAATCCTTCAGGAATGATAAGGAGGCATTTAGGTCCATATCTTTTTTGAACATTCGAATTATTTCGAATTATTCGGACCTAGTCCTGAGCAAATGATTAAATGAATCGAGTAGGTCAATCTTTATTAAGTCCTAGGTATACTATCCTATCTTGCTTTGCAAGAATTTTCCATACGACCCCCTATATGTCCCTGGGGTTTCCGGTGAACTGCTGCGCCCGCTTCTATTCTAGGGCGGTCAGACCGAGGGACTCCTAGTGTGTCCAACGACCTTTATTCCGATTAATGTTCACCCACGTATGCAATCATGCGTAGGATATTACTGTGATGATTCAATTTACTATCGATGAAACAAGCTTTAACCCCACATCATTGCTAATAATAAGTTTCAAGATCAATGCTTCCACAACAGGGGAACTTTCCATGTTTCTGTGGATGGAGGGGTTTTGTTTTTCATGCAGATTGTTAACTAATCAGTGTATATTGTGAAACTTTTCCATTAGAGCCCCGTCTAAAACAGCGGAAATTGAATATTGGAACGGATTTGAGTTGTCTTGTTTGTTCAGCAACGACTCGTTGTTGTGCACGCTAGCTGAATGTTTTGAGGAAGGGCGCACGTGAAGGATTCTTAGATTTTCTTGTTCTGGATGACGTCTTGAAGAGGTCTCCGTCACGCCAATGTGGTTGGTCCCGGTCACACTTTGAAATTCTGGGTGGAAATACTGGTAACACTCCGAAATATTTATTTGAGAAGGGATTCTTCTATTGCTAGGATTTGCTAGAATGCTGCAGGTTGGCTGTAGATAATAGGGATTTTTGAGGGGTGATCCAGGGAAGAAGTGACCATGAACCAGACCTGGAATCTACAGCTCAGATTTCTAAACTTTGCAGCACTTTTTCCGAATCCCTGCCAATTGCTCTCTATGGAATAATTTTTTTTCTGAGAAACATAAGTTCTCCCATTTATGCCCTTCTTAACAGTCCATTAATCTTTTTCTTTTTGTGCACTTGTGTACTTATTCTGAAAGAAAGGCAATTCCGAGAGGGTACTCAATCAATTTGTCCCTAATGGTGTAAGGAATTTTTTGAGAATGTTCTTTTCCGGGATTTCGCACAATTTCGCAAATCATGTGCCGTGAAGCCTGCTTATCCCAAGCAAGAAAGCAGCTTTCTTGTCTTATGCGATGCTTTTGCCCTCACGCTTCCAAAAATAGCATCAGCATGGAATAGATGAATTAAAAACTATGCGTATATCTGCACTTTCATGGATTTGCAGAACTCTTGTCCGGATGACAACGCAGTGCATAAGCTCGAAGGAATATGTAGAGATCGCAGATGCGAAATCGTGGATCAGACGAGGATAACCTCTCGAAGAAAAGTACAAATGCTTTCAGGGAATTGAAAAGTTGCTGCGGAGATTTCCTGTGATATTTCGGTATAAATAGTGAATTGCTTCTCTGCTACGTGGTTCAATACGCCTTTCCCCTCTTCCAGATACGAAGTCTTTGTGGAATCCAGGATATGTACTGAGTTTCAAGGTCCTAATACCGTAGAGGAAGCAAGGGACACTTCCGAAGTGAACTCTTTATGGTAGAAAACAGCTGTGTTTAGGGTTTGAAATCATTATGTAGTTGCCCAAAATGACTACTTTTTTTCTAGTCCAGCGAGAAATAGGGATTCTAGGCAGAAATACGCTGATCTCTTGTGGATTAGTGGATATGGGCTTCAGTTGTCAGAGCCCCTTCAAAGAGAAGAATAGGCTGTGGCCAACCACCCCACTGGCCAACCGCAGACTTCGGCTGCACTGTCGTTTCCAGTGGAAGAATCCATGAACTTTCTCGAGAAAATCAATGCCTCCTGTGATCATGAGGGTAAGGGGTTTTTTCACACATACAAGTAAATTTCATGCGATCGAGTCGTACGAGTAAGTGGTGGTATGAAGTGATCTTGATTGCGAAGTCTACCAATTTTTGTCCGAGAAACTCTGGATGGAACTTAGAGTCTTTATGGGTACGTCTGAGATCCCGCTGCAGGCGAAACGGTTCATGCAGATATGTAGTAGTAAGTTTGTTAGTAAGCAGCGTCAAACATTCTGTTGAAAATAGTGGTCTACGTGAATGGTCTGGAGCGGTTATGGCCAAACTGGGTGGGCTAGACCATCCCTCATCTCCTGTTCTATAAGGGTAGAGCTCCGAGACTAGTGTCCCTTTCCAGCTCATTGCCTACTGAACTTGTTTTTATTCAATTATTAATCGCTCAGTGAGGTAGCGATCGGCACTTATGACACATAAAGCTATTGGTCACGTCATTTTCAAAACTCAATTTACGGCATTAACCAGATGTCAGCGTATAGTGCGATAAATAGATGTGTATTACCTCAGTGTTCATGTCAGAACCTATTTGGCCGATATACATCACGCCAGTTTGTAAGAGCGCATGAAAAAGGACATTTGAGTGATGAGAAACATTATGCAGAGTTCCTGCAGAAAAAGTGCAATGAGTGGAAAGTTACGTTTTTTTCTTCTATTCATAAATGTATGAAAAAAATTCGCCACAGAAAGCCCTAGGGGGCATGTGCAACAGAGTTCGTGGTAAAATGGAGAGGAAATTTTCGATGACTGATGAGCAGTATTCGTAGGGATCCTGGGAATTGTCTGGTGATGGTGTCCTAATTCTTTTGAAGACGTTGCGAACAGCTTCTTAACATAGTTTCCTAGCAAGGCTTGTCTGTGATCCCTTTGAAAAAAAGTACATTGATGCTTTTACTCATCTAACTCTCTGGATCTGTGATCCAACCTTCAACTTATCCTACTAAATCTCTCCAGAAATACAAAAAGTGATGGCGATATAGTAATTCTGACAACTTATCATTAAGGAAACAGCTGCGAATTAACATTTAAATGACGTCACTGGACTGTTATGCCAATTCCAATGATTGTTTCCTTATTATCCTGAAACTTGTTCCGTCCTCTTATTGCTCTTTTGAATCCCTAGACCTATACCAGCGTCTAGCACAGCAAAAATACAGCCTTAAAAATTTATTAATCTAGAGGAGATTGCGAAGAATTATTTTCACTGTTCAAACTGTATCTGTTCTCAATTTCTACAGTCCTATGCATTTGGGGGGGGGGGGGGTTGGTGGTAGGTACCGCCACGGTGGCTCACTTGTAACATTGTAGAGAACGCGGCTAGGTGTCTAGTAAGAACTGGATTTGCATTCACACTCGAAACAGAAAGATAGATTAGTTTTTGAAATAGGTGATGAATATTAACTAGTTTAGTAATCTGGTAACAACAATCAGTTTCAATAAACTACTTTGGCAGAGGAGGTCGCAGAGGCCACACTTTGGCCATTCTGGACTTGCCGGAAGTTCCAGGACGCGCTTCTAAGATCATATTTCACTCACTCAACATGGTGAAGAATACCCCTTGGCGGCTGTCTGCCTAGATTTGCAGCTCTGCAGCCCTGCATGTCATGGATATGACTTCTGGACCTTCTTTAAAGTCGTAGTTCTGTCTCCCTACGGATTTTCAAAGGCCTAGATGCATCAATTCGATTAGCTGATTGGCCATGGTGAACGCTCTGACACCCATTTTAGAGATAGGTAAATTTATGTGGTGTTAACACGTCTACCCTGGATAATCTCAATGATGCAGATGCAGCCCTAGATGAGCTATAGGACATAGGTATCAAAGCTTCTTGCATAGATCGTTCCGGAATGACTTGTTTGTGCAGTGGAATTTCTTTGTGGATAAAAATAAGGTATTGCAAAGCTGGAACACTTTAAAGTTTCCATTATTTACCTATCCTACTTGTGAAGGGTTTTTTTTAAAATCACATGACACTAATTCCCAAGACGAGGGAGAAATGCGAAACATGCGAGAGCAGATCGGGACTTTTTCTTACTCCTACAAGTGTAGTAATGTGTGATACAGTTGTACCCCTGTACGCAGTGCATGAATACTGCGATGTTTTCAGTCAAGATTTAACTATTTTAACCTACCCATGTATTCGTACCACTTCGTCCAAATCGAATAAATTTCGCACCACCACCACGTCCGAAGCGAATAAATTTCGGTGCTCGTGCGTCTCGATGAAATTCGTAAGTTTCATCGCTGAAATAATAAGTACATCGTGTGTGAAAATGCACATAGAAAAGTGAAATGCATCAAGAGAATATCAAATGGATGGCCTGAACCGCTTCATGGAGGACTCGGCTTCCTGCTTAGTGTAGAGAAGCAAGGCAATAGAGTCCAGTGTACTCTTGCAGGAATTTTTTGCCTGGATTGTTTGGAGGAGCTCAGGGCACCTACTGAACAGTTTTTACCGGGGCAGTCATGTATTTTCACTTGATACAGGCTAGCCTAGAGTAAGAAACCTTGACGTGACGTAATGATCCGTAAGGTCACAGCCTAAATAAGTTCCTAAATAATTCTATTACTCGATTTCTCCAAAAAGTAGTTTGGATAGAAGAGAAACATCACAAATGGATTTTGGGGGTAGAATCTACATGTTAAAACAAAGCAAACGCCGCAAATATCCTCCGGAAGCCATTTATGTATCTTCCAGAGCTGTAGTGAGAGAGAAAAGTTTAATCAGGATTCGACACGATGCTCAGACATCTCCAGTTAAGAAGTGTAAATGGTGGATGAAATCTAACAACCATTACTTTGGTAGTTATTGTCTTACTCTCTCTGTGAAATAATTCCTCGAGCCTAATCCCCTCCAAGAATCCTTGTTTCTAGTAGAGAATATTGTTTAGCACCCTGCCGATAGCCTAGACTTCCATAGATAAGGGGAGGCTGAGTCTATTCTTCGTTATTTTCAAAAATTTTTTCCTGTTGTTATCATTTCTTCAGCATCCTGACTGGTGGAGGGGCGAAATCCAGAAATCTGGCACTAGGAATATCACCAAGAACGCTGCAAAACTAAAGAACTCTCATCATATTTTGAAATTTGGCATTCCTTCAGTGCCATTAGGAAATTTATTTAGAGTACACTTCTCAAAATTATCCTTGAAAAGTTTGGATAAACGTGGACATCGTTCTGTTGTGGCCGATATACATACATATTATCGGTATAACAACATACCTCACTGGAAACTCAACATACCTGTCTCTTGGGTATTCCGGAAAAGTAGCTATTATGAGTTTTGACGTTAACTTCCAGAATTTACGGAAAACTCAGAAATTTCTCTGGATATTGGCGTTGACGCTTAGAAACACATGATATCATTTTTCACAGGAAGAAGTATCCAGAAACGTCATTCAATGGGACTAGGGTTAAATTTCCAAGACATAATTAAGGCTAAATCAGACAAAAAATGCATTTGAAGGATATTGGCTGGTGGTCCGTGATTACGTTCACGTCCAAGGGCAGAAATAAGGGCAGGAACGATCTTCCATGATACGAACGCGTACGCAATTTAGAAGAACGTTCGGGTTTCCGTGCCTTTGTAGTTGCACGCGCTTGCACTTCGCTGCCAAACTTAATCTCATATCGCCAATTTAAATTCAGCATTGAGCTGACAGGGAAAAATTATTAGCATATTCCTCCTACACCTGAATAACACTGGTTCATATTCTTGGAATTCGAATTCGGGCCGAAAAATGTTGTGGATTCTGCACTGCTCTCTGTTGTAGAGCCTGGATTATTCCTGGAATAAGATTCAGACGCAGGAATAAAAGAGGTGCCGAAGGACTTTGAGGTATAGAACGCATAGGTTTTGCAGCTTGGCTGAAACGCATAGGAGCGCTTTCATAACTTTTTCTGACGAAAAGAATCAAAAATTCTTCAGTATTGCTGAGTAAAAGGTCTTGGATTAAGTTTCAGGAATTGAGTTGTGTACTCTGTGTAAATGTACACCACACAAATTCAATTAATGGTCATACTGTATGTAAACCAGGGATTAGCCGTGTATTTTCTCTATTCTTATCTCATTTTGCGTAATATCATCTTCTGATCCTCATCATCTGTCTTTTTTCCTGGAATCCTTCTTACTCCTAACATTTCCTCCGTTTATCCTGCCCGTTTCTACTTGGCTGCTTTTCCTTGAGAATGAGCATTTTTATGCTGGTGCCTTTCACATCCGTGAAGTATGCTCTCTGCCGATAGCCAACTACTATTCCTGGGCAAGCTATGTTTTCCATAGAGTAAACAGTAAATTACAATTACCACTAAACCCGAATCGCAGCAGTAAATCTGCCAATCTGACAAGTTATTCGTCAGATTTCCTGTCATGGTACGGTAGCTGAACTGAGTTATGATCGTCATCGTCCATAGTAAGCGATTTGTTTTTCGTCGAAGGCTTTCGCCTCGAAAATAGCGAGGGTATCCAGGATGTCGGTTCGTAGTAAATGTCGCGGTATAGAAGTGTCGTTTAGAGCATTCATCATCGCCTTGAATATCCTATTGACATGCAGCCGTGCGTTGACACGATTCGAATATTTCAAAGCTGGCGGAATTATAGGACCCGAGCAGAAGTAATCGAATGGATGATGCGGTGTTTAGTTCCTGGATTAGTTCGTTTGCGCGGCTGTACATATCGCATACACTGCGGTGTGCAAGTTCGGGGTGATGGCATTCTACAGTAGTTAGTAGTCACTCTACAGTACTTAGCCCACATAAGAGAAGAGCTGAGACAATGATATAAAATCCTGAGTCACTTTTGAAATACCTCTGGAAAAGGTTGTGCCTTGAAGTAAAAAGAGCAAAAAATGCGAGGATTCCCGATTTCTAAGCTACACAGCACAGCAAAATGGAACCACTACCACAAGTGGTATCCGGAAAACGCCACCTGGATATTACTATTAGAAAATACAACTAACCTTTGTGCTGTAACGTACTGTAACACCAATATGCTGGCGATGAAGAGTACAGCGTATGTGTGCCGTGAGCTCATTTCGAATGCTGCCATGATGATGGGCGGTCCCGTCGTCACTTCAGCGCCTCGACCTAGCCCCGCCCACATGACCGTGGGAATTTCGTGATTCTGTACTTTAGACATTGGTGATCTACCAATGATAGGATGCTTACAGTGCACAGGGTTTTAATTTTTAACCCATGGATTTTCCAGAGCTAGTTTTACTCATCGGGCACGGAAGAAAATCTAGAGTTTGGAGACGTTACCAGGAAATCAGTGCCAAGACGGATTCACAATAATTTCCTGAACAGTGTGACCTACCCGCCCTTTGGAAGTGGAGGAGTTCTCCCTGTGAAGATGTCTCACTTCTTTCTTGGAAAGCTCATCCACTCCTGATGAAGGAGAAGCTTACACCCTTCCAGAAAATGTTCATGAATTTGGTGGCTATGCGATGGAGAGCAGCTTTAGGAAACCCGCAGTGAAATAGGATTTTCCTTGATTTGTTCAAAAACAACATCGGTATACTGTTTAGGAGAAGAGTGGGAATCAGGAAGTGTACTTTCACTAAAGTAGTAGCACACCATGGAAAATTGTTGGATAGGTTCCCATCACAGGCGTTACTTTTTGCGATTTGAACACAGTAGTTTTGTGAAAACGTCTGGAATTATTACGAGCTTCTTGTGTTAAGAAAACACGCTTAGTCAGCAAGTATACGACTGTGAGAAATGCAGGCACACTTTGGCCTTGTTCTCTTTTTGTGGATAAGCATGGATGAAAAAACCCTAGCTAAGGTTTAAAAACATTGTATTAGCATGATTTTTTATTGTTTGATTCTCTTATATTTCTTTCATAATCACTCCCAGCTATCTAGCATTCCAGTGAAGTTTTTATCAATTCTGGATTTCCATCCAGGTTTCAAATTGGTGAAAACCCTAGGTTTGCCCATGCCTCCTTCTCTTGGCTGTCTGTGTCCGCCACTGATGGCTAGGAATAGGTAGATGTTTTGTTTCGCGATCATGGATATATCTAGAAGTTTTGATTTCTCTAGGACTTATTAGAGGGGCACATGGGGTCCAGCAATTTTAGCAATCCTGATAAACGTCCTAGGATTAAATCCTTACTCATTATTATACTTACATGTTATTTACTATCTATAAGGAAGTTGGATAACAGTGACGTGGGTGCTTTGCAAACGCATATGGTATAACGTATAAGAACAGCGCGCAAATACTGAACTACGTCAGTGCAGTTGTGGCTTGTTGGCTTTGCTACAGAGGACATGGATATGTTTGCCAATTACCAACGTCAACCTTGATTAGGACGTGTTCTAAGTGCTTGCTAAGCATTGAGGACAGAACATATGATTTGAAGCTTGCTAGTTTATTTCCTGGATAGGCAAGAATGGACGTGTATAGTAGCGTTACCACTTCATACCAAAGGCTGGTAACCCTTTGCTCAGCGAACTGTCAAAGGCTGGTAGCCCTTTGCTTAGCGTACAAGGTTCATAAGGATGTTTTTTTACTTGTAGTAATAATTTTTACGATCTAAGGACATAGAGATACTGTTCTGCGCAGGTAAACAGATCCTTCATATTGTAGTAACTAGTTTAATAAAATGATGTATAGGCAGCTGACAAAGCCCTTCAAATGGGTCTCTACACGATCGTTTCCAAGGTTTTACTGTGTATCGGCACCATTCATTTTTTTCTAGCCAGGAAAGAAGAAATTTTCTGGCTGGAAGTTTCTTGGAAAATCCTGGGCATGTATCCAATATTCTTTGTCCACTCTGAGAAGCGCACGAATGAATACCTCTATTTGAACATATTGCTGCCCAATGAAAATTTATCAGCGACTAATTGCCTATTAAAGCTGATGTATATCCAGGCACTGCAGTTTATTTTTCTAGTATTCATTATGGGTCACCGTTAAAAGATCCCTGTTGTTATCGAGCTGGTGTAGATGAAGCAGTGGATTATTCAATACGTGACCGTATTCTTCATAATGCACTGGGCGTGAGCCAAACTTACAGTACTTGACTTACAGTAACTTACAGTACTTCCCCCCTCGCCGTCATGTTTCCACGTCATATCTACTACGCAAAAATTTGGAGTATATATTAGTATGAAATTTGAATTGGAAATCCACATTTATAGCACTTGCGAGGGAAAAAAATAGGGCTCGTTGTAAGGCTGCATTTCTGGAATGATTACATCTATGTACGGGGTGGGCTACATGGTCCGTAAATAAGGTGAAAGGTTTAGATTGCATTCTTGTTACCAACAAGTAGAAAATGAGATTTAAAATTTATCCTCCGCACTTGCTTCCTCAGTGTCTCCAATAGGAATGAGCTCATTTCCGACCTCTGATTTTCCATCCCGAGGTTTGACTCCTGATCTTCTCGATATCCCAGCGTTTTGGAAATTACTAGTTTGAGCTCCGACTTCCGAGTCTTAGAATTTTACTGTCGGTCATCGTGGTCTTTGAAATACTCAAAAGGCTTATATAGAGGTTACCGAAATTCTTCGAGTGCTCTTCCCTAAACAGTAGGATTTACCATGTTTTTCTCTATCTCACATCAAATGCACAGCAAATCCTGCATTTTTGATTGTTTCTATTATTCCAGACATTTGCGGCTTCGGAGCCTTCATATCAAATTGCCTTTTTCATTTCTTCTCTGTACTTTGAAATGAATTTTGTAGCACTTTGCGTCAACAACCATAGGTTAGCAAAGAAGCGGAACAGAGGACATGGAGCAGGAACGTGAAGGGTACCATATACAAGTAACAATTAGTGTATGCTACAATTATGTCGTGCTTAAGAAGACACACAATAGCCGGTAGCGAAAAATGTATTAAGTGTGTTGGAGATCGAGTATTCAGTTCTGAGTAACTTGAAAAATTCGCGTCCAAGTTCGAATAATACATTCATTCAGTTTTGAAGAAGTGGAGAGATCTGATGAAAAAAAATTCATCTAACAAGGTACATGTACGGATTATCCGAGCAATTCATTCATTAGGACAGTCAGAGATGTGTATTGATATTCAAATATTTTATTTATTTGCACATGAAAAAAAAACTAGAACACTCGCACTATTCATAATTCGAATAATTAAAATCCCACAGTGTCTGAATTCTTTAAAAGTTTTAATATTTGAAAAATCATCGAATATTCTCAATTATGAAGCTTAGCAGGCGAAATTTCCAAACAGGAAATGCTCCTGTCTGGTGCAAGACCTTTCAATGAGGTGTATATGTGCTTACTGGGTCCAAATGCATCTGCTCTCGGATTTCTTTCGAGAGCTCGTTTTTGGCAAGCTGTTTCCACAGACCATGGGAATAGTGTTGCTACACAAAACAACCTTTAGGGATCCCCCAACCCTACAAAAACTCCCATAATCGTTCGGCAACACAACCACTCATTTAAAACTTTAATGCGAATGTCTTTATGACTTGGTGATATATCGAGACTGTTGTGTACATAGGCAGTTGCAATATATATTACGTAGTTAGGATCTGGTAGCCATTCCACAAAGCCTGAAGAAATCCATGGAAACTGGTTACGAAGTTAGCTAAGGACGTAGATGAATAAAATTGTTAGAAGAACTGAGTTAGGTGAACTGTAACGCAAGAGACTGGGTGTTTTCCTTGTAGAGACATGTAGGTTGTTGACACTATCCATAGTTATGTAACTGTAGTAGACCTGAGGCAAAATGCATCCACGAACCTTTCCTGAATCCAGGCATGCGTTGCCGAACTCTAATTCACACTCCACTAACGACTTGTCAAAACATCAGACCTTCGTCGATGCATGTGGACAACTCCCACTTCACTGCCCATAGTATGTATATCCAGGTGCGGAAGTGGAAGATCCGTACGAGATCCAGATTTTCTCGTTCCAAAATTTTAATGCGATGGTTTATCATGAAGTCGGCCACATCTTCTGTGGGCATTTAGAGACTCCTTTCGTGGAATTTCATGACCGAAATAGCAACTTCTTAGTGTGGTGAACCTTCCATTACTGGTAAATGAACTTGTAGGATTAGATAGATTCCATTGTTAAAGAACCCAGACGTCTCGCTCTGACTTCAAATTTGATTCATTGAAGAACGACAAGTTGGCATGGATACTTGGCAAAGAATCATTGAGAAAAATTTATTCCTCTTATTAAGTCGTCATCGGTGAGCACTACCCAGGTGAATAGCCACCGTTGTGTTGAGAAACAGCTGAGCTGTGGACGCATGCTTTCTCAGGATAGCTCTTTCCGGATATTGCGGAAACTTGCGATCAGTGCCACCGTGTTCTAAGACAAGAGTACGGAGATCTCACTGGAATTCTATATGAGCTCATATTATTCGGTTGAAGGTTAACCTTGTTATGCAGCCAGTCGTTCCGGTCGACGAATGTGGGTGAAGACGTTGATGGGTGCCACGTAAAGAACAAATTCTTGTACGTTAACACGTTTACCATGGATATATCCAGTGCTTGCGCTTGACGGTCGTCCAAGGCACGCACGCATTAATTACAGACCCCGCTTATTGTGACGAGACTAGTGTTCTCATTATCACTTGTTTGAAGTGCAAAAGCTGCGTAGACGTTTTGGGCACCAGAATAGGAATGAAGTATAGTTCATTCCGCTACGTTACTTCTTTAGTTTTGCTTCCTTTCCGCTTCACTTATCGCACGCAACACTAACGAGTTGTACGTGGGCGTCAGCGACGGTGCAGCTCTACCTGCACATTCGAGACTATTCACAGTGCGAATATCCATCAGGGGGGGTGGGGGACTTCAGACGTCACAAAGAATCGTAAGTAAGGCATCAGGTGTAGCGACGAAAACAGAGTTATTTGAGTAGGAGCGATTCATGGAAAATTGCTTGAACAGGTAATTATGTTGTGGTAGACAAAAACTAGCTGAGAGCTGTCAAGAAGTCATTTGAGCGACCACTGCTTTGTTCAAAAAGCGTAGGATCCATAAGGGTGACGTTAGTTGGTGGGTCTGGATGACGGGAATATTGAAGATCCTGAGGGTGGTTCTCAGCTCTCTTGGGAGGTATTAGATCATTGTTTGTTTATTTTTTACATGAGATGTCTCATGCTATCAGTGCAAAGACACAGTTACAACTACAAATGTGTACAGTTATATACTCGCCTAGGAAGTAATCAGCATTTCATATAGTTGTCAAGAACTTCGGCAATGATCGAATATTACCAGGAATTGTCGTCAGTCTGATAAGTCGAAGGGGTTACTGGTAACTGAAGAGTTCTTCTTGTTGAATGTAAACCATCCCTAGTGAGAGGGTGTGCGAGGATAAAGGAATAAGCTAGGCATATAAGTATCCGGGACTTGCTGGATACGATGCACTTAATGTGATTTCTAACAAATTAATATCCTTATTTACTTGAAGTCGAATATGTAGTTCCACTGTAAAGACGAGAAAAAAATGCTGTTTTAAAAATTTTATTCCTGCATCAAACGATCTTTCTTCACGAAATGGTTGTACGTTTGTATAGCAGCTTCTTCTATTTGTTACTATTAGTTCTTGACGATCTTCGAGCACTCATATTGAGCGAAGTCAACTAGAGTTTTTGCGTGTGTAAGGAAGCAGTTCCATTCCACTTTGTTGATTTTCTGAAATTCGACATCTTCATCCTGGAGTTAGTGAATTTGTGAGAGGGGATGGGAAGATTGAGGTTGAAAAGAATCCATGTTTCCAAAATTTCCAACCATCTTTTCAATTTTTCTCGCAAACTGATCAAATGCCGCCAGCTTTGTGAGATTTTGCAAACTTGGTTTATTTGTGGAGTCAGAGGCGGGTCCTAATGTATTTTGTGTGCTTTAAGTTTCTTTTTCTTCACTATGTCAGTGTTTACTCGGATTGCGCAAGTATTTTAGGTCTGCAGATCCGCAGCTGCCAATGAGAAGTGACTAAAAACTGTACTAACTACAATATAAACCTAACTACATAGTATTATAGTTTATTTCAGTAGTGCATGGAATGCATTGGAGTACCTAGGAATGAAAACATGTATGAGCTTCTCCTCATTGTGTCCTTTTCTAGTGGGAAAAGCACGAAATAATCGGTTATCTATTTCACTGCTGAGAATTTCCTTGAAAATAATGAAGAGAAATCATTCATTCGTGGAAGGTCAGTTTTTCTGGATAAGAAAGCTTTTCTCGAAAAGAAAGAAAGCTGCCACAGTCCGTTTCTGGATCCGAAAATCCTTAATTTCTAAGACACGCTACATGAGAACTATACCTTACTAGGCTCGTTCTCGCTTATTTTATTATTTTTCATGCTGGATTGACTCACAGTTCACTACGAGACAGGTTCTTCTACGAAAGTCATAATACGCCTTCGATATTGTATCACGGCACTAATTAGTTCCTATAGTTCCTATCTTATGGCTCATATCAAAATTATAAGTTTTTTGTAGTTAAAATGGCGTTATTCCATATAATGAAGGCCTATGTCCACTAAACTGTAGGAGGCTAAAGGTCACTTTCGAACTATGTAATTACTTTGGAACCTCGAAGCAGACCCAAAAAAGGTAGATTTTTTTGAAATTCTGGGCAACTCGGGTCTATTGATTCCATACTAATGCAGAAATCCAGGATGAATCCATGTAAACTGACCTGAACGATCATTTTGCAGACCTGCTCAATCAGAGGTTTTGTCATTACAGAAGTAGCCGTCGTGTAACCCTTGTTCATCACGGTCTGCTTCGCTGATCCGGCATTCTTTGCCGCCTTGATGTCGCCGATTACCTACAAGTTGTGTGATTTAGAATACACATGTAAGTATTGATGCTTGGTACACACTGAAATTAATTTACAAGGCCTTCTCGAGGTATTTAGAGGCATGGTAACTTGTTGTACTTCATGCATGAGCTACGATGCTACCGCAGCTTAGGCAAAGGAGTAAGACCTTACGAAGCCCTAATGAGGTGGGTTGGCGAGAGGTTAGCCCGTCGATATCGTGGATTTGAAAGAAAGCCTTGAAAACTATCCAGAATTAAAAATGATTGTCTTAAGATAGATGAAGTTACCTTGTCATACACCTTGGTCAAAGCTGTCTTCATTGCTGGCATCACTTTGTCAATGAGCTTCATGGTGGTTTGACCGATTGGGCTCAAGCACTTATCCACTGAAAAATGTCTTGGATTTTGTCTTGGACAACTGCGAAGTGTTGATGGACTATAGTTTTAGAAACTGTGAGGTTGCGATGTGGTCCGGAGCCTGCCACCAGGACATCCAAGACACTCAAGGATTCAGAGCGTTTTTTTTATCCCAATGCTGGATTTTGGTATGTACAACATGGATGGATTTGGTTCTTGAAATCAGTTCTGCCACGCCCTATGGTGGAAACTTTTTCCTTACTTATTCCTTACCTATTCAAGCCTGTAAGGAGTTGGAGGAGGCTAGGTATTTGTGGATATTTTTATAGGAGCAGTTATACTAAATTGAACTAGTTTTAAAGCGTATTTTTCGAAGACTAGGCTTTAAAAGGCAAAATATGGTCACGCTAGTGGAACCAGAAATCAGATTCTCAAACCAGAGTTCGCAATTCCGTTTATTGATTTCTCAAAGCAATCATAACGTATTACTAAGGTTCGGATAGTAGAACTAAAACGTACAAATCCTGGAAATGTGACCAAGATGATTACTAGGAGTGGGACTCCCAAATATTATAGGGGGACAAGTGATCATCCGGTTAATCCGGCATGGACGAGTGTTGTGTGCAAGGATTAGGGTATTCTCCTCTTCGCTCCATTAGTTGGTGTCGATCGTCGGAGAAATCAAAGAAAATATCTACTGATCTTTCTCCAGGAACTATCTACTTCAGATTAGGACTTGTGAGCCTTTCAACTCGGCAACGTTCACTTTGTAGGCTTCAGGTCTTTTTCACATTAAATCAGCTTGGCTTGATTGTACGTCCCTACCAAAATTTTCGAGTTAAGTAAGGTTACGATGAGGTTCTTGCTGTCAGATTTAGTGTTATTGTGCAGTCTACCAGCTATATTTCTTAACTAATCTCGCTCAGGTCCGGGACGGCTAGTTCTTGGACTTATTTGGACTACAGTCCAACTCAGCGGTTATGTCAGCTTCTTATATTATGCATACTAATAAAACTCTTTCTTTTCAAAAATTGTGGATATAGAGCTAATGTTGATGCACAGGAAGCGCTGCATAGACAGCGAATTCTGCCCAGAAATTTCTACCTTATGAGAAAAGTGAAGTTAGAAATGCCCTATACTAAGTTCACTGTAACGGTTCGTTTTAAAAACCTTGCGTTAGAGCAAGTTCACACCATCCTAGAAGAGCATCAAATTGAAGAAGCCAGAACTACAACTCTAATGTAATTGTTGACGCACTCTTGGCACGACTTGTTGATCATTTGCATCCGGAAGAAAATGGGTTTAGTAGATTTTAGTAAGCACTGCTCAACATGAACTATTGAAGTTCATCTACACTTGTGGAGACGGAACAGTTGTCTGACCAGACCATACTTCCTGGAATGGGACCTCCTTAATATTCAGGACTAATTTCCTAATGAGCAACTGGTGCACTTTATCAGAATTTCTGCATATTTCGGGAGACTCCTGGAGGAAGGGACAAATATCCTTGCAAGCAACGAAGATCGCTTGGAATAAAATGCTTCTTAACGAACCGAACACAAGACGAAAACAATCCATTTCTTGGAGAGAACCATTTCAAAGAGTGAAATTCACTAACTTGTTGACTTCGTGTTCATGAGTGTACCGTACTTGGAGATGGGAACGGTATCCATCGCACAGGAGAAAGATTCTGAAGTCATGTATATTATGAAAAAGAAACTTTGGAGTATTTTGCCTAGTATGGAAAGGCCTTTTGAAGAGTGGATATTCTAAAATTCAAGTTTCAGCGCAACGCTTCTCTACACCTAATTTTCACTGTTCATCTTTTACTGGAAAACCTTACAACTTAGTTAAAGTTCCAGCGAAAAGAGTTCCCAAGGAAATTTCTCTCATTACTTCTAACTGATTTAATTACAACTACTTTAAACACTATAAAGTTACCCAAAAATTCAGAAAGTTAGTTTTTGCTCTTAAATCGTCGTTTTATACACTAATCTTTTCTCCCTGGCGCAGCAATTTCCCTTTTCTGGAATGGACTTGGCCAAAACTGGCAGTTGACTGTCACCTTAAACTGACAATTTTATTCCATGTGAGTTTGCTTTTACCTTTGCTATATTGTGGTGAACCTAGCAGACTAAAGTATGCTAACCTACCAAAGAAACACCTGTTTAAAACTACATTACTTGTATTAGATATGTTAGTTCAGATCCTAGACCCTATTTTCTAAAAATATAATTTTCCAGAATTTCACTTACTGTCTTTTATCTTGTCCATAGAGGCGAGATCGTAGAAAGAATCATCTACACAATCGGTAAACTGCAAAGTAGCGACATTCAAATTACATAGTCGAAGCATCCAGAATATTTAGCTTGGATATTACCTTTGCTATTTCTGGAACCGTGAAGAAAGTCACTCCCAAGTTCTTCACTTTTGAGTCAAACTTGCTCTTTGGAGTTTGAGCCGTGGCATGGTGTATAGCCAGGATGACAACGAAGAGGGCCGTGATGTGATTGTTCATCTGAAGTGGGGAAATTATGACTTGAACCGGCTCTCCGCATGGCATTGTTGCGAAATAGTGTTTATTGTTTTTTTTTCCAGAATCTTTCGAATAAGCTGTATGTAAGGATTCAGCTAAAACAACTTGTAAACATTTCAGAACTTGTATGTAGATAAGAAGCTCAAACTAGTTAGCCGTTATAATAGTCCTGGAATGCCGGTTAATAATGAGTTTCTATTCCACAACTTTTCAGGAAAAAGGTAACAGAAGGTGTTAGGAACTCTTGTCAGCTTTGCATTTAGTGAATTCCATGGATGTACATATGATCAGAAGGTTGCAGGCAGAATCCTGATAAAATTGTTGTTGAAATGGTTCTGGATTGCTTGTAAATAATGAATTTTGCCTAGGAACAATAAATAAAGTGGCAAATCATATAACATTGTGAAACTATAAGTTCACTGATGAAAACTCGTTGGTTTTTTATATCCATTCGTTAGTCATTGATCCTCCCTATTACTCTAATTGGAGCTACGCATCGACGGATTTACAGTGCAGAGGTTAGCAGAGTATCATGCGATCAAACGGATCATTTGAAAGTGAGCACATGGATCTATGAAGTTGTTCCATTCGGTTGCTGTAGATAGGATTTTTTTTGAATTTTTTCACTTTCAAGCAATCGAATAAAAAACAAGGAAAAGTCAGAGATGAGCCAATGTTCACTTCCTTCACTTCCCAAAGTAACTACTCCTAAAATGTAGTTGGAAGCTGTACGTGAGGAGGCATTTACTCTTAACTACACTAAAAAATTCGTTAGAATTTTTTAACTGAGGTTAGCAGTTTAGTGAAGAAGTTTGTCAGCAATATCCAAGAATCTTATCGGGCAACACGACCTCAATTTTCCCAACACATCTCGCTAGTTCTATGTCGGCCTTCTCGCCTAAATTCCAGGAGAAAACGACAGTAATGTGGCAGTGACATAGGCGTATTTTAAGCGGAATTCAACTCGAAACCGTCATTCCTGAAGTTAGCCACAGTTTTAGGGAGATCCATCGGTTTCCCTTCTGAAGATAAAAATGAATTACACGAAGCTTAGCAGGAATTTTGCATAAAAGCGGTAAGGTTTTGCAAAAATACGAGGCATTTGTCCGGGATTCACCGAAAGCCGTCAATGTATATTTATAAAGATAGGTACTTTCTTCAGGTGGGGTTTCTAATGAAGTACAATGATGGATTTTTGGAGAGATTGCTCTCATTTCCATGCAGCAATACTTTTTTATTTGTAATTCCGTAATTTTCGTTAGATTTTGGGATATAATCCAGTACTGAGAACAGAATGAGGTCGGGCAAATTTATTTATGTGCGAGACACTCAAAACAGAAATCTATTTCTATATGGAGAAACATCTTCACAGGGAGCATCAGCCGACGGCTGCGCGTCAGCAGGCGGTTGTGCTGCATTATCTGGTTGACTTTGGACTCCAGAATCAGTGGGAGCTGGTGCCGACGGTAGTGCTGGTTCCGAGCCGGTTGCCTGGAAGCATTTGTGGTAACATCCGGAATTGTTTTACTTGATGAGTAACAGATAACCGCTTCAAACTTCATAAAGATGAAATTAGAGCTTGTGGCAAGGACCAAGAATCAAGCTTAGCCCTCGCCAGATTAATGCTTGTATTATATTCAACTTCAAAGGGAAGGTGATGCATGTGTTTGATTTCATCCTGAAGGGGATTGTTAGAAAACGGCTAGAGGGAGCTTCACCTTGAAAACTTCCTACTGAAGAGGAAGGAGATCTATGATGGAAGAAAAGAGGTACATGACTAAAATAATCAAGGAACGAGCGCGCTAACCATCAGTTACTCTCATTCAGTTTCTGGATGCGGGTATTCTATTTATGAACCAGTTTCTGGGTGTTACTGGTTCCTCTCACAGCTCTTAGGTGAAGAAGAGGCTTCTATTTTCGGTGCTAGCTTCAGCATTCTCCATATTTCTCTGCGAGGGTTCTGGGAAACTACAGTCTTTGGGATTTCAAATGGAAGATAATGCACTCCAGGAGTTAATTCCGGCTATTATCGCCAATTTCTCTTCCGGAAAGAATAGGTACTAGAAGGAGCGCTTCCGGATGGAACACGCCTCATTCTTTGCTGTTCTGTGAGAACGCGAGGGAAACGACACATGGAACCTTGCTCCCATTATAAATTCAAAAAAAATTTGAACCCCTTCGTAAGCTTTACTTTGAAAGGTTCCCAGTAGTTTATCAATTAAGAGGCGCATATTACAATATCCACTTCCTTCACTACGTCATGATTTCTATCTTAGTTTTCTTTTTTTTTCAATCTCTTTTCCCTCAGATTTCCTGTTAAACCGATGTAATGAATGCATAGGAAAGTAGTTTGATTAACGATCACCTGAAGATTTCCTTGTGCAGCGGATTGCACGGATTTCTGCGACGACACCTTGTGAATGTAGATAATTGTTGGAACATAAACTCTGGTAATTACTGAGGTCCTCTCACCTAGAAGCGGAAGACTTCTGATTGTAACCCCTTATTATAATCATCAAGCTAGTAAATATTGAATGGTACTTAATACTTACCCCAATCTTCTGATTTTGCCCAGCTACTTGGGTGGTTACTCTCGCCCTGGGTGCTGGTTTGGGTTGAGAACGAGGAGCGGGTCGTGGTGCAGGACGCGGTCGTGATGCAGTAACAGCAAGTGAACAAACCTATAAGCGTACTCGCGCGATGCGTAGATGAGTAAAAAGATTTTCATCTTTTTCACGACACTAGGACAGCAATGCAACGCCAGCATCACTAGCGACGCAAACACCACAGTACAACACCAACATCACTCGCAACCGAGGGTCGCAGTACAGCACCGCAGTACAACGGCAGCATCATTCGCAACTCCAGGAGCGCGACGCAACGGCAGCATCATTCGCAACTCCACGACTGTAGTGCAACTCAGGACCACAGTGCAACACCAACAATGCAATGCAATGGACTGGTGTGACACGGCTGCCCTAGAGTTGCGAATGATGCGACCGTTGCACTGCGGCGCTGGTGTTGCACGGTTGTCTCGGAGTTGCAAGTGATGTTGCCGTTGCAGCGCGTTCCTGGAGTTGCGAATGATGTTGCCGTTGCATTCTGGTGCTGGTGTTGCACTGTGGTCATGGAGTTGCGATTGATGCGATCGTTGCACTGCGGCGCTGGTGTTGCACGGTCGTCTTGGAGTTGCAAGTGATGTTGCCGTTGCAGCGCGGTCCTGGAGTTGCGAATGATGTTGCCGTTGCATTCTGGGGCTGGTGTTGCACTGTGGTCATGGAGTTGCGATTGATGCGTTCGTTGCACTGCGGCGCTGGTGTTGCACGGTCGTCTTGGAGTTACAAGTGATGTTGCCGTTGCAGCGCGGTCCTGGAGTTGCGAATGATGTTGCCGTTGCATTCTGGTGCCAGTGCTGCATTGTGGCCATGGAGTTGCGAATGATGCGATCGTTGTGCTGCGGTGCTGGAGTTGCACGGCTGCGCTGGAGTTGCAAATGATGTTGCCGTTGCAGCGCGGTCCTGGAGTTGCGAATGATGCTGCCGTTGCATTCTGGTCTAGTGTTGCACTGTGGTCATGTAGTTGCAAGTGATGCTGCCGTTGTGTCACAACCAAAAAAACCATCCATTGTAACTGCACAGTTGTTCTTTCTAATTGTGGCAGAACGAAAAAAGATAGAATTGGGGCAGTTTCCACTATTCTGACTTTCTCGTCTTACAAATGAGACGACGGATCGTTGAAGATATTTATGGGGGGACCTAAGGCGTGCTCATCATAAGAAATCTAGCACTGGTTCCAAAAAAGTGTAAAAAAGGCGGAATTTCTTGACAATTGGCTGGAGCATATCTGGTCCCCCCTTGAGATTCCAAAGTGGGATATCCTGATCCCCTCATGTATTATAATTTGAATAAGTAGCGGATGCATGAGAGGTTCATGATGTGAGGGTTCTTGGGAGCCCCATTTAGGCTATCCGCATAACTTGTTTGCCTTCACCTTCTTCCTCTTCCCAGCAGGAGACGTTTCCTTTCGTGCTGTCCTTGGCCAACAAACTATCATTTCTAAGCAAACATTCCTTTGCATTCGTTCGTTCATACCCTTTTGTACTCAGCTATTCATCTCCAGTTCGAGAATTAATTTCCGATCTATCTTTTAATGAAATCGAATGGCTTCGGAACTGTTTTAAAAACGCTTATTGCTGAGTACTACTCTATAGGATGTGCACAATCAGCATAGTGATTATGCACTTTCTCTGAACTTCCTGTTCCTATGTAATTATCTTTTGGGATATAGGGTTTCAATTACCCGACACTTGTTCATGTACGTAATTGCTTCTACGAAGAACTCCTCATGTTCTCCTTCTTCTTTGTTTGAAAACACCTCATTAGGAGGCGAACAGAGTTAGATCTAGATTTAGACGGATTTACCCAACGCTCACGTTACCCAGGACTCCAGGTCGCAAACACGCTTACCCTGGGTAATCTCAATGATGTGGGTCGGCCTCGGTGACCTGCGGTCGTCCTGCGTTATTATTGTCATGGTTGCGCACATCTGATGCAGTGAGTATGCACTTGTTCAGGAGTTACCCCTATATCAACATGTCTGATGGCAACTTAAATGTCTGGTGGTCTTTGAACACGTAGTAATTACCACTTTGTGGGATGCAATAGAGCTTTCATAAGTTCTCTAGTGCATCATACCCTCACTGGGGTATGCATACCCACACACCGCTTTGCATGAGCCATGTTTTGCCTCCTAAATGGGACTGATGCGGTCCTTTTCGTTCTCCCCTGATGCTGCGGTCTTCTTCGCTTCCTTCTGCGGTTCTTCTCAATTTTCGTTTTTGTTGTTCTACCCTAATCTCTAAGCATGCAAGTCTATGTACATCTAATACCTAATATCTCGGAGATACCACCTATGAAGAGTGTCCTTTCCCAGATTTCGCCATACTTAGGGCTATTTGAGGACGTTGAATCCATATTTTGCATCAGATTTCATCACAAGTGACTGCGAAATTACTAGAAGTACTTGAAGAACGTTCCAATTGGTGCTGATGTTGCGAAATTAACTCCACAATGAAATGGATCACAAAGATCTAAGTAATGAGGTTTTCTGTGGGCCCAGCCTTTAGCCACAATCTTTGGGTAAGTTCTTGTCCTACACTAATTTATATTCACTGGTATCATGAAGAGCATCCTGCATTTTATCAGGCTATTAGTAGCAGTGTTTCCATAGGATATCCCTTCTTGGATTTTTCGCATTTTCAAAAGATTCTGTAAGGCTTAAGGGCAGTTTCGAGAACAGCAACAGTGGTTGGTCTTTCCATAAACATGTTTATTTTAACGACATACATAAATTAGCAAGGTACTGGTTCCAAAGTTCAGTCCCAGCTTAGAAAGCAATTGCAAGAGTGCGGCAGGTGTTACCCAACATTTTATAACAGTGTCTATCTCATATGTCCTATTACAGAATTGCTTTTAATGGGATTTTGCGTAGATCTCGCTAAGAAATTCTGGAAATCAGCTGCTTTTCTTCTTCCTTCGTCAATGTTGGCGTTACTAGCGCTTTCACCTCTTCCTGCTTGAACTGACAACATCCTCGTCGCAGTTTGCTATCACTGTGAACTAAAGCATCTATCACTTGTTATGGTGGGGTGGATGATAAGTAATCTGTTCCTCACAAACGAGATAATTCAGTAGACAATTTGCTTGCATGCTCTATGATAATCATTTTAACAGCAGATTATTCTCCAACGTGGGATAGCAAGGATATTTTGCTTGCGTCATCTACTCATTTGTAACGAAATCCATGCTTTTGCATGTAATTTGAGGTGCTAACATCTCCTCCTACTCTCACATCTCTGCAACATCCTCTTTGAAGAGTTCCTTGGGTTCCTATACAGGATTCTAAAGCACAAAGCCTACCTTACATCCTGAAAACAAGTGAGCCACTTAATTTTGTGACCTGTGTTTAGTCTCTCGTTGGGTAAAAAGGCTAGCAAGTGCCAGGACACAAAATCCGAAGCCGTTGAGGTCTACATATTGTAAGCATTGTGCTCCAAAAGTCTGCTAAAGAGCCACCATAGCACCTCACAAAGCGCAGCAAGGAGGAAACAGGCCCGATATGTGCGTCACAACTGCATCTGATAGTATACACTTAGTTGCTGATGGCTAGTTCACATGCTTCTGATGATATACATTTAAATAATTGTGGAAAGCTCGGCCACATTTAAAGGTTTTTCTCCTCACAAGAACGCTTTGTCGAAGAAATTTTTCGGCAAGTAACGGAAGACGTCTTGAAGACCCTACTGCATTTTTTAGTTCACCTGAGACCGCAGCCCTTACCAAGCGCTTAGATAGATTTTCTTCAAAGTATCCCTTTTATGAAAATTCGTAATTTTATTAGGAATTAAGATTAGGGCCATTTCGTTCGCCTTTCACGAGTCAAGCATGCTGCTACCTCAAATTATTATTATATCGTGTTCTTAACTCAATCCAAGTGTATTTCCTGTTCTTCGTTCGTCGGATCTGATCTGATCTAATTCTGACTCAAGGTCCTGGCACGTTAGTTGATGGCATCCCTCTGTGGTGTAGAAAATAAATTAATAAATGAATTTTAGGTTCACCTCGAGGATCCCTCATTTACATCGTATAACAAGATATCTTGTACATGGACAACCTACTGATATATGGTGGCTTGCCGTCGAAATACCAATGCACGTATGTATGCTTCTCTCTACCCACCTTCTGCCATACTCTCTTTATGAGCAATTCCAGGAATTATTCAAGGACTGCAGAGCCGCCTAACATTCCTATCGGGGTTTACAGTATAATTTTTGGTGCTGTATTTATTGTGAGTTGCTATCATTTTTGATAAAAAATTTTCTAAATCGTAAGCGTCAACTTTACTGTAAAAGATACCTTGGTTTGAATGGTCAGTCATCTACAAGATTCATCCATACGCGGTTAAATTGTTGATTTTGTGGAACATAGACAATCCATAGATGATATAACCAAGAAATTTGAGGTTACCTGAGGTTCGTTTTTCAACTGATTGACAGTCGATGTAAGACGCATACGTTGCGATGTGATGTTTTCGTAATGAAGACAGGAATTTTCTTTCTGTTGTCTTTCTGTGTATTTCCTGCTTTACTGGATTGAGCCTCATCGTGTTTGAGGGTTTACACTCGGGTCCGGCAGCCAGTGCAAATGGGCACCGGCGGGCGCCGGCCGCCGCCACCCTCCGGCGCCCCGGTATTAATGAGCTATAAATCACTCGAGCTTGGGAGAAAGCGAAGAAAAATACAATTTTAGTCCATAGTAGAAAGAGTGCAGTGGATATGTTAAGGCTATAAAGTAGGGGACTATTTTCACAACTTTCACGTTTTTTCATTTTTGTGATTTTCATGGGGAAAGATTTCTGAATACACAATAAGCGAAGCCAACTCTTCCATTTTCTGCTATAGTACACTGCTTCGCTAATACAAAAATGGCCGTTATACAGATGGACACAGTACTTCAGTTATCCCATCTGAATAATAAAGCTCATCCAATTCGGGATCCTCAGAAATAATTGAAATCCGTATAAATTGTTCCATATCCATTGCGAAGTAGTTCTACCGCTGTCATTTATCTTTCGTGGAGCAGTCCTTTACGGCGGAGTTACTCTCTCCCGGTTTCCCTCAACTTTGAAAAAGTGGTTTTTACTATTACTTACACTACATATTACTATTACTTACACTTACACTTATTGTAGTTTATCTTCGAAATTTATGCAAAACGTTGCCGGATGCCTTCCTGGACTACCCGAAGGAGATCACGGGGGACGTCCGAGCAGTGAACCCCAAACACTGCGATACTTAACTCTGGATCTCCAACGGAGAGGAACCAGCGATAGGGACAGATTGCAATCTGCCACTCAAACCACTGAGCCATCCGGGCTACTTTTTATGTTGGAGTTTGTTAGATAACTGCAGCAGTCGTGAGCAGCATACTATATGTATTTGCAAAACGGGGGCACAGGGCAGGATTCGATCCCCTGACCACCAGAACGTCGATCATTCGCTCAACCCACTGAGCTATGGGCGTATGAGATGCAACATACAAATAGTGTCCAATCTTACTTACACTTACACTTATCGTAGTTTATCTTAGAAATTTAGGTGAAAAGGGAGTTGGGTGGGGCCAGCCCTGTGAAGCCTAAGCCTTAAACCCATTCTTAAGCACAGGGTTAGGCTTATCTACCCTGTCTATTATGCACTAAAATTGTATTTTTCTTCGCTTTCTCCCACGCTCGAGTGATTTATAGCTCATTAACACCGGGGCGCCGGAGGGTGGCGGCGGCCGGCGCCCGCCGGCGCCTATTTGCAGTGGCTGCCGGACCGGACTGTATATTTCCCAAAAGCAGCAAACAAAAGAGGTGATGTGTGCATGTAACAGAAGAAACTGGAATAAAAACTCGGCTTCATAATTCCTGGCCAGTCTGGATACCTATTATATCAAATCATATAATATATTTTACACTGTTTTTTTTTCAACACTTCGCCTAGTACCGACTTTCTAACCTAAGCTAAGGCCTGAATGAGAAGGGCTGGGAATCCTGAAGTATCGAAAACATCAAGATGAATGCTGAGGTCACTGATAAGAAACGTTCCTCATTTTCAGCCTCTCTACATTCTCTGCTTAGCAGCTTTAACTCAACACGACCTGCGAGCAATGGCTGCGTATAAAATCATGATTTTATTAAGTATATGCGACATCGCTGCTCTTGTGTGCAACTCATTACTTACTGGTCTTTTCTTCATAAAAGGCATAGTTTTCTGCAGTTATCCACGGTTAATGTATGTCATCGGATGCATTTCCAATGGTACGTTCTGAAGTTGCGCGATTTCTTGCTTACAATTAATCCAAATATTCAAGGATTCTGGGGTGCATCATGCATCGGCTGCTTCTGCCTAGTTTTTACTCGCCTTATCGACCTGTGGAGTCACAAAGTTCATGATTTTTTATTCGGTGGAAAACGAGCCTACGCTGTAATCCTGCTGTGCCTTATCTACGCCTTGTGTTTCTTTTTCTTTCCAAGTCCTGGCTTATTCAATGCTAAATATCATTCCTGGCTTTTTGATCCCCTCATTGACGACAGTGGCAAGGTTTTTCAGGTGAGTGGTGAGGTGTATCTAGCAGTTGTGAGGTGTATCTAGTAATTATCTGTGTGTATTCGCACTCGCTGATTAACTTATATAAATTGGTGACCATCATGTCTGGCAACAGACAGAGATCTAGAGACTACCTGCTGGAGAGTCTGATTATTTTTCCAAAAGGATCTAAAAACAGAGAATGTCTAATTCATTCTCGAGAGCTATTAAAAACAATGATTACTGCTATCAATTACTCAGAACAGGTGAAAACTATTGCCTCAAAACGTATAAAAAATAGTATGTGGAAAGAGGACTTTTTGAAGGAGATACGCACTAGTTTCAAGGATAAATTATTCTCTGGATTTGCTTTCATTTCAGAACGGACTGTAGCGGGCAATGCCTGGTTCGTAAAGTTGCTGGTAAAGCTCAATGTGTTTTGGTAGGTAGTAATAAAAAACCAAGCGAGCCAATCGCCAATTCCCTCTCCCCACCGCGTGTTTCGAGCCGTCAATCAAGAATGAGTTAGATGACGTTAACTCCTTGACAATTATCCTGGTATCCAGGATTACGTACTATTCTACAGTTGCCAGACAGATTTAATTGCTGTATTTCATATTGTCGACCTGTAAGTTGGTTACAGTTGAGAGTTAAGAGAAGGATAAATAAGAGGGCTCAGCTTCTATTTCGTACTCTGCTCCCTTACATGGAAGCTGGATGAAGCGTAGATCTTCGTCGGCTGCTCATCAGTCACGAAGAACGTTTCAAGCCTTACAAAACAAACAAAAGGAGAAAAGCTCATAGGTGTTTCAATGGGTCCTCTAGTCTTTTTGATACCAGTTCAGAACTATGAAAACGAAGATAAAACTCCTACAATTGAGTGATCATAGTAAATACTAATCGTTCTAATCCCCTGAAAATCTTTAGATTCGCACTTCCAGATTCAGAATGATGTTCGCTGATCCATTCTTCGCCAACATTTTTGTTGTGGCCTCACAGTGATTGTTCCGCTCCCCCTTTTGTATATTTTTAGTAAATAGTGTGGTGAAAATAAATACAAGGTGAAGAAGATTTTTCTTCAAGAGATTTGACGAAACATCAGTTTTCATGAGAAGATAAATGTCAAAAGTAAACGCCAGCTAATAACGCACATAGGAAACAAGGAGTTATTATTTATACTTCATTTGTTGATTGCAGATCTCATAACTCTCATAGTTCAGTGAAAGCGAACAATTATCTGAACTCAATCCTACAATTTGAATTAAACAATTTCACCTGATGGCTCGAAGTTCGGATTTGCAAATGAAATGCCAACCATGGCGATATTTTAGGCTGACGTTGCTTGGCTCATTGCTACAAACAACTTGCTAACAGTTACATCTACTTTTGTTCTATATATTGCATTTTTCCTTTCATTCCTTTACAAATATGCAGTTACCTATGGATATCGAATGACATCCCATGAGAAGCAGGTCAGCCTCGGCTCTGACGAGAAAAAAAAAACCGTTTGTTCCTTCCAAGTAACGAAATAAATTCAGTTTCATATTTCATTTCTCAGATGTTCGTCCAAAGTTGTGCCATAAGTGGAGCGAACGTTACATTGGCCCTTCTCTACGTTTATATGCTGTTTTTCCCAGCAACATTCGCTATGACGACTTCGGCACTTTTTCTGTGGCAGTTTTCAAGTGGTGAGTAATAAAAACTATTGTAATCAATGGTGGTCCTGGTATTGGCTGGACACAAGAAACTAGTACTGTCTCCAAACTACGTGGAAAAGGTTGAGTGGTCATAAATTAGCAGAAAAACTTCGCCATATTCTAAATTATTCTCCAATGTTTTCTGGAAACTTCCGATTCTTCTAGATAGAGGTAGGTGAATACAGCTTTCAAGACAATTTGTACAGTCCAGTTAGCAAAATGAGCAGTGTTCATCAGAATTCTATTCGTAAACAAAAAATAAATTGGTTGTTTGGCCGATACTGAAGCACCATTAACTTACACATCTACAACATCCAGTCCAAATGGGTCTTCTGAAGTCTCCGCTCCAGAGAATTTATATGGAATTAAGCCCTGTGAAATGAAGGGGGCGTTCTGGATGAGGGTCGTGACAAAAATGTAATGGGTCCTGTCTCTGTGACTGTAAAATTCAAAGAAGGAGCAGATCACAGAAATATTACCTGCCCCATCTCATCTCATAAGGGCACAATCCTAGAGGCTATTCAGTCTCTGCTAGCCCTCCATCACCGGAGGATTTCGAAGATGAGTTCGGGGGAGTTGGCACTAAAGGGTGGGAAAAATGTTTTCATGCACCAATCACGCTTGCTAGAACCGCCCCATTTCCCCACATAAGGCAGAATACCCTCTGCAGCAGTTATTCAGCTACGTTATCCTACTATTTCTGCTAATATCCACCTTTTGCAGCGGGAGCGGCAGTTGTTTACATGGGCATCAACAAGAGCATTCGTGATAAGGTTCTGCAGATGTTTTCCAAGAAGGCAACCACAACTACAACGGTTTCCTCTTAGCTCAGAGAATGGAGCTGAGCGAGTCCTCAGTTTATCCTGCAGAATTTCTTGAGGATCTCTCTGTGCATTAATATCTGTTGTAATATCTTCACCACCATAAAGAGATCCATATTCATACACAAGTTCACATAAGGTCGAATGTTTTATATGTTCTATCTATTTGGTATTGCATAGTTGGATGAGACAGATTAGCTTCAATGATATGTATGAAGTGATACATCATAATTTATGGATGATTCCGTTCACGTAATGGTGGAATAATTTGCGGAATTTCCCGGAAAAACTCTAAGCCTGCCTGTCGCTCATTTAAAGTGGGCGAGTTTTCCTGACAGAAAGTAATATATTTGGCTACTGTTGCCATTACTTGTAAGTGCTGATTAGGACAAGCCGATTGAACGGGATGTACTCATTTCTGCCCGGACTCCCCGATTCAGAAGAGCTGGTCGGTGAAAACTTACCCATGAGCATTCTTGATTATGGGCATTGTCATTGAAATCTCCTTAATATTCATTTAAAAGAGTAGCACCTCCTATGCGAACACATAGTGATAATGGAGAAATGTTGGATATAAGCGTTATGTCCATAGCTGAATTTACCGAGACTTCCCTCTATTTTTGACATTTTTTTCTGGGAGAATCAGAATAAAATAGAATAGAATTATTATGTGCTTTGATGTGCATAGGAAACTTCTCTCACACTGTTCATTGTTTATTGTTTGAATGAAGATCGCTCACATGCACCAGAAGTGTTGGTAGAAACGCATTTCACATTCGTGTTTCAAAAGAACAGATCTTGAGGAGCGTTTGGACGAAGCGCTCCGCTTGTGTTAGTTGTCTGTGGTGAAAATGTCACAGACCACTAGCGAATTACACAAGCACACTGTTGCAACGCCGATGAAGATAAAATGCTACAAAACTGCATGAGATCTCTTCTGTACCTCTTGTTTACATCCGAGCAGTTCTTACATCCTGGACAATGGGTGCAGATTGCCTTAGCGTGCGCATAATTCCAAGAAACTTATCCATTTCTGTACTTTGGCATGTTGCATCTGAGTGATTTCTACAATCAAACTTCCACCACTTATTCTTCAATGCCTTATTTCGTGGGCAATTCGTTGGCCTGGTCGCATTTAATCTTGTCGTAGCCGTTGTAAAAGTATGACTGCCATGCTGTATTTATTTGCTGCGCGTCAAGATCTGAAATCTGGGAACACCACGAAGAAGGAATTGGAGTAAGATTCTGGATTTGCTTAGGAACAATACACCTTCACCAGACAAATCCTCCAAGACTTGATTTCCGACAAGTATAGAACCATTTACGTATGTCGCACCTACCCTCGATTTCCGGGAATTGGAAATACGAATAATTTTCGTGCATTATGAACGCCGAGACATAGGTATCAATCACGATAATCAAGGATTCGAATGTAATCATGCATATAATGGACAATCAAAATGAGATCAAAACAATCCAGACACCATGGACACAGTAGGTTCTCCTGTTAGAAGGAGTGATCGTTTCACGAACGGACGCATATCTTGAGGTTTTTTTGCGATTCTTTCAGCTTCGATTTGTTTTAGCGTTTGAGGAATATTTCAGTGCACTCTAGTTTTTAGTTAGCCTTCACATTCATGCACCTTCTAATGACATTTATTAAAAAGTCTTGCCAGTGTTCTGTGCAACACTTGTGTAAGACCATCATAATCATTGTTTAGTTTATCATCGATGTCTTTTCAAGCTGACGAAACCAACAATCTATGACATTTCGCAATCATCCATTCATCGGGATCAGCTTCGAGAAGAAAACATTGAGAAGTTGAACAACTAAGTAAAATAAATTCTAGGTTACAAACTCAAAGCTATGATCTTTCCAATTGTTGATGCGCTTTTTTTCAAGGAGCTTTTTTTCAAAATTAGTCTTAGAACTGGATGTTAGAAGGACGGAGCACTTATTAAAGTGACTGCTGAGGCGCACAGGCTTCCACTTTTACCAGCCATTCGGACAGGATTCTCTTCAATTAACTGGTGTCACTCATGCTCGCTTACGTACTGTGTATCTAAAAGTAGACATGGAGATTTTCTTTATCTTCCCTTCTTTGCAAAAAATATTACTTTAAAAGTTACAATTACTACATAGTTGAATAAAGAATAAAAGTATATACGGACGGGTCCGGCAGCCACTGCAAATGGGCGCCGGCCGCCGCCACCCTCTGGCGCCCCGGTATTAATGAGCTATAAATCACTCGAGCTTGGAGAAAGCGAAGAAAAATACAATTTTAGTCCATAGTAGACAGAGTGCAGTGGATATGTTAAGGCTATAAAGCAGGGGACCATTTTCACAACTTTCACGTTTTTTCATTTCTGTGATTTTCATGGGGAAAGATTTCTGAATACACAATAAGCGAAGCCAACTCTTCCATTTTCTGCTATAGTACACTGCTTCGCGAATACACAAATGGGTGTTATTCTTCTATAGATGGACACAGTACTTCAGTTATCCCATCTGAATAATAAAGCTCATCCAATTCGGGATCCTCAGAAATAATTGAAATCCGTATAAATTGTTCCATATCCATTGCGAAGTAGTTCTACCGCTGTCATTTATCTTTCGTGGAGCAGTCCTTTACGGCGGAGTTACTCTCTCCCGGTTTCCCTCAACTTTGAAAAAGTGTTTTTCCACTATTACTTACACTATTACTATTACTTACACTTATCGTAGTTTATCTTCGAAAGAGTTTTCCACTATTACTTACACTTACACTTATCGTAGTTTATCTTCGAGATTTATGCAAAACGTTGCCGGATGCCTTCCTGGACTACCCCAAGGAGATCACGGGGGACGTTCCAAGCAGTGAACCCCAAACACTGCGATACTTAACTCTGGATCTCCAACGGAGTGGAACCAGCGATAGGGACAGATTGCAACCTGCCACTCAAACCACTGAGCCATCCGGGCTACTTTTTATGTTGGAGTTTGTTAGATAACTGCAGCAGTCGTAGGCAGCATGTTATGTATTTGCAAAACGGGGGCACAGGGCAGGATTTGATCCCCTGACCACCATAACGTCGATCATTCGCTCAACCCACTGAGCTATGCGCGCACGAGGTGCGACATACAAATAGTCTCCAATCTCACTTACACTTGCCCTTATCGTAGTTTGTCTTAGAAATTTAGGTGAAAAGGAGTTGGGTGGGGCCACTCCTGTGAAGCCTAAGCCTTAGACCCATTCTTAAGCATAGGGTTAGGCTTATCTACCCAGTCTACTATGGACTAAAATTGTATATTTCTTCGCTTTCTCCCAAGCTCGAGTGATTTATAGCTCATTAATACCGGGGCGCCCGAGGGTGGCGGCGGCCGGCGCCCGCCGGCGCCCATTTTCAGTGGCTGCCGGACCGGACTGTAGTATTTGGAAGCACGGTTGAAGGGAGAAATCCATCCCATGTTCCCTAGGAAAAGGACATCATTCTTCTTGATAAAATTTAGGATTTTCTCCGCAATTCAACCGGCTAAACTTTTTCCAGAACATTCATTACCTTTTCGATTCTTTCGACCTTTTGCCATTGTCAAAGTCCTCGCTACATCGTGCAGGGCAAATACTGGGAACACATTTCTGGATTTGATTCACCGTTCAAAGGCTAAAGCAAAAACAAAAGAATCCCTCTACTGCTGAAAGAGGAACAGCTGTAAATGATCCTAGGTTGAATGGATGATTACAACGCAACAAACTTCCTCATTTGTAGGTGACTTGATGTCAAATGTTGTTCTTACGTCATAACAGGTGTCTAAGATTTTCCTTCCTCTGTAGTTATACAAAGAAGCAAGCAGTGCTCCGATTAGTTCCATACACCTATAGTTAATAGTGGCAGGTGCCTTTCACCGGGTGTTCTCTGTAGTGTTCTCCTCGTCCTGGGCACGGTCCTCCACCATCTGTAGATTTCAATTGTAGCACAGGACCTAATTAGGCCTATTCACGTTTTCGCAGTGAAAGCTGTTCAATGTATAACACAGCGGTAACTACAAAGTTCAACTTTGATTTGAATAAGCAGTTATTATTAAAGTTCGAGCAGGTGAAATTTCATATCTTGTTCCTGCATCCAGACAAATTATGATACTTCAATCCAGGAAGTACACAGACTTGCTTGGGGTATATATTACCGGATGTTTCCTTTCACCTTCTTCAGGCTAGTGCCGTGTAGGAAGACGGTCCATCACTTAGTAACTTGGGATCAGTGATAGCTTGTAACCCAGACTAAATTGTCTGCTTCATTATGGAACCCGGAAGTACAAGTAATTTATTACTCTCTAAAGAGATAATGAAGTAGATAATTTGTTTGCAAACGTCGTTACCATCTTTTGAATAACTATATATTATCGAGCTTAGTGTGGCTAACTCGTTCTAATGAGGAACAAAGCGAGATTTTTTCTGGATTCTGGACCGTATTTTAACAGCCGTCTAAATTCTGGATTTTGTAGGAGGCCTCAGAGAGTATTAAAGTGGTAGGCTCTTACTTCACTTACTCACAACCATTCCGGATGTACATATCCGTTGAAGTCCGCGTATTAATACGCGGAAAACGGTGCAAAACAAATTTCTTCTGATCTTGAGCCAGTACTTACGCATTTGCCACATTTGACATATTTGACTCCAGTTCGTTAGATAGCATTGATGGAATAAACAGATAAATTCGTACACGGCAAACACCTTGTGTTCCTCATTCCTTTTCGCAACGATTGTAGCTTTATTTTTATAGAATCCTTGCCGTTTACTACTCCTGGTGCTCTCCAGAGACCTGCCAAGTGCTTCGACTAACTACCTAGGCAATGGACGATATTCTTATTTATGGAGGATTTCCTCCGAAATACCAGTGCACGTATGTGACATATTGTTACAATCTTACTACCATATTCTCTTTCTTCACTTCAGGAACGAGTCAAGAACTGCGGAGGAGCCCTGCATTGCTCTTGGAATATATTGCATTGTTTTCGGTGTTGTGTTTACTGTAAGCTTATTTTTTGTTGTTCCTGGATTTTGGAATACAGCACATTAACCGATGTTCATGGCACCTAACTTGAAGGGGTGCATATCCTGGGAAGCACTGCAACAAATTGCTGATAGTACTGGTGTAACTCTCCCATTTTATTTTACATGAGTTGAGCAAAATCCTCTACGAATAACTGAACACACGCCATTTTTGCTTCTAGTCCGATTTATCAGATTTTATAATTACATATGTACATATCTGGTACAGCAGAGTTCTCAGTCTATGCCCATACACTTCTTCAAAGTGTTTCAGTCACTCTACCTCGTCTGCTTGACAGCTTTAACTCAACGTGACCTCAGAACACTGCCTGTCTACAAAATAATGATATTCCTTAGCATATGCGACATTGCCATGCTTATATCAAATTCGATACTTACTGGTTTCTTCTTTATCAAAGGCGTGGTATTCTGCTCTTTTCCAGTACCCATCTATATCCTAGGATGCCTTACTAACTGTAAGTTCTTGATTTATGTGATTTTGGAATTCACATCTCATATAAAGTGCATAGGTTGCTGGGGAGCTTCTTGCCTCGGAGGACTCTGCTTAGTTTTCACTCGTCTGGTTGACCTGTGGAGTCGCAGAATCCACGAAATGTTATTCGGCGGCAAGCGAGTCTTTGCTATGATCCTGCTATGCGTCATATATTCCCTTTTTTTCTTCTTCTTTCCGAGTCCTGGCCTATTCAATGCTAAATACTATTCTTGGATATTTGATCCAATGGTTAATGATAAGGAGGAGGTATTTGAGGTGGGTGGTGAACTGATTTCCCATGAAAAATTACTTGCCCTACAAGAATTTCTAATCATTTTGCAGTGAATCTGAAAATAACTGCTCTGATAGAATTCCTGAGAATAATACTAAGATCTTACGTCTCTTTAACAGGAAGAAAAACATTCTACGAAGAAAATTATAATATCTGTAATGGATTTGCAATGTGTACTAGTAACTCCAAGCAATTGAAGCTTACTCTAATTAATTTCGCGTTCTTATTCTTCATTATGCCTATTAGACCTGAGCAAGAGCGCATTCGTCTGCTGTGGAAATGGAATGCATGGATTTTTTTTACTAGTACATGTAGCTCAGAATTTCGATTTACTAGTAAAGAACTCCTTCATTTTCTTCCTATTTCTAAGTGCGCTAGCTATGACGTACATGCACTCAATCATGGGAACAACCAGCAATAGTACACTTTTGAATTGAGTTTAGGGTGACAGTTCTTGGATTATCGCTGGCAATAACTTACTAACCGTCACATCTACATTTGCTCTGTATATAGCATTTTTCATATCATTCTTGTACAAATACCATCACACTTATGCATATCGAATGGCATCTTATGAAAAGCAGGTGGGTCTCACTTACAATGGACCAAGATGGGCACTTTCCTCGGAAAGACGTCCACACTCCACTGCTAATAATCTAATTTATACGGAGATATGAGCAGTAAGGATGTTACAATTAATATTTCGCAGATGTTCATTCAAAGCTGTGCCATAAGTGCCGTCAATGTCTCGTTGGCTCTTATCTACGTATACATGCTATACTTCCCAGTAACAATTGCTGTAACCATTGCTGGACTCATTCTTTGGCAGTTTTCAAGTGGTAAGCGGCTAGCAATGCAAATCATTTAGTTTTATTTTTGCCTGGACGCAAGGGCTTAGTGCTGTTTTCGGATTATATAACTAAAGGAAATAGCTACACATTCCACCAAAGGGAAACTTTTCTTATACAAGTATTCAGAAAGAGATAAAGAAGAGATAAAGGGTTTCAGAACTACCTGCGAACTTTCATACGTTCTACTCCTTCCTCTTGGCCCTTTGCACAGGAAAGAGCGAAAGAATGATTTGGATCTCCTGTTCTTTACATAAACAACTTGATAAACAAATTCAATCTTAACAACTAGTAACTATCCAATAACCTGAAAGACTATTCTTTTGCAAAGGCGCCATTTACACTGGTTCTTCCAATCTATTTAGGGGTTGATTGTTGTGTTAATTTCCACACTAAACACCACATCCTGTTTAACGAAAACTAAACGATTAAGGAAATATTGCGAAGCTTCGATGATATGTGAATAGTAAGTAAAGTTTATTTGCCGAGTTATAAAGCTAGTATGTACTCTAGGTCTAGATATGTATGCAAATCTTCACTGCGTCCAGGCAAAACGTTGATTTTGTAGGTTTCGACTTCAAAAACTGATTGAGCATTCGCTCCATCCTTTTCCTTCTTCTCAAATGTAGCTTTTTCAGCAGGAGCAGTGATAGTTTACTTGGTTATCAACAAGACAGTTCGTCGCAAGGTTCTGCAAACGTTCTTCAAGAACAAGAAGAAGAAGATCACAACGGTATCAGTGGTTTCTACTTGACACTGACCGTAGACATGGAACAGTTCTCAGCGTGTGTTTAGTGAACCGTATAAATACCGTCTTTCGTTGTTCTGCCGGAAAAATTATTTGTCTTGGGTGTAACTTGAAATTTTCACGTGGATATTCTTTTCTTTCAATCTGGTTTTGCCACTGGAATTCCTCAAGTTCTCATTCCAGACTGTTCTGCAAATGGAGAAGACTTGATGCTGGCGATATAGGAACTTGATGCAAGATGTACATACATACAGACAACTTCCGATGGAACAAATCCATGGAAAATATTGCGAGTTATACGAACTTCTGAGAAAATAAAGTGCTTCAGCATTTATTTACGCCTTTGAAAAACATTCTTCATGTCACCAGCCTTCATCATTCAAATGAGAAGCATTGTTTCCCGAAGCCTTTGCAAAACAGATACTTGTTTGAATCCACTGAACTAACACAGCTTTAAGAACGAACAGCTCGGCTACCTTCGCAAATTCTCGGAGAAGTTTCTGGATATTTGACCTTCTCGTTCCATCAGTGATGACAGACTTATCACGATTCATCACCCAAACATCCGCCGAAGATAAAGTTGAGGGAATCCATATGGAGGAAATTGTACAAAGTGTCCGGAAAACTCCACCGCTGCGTTAGAAATGTAATATGTGAGAAAGCTTATGAGCCTTTAGGAACCAAAAAAACCACATTAGGAAGTTAATCAGACTTATATTTTATGTTTCTCAAGTAGGAGGAGAGAAAGCTTGGTTACCCGGAAGAAAATTTTCAAATCCCAGAACACATGGAAGGAAAAGATAATAGTCACCGGAAGTGGTAAAAGAGAAAAAGGAAAAAAAAAAACTTCACACAATTTTGAGGGTAGACCGTACGAACAGAAAACATCCAGCAGTTGGAAGTTCTTACAAAGAAGTGATGCCGCTTGAAGACGGAAAAACGTCTGCTTTCGTACATATGATGTCTCGGAGTTCCAGGATTCTCGTGAATTTCTGACAGTTTTTTTTCGCTGTTCTCTTTTGGACCTTTATTTTAGTTCATCTTTTATCTTTTGATCCTCCGGGGCATCCTATTAAAGTGTGCGTGTCTATGCGGTATGGTGTCTCCCGAAGTATTCTTCGATATGCAGCTCCAGTGTCAAAAGATAAATGTTTATCAAAAAAAAAATTAGCAAAGAATGGAATTGCACTTACTGAAAACATCAAAATTACCAGCATAATTGATGTCACAAAGTTTAACTAAACAGCCAAGATGAACAAAAAAATACCAAGGAGACCTTCCTTTGTACAAAAATAGGCACCCATGAGGTGATAAACAATTGATGCTCACAGCTAGCAAAGCTTGCAGCTCTGCCCACAAAACCTCAACTTTTGACGTAAAGAATATAAGGAGCTCTCACAGAAGCCTTCGGCTGCCCATTCCTTACAATCGGAGCGGCGATCTCGACATCCGATGAGATCCAGTGATGTCTAAATGGAAAACTGGCTCGTATTTGCCCTTAAACACCTTCAAATACAGCTGTTTTCTAGAAAAGTTTACTTGCCAGCTCAGAAACATGACACCGTGCACATGTTTTCGCACAGTTCGACGTTGTAAACTCCTTGTAACCTCGTTTGTCACATAGATGAGGTAAGCAGCCCTTGAGGGTGTCAGTGCAGTTGATTTGCGGGGTGATTATGCCTGAACTTATAGTAGATGTGATGAATTCGGGAAATAGGCAGAAAGGCAGAGGAATGTTCTGGCTTACAGCATGTATTTCTAAAGCAAGTGTGTCCTTCTGGGCACTGATCGCTGATGCATTCTAGAAATAACAAGTTTTTATAACATTTTTTGTACGGATTTGTATGGTTTTTATGGATATTTTTCATGGATATCACTGATCCGCAGGTATATGGACGTCTACAGACACATTTTTTGTTCACGTTCATCGACAAAATGGGAAGTTTTCCTAGAAGCAAAATTATATAGTTCGTCAATATATTTAGCAAACAAAATTTTATTCTGTTAGCCTCCCTGCTATATCCAATTCACTCCTGTAAAGTAGCAAGCCGTATGCAGAAATATAGAAACGAGGATCAACTAACCTCCTATGGACTCCCCTATAGGACAAATCTGAGTCTGCTCCTGGGTGGTCTCCACAATCGGCTCTGCGGTAGTTTTCCATTCAGGCCTGGTAAGTGCTTCGTGGGTGGTCGTCACACTCTCTTGAGTTGTCGTTAACGTGGTGCGAACGTCGCCAACTTCCATTTCTTCATCGGTTACTTCGTAATCGACATTTTTCGACGTGGTGGTCTTTATGTCTTCCTGGTAATAGCGTTACTTGCATGACGAAATAGCAAATTTTAGAAATTTTTTAAGAACACCAAAGCAGTAATTTTCCTACATACTTCAGTAGTCTCCATTGATTCCTTGGATTTGAGAACCCTGAAAGAGTTTCGAATGCTCTCGATTTCCGTCATATCCACTGTGGTCGTCGCGACTGTAGGCGAAGTTCTCTCGTCCTCGTCCTCATCGGAGTCTTCATTGCTGTCGGTTTCTGATGTGGTACTATCAATGTCCACGTCAGGTTCGTTGGTGGAATCAACGATCTCCATGATCTCAATGGATTCCGTAGTTGCAGGCTCCGTGGGACCAACAGATGTGGGTGGTAACGGTGTTGAAGGGGTGAAGGTCTTAGCTCTGATAATATCTGAAAACAATCGGCTAATTGAATATTTTTCTGAACAGATACATTAGTGATATTCGTTTAGTTTATGGTGCAAATCAGTACAGTCAGGTCCGGCAGCCACTGCACCCCGGTATTAATGAGCTATAAATCACTCGAGCTTGGGAGAAAGCGAAGAGAAATACTGTTTTAGTCCACGGTAGACAGAGTGCAGTGGACCTGTTAAGGCTATAAAGCAGAAGACCATTTTCACAACTTTCACGTTTTTTCATTTTTGTGATTTTCATGGGGAAACATTTCTGAATACACAATAAGCTAAGCCAACTCTTCCATTCTCTGCTATAGTACACTGCTTCGCGAATACAAAAATGGCCGTTATTCTTCTATAGATGGACACAGTATTTCAGTTATCCCATCTGAATAATAAAGCTCATCCATTTCGGGATCCTCACATTTATCTTTCGTGGAGCAGTCCTTTACGGCGGAGTTACTCTCTCCCGGTTTCCCTCAACTTTGAAAAAGTGGTTTTTCACTATTACTTACACTATTACTATTACTTACACATACACTTATCGTAGTTTATCTTCGAAATTTATGCAAAACGTTGCCGGATGCCTTCCTGGACTACCCGAAGGAGATCACGGGGGACGTTCCAAGCAGTGAACCCCAAACACTGCGATACTTAACTCTGGATCTCCAACGGAGTGGAACCAGCGATAGGGACAGATTGCAATCTGCCACTCAAACCACTGAGCCATCCGGGCTACTTTTTATGTTGGAGTTTGTTAGATAACTGCAGCAGTCGTAGGCAGCATACTATATATATTTGCAAAACGGGGCACAGGGCAGGATTCGATCCCCTGACCACCACAACGTCGATCATTCGCTCAACCCACTGAGCTATGCGCACACGCGATGCAACGTACAAATAGTGTCCAGTCTTACTTACACTTACACTTATCGTAGTTTATCTTAGAAATTTAGGTGAAAAGGGAGTTGGGTGGGGCCACTCCTGTGAAGCCTAAGCCTAAGCCTTAAACCTATTCTTAAGCATAGGGTTAGGCCTATCTACCCTGTCTACAATGGACTAAAATTGTATTTTTCTTCGCTTTCTCCCAAGCTCGAGTGATTTATAGATCATTAATACCGGGGCGCCGGAGGGTGGCGGCGGCCGGCTCCCGCTGGCGCCCATTTGCAGTGGCTGCCGGACCGGACTGTAACTGTAACTCATAATTCACAAAAAATTAACTTCACTCACAATTCGTTGTGCTTTCTGGTGATGGCTGATGTGTAGTTGTGGTTTTGTTGCCTGGAATAAACCCGTTATGGTAAGTTTGTTCACCGCGCTAGGGCTGGCTAGAATAATTCCAATTTTTATAAGGAAGTTCTGCCAGAGAAGGAGCATGTTTTTTTGCTAACATAGTTAGAAACAAAAACGCTGATAAATCGGGGTAGTCTGAGTTTCAGAAATAAAAGCAGTCATGTTACTCTTTATGATATCCACAAAATCTCTGCATTGGTGTAGGATTCGTCTAAAAACTTGTTAGTGAATCATCCACCTACCATACGTCACCAGACCATGAAAGTAAACATTAGCAATGGAATCCTGTTGAAATTTGCATGAAAAACTTACGGAAAAAACCTCAGGATTTCCTTTTCCTACATTTCTGATCCTTTATTCATGAAATCTGCTGGTTGATCTCCATCTGGATGTTTTCGTCGTAAGCGCATTTCTTTTCCGTAACTCTGATCCTACTACTTATGGCTCCCTAGTACTCTGCACCGCCTACTATGTCTACTCTACTATATTTTCTGATGTATTCAGTACGTGTTTTTTGCACACCATGCTGTATAAACGGAGCTTTTAAGAGTATAAGTGAAGTAGAAAGAAAGGACTATTAGGAGCATGCGAGAACAGATTGTATGAATAACCTGTGCTGCAGGTATAACCTACAGATGTATAAAACTTGTAACCTTTTTGTCAATGTTTTCTTCAGCTGTTCCCTAGGATAAAAAGCAGCTTGCTGGAAACGCCACTAATATAGCCATTTATTCGTGATCCTTTATTTTCTCTACAGAAATCCAGAGGAAGTCGACCGTGCTACGGACATGTTTGCATTGAAATCATGTTTACATATTTTTGTTTTCTTATTTCTTTTTTTTTTCATCAGCTTATTGAAAATACTCACCACAACACAAATCCTCCTCGCACAAGTAGCCGGAAGGGCATAGCTTGGAGACGCACTCACCGATAGCACTCTGCCCATCTCTTAAACCACGTTCGTGATTTTCTTTCATAATTTTATTATGAAAGAACGGAAAATCCTAAACGGTCATCGACATACTTGCATTTCCCGAATTCCTCAACTTCTGGAGTTCCTGGTAGTTTTGTGGTAGTAGTAGCTATCCTGTCCCTACCTTGAATTGACTTATAATTTGTTATTTAGTAGTAATGAATCCATAGAAACGTACAGCACTTACAGCAGTAGTTATTTATACATTCGGAGCCCAAGGGACACAGGCCAGCAAGACATGCTAAGTAAGATAGAATAAGATATCCCTAACTACATAGACAAGGTCATGGCACTCTGTATGAGGTAACCCACCTCCTATGGATATTTTTCTGGAAGGACAAACATCGAAGTAACGAGAATAAGAAGCAGCAATAAAAGTGTATAGCAAAAGGAATGTGAAAAATCGTGACATCGCGTTGAACTGTCTACAAATCGTCGTGCACATGGCTCTTATGTACGTGCAGCTATCTGAAATGGTAATTACTGCAAACAAATAATTGTGATTGTTTGTGCAGTAGGCAATGCAGTAGTGTGTTGGATTCGAGCTGGATCTAATCCATACGTCTAAATAGGGTATATAATAGGTTGAGGAAATATAATATAAGCGACTTTTTCAGCAAGGACTGAATTCTCTCTAAAGGTGGGAGTTCAACAGCTTAATTCAAGAGGTACTCCTTCTCCTGATTGGTGATCCTTCCCCTTTCTCACATATGCATAAGCAACAAATGCTCTTTTCAAACTATTTGATACGCTGTGAGTCGAAGCGACGACCCATAAAAATTTTGGCTTCCTTCCAATTTTCTGGCATTTTCTCCTCCGAACAAGGTGTGATCCACGGAAACGAATGCAGCCTGACTGTGTCAACTCTGGGCTAACCGACAGTTATATGCGGTACACCCACATCGGGAACTGAAAGCGATCTGTGGGTCGACAGTTCAGTCACCCAAGCTCCAGAGAATTATCAAAAAGTGGATTTTTTTTGCAGATTTGGCGAATTACGTGGACCTGGTGAGCCCAAAATTTTCTAAGTGCATTGAATGTGGTTCGGTAGAATTACGTAGCTTGATGATCCTCCTTTTTCAAAGCTGTATAATATGCTGAGGATGATTCCATGAGCTTGGTCGTTTGCCTTCCGAAAACATTCCAAACAATTTCGCACCCTAAACGTTCCGCATATCAGAGAACGCGCTACAATCTGCTCTTCAAAATGAGTGCACATATTTCTCAGAGCACTTGAATTGAACACAGCTAAGAAGCATGAAAACAGAAGCAGCGTATAGTTGCTTTTTTCTCATCCTAATTTGTGTTAGGAGCTTCAGCAAATTCATCAGCTTCTTTTATCAACAATTCATCAACAAATTCACAAACTATCACATAGCTCACGGTTCCTCAAAAGTTCTACACCTTGCTCAGAGTGTGCTCATTGATTTATCTATTAATTTGTTTATTTATTTATTCATTTATTCATATGCATACAGGATGAAATCAGCTGAGCACATCAACATCGCCACTGTGGCATCGTTAACGTCTGATTATTTTGCTTAAACCATGAAAAGCACCTCATTGCATGCAATATAGTCTATAAATTATAATATGTATTCATTCAAACATTCTCCAAGGTGCACGTGAGAAAAAAGAAACACAAATCCAAGATGGAGCCATACATAACAGACTTTAAGGCTACTTCTCTAACTTCTATGAAGGTGCAATACTGTCAAACCAGATCCATGTTTCGAATTCAGGATCCGGATTGATATGAGTTTTTGAACCTTTGCTTCTGAAGTCTCTCTCTTCTCTTACTTTTTGCAGTAATTTGTATTTTCTGGGGCAGTTGAGGCATGTATTCACCGTAACCAAGAGCCACTAAAGCATTCTACCGACATGTAAACCGGGCTGACGAAGGAATAGAAAGTTTCATCCGGAATGTTAATGGATTCTATTAGTTCTCTTTCCCCTCTCATGTCAAGCTTGATCGATGAATTTTTCATGATTGAAAAAGAAGTAATCAAACAAATAAAAAAAGGCAGAAGAAATGTTGCGCATCTTAGCGAATTCTTCTAAAATACGATAAGCATTTCCGGATAAGGAAACAGCAACGGGAAGCGGAGGTTGATCGGAGCAAGCAAAACTTTTGGTGTCGATATGTGTAGCAATGCGAGACTCTTCATATGTTGACTATGGCCCTCGATAAGTCGCGCGGAAACTCCTCCAAACTCTCACACCTCCCGATACAGTCACGCACTCTTAGCAATTGAGACCAAATTCACTTACTCAGCGTCTACGATGGTATGCACTTGCTTTCCCCTTTTTCAATGAGCCACGCGAGCGCTCATTCTTTTCTGTAGCCGTTGTGTTGCAAAAAAAAAACACTTTTCAAACATTTACTCATGTTCTCTCAACAACAAGAAATTCATGAGATTTCACGCCTGTAGTACAACCCGGGAGGTGACCCAGAAGAGCTGAGAGCAGCCAGTGTAATTTGCACAGATTCAAATAAAATACGGTAGTTTTAACATAAACTCTTTGGTGATTTGCTGGAGATTAGCTGTCAGGACAGGGACCCGGGCCTCTGGATACTCGACGAGGTCGCGATAGCTGCAGTGGGCGAGATGGTCGCTGAGTTCCTGAGCAGGCTCCCAGACATATTCAGGAGTTTTGTCGGCGACTGAGAAGTCGATTGCCTGGAATAATGCCAGGATAACTAGAGAGAAGCCACTTTCATCCGGAAAAGGCCACAATTTTTCCAACTTCTTCAGATATCATCATTAAAAGAAGAGATAATCACTTACTATTCCACTCTCAACCCAACATCCATCGCATTTTTCCCACAGCAAACTGACCATGGATCTTTCCTTCGCACAGGCGAACACAATCGCTCGTAAAGCTCTGGAAAGTAATCCCAGCAATAGTGAGAGTATTAAGCTGCTAGGATTTTATCCACGACCTGCACGTCTGTGACAAGGATCGAATAGCCGAATTGGGTAAATAGTCGATCAGAGAAATGACTAGCCAAGCAGGAAGAGAATCCAGCGGTCGGGCACTCGTCGAGTCTTCACAGCTCTCTGGGGTTGAGGGACGGAACGAGAACGAATCCAGAGATGATAGAAACCAGAAAAGATTTTTTTTCGGCAAAGAATTGCCAGGAAATCGATGAAAATATCTCAGAATTACTTCAAAGTCCCTCAAGTCCCTCACCTGATATTTCCCCTCTTAGGTGTCAAACGTTTTGTGTAAAACAGACAACCACGCATCCAATTTGGACATCTCACCACCAAATCTGACAGACTATCAATGGAGCGCACATGTTGCGAGATGTGGTGGTCTGCATATTCTGTTCGACGAAAAGTCTTCAAACACCTGCAATTACCCTTTTATAAGTAATTACAACTCAAAATTTCAGGATTTCCGCAACCTCCTTGTGTACAGCGATCCTCCTGCCCGTATAAAAGCGATGTTCTCACCGCGCACCAGGAATTCAGGCATACTTTCTGGAGCAAAATTTATCTGGAAGTGTAGTCTATAGGCTCTTTTTGTGTAGGAAAAGAGCAGGAAACCTACTTGAAGATCATACATCTTATGGAAATCATCTATCTTCTTCTCGCGCTTCTTCACTCTCTTGGTCTGTTCGTACTTGGCGGACTCATTACCGAGGGTGTGCAGGTGCTGGCTCGAAGGGTCAATCTCAAACATAAATGGAGAAAATTTTCTAATAACCTACTCATTATGAGAAGTTGAAAGCACCTAATCTGAGATCATGAATTTCATTACACGCAAATACGTACACATATTGAGGTGATCACAAAGTCGTAGTGATAGTAAACCCTATATGGAGATAAAATGACTTTCTGCCGATTTTTCACTATTTTATGTACAAAATGTGTACTACTTAATGAATTAATGAAAGCAACCTGACACATGTAGCAATTGGCAAACATGGCTCTCTTCCTCTTCAACTTCGCTTCCTGAAAAAAAAAACAGTGAGAGATATATTGCGATCCAGGGTTACAGTCGGGTCCGGCAGCCAGTGCAGATGGGCGCCGGCGGGCGCCGGCCGCCGCCACCCTCCGGCGCCCCGGTATTATTGAGCTATAAATCACTCGAGCTTGGGAGAAAGCGAAGAAAAATACAATTTTAGTCCATAGTAGACAGAGTGCATTGGATATGTTAAGGCTATAAAGCAGGGGACCATTTTCACAACTTTCACGTTTTTTCATTTTTGTGATTTTCATGGGGAAAGATTCCTGAATACACAATGAGCGAAGCCAACTCTTCCATTTTCTGCTATAGTACACTGCTTCGCGAATACAAAAATGGCCGTTATTCTTCTATAGATGGACACAGTACTTCAGTTATCCCATTTGAATAATAAAGCTCATCCAATTCGGGATCCTCAGAAATAATTGAAATCCGTATAAATTGTTCCATATCCATTGCGAAGTAGTTCTACCGCTGTCATTTATCTTTCGTGGAGCAGTCATTTACGGCGGAGTTACTCTCTCCCGGTTTCCCTCAACATTGAAAAAGTGGTTTTTCACTATTACTTACACTATTACTATTACTTACACTTACACTTATCGTAGTTATCTTCGAAATTTATGCAAAACGTTGCCGGATGCCTTCCTGGACTACCCGAAGGAGATCACGGGGGACGTTCCAAGCAGTGAACCCCAAACACTGCGACACTTAACTCTGGATCTCCAACGGAGTGGAACCAGAGATAGGGACAGATTGCAATCTGCCACTCAAACCACTGAGCCATCCGGGCTACTTTTTATGTTGGAGTTCGTTAGATAACTGCAGCAGTCGTAGGCAGCATACTATATGTATTTGCAAAACGGGGCACAGGGCAGGATTCGATCCTCTGACCACCACAACGTCGATCATTCGCTCAACCCACTGAGCTATGCGCGCACGCGACCATACAAATAGTGTCCAATCTTACTTACACTTACACTTATCGTAGTTTATCTTAGAAATTTAGGTGAAAAGGGAGTTGGGTAGGGCCACTCCTGTGAAGCCTAAGCCTAAGCCTCTGAGGGACGTAACGTCGAGCACTATCTATATAACCCTTTCTTAACACTTTTCCGAGCAAAATCGCATTTTCGACGGAGCTGAAATCTTTTCCAGAAGCAGTGGGCCAGCACGAGTCTCGGATGATCAGTTTCCAAAGACCTCCTCCAGAAATTCGACTTTCACAGCTGGTACGCTCTAGACAAACCAATGAAAAAATGATATCACCTTCATTCTGCATTCTTCATCGCTGCTGTTCTCGCCATCCTTAAATTCTGCCGTTCCCACAAGTGTGCCATCAAAGTTCCGAATCTGAAACCCGAATTTTGCAATGAGGGCTATGGCTGAGGCTAACTCCGCTAACTCCTCATCCTCAAGCAGGGATACACTGCAGGAAGAGCACATGTTGTTCAGGAGCGAAGAAAACACGCAAAGATTGCTGAACCTCTGTTCTCACCTGTTGTCAGTCACAGAAGAGCAGGAAGCACGATGTTCTCATGAGTGCACTCACACGTTGTAAAGGAAATGAAAAAACCCACGAAAACAGCTGAAAACTTAACTCTCTGAGGGGTAAAACTGGATGTGATGGGTGCAATCCATCTCGACGACGAACACGATCAGACCTCGAGAAACCGTAGCTCTTCACGATCACGTCCTGAATCCGTGATTTCCCGAATCTTTCACATGGTATAGGATTAGTTTTCACTTGCACATGAGGAAACTCAGCTAGGTGTTGGGGAGGAGCTTGAAGAGAATCCAAAGAAAACTTACAAGTAATGCTTGAAAATTCAAAAGAAGTGTCAAGCTTATTTATATTTGATGATTTTGCTGCTCAAGTGAGATACTTTTTCAACTTGCGTAACTGTTGATACTACCTCGAAAACGTGGACGTCTTCCGCGCGTGTTTTATAGCGTCGCTGCGACAGAATCGTGGCGGGACCTACCCGACCACCTCGCTTGGAGCGTGCGTTTACCGCATCCTTCATCTAAGTCCCGCCACAATTTTGCATCCAAGGAATCTCTCTACTTTTTCGAAAATGACGGCTCTTTATGATGGTTCTTTTTTCCTAGCGGAGTGCCGATCTTTTTAAAACATCCTTTACTGACTCTGGTTGGGGACGGGTATTACCTAGTACCGTTGAAGTATCCGGAGTTGCTGTAAACTTCAAAAGACAGATAAGCTTGAAAATAAGCACTTCTCCGGTGAGAGGCAGTGTACTATTCCGGAAAAAATCGAAAGATCCTGGCTACTAGAGCGAGGAGAAGATTAGGTGATTCAATGGTGTTCTTGAACAGATTCAGGATTGTACTCAGAAAATACTTCAATCGTTCTTATTTATGTTTTCTAGTTCTTTCAACCTAAATTTTTCATCACAAAGTTCCCATTTTAATGAAAAGAATTTAACTTCAAACTTCACCACTCACCTGGTCAGAAAGTGTGAGAGCGACATCCAGAGGAAGATTCCCGAATTTTCGCTCCGGCTCCGCCTCAATCCTTTTACCCCAGTTCTTCAGCTGCAACTTTGACAGTGGTGTAAGTGCGTATCGTGCCCATTCCCTTCAACACTTCCCTCTTGCTGGACATTTATGGAACTGTTCAGGTAAGGATTATAGAGGCAGACCTCCCACAAACAACAACACTCGCGCAGCACCGTTCGAGATGTCGGGAGCGTTTGTCCCTCCTCACCAGCCTGTCGCAACCATAACTTGCGTTGATGCATGGGACCATGGTCTATAAACACAAGATTTGGGGAAATCTGTTAAGTGTCCAGAAAAGAAGAAGATTCTGATGCCTTGTGACAAATTTCGTTGATATGATCCTCCATTTTGCACTCATGCATTGGAATCGAGCACTGTGGACATCGGATCACCTAAACTGCAACGAAAGAGGAGACTGAGGAGTTCGCTTCGGGAGATGTTTCCCAACATGCCTGACACTTTACGATTCCCTCAACGTCACATTTAGCCCTATGGCAGTTGATGCAGTGGGTATAGTGAACAACATGTCGAGGAGCGTACGGATCGAGCTCGTCCATTGCTTCGGGAGGAGTCCACGGCTTCACAGTAAGAAAAGAAACTTCTGGGGAGCCCTCGCCTGTGGCTGTAGAGATAATAGTTCTAAAATCCACGAAAAGTGAGTTTTCTCCATAAATGGTTACCTTTCTGAAGCACATGGACGAAATTGAGAATTAAAGAACTTAAAAATGTATCTTTTGTGCATGTGAACAAAGCAAAAAGTAGTGGTAAAATCAAAGGCGAGCACAGCTTCTTTTACCAGTAATGAAGCATTATTTTGAGATCAAATCCCAATAATTGATGGAAACAAGCATAACTGCAAATCAATTTTCTAAAAACATAAGCATTTGTGTATGTCAGCCCGCTCCATCGTTGGATGAGTCATTCCAGAATCCACAGCTTCACGGTGTCCTCGTGCGAATAATGTTCAACATTCAAGGCAACTTCAAGCAATTCTGGCATTGAAGAAGTATTATTTCCACACTCGACTGCATGTCGAATTATTTCCACACTCGATTGCATGTCGAACCTTCCACCAGGAAACCGAGGAAGGTGGATAGATTTGGGAAAGAGTATTTGTCCAGAAAGATAGGGAAATCGGCTCTAGAATAGGTACAGTTCGGAGCATCCCTACTTCACTTTGAAATTGGCCAAAATCGCCGGCTTAGGGATCGGATACCGATTTTGCGACAACTGAATTGTGAAATCGTCCTATTATAGAAAAGTAAGCGGAGCAAAGTAGGAATAGAGAAACGGAGAAAAACAATCTAGTTTTTTCCTTGAGATTCTGGAACTAGTAACATTGAGCGAGTAAGGTGTGTGAGAAAAATGAGTAGAGATTTGGCGCAAAATTGTGATAAAGCGAGGACACTTAAAACTTCGTGATGAAGCTAGAAACTGTTAGCCCACCCCACATGGGACTGAGGTTGGGACGATTACGGTTCTTTCCATCGCTTTATTTTGTAGTACATTGCATTTCAACAAATTTATAGGGATAGAACAGAAAGAACGCAACTACGCGGGCTGAGTTTACTAGTTTTTTAAGAAGATAGCGAGAGTATTGTAGACATTTATTGCTCCTGCACTTTCAGTGGATGTGAAACAACGCTTCTCACTGAATTCTCCATCATAGTGTCGAACAGAAGTGATATTTTCAAGGTAACATATATAAATTTGTAGTAGAGATTGACTATCCCTCTTTGACTACACAAAGACAAGTGACTCATGACGTTTTTCCTCCCATTACTGGCATTCGATTCCTCAGATAGTCGCATTGAAACACATTGAAATTCCAGGAGAACGGCACTTGACACCCAAGAACCTCGTCATATTCTTTTGACAAAACCGCGAAGAGCCGTCAAATTCTCTTGACAAAACCGTGAAGAGCTGTTCACTTCCAGTCGGTGCCAATCCGAGAGCTACTAAGGAAAATCAGGGGCTGGAAGAGTTGAAAAAGTCATTTTCTTTCAATTTTTAGCAAGCAAGCGAGAGACATGGCAGGAATTGAAAAATGGAAACAAGGAAGAAGCCTTTTTTTTACTCGAGTAAGAGGATTTCCAAGGAGGAACAAGGAGAAAAGAAGCACTGTTCCTCACCTAGAGACATGAAAGCACAGTTGAAATGACAATGTCCGCATTCACCATCGAAATGTTTCAAATCAAACAAAAACAAAATGTTTCAAATCAAACAAAAACAAACGGCCTGTCCCTGCATCAAGTGCAAAATCGACACTTCATCGAAAAAAAGTGCAAATATCCCGACAATTAAGGATGTTGATCATCCAAGTTGGCAATGGCCTGGAAGCAGATTCGAGAGACGAGTAAAATAGCGATCAATCGATGGCGCAGAAAATAAACACTAGTTTAAAGCAAGTGCTCTGCAGTGACGCTCACTGTTCATCCTCGAATTTGTCGAGGATCTGGCTCTATCAGCTGATTGACTGCATTTTTCTGCAAAACTACGTCAGTGTCATTTCATTTAGGGTCATTGAAATGTTAAGAAATCTGAGGAGTCGAAACACGAACAACAGCTGGAAAATGGCTGGTTGAATTCAGCTGAATTCTGCAGGAAGAACTTGAGACGAAAGTAGCAGTATTTCATGAATAAAGCTGAAGACAGCTATACAAAATGGAAAGTAAAAGCTCTTCGATTACATGGATAAATAGGTATTTGATGGAGCTTTATGTTCGTTCGAAATCCGGAAACTGCAGAGAACTCCTGGATCTTATGCTCACAGAAAAACAGAACATGTGATCATACGTGACTAGGCCACCATCCAGTGTTAATGTTACCATCCAATACAATCGCAAAGAAATCAGAGCCGATCTTCTCCAGAAATAAAGTTCCTTTGTGGATATAGGATTCATTGACAGAATGCTCATTTTATCCAATTTCATCTCGAGGGTTTTCCAATTGCCACTTTGTTGAGTTGATTTTACACAGAAGTTACATGATTATTACCACAAATAGTATTATGTAGAAGAGTTCGTAGAGCTTTTGGAACGTTTTCCAGGATGTGATAAACTTCTAGAATATTTCTATGGTGCTCCTGCTTTCTCAGCATCTTCAACTTTTTAAAAGCCAAATTTCTCAATTCTTTCTGACTGAACAACCTACCCAAGGTAAATGTGTGAACACCGCATATATTTACCCGTCGTTAACGTGGACGTCAACACGTTGACCTCGGGTAATCCATTACTGAATCCTGGAACTGGTTTTACCTCCCCTTCGGTCATAAAAGGTCAGAAAACAACCACTGAAGGCATATTCGTAGTAATGCCCAAATTGTTCATGAGCCTACGAATTAGGAAAAACAACTGATTCTAACGGGATGGCAATTGCAAAACAAAAGGAAAAGAAGGAAAAAATCAGGCTGCAGGCGTTGGAAAACACCAGAATTCGTTAACGTTCCATAGACATAGTCCGCGACGGAATCATGACGTGCCTGTATTTTATAGATATGGCTGATTTGTGGAAGGATATAGGATCGATCTATCAAAAGTACCAAAAAAAACCCTGGAATATCAGAGCATCCCGATGTATCTACAGGCATGAAAATAAACCATTTATTGTGCTTACACATTCAACCTTACGAAAGAAAATAAGCATATTCCCGTTGGTAATTTCTTGAAAGCATGTGAAGTAAGAGAAGCTGAAGAGGTTTGTCACTTTGGGACATCACAGAGATCGCAATCCTTCTCAGCGACGAATCCTTCGATTTGAACGGTGCTTTCGTGGACGCCGTACTCATTTTTGAGCATTGCTCTGGTATCCCGTAGCACAGACTGGGCGTGCTCCGGTTCTGCCACTTCCAGATGAACGGAGACTGCGACCTTCAAATGAAATATTTAGCAAATGGAAGGCGAATCACGAAACAACGAGCCAGCAAACAGATGAGCGAAAATTTCAGTAGTACTAGAGAGGTTTGTTACAAACAGCGCTGAGTTTTCGAAACATTAATATTGCTTGGCTACTGAGATTATTCTTGGCTCTCTCCTACCAGTATATTGCTCTAGATTACATTTTTTGGCATTCATCCAGATCTCAACAGATCAGAACGTTTAATTTGTCTTCTCATAAGCTAGATGTGTCGCGTCCCCTTTTAAAAAACAGAGAACGAGAAAAAAAGATTAGAGCAAGACGAAGTTTGATGCTGGTTCTACATTTCCAAAGCCGAAGGAACTGTTCTTGCGTCGGAAAGAAAAGTGCCTTTAGTTTTCCTAGCCCTTACTCAGTGGCTGCGGAGTCTTAATGGATCTCACAACATAGATTAATGCCAGAATCTATAGTAATTCCAGCAATTAACATTGGAACATCGACTTATTTCCTCTGGAGCGACTAAGGACCAGTAAATTCACGATTTGTTCCGAGAATATTTGGAAATTTAGTGGGATTCTAATTTTAATGAAGAACTGAAAGTATAAGTAATGCATTACCCCTTTCTCGAACATTTTCGACAAAAAATTATAGTGTACATATGTACATTAACAATGACAGTGTATTCCGTAGTCTGTGGGTAACGAAATATGTGTGTGCTTACGACCGACTCACTTGCTATGTTTTTGGAACTTTTTGAAAAAAAAAACGGTCCAGAAAAATTGTAATAGTACGAAACATTAGAAAATGTGTGTATGAACTAAAATCCCGTCATGATCTCGTACCTTATCCATGGTGAGGGCCCATATACGCAAATCGTGAACTTTTTTCACACCATTAATCTGCTCCAATGATGCAAACACGTTAGAAAAGTCGATATTGTTAGGTCTGCCTGAAAAGAAAAAAACATGTAAAATATCTCTAGTGGCTCAAGCAATATAACACAAAGATCCCAAAGTAAAATCCTGGGAAAAGTCCCGATCCATGGGCAAGATCCGTTGAATAAACTAACCTTCAAGTAAAACCACTAGTGCATCTCTCAGTATATAAATAGTTGTACAGAGCACAATCACGCAGAATATGAGAGTACATATTGGATCAGCTATAGTCCAGTCTTCCTAAATTGACAGAATAGATTATTGTGAAGGGAAGTTTCCCGCATTATTCTTTTTTTTTCAGCTCTTACTAGACTTTCTCCAAGTTTTAAAGCATATTTGGAAGTCTTAAAAGTATACGTAATCAAATATTTCTAAGAGAATCAATTCCAATTCAAGGCATATCAAAGTTAACCTTGATTCTTGGCTATGGTACGAAAATTAAGGGATAAGTTTCAGTACAACTCACGTTGAAAAATATGATGAGCGCAGCGATAAGGACGCCAACACTCTGGATGAGATCTCCGAGGACGTGAATGAATGCGGCTCGGACATTGATGTTCGGCGAATCATCCGAGAGATCGCCTAAGGGAAGTTAGATCGCATAGGAAGAAAGAAAAAAATTACGATGACGATGATAAGCTCTCTGCTCTAACTAATAATGTACTCCTTATTCGCTGAGTCATGGAGTTACTCCAGAAATTTTTGGAACTGTTGAAGGTTACAGAGTTTAAGGTCTGCAATTACAGAATTACCGCTAGTAGGAGATTGACGTTTATGACTCAACGTGGCAGGAATGCGCGAGTTTGTTTCAGTTGTGGATCACATCTACGGATATGGGAATACGATCAGATAGCCAGTGTCCTCTTCGTGTTCAGGGGTTCACTGGCAGAGAAACGAGAGAACCTATGATCATGTGGAGAACACAGACGATGGCAGAAATACTCTTACCCGCCTTCTAGCTGCCTTTTTTCCCGTTTTTCGATAAACAGGAAACGTAAAAGAATCCAGAAAGTGACCTTTGGATTTTTTACAGAAGGTGGAGAGGAAATTTCCAGCAATCTAAGCGAGAATGAATGACTTCAAAGTCGCAGTGTCCTCCGAGTGCCTGGGATGGAAAAACGTCAGGATAGCGCGAGTCTAAAGGGGTCGTAGAAGATAAGTACTCGGGAGTGAAGATTCCTAAAGTCTAGAGAACGGGGATTTTTTTCCATAACTTCTCTACGGAGATATTTCAAAAATAACGCCAGCTTCCTCTCGGATCTCCAACTTCCACTGGGAAATTCGGAACAAATACAGCAAAAAAAAAAGAAACATTAAGAAGCCAAAATTGAGGTCACAAGGGTATCCAATTTTTTTTCTGAAAAAACCTGTCATGAAATACATATAGCTTGGTAAATGTAAGTCCTTCAACACCAATTTGAATGGATTTAGGGAAATAATCGACTAGTATTTCGAGGGCATTTGTCTGAACTTTTTGTAGACCATATTTTATTTTTTCCCTGTGTAAAGGAGAAACTATGAGACTATGAGAAAAACTACTTAAATGATGTAAAAACGAGGATTTAATGTAAGAACATAAGTAAATAGTCAGGATTAAGGCCACATACCGTGTTCTGCCGAACCTCCGCCATCACGATGTCCATGCGCATGGCCATGGCTAGATCCTCCACCATGTGAATGCGCATGACCTCCGAAGTAAAGAAGTACTCCCATTCTGAGGTGAACATTCTAATTAACTTGTTTGTCACAGGATATAGCTAACTGCTCCCTTTGCAAACTTGGATTTTTGGAAGTACCAAGAGTTGAGAGCAAAAAAAAAACTGGAAAAAATAGCTGTTAGATCAAGACTCACATCAGATTCACGCATACTCCAATAGTTGCAGTTATAGCCATCACAGTAGAGTCAATTTCATAGTCCTTGTTTATCATTCGTAGGATCGCCAATACAACAAGAACACCGGTAACTATCCATATCAAAAATACGGAGAAGAATGCTCCCAACACCTCTGTAAAGAGTATTTTCGTTCAACCCTTTTCCAGACAATTGCTTATATTATCTCATCATAAGCTTCGAAGCTTTTTCCACTGCTTTTTTCTGCGAATAGTGCGGACGCTTATTGTTATCTTTAAGCGTACCCCTGAAATGTGGTGCAATACCTGACAGACGCATCTAAATACTAGTCTGGAAGCCAGTAAAAAACGTTTCTGTTGACATACAGGCGAATATGGATCAATATGATAATATGATGGAACAATCCTGGAGTGACATTACGGAATTTGTGAGAAGTTTCCAAGGATGTGCGTTTATTTCAAACTAAACCTCAAATGCTGAGGATATCCGGCAAAAATGTGTATTTCAAGAAATTCTGAGCTTCTGGGTAAATTCTTCTTCTCCAGATAAGTACTACGCCTCAGGGTAACTTTTGATTGAGGTTACCCTAACTCATGCATTTCCAGGACGGTCGGAGAATCTTGTCTCAATTCCATGTGAACTCCCGAGAAACTCGGTATTATATATTTAAAATTAAATATAAGTTTTGGTAATACCAAAAAAACTGAAAACAATGAGAAATTCCGCGTTTTTGGGTAAATTCGGCTTCTTTGGGTAAGTTCTGAATGAAGTTAGCCTATGTACAGTCCGGTCCGGCAGCCACTGCAAATGGGCGCCGGCGGGCGCCGGCCGCCACCACCCTCTGGCGCCCCGGTATTAATGAGCTATAAATCACTCGAGCTTGGGAGAAAGTGAAGAAAAATACAATTTTAGTCCATAGTAGACAGGGTAGATAAGCCTAACCCTATGCTTAAGAATGGGTTTAAGGCTTAGGCTTAGGCTTCACAGGAGTGGCCCCACCCAACTCCCTTTTCACCTAAATTTCTAAGATAAACTACGATAAGTGTAAGTGTAAGTAATTGGACACCATTTGTATGTTGCATCGCGTGCGCGCATAGCTCAGTGGGTTGAGCGAATGATCGACGTTGTGGTGGTCAGGGGATCGAATCCTGCCCTGTGCCCCGTTTTGCAAATACATATAGTATGCTGCCTACGACTGCTGCAGTTATCTAACAAACTCCAACATAAAAAGTAGCCCGGATGGCTCAGTGGTTTGAGCGGCAGATTGCAATCTGTCCCTATCGCTGGTTCCACTCCGTTGGAGATCCAGAGTTAAGTATCGCAGTGTTTGGGGTTCACTGCTTGGAACGTCCCCCGTGATCTCCTTCGGGTAGTCCAGGAAGGCATCCGGCAACGTTTTGCATAAATTTCGAAGATAAACTACGATAAGTGTAAGTGTAAGTAATAGTAATAGTGTAAGTAATAGTGAAAAACCACTTTTTCAAAGTTGAGGGAAACCGGGAGAGAGTAACTCCGCCGTAAAGGACTGCTCCACGAAAGATAAATGACAGCGGTAGAACTACTTCGCAATGGATATGGAACAGTTTGTACGGATTTCAATTATTTCTGAGGATCCCGAATTGGATGAGCTTTATTATTCAGATGGGATAACTGAAGTACTGTGTCCATCTATAGAAGAATAACGGCCATTTTTGTATTCGCGAAGCAGTGTACTATAGCAGAAAATGGAAGAGTTGGCTTCGCTTATTGTGTATTCAGAAATCTTTCCCCATGAAAATCAGAAAAATGAAAAAAACGTGAAAGTTGTGAAAATGGTCCCCTGCTTTATAGCCTTAACATATCCACTGCACTCTGTCTACTATGGACTAAAATTGTATTTTTCTTCGCTTTCTCCCAAGCTCGAGTGATTTATAGCTCATTAATACCGGGGCGCCGGAGGGTGGCGGCGGCCGGCGCCCGCCGGCGCCCATTTGCAGTGGCTGCCGGACCCGACTGTAGGTACCTTATTGTGTTACGGAATATGGAAAATAATACAAAAAATACGTTGTAAGAAGATTAAAATCAGTACTTCGCACCTGCTCTATAGAATCCAAAGCTCATTCGTTGCGATGGAGGCTTGTTTGCAATATAAATTGAGAATAACGATATCAACATGGATGCGAAGTCGGTAAGCTGAAAGAATTTTATGGATAGCAGGAAAGTTCCACTGTAACTTTTGAAAATGGCCAGATTCGCCACTTCATCCTTATTTTCATAGGGTAATTCAGCTCTAACTTTTCTTTTATTTCTTCATATTCGAGTAGAGTACATCCAGAAATCCATAATTATACCCCGCTTTGCTTTCTTTTTTTCCTTTCCAATTCAACAGCGTTCAAATCTTCCGATGGCTTTTGTGCGGTGATTGCGAAAATTGTACTCCTAGCTGTAGAAAACAGTTTCGTCACCGTCACTGATGACGTGCCTGTTAAGGATTCCAAAAATAAACCAGCTGAACTCCAACTTGTTATGTTTTCGAAAGGTCAACCGTGTGAAATCTAGCACGTAACGACTGATATTTGGTAACCTTACTACATAGTTATCCATAGAATGTCGTACTCTTACCAGGTGAGCTGCATCCGTGACGATGGCCAGAGAGTTGGCCCAGAATCCACCGATAATCTCGCATGTCATAAAAAACAGACAGATCACTACGGAAATCCATAAAATGCGAACAGCTGAAAAGTGAAGAGATGAAGAAGATCACTTACATGTATTCTATTTGATAAAATGCCTTCGATGGTTACTAAAATCCCCAATTTCTGGATTAATCCTAGGTTATAGACTATGACTAGCCATTTAATATAAGTAGTAAACACAAGAAGGTGTAAAAAGTTTAGAATATTCACTGAAAGAACAGCTTTGAAGATGCAATGTAAACTTGGGCTAAAGTAGGTGTTTCGCAATTGGAGATCTGCCAACTACAGCAGAAAATTCCTTGACGACTACATGCTATTCCTGAAAGCCCAGGATCTGGTGATGATTTCAGTGGACTGCATAAATCCGGAAAGATAAAAAAAAACCAAATTGCCCACCCCTAGCCGATTTCGCCTTATTGTCCTTGCTGGGATCGTCATGGCAGTGGTAGTAGGTACTGGTGACTTGTGTGGAGTCGTATGTAGCACTACTGAAAAAATCGTCTAGGAAAGACCTGTAATTAATTAATTACAGGAGGAAAACTCACTTTTTACCCAATAAAGCTGTGGTTTCGGACATTTTTATTAAGAAAATGACGCTCACTCACGAGTGTCGACTACGCAAACAACATTGTTATCTTATCTAGAAGCAACCGTCACCGCCTAGATACAGAAGTTCACCAGACCTTCCATAGAGTGTGGTTTTAATTGAAATGACCGCGAAACTTCCTGTTCTGGATTTACAACCAATTATTCTTGAAGTAAAGGGGTAGAAACCCATAAGCATCACCAGAATGAGGCCGTTTTCGAGAAAATTTCATAATCAGTAAAAAACTTCTTTTTGTTCACTTCTACTGTTTTATTCTCTGCTACTGGTTACTTGGAACTTTAGTAGACTTGTTGATTTCCCAGGAAATGCCATTGAAATATCACACCTAGTGCATTTAGAGCAAACAATTTTGCCCAAATTGTCCTCAAAATGAAGCGGTTTTTTGGTTACAAACACATGCTGGGATTCACAAACGTTCTCTGGAAGACCCTCGATTCCCATTTTCCTCGAACTGGATGAATTTCCTCGGCAAAAATATACGGGATTTAAAACTCGATTAGCATTATCAAGGGGCCCTACGCAATAACGGAAGTGCATAATGGAAGTGGAACTGATTGCGAAATCCTTGAAATTCTGGTAGGATCGGATACGCTTTTGTAAAGAAAGGATGAGAAGCATACTTTCTTTTGTCATAGTATAGCGATTTCGGCACACAAGGCAACTTTTCTTTCTCTTCTTTCCTCTTTATCTCTTAATGTTTGATAAATTTCTCTTGCTGCGTTTCACGTGAGCCAGAGGGGAATAAAATCAATCAGAATTCCACGCTGCTTTCCTACCACTGTTGCACAACCTTTTATTCAAAATATAAAAACAATAGTGATCTCTGTTCTATGGCGAAATGAGACTCTATAGCCATAATTTGCAAAAGCAAAACCCACCGATTCGTTGTTGTGTTCATTTTTTGCGGCCGAACACGACATCTTGTACAGGAGCCTTCCCTATCTAATTTCTGGAAAAGTTCTCTTATGGATCTTGAGCACTTACTCAAATAGCCAAGAAAATCCTTAAGCTGTCCTAAACCGAGTTGTTGAGAACTTACTCCCTCAACAGATGTAGTGTTCATTGAGAGAAACACAACTAAAATGGAGTGTGAGAATATCAGCGCGACGGTGTTCTTTTCTCTCTTTTATACGTCCACCTGTTTACATATTCACTTCATTCCGGTTAGCAGTTTTTGGTGTTTTTGACATGGATTAGCACTAAAGTTTGTTACTATCCGAAGAAATGCGCATTTTGAGTAGATGTGCCAGTGTTATACGCAAGTTTAGTCCTCGTTTGGTTCTGAGGATTGGTCTAGCGCATGTATCTGAGCTTGCTGTGCACTGTTCTTGGACTTATGTTTGGAAGAATAATGTGAGGAAACGAATCCTACACCTCCTGCTATACTCCTCAAGTAGTTTGACATTTCGATCGCCGAGGCAGCGGAGACACTGTTTTTGATACGTATCGATCGATTGGCGACGACAGCAGCGACAGCGTGAACAACGCGTCACCCACAGTCGATATGTACCTAAACCGGAGTAGCCTTCGCCGTAGCGGACCGAAACTCTTAAAAAATTTGCAAACAGTAGAAACATAGAATTATTCTTCAGTATGTTCCATGTTTGACTGTCTTTGAATCCTGGCATTATAACTTTCAAATTGTACACTGCTTACTAGAGCTGTTTTTGACCAAGATTGTTAACTTGCTTTATTCCTTCAACTGGCCTACGTTTCGGCGAACTCGCTTTTATAAGACCCTGAAGTAGTCCATAGTACAAAAGGCCTATCCTCCCAAACGCCTCGTCCTTATACAGACACCATTCAATCAGTGAACAAACCAAAAGCAATAATGGAACAAAGGCTGGGCAATGCTGACCTCAACTGTCGCTGATGTTGCCACGACACAGACCGCTAATGGTGAGACTGTACTCCCAATGGTCTTTATATGTGCAGTGTCTCAACAATCCGCCTAGATCAAAATCTGCAAAGATTCTAATACAAGGCTAGCTCTTGTGTGATTGCGATACACTCATCTTTTCTATTCATTTATCTATTCGTTCGCATAGAACATTGGAAGCATGTTGGATTGCCGCCAAGTGTCCAAAAACGAATAGAAAAGGTGAGTGTATCGCAATCAAACAAGAGCTAGCTTTGTATCAGAATCTTTGCAGGTTTTGATCTAGGCGGATTGTTAAGATACTGCACATATAAGGACCATTGGGAGTACAGTCTCACTATTAGCGGTCTGTGTCGTGGCAACATCGGTGACAATTGAGGTCAGCACTGCCCAACCTGTGTTTCATTAGTGCTTTTGGTTTATTCACTGATTGAATGATGTCTATATAAGGACGAGGCGTTTGATAGGCCTTTTGTACTATGGACTAATTCAGGCTCTGACGAAGCGAGTTCGTCGAAACGTAGACCAGTTGGAGGAATAAAGCAAGTTGACAATCATAGTCAAAAACAGCTCTAGTAATACTGATGTCTGCGTTAGCAAATTATTGAGTTTTCCTGACAGACAGCAGCTACACGAGGGATAGGGCAAAGCTCATTAGGTCTGCAGTTCAACGAGACGCGAACTCCTAACAGCAGTCACTGCTATCTCTTAGGAACAGTACTCGCTGCACATAGGTGCATCACTTAAACCTGGCGGTGAGGAGGGGGGAGGGGGTGCGGCGATATTTCCAACCTTTCCGACAAACTCGTAAATGCTAGCGCGTTGGTTTCTCAAAGGAACCATAGGGCTTCAACGATGATTCATCTGCAGGTTCACTTCAAGACCCACTGTCACGACTTTTATTCTGTTCAACCCATTGCGAATGAACTGCTTCTCGCAGTAACGCGAGCAGGTGCCTCGATACAGCAGTACGCGATCACTTCGAGATGGCTCAGTCCAGAACAGCAATGAATTGTGCGCATAAATGGCAGGGACGTGATTAACGTGAGCTAATGTCTCATACTTACAAGAAATACCTCGTTCAAGGGAGTTAATTACAATATCCTACCTCCGTATGGAAGAGTTCCAACGGTTTAGCAGCGCCTCTCGGCAATGGGTAGGCCAGCTAATTGTTTATTTGTAGCAGACGTGCAGCCCCGGACATCTAAGGGCATCGCAGGCTTGTTACCGCTCGCTCATAGTGAACTGTAGGTACTGATGTGCTGAGAACACTATACTTCTACAATTATATATAATAAATCAGCGAAATTGGTGACGATTAGCACGGTCACGACTGATAATTATTTTGAGACTAGTAACTACTTTTCCTCGCTACCGCTCAGAACTCATCACGGTCCTTGGGATTTTGGCTATGTGTCTCAATACACTATATTGCTAAACTGTTTATAGCTCCGATACACGTACAAAGAACACGGAAGAATTGAAAGCGCACTGACGTCGTTGGAGCCCGTACACCTTCTTGGTGATATGTCGTCTCGCGTAGAACACAATGACTTCAACAATAAATGTAACTATACACGCAAATGAAAATATTATAAATATAACGAACAACTGCTCGAGGTGAGATTTCAAAGACAACGTTGTTCTTTTAGCCTGAAATTACGAAGATGTTTATGAAATTCAATAGCTTTGCTAGTCTCTTCTCAATGAAGTTACCTGCACTGTAGTGTCTTCAGGTTCCTTCTTGCGAGCATAGTTATGCCCGAGGGTGATTTGTGGAATCCCGGGTAGGACTTCGAGGAGGGCCTTATTGAATCTAAAACAAATGGTATCCATAACAGCGTTCAGGGAGTTCTGACAAAGGAATTCGCATATTTTTGGGATTCTGAAACTGATATCTAGAGAGGAGATGATGCAAGCCGTCACTTACAGTGTTCTTAAATTCCCATTGTCGGAGCTGAAAGCAAAAGCAGCGTAGCTAACGATTCCTGTAGTGTCCCGTATAACCGTCAATCCTTGGTCTCGATCCCAGACGCTGACGGCCTGGGGCAGGAATTCTATATCGTATACCGAATAGAACACTCCACCTCTTCTGAAAACATTGGCAATGTCGAATTTCCAAAGACTATTTCAATAAAAAATAATCCACTAAAGTTTCACTTTCAATTATATGAAGTTATAATTCATTTAAAGAAGCACAATCCAAGCAAGAAAATTTTCTGTTGTGGAATGGTTCTTAATTCTTTATTCTCTGAATGTTCTTGATTCATGAACACGACATAATTCGCACTTTGATGGAGAGTTTCTACATAGAAAATCATTGATAATGTAAGAAATTCGTCGTGAAGTGGTAACTTACTTTATTTCCGCGACGATGTCGTTTTCGTTCTCGTGGGTTACCACAGGATTGTATTTCATAACCTTCTTGATGCGTTCTATATTCCTCTCGTTGCAGCCTTCCAACTCAATATCCGCGTAGTAGGTCAGATAGCGTTTCTTCTGTTCGAGAAGTGCTGAAACGCGAGATTAAGGGTTTTCTGTAATTCTATGATGTAATGGTAGATATAACAACAGTAGATAAACATCGTGAAGGCGAGATTGCCAGGTGGTCTAATTTGCTGGTTTTCGGTACCGGCTCCCCTCGGGGTTTCAGGTTTGAACCCCACCCTCGCATCCCGTATCCGGGCGACAGGCCATCGTGAGAGGCTGGCCCAGGAAGACTCCACATCATGTCCCATGATCAGTCATGCCAAATTATCCTACGAAAAAGAGTACGGCGTCCACAGGAATCCACGCGCACTCGCGGGAACCGGCAAGAGTGGGAAATATGCGAATTTCCTCGATGCTTTGTGAACGGCGGCATCATGGGCAAGCAGGCGATCCACAGTTAGAGATCACAACCTAGCCAAGGAGGGCATTGCGGCTTTGAACTCGGCTCGTTGACAAGCCGCTCATGTGAACTGGTAGCAGCTCCCCACCCTCGTCAAATTATACTGTGCACCGCGCGAGAGACGAGCTGGTCTGGTAACGAGTCAGAAGACATAGTTCACGGCTTCTAGATAGCCTACAGCGGCAGTCCAATGACCAGACTAGGAACGGTGTTGGCATGGTCGTCTCCCAGCGATGGCCGAAGCGCAGCGTTCCGATGGCCACCTCATCGAGGTAGCCGCCACCAACGCAAAATAACGCTCTCACTTCTTCTAGGCCTACACACCATAGACAGGCTGTTGTGCAGGTTAAAAGGTGACTTCTGGGTGTTGCATGATAAGAAGATCTTGGAAGCACTTCTGGAAGAGGAGTAGGTGACACGGAACTACGATGGCGAGCGCGTTCTCGAATACACTGAGTCTCACAACCTCTCACCATGGATGGAACGTTTCGAAAGCGTTCTTCCCTCCCGTCTCCTTCTATAGTGACAACGCGAAGATAGAATTTGTCCTTGTTCGACATCGTGATCAAAAGCTAGTTACCGACGCAACGGTTCTAACTTACGAGATCGTGGCCAAAATCTTCCACTTATTTACACCATGATAATCAGGTCGACAAAGCAGATGTATGATGAACGGTGCGAACAAATGGAAATCAAGTGGCGGTTGAAAGAGAATGAAGCAACTGTAGTTCTCTCATCAGGTTGCCACCGGTCATGATCGTAGGCCCAGGCCTCCTGAAGTATCAGGAAAACGGCCAGCCAAAGCAATGGTGACTAGACACATTGCATGCCGATCTGAAACATGTGAGCGTCCACCAACCATATGCACCATAGAACGAAATGGCGTCAAAACGTAGGAAATGAGGACCTCACCAACGAACGGAACAAGCTTTGAAGAGGAATAAGATTTCAAAAGACCATGAAGAAAACTTACTCAGAAGCTCATCCTGATGGAGGAAAGGAATAGCAGACGTTGGTGGTGCTGTAAGCTTGGAATTCATTGAGGATACGTAATATTGGCTAACCACGAGCATCGCTGCGATTAGCACTGCGTCCAAAACCTATACAGAATACAGTTCAGTGTATACTTCATGCATACACTCATAGACCGTCTCACCATTGATGAAGCTGCAGTTGGATCAATCACTCTCTGCTTCAGCATTAATCCATATGTTTCCTGAATAGCTCAAATTAATTGTAAAGACGTTGAAATTGTTTGGGATCACTACTCACCAGTATACTACCGGTGAGAATGTTCGTACTGGGCGATGTCCGTTGTTCAATTAAGACTGCAATTACAAACCTGAAAATAATGTTAGCCAATGACAAAACTTTGTAAATTTGATCGATTCTACATCAAATGAAAATAGAAATAGAAAAATATAGTTGACGGATGTCTTCGAAAGGTCGGTAGACATGGCCCCTGCCCGAGGTCTCCAATTGGTCAACTCATCTGCTTGTCCAATAACAAAGCCCGGCCACAACGCCCATTTTGGGTCCACCGTTCCATATCCGTAGTAAAAACACAGAACAACAGCTGTTCATAAGAATACAATGTTTCAAAGCTGGTTTTGCGAAGATACGCTCGCTTCGGATTACTGTGCTACAGTATCAGCCGACTCTAGTTATGTACTTTTCTGTCGTAATTATCGGCTGCTGCAAAAAGTTTCAAAATCTAATAGAAGTAGTTAGATAGTAACCAAATAGTTAAGTGAACAAGGAAGGTTAAGCAATAAACACTAGAAATATCTACCTCAACATGGCAACTCCAAGAATTGTGACAAGAAGCATCAGCCATACTTGAGTCGTGAATGTCGCGAATATAAAATTGCGAAAGTCGTTTTCAGGAGGTCGACTAATAATATACACTTGCTGAAACAAACGCTACTTATAGTGGGTGAGAACTAAAAAAAAGAAAGCAAACCTGGAAATATCGAGTTGGAAACGTGAAATGAGCAGCCTGCATACGCTCTGGAGTAATCCTCATTGAAAGGCCACTCATATCAATCTGATTCCTAGCTAGTAGACCCATGATTCCGCTGAAATATGCATCACAAATGGAGTTTTTTATCTGCAGAATTTAGCTCCGATTCTACGATTTTCCAGGATTATTCGACTTCAAACATGAAAATTTCGGGTTCATAGGCGGCCATGTGGATCTGTGCCCAAGGAAGGGGGAAAGCAAAGTTTGAAAGCTCGAATTTATGGGGTGAAACTCAAAAAATCATGGATTTTTGAGATTTCTGAGATAGGGAAACACTAAAAATCCATAAAAATCCAGAGTGCAAGGTGCATGAGCCAGTGTGGATGACAGCAACATTTCTGCGAGAAATTAAATCGTAAGCAAACATCACCTCTCATTCGAAATGTGGCTACGAAGTGGATAGACAATGTTATTTATCTGGAGCAGAAGTGCTCCCAAATCTATGGAAATAAATCTATTGAAGCTAGAAATAAAGTGAGAAATTGACCTTACTCCCACTCTCGAAAGTTTTCGACTTTTCCTCTACTTTTTGCAAGTTCATTCTAGAGAAAACATCGCAGCAGCACCTTTTTTTGCTTTTTCCAGAACCTCTGGGTAATAAAAGAGGAGCTTCTCACCTAAAATTTCCATCAGATGTGAGGCCGCCAAAATCGTTGACAACACCGAATTCGACTTCTGTATCCACCTAAATACGTATGGGTGTTACTGAAGTTGCTGAAGAAGTTATTCTTCAAGAAGTAGCAGAGAAATTCACAATTTCCCACTCCCAATCCAGCAGTTCCATGACGATCTTGATTATCTCGACCTCAGCACCGGGCTTGGGGCAATCTCGCCGAGGTAAAAGACGAAAGCAGTTGAATGCATCAGGATTATGCTCGAACACACCTACTCGTATGGGTCGTCCGAGCGGCGATGTCATAGAAGAAATTCGCTTTCAGCTTTCGATTGTAGAGACGTTTACTTCTTGGAAAGCGGAAATAGCTCAACAACTGCAATGAGCTCGATTCTCAAGTGTTTGCTCGTTTCGAGTATGGCGGTGGGTAACATTTCACACCAGTGCAGCCCACGGCGTAAATTGCTCCAGAGCAATGGAAGGCCTCCGAGAAATTCTTTTGCATCTTGCATTTGCACATTCTTGGCCACTTCAGAAAACGTCAAGGACCGCTCTTGAAAAAAGTGGACGGGCGTGACAGTGCACTTCTTTGTGGATTTTTCCACTAGTTTTTCGACGGTGAGACGTCGATTCTCAAGATCTACAAAGTTCCCCAAGGAACTGAGGGCAGAGTTTCCTTCATTTTCTTGCGATTTTCTTAGATGTGTTTGTCAGAGTGAGCTGATCACGGAGCTACATTTGCATGCATAATTCTCTACAGAGCAGCCAAAAACACTCCGTTCTTGAGCACTTAGTTTCTGGAGAGTTAGGGTGGGCTTTAGCGGGAGCATTGGTCAACTGTCACATACATATATCTGCATATAAAGCTAGAATACAGCTCATTCATTTATTCAACTGCGAGAAATATTCGAAAAGCGAATTGAACGTGTACAGCAAAGTGTATTGCAAATGCATAATGAAATACTACGAATCAGTCTATGTACCTTTGCTACACTGCCTGCATTCTAAGGGAAATTGATCCAGAAACATGAAAACCAGAACTATTTTTCCAAAGCCATCCACAGAGCTCCAAACACTGTATCCATGTTTCATAAACATACTTCATAAGTAGATTCGATCTAACCCATGATGAGTTTTGGGAGATTACGTCGTTTTGACTTAATTTTTGCGAATTTTCTAAGTCGTCGCCCATCCCTATCTATTTTTCTTTTCTCCTTTTTCGATGATGTTCCCTTGAGCAGCGCAACAGTGCACCTCGGAAGGATAATAATTTTACACGAATACATCGAACGATAGAGGCAACAGCACTAGCAGTGAGAGTGAACCACAAGCGAAACAAACTTTTCCAACTTTTGAGGTGAGACAGATTATAGCAGCATGCCTACCAATCAGACAAATTTTGCCTGCCAATTTCATGCCGCTTTCTGGAACCATTTCCGTTATTTTAGTCTTTACACGTTGTTAGAGTATATATTATTCCAGGCAACTTTACGAAAATAAAATGATGGAGATGACGGCTTTTGAGAGGAAATCATCTCTGCGGTAATAATTGTCTGTGAAAGCGTGTTGCTAGATACATATGTTCTATGGAAAGATATTTGTTGTTTGGCCTCTTAATGAGATTAGAACTGATGCTAAGAAACTCCGTAGCTGCTAGGGCGAAATTCTAGGATTTTTGTGCGCAAATACATATCATGTGCCATCCGAAAAAGCTCGAATTTTGACAATTACACAAATTGCTGAAGAAACGTCTGGGTGCCTAACCGAATATGTATTTAGACGAACGTATTGAAATAATCCTGACTAAAAAATGTCTGAAAAAAATGATGAAAAACAAGAAGCGAAGAAGAAGACCCTAATGTGTGTGTGTGCACTTTGGTGGCTCATGTTCCTGTATTCTTTTAAATTTTTGCTCTTTTTTTCTTAGAAGATGAATAAAACAGTGACTGGGAAACAAAGATGGCTTTTAATTATTTATTGAAATACGCATGACAAATTCAATACATAGGAGGTACATATCCGCTAGTCATCGGGAAAAGAAAATACGACTTGCGATCAGTATATCCTATCCCCTGACGACCCATTAAGTACCTCGATGAGCGCGGATTAAACTGCCGTTCACCTGGAAAAATTTGTCTACAGTAAACGAACGCAGCAAAAAATGAAATGATAAAAATTCTCTAAACGAACCTCTATGACTGTACATGTGATAGGCCAGTTGGCGGCTATCTGCATAGCTCTTGGAGCAATATTCACAAATATAGGGCTTGGAGCGAACATCGGAGTACACCTACAAGTAACTTTTCCAGGAATATGTGCTCATATGATCATATCTGTGCCAAATGAACCTTCATTGGATGCTTTGGTTCAAATCCTTGTTCAATGAAAGCGGGCGTAGGCATATCCTGGAGCAGAGCAACACGACTAGTTGACGGATGGACCAATACTGGACATCCATGCAATTCCTGGAAATCCGGAACATTGGGAGAATCTCTTAAACTGTGAGCGGAGATTATATCGAACCTTTTCCTCCTTCTCTTTTTCCAGATCTTCCGGGTGCTTATGATACAACATTTCCGTGTATGAGAAGAATGTGCGACCGCATTCGCATTTATAACCCTTCACATCTGGAAAAATGGTTATTGTAGAATAATCTTGTGATCACATCCTAAACTGTGTAGTACTCGAGTTTTGTCCTCTCTTCACTTGAAAGCTTCACGCTTTACACTAGCGTTTCAAAAGGATTCTTATCCAGTTTGCTCGAATGCTGCACTAAGAGCAACTGCTGCACGGAAATCGGATACTTCAGCGGCTCTCTTTGAGAAAGCAAGGAGGAATGCAAAGAAATGTTACAGCAGAATAAGAGAAACTGCACATGAAGGGAGTAATTGGATTATCCAGCTCCACTTCAGAAGTCAAAGTTATGATCTTTGATTTTGCAAAAATGCAACGAATCCGAGCACTGTATGGATACTCATAATCGGGATTCACAGCATATTAACAAAAAAAAGGTTATTGCAGAACTTCCCCAAAAACGTCCACGAATCTCAGTACAAAAGTAGCAGAAGACTTGTTCCGTTCCAATCATTTAATTTTTCTTTCATTATATTCATACTTAATCAAATACCCTAGCATCAACTGATTCTGAAGCTGCTGGTGAAACGGCACTAGTGAAGCTTCTTCTTTTGTTTATAACTGTAAATCTGATTCACTTGCAATTCAAATACGCTTCGTTTCCCATTTTATTACCAATATTAAGAAGAAATCCGGCTCTACATAGATAAGCTGTCCGCTAAGCAGGAATTCTTGCCAGATTTCCACAGCTAAAAAAGGTGAATAAAGTGCAGCACATCTGTTACTATCCGCAAAAAGTCCGCATATTGTCTAACGCTGCTGGAACTTTTTCAAATTGCCCACAGCTGCTGTTCAAGTTTTTTTTTCTCGGGCATTGAACAATCTGTTGCAAATGCTCGCTGTAGAATAAAATAAAGCAAGAAGAGGGCCGTGGGACTCTGCAAAACATGAAGTGGAGAAATTTAACGAAAAAAAGCAGGAAACTCTGGAGACACTTCTAAAATGAGACTGCTCATGAGTGCTTAGCTACAGTCGGGTCCGGCAGCCACTGCAAATGGGCGCCGGTGGGCGCCGGCCGCCACCACCCTCCGGCGCCCCGGTATTAATGAGCTTTAAATCACTCGAGCTTGGGAGAAAGCGGAGAAAATACAATTTTAGTCCATAGTGGACAGAGTGCAGTGGATATGTTAAGGCTATAAAGCAGGGGAGCATTTTCGCAACTTTCACGTTTTTTCATTTTTGTGATTTCCATGGGGAAAGATTTCTGAATACACAATAAGCGAAGCCAACTCTTCCAATTTCTGCTATAGTACGCTGCTTCCCGAATACAAAAATGGCCGTTATTCTTCTATAGATGGACACAATACTTCAGTTATCCCATCTGAATAATAAAGCTCATCCAATTCGGGATCCTCAGAAATAATTGAAATCCGTATAAATTGTTCCATATCCATTGCGAAGTAGTTCTACCGCTGTCATTTATCTTTCGTGGAGCAGTCCTTTACGGCGGAGTTACTCTCTCCCGGTTTCCCTCAACTTTGAAAAAGTGGTTTTTCACTATTACTTACACTATTACTATTACTTACACTTACAGTTATCGTAGTTTATCTTCGAAATTTATGCAAAATGTTGCCGGATGCCTTCCTGGACTACCCGAAGGAGATCACGGGGGACGTTCCAAGCAGTGAACCCCAAACACTGCGATACTTAACTCTGGATCTCCAACGGAGTGGAACCAGCGATAGGGACAGATTGCAATCTGCCGCTCAAACCACTGAGCCATCCGGGCTACTTTTTATGTTGGAGTTTGTTAGATAACTGCAGCAGTCGTAGGCGCATACTATATTTATTTGCAAAACGGGGGCACAGGGCAGGATTCGATCCCCTGACCACCACAACGTCGACCATTCGCTCAACCCACTGAGCTATGCGCGCACGCGATGCAACATACAAATAGTGCCCAATCATACTTACATTTACATTTATCGTAGTTTATCTTAGAAATTTAGGTGAAGAGGGAGTTGGGTGGGGCCACTCCTGTGAAGCCTAAGCCTAAGCCTTAAACCCATTCTTAAGCATAGGGTTAGGCTTATCTACCCTGTCTACTATGGACTAAAATTGTGTTCTCTCCGCTTTCTCCCAAGCTCGAGTGATTTATAGCTCATTAATACCGGTGCGCCGGAGGGTGGCGGCGGCCGGCGCCCACCGGCGCCCATTTGCAGTGGCTGCCGGACCGCACTGTACAGTCACTGTGCTGCTAAAAGAGCAAAAGGAAGGCCAGAGAATCCACGAAAATATTTTATTTTTTTTCTACTGGTGATTGTAAAATTGTGGTAGCATTTATTCGTAAATAAGTCGGAATTATTAGATTATTACCCAGCTTTTCATTGTTTCCGCAGAGGATTATTTCAAAGCTACTAATAAATGATGATTTTGTAAATGTACAAATACCGTTCTGAAGCGCATAACGTCGTAATCATTCAGGGGTTTGAAACTGCATTCATTCTGCACAGATAACGGCTAAACGGATAACCGGATACGGGTGATCCGCCCATCCCAGGTGCACATGCCCAACAAAAAATGTGTGAAATTATCCTGAGCCCATCCTCGTTCTCCGAAGCATTTTCTTTCTCATTTTTATTCTCGAGCGATTTCGAATACAAGCATCAAATTTGGTAACCCAAACTTTATTTATTTATTCATTTATTTATTTGTTTATTTATTAACTTGTTTGCTTTATCAATTATGCGCACATGGTGCTCCTGTAGTCAAGCAAAGAAGATAGACAGCAAAAAAAAAAATAAAAGTATCACTAAAAACAAAAATAAGAGCCAAGTTCGAAGTCAACTGGCTAAACGGTGCTGTGGCCAGATAAATAGTAGGGAAGTAAGAGGTCTAGTTGGCATATGTTCCGACTACCTGATTAACACCTGCTGAATTCAGGTCCAAGTAGACCCCCCATGATATTGTTGACATTGTGGGTGGTCTACTTGGACCTAAGTTCACCTTATGCCGTTTTCCTCTACGGAGTTGGAGCAAGTTGAAATATGAGCATGCACACAAGCATCTGAGTAGAAATCCTTACTATTGAGTACATTGTGTAATTAGTAGAATTATCCTGTAAGTCTGGAGCGCTCCGTGGAAACCTCACAGTTACTATTCATAGCCCGCACTCTGCACCGATTTATACTATGTTTTTCTAGAAATGTATAGCAGCCAGTGTCCCCATCTCAAACATCTGTTCGCCTAGTACAGCGACGTCGGACGGCTACGGCATTTCACCTCGTTGTAATGTGTTGTTGTGACCGTAGTTCCGCACTAGTTTTTACAAACATCTGCTACACATTTGAGGATTTGCAGCTGCAGACGACGAGACATCTCGGGGAGTGTAGTAAACTATTAGAAAAACATGTGCTTACCACCATGTTGTAGTGTGTGATACTCCAGCTGGCATGCAAATTCGTACGATTCACCGCATTTTCCGCAGACGTATGGCTGGAACATAGCATGAAATTTTGGGAGAAACCAAAAAACATTTCAGCAATATAGTACCAACACTTTTAGATGGAGGTTTAACTAGTAGAAACAAGGAGACCATTTTTTGAAGTCCCCTTGTAAGTTTAGAGTCAATTTCAGCAATCCAGCGCAATTGGACATGTTCCATATTCCGGGAAAGCTATGTGTATCGCCACATTGGCTCACATCCAGTATGATAAGGAATACGTTCGTACGTCGAGCAAAATACTAGTTGTATGAGTAGACCTAACACATGGAATTATTATGATTCTTGAAGTAGATAATGCGTACCACTTAGTGGAAAATCCTAACCCATAAAATCCGGTCAATTTCTGGATAAAGATCTTCCGCTCTAGATTTTGATGATTTTCACAATTTTGCTATTCATTCATTATGATAAGGCAGCGATTTTTTGTAAGACTAAACTCTGACGAAGGTGTTAACGCCGAAAGTTAACACATAAAGATATTCAAGAGCCTTCATGAGATAAAAGAAAGAAGAATTAAAACGTTTCAGGGAGAAGAAGCAAATATTCTACTAGTGAGGCAGTAGGTGAAACGAACATTAAACTTTCTTGAAGACATTGAACTGAAGTTTTTAGTATAAGTTTCCAGACCGTGGGAAATTACACCTCCTTTGCGCAAAAATGCATAAGGATCAAAAGGTTCGCACGAAACAAGATATTTACGACTTTAGGCAATACAATTAACTCTAAAAAACAAAGACTTTCAAAGCAAGGGACGTTACAAGGCAAAGTACTAGGTTGGTCCGATAGTCCTGCACCAAATTTTACACTTTTTTTTTTCAAGAAATCGTAATATTATTGTCTATGGATGGAACTTGGACTGCCAATTTTTACAGTTAAGAAATACATAGTAGAACATTCTATGTATCACATTCTATTGCCGCACAATTTCAATTCAATACCAAGAAGTTCTGGATCGAAAAAATAAATGCTGGTAGAAAACTTGCGGACCAACCAAATACGTAATTTGTGGACAACCTAGGACCAGGTCGATCCCTACAGAATATGGGAACAAAAAAATATCCTGCGACGAAAACGAGTAACTCACTTGTGAAATGTTGTGCACCCTTTCGTGTGCTCGAAGTGTGTTCATATAGTTGAACGTGAGCCCACAAAATCGGCATTTATAGAAAACAAATCCATTGTCGTCCTTTTCCACAACAGTGAGTGGATCCTCCGACTCCACGGACGAGTCCTAAACAGCTCGTTTGTCATTAGCGATTGGGGCCAAGTATTTGGGACAAGCAGCTGTTAGTGGTTTGTGGTCGCCGTGTAAAATTGATGGTACTGGTAAATTGTACTGGATTGGCGATTGAAAATATCAAAGAACATATTCTCCAGGATCGTCTGAAACCATCGCGCATTCTCGCTATTTTTTCTTCAGGATCACGGATAAATTCGGATAGTGAGCGCAGGAGCTATGAGATTGAAAATCACGCTTTTCTCCTCGGATTACAGATTTTCTCACGAAGTGAAATTTGAAAACAAAATCAAGAGCCAAATTTCCGGAATGTTTCTAACCTAGTTTCTAACCTATCTATGACATCTTCTGCTGAATGTGTAACGCAGTTCCTTCCTAAAAATTTTCTGGAAAAAGCCCAAATGATCCCGGTTTCTAACTATTGGCAAAGAATCGGCACTTCAAGCAATGATTTTTTGTTTACTTTAACGGCTTCCGCTGAGGACTGAGGATATGATGGAAAAGTCGTGGACTATATCGCAAACCTATGTGCTGTTTATTCTACAGTCATAGTCACACCCTCTTATATATTGGTGGGCGCCGAAAAGTGCGGAAAGCAAACAAGATTTGGTGCCTTTGCGAATGTTCAGGAGATCCTATGAGGTGTTGCACCTACTGTGTACCGTAACCCTATAGAAATGGCATTACGGTACGAAGCGAATACGATTCTCGTGAGTCTCCTGGCCTCTAGACAAAGATTCGAAAAAGAAAAATATATTCGCTAATCGATTTCACCAGCAAATTCGTCCAGAAAATGAACTATACAAGGACAAGACAGTAGGTAACTCACCAGCCTATCCAGTGCTCTGGAAATCCTCTGCGGTCCTGGATTGGATGTAGGATTACCGTCAGGATTAGACGTAGGGTTTGAACTAGGGTTATACGTAGGATTGGAAATGGGATTCGAGGCAGGACTGAATGAAGGAGGTTTCGCAGTGTTGGTGACGATATCAGGATTAGTGACGATATGTATTGAACTGGTAGTAGTATTTGCAGTAGCAGAAAAATCGCCGGCTGGCGCTGTAGCATTGATAGATGGTTCCTGAAAAAGACGTTGATTTTGATATAGAGATGTCCTGGAAAAGCATGGAAAAGTTGAATTAGCTAATATATCATTTTGGGATCTCAGCTTCCGTTGCACTATAGTAACATTTCATTAAAATGCACCAACATTAGTCTGAAAGCTTTTACTACTTTCGTAAACAGTATTGTATAATTTTACAAGGATATTATATGTAAGAGCTGACTTCATTACTGATGATTTTCACAAGATCGTGCTAGCCATAGTAAGTAGATGGAAGAACGCTTCGCCACGGTAAGAAAAATACTACTTCTAACTACTTCAAATGGTAGTTACGCAGTTTAGCCTACTGTTTTTCTGGAGTTGATCCACCATATTTGCTCAGAATATTTCTGGAAAGGGGTTACAGTAGATCCGTCAGAGTTTTCTAGGAATGCATTCTCCAATGAGTCTGTCGTAGTGACGATAACAATTACTGCTTCAAAATATGCACATTTTCATACCAGCACACTTCAAACAAGGTAACACTAACGAAATATCCAGGAAAAATCACTGGTCAACTATTACTATGTCATTATTCTAGAATTTACGGCAAAACTGAACATATATGAAGAAATTCCATGCATACTAAGCAGAAAATTCACCGTGACATTCCTGACCGGCACAGGGTCGTCGTCGTCGTCGATTTTCAGGCGCTCCATTGTTCTGGATATTGACTGGAAAGGAAGTACTTGAAATTCGTTCTAGCACCTTCGGTTGAGATGGAAATAAAGAAAATTCTCCCGCACATTGTCATTTTTCACTGCATTCTTTGCCGTATCGCAAGCAGCCATGAGTTCGTCAAAATCCTCATCGCGTAGTCTCTTCGCCTTGAAATGGCAGTATAAACTATTAGGTCGTCAAGTATGAAATGTCTGATTTTGGATGAGAAGATTTTGAGTTTTGTTTCTAAAGCAAGATGCAGTATAAGATATCCGAATATGCTCCTATACTATCTCCATAGCCTTGCCATCTTAAATATGGCTTGGCTGCTCCAAAACCTTAGAAGCATGGAAAGCTATGGGCGATCAAGTGAGGAAGAGCGTTTCCAACATGATGTTGAAAGTTGAGCATTTTCTCCAGCAAGAAGTGAGCTAATCCCTGAAAGGAGTTGTGGTCAAATAGAGCAAGGTTTGTCCAGTGCAGTGGGTGGCAGGTGGGTCCTCACCCCTGCTCCTCTGGCTTAAGCAGCGTGGATTTGTAAAAAATGGTCAAAAATTGACACCCATTTTTGAGGGTCAAACTGGGAAAAACTCGTTTACCGAACCACTTTTAATGGTCATATTGGCTTGAGTACCTAAATATTATTGGATTATAAAGGTCACACCTTGCTGCTTATGCCGACCTAGTTTGACTCCTATCCGCTTCGGCTACGGCTTTCAGCTCATCGAAATCCAGGTTCATCATAAGGCTCACTTTGGAGCTTCATGCCACCTGAGCGGAACTTCCCAAGCAAACGCTGTTCAGTGCATTTACTAGCCACATGTCCCTTAACACTACCCTGATGTTCCCAGCTTCCCCGGCTCTAACAGCTGAAAAATGGAACCGATGTTCCAAAACGACACGATTTTTCGTCTTTGAGTAGTTCTACAAGAAATGCTTTCAAACAAAAATTCGAAACCTGATCAAAAACCCAGGAAGTGATTTTGAAAGGAAGAGGATGTACCTTCATAATGAAAATAGAGATGAGAAGAGATCTAGTAAATTTTCGAAGATACAGACTGTCAAACTGACCGCTCATAAAATCAGACATTTCATACTTGACGACCTAATACATGAAATATCGCTACGATATACACAAATTCAATCGATATTCGTGAACCTACCTCATCGCGCGAGTGGTCCATGCTGCTGACGGCGGTGTAACAGTCGAGTCCGGCTGCGTCCGAGCGCTACCCACTCAAATCCGCCGTCGGCACGCCTCTTATTCGCCGAGACTCCTCTCCTTGCTATTTTTTTCAGTATGACTCATTGCTGCAGCTGAACACTGCACGTCACTCGCGCGAATTTCAGAGGATATCACCTCATTGCTGTGAGCAACGCCTGTTCTCGCTAGGTGTTTCATCACCTGTTTCCATGATATCATTAGCGTCGACTGGGTCTGTGACAAAGAAAACTAACAGAATTGAGGAGGGGGGGGGGGTAAGTAACGGTAAAAGTAAAAGACGCGATGGTGAGTGGCTAAGTTTCAACCAGCCTCACTGATTCCTGACCCCAGAAAAATGAAAAAAAATTATCCATCTCTGAGGACATTTTCAAGGATCAATGATCAGTAATGATTTATTCGTTCGACATGCTCTTTTTTTCCTGAAAACTTGGAAAACGTTAGGAATCAGGATGTTCCATAACATACCCTAATTTTTACCGCTTTATTTCAAATGATTTCTCGATTAAATACGATCTTGGCCGCAGCAGTCATGGTTCTCAAACCGAAACAGTGGTCCTGCCGTGTTCGTGCACGTGCACGTTTTCGTGCGCAACCAGCGTCTGTGCAGTCATGCACGGCCATCTAAAGAATCTTGATTCCCGGAGAACGATTCAAATAGCCTATGAAGCGCTGTAGCTGAAGAGTTAGGTACGTTAAGTTACGTTAAGCTCGGCAATTGGTCGATCACAAGAGCTGACCAATCACAGGGCTCCACAATGCCACCCTTTCCAGGCACAGCGCTCGACACCATGCATTATCGCAATTCCAGCCCATCATTTGAAATGTTAACTATTGCGGAACTTTTTTTCTCCTTCAATAAACATGAAATGTTGAATCCCCAAAATAAGAACGAAATCCGATATTTCTACACTATCTGCTGACACTTTTTCGAAGCTACCCGAGTCGAAATTGATCTTTACCTGCAGAAAGACGTCCTGAAACGGAGAAACTACAGACTAAACAGTCAAATTCACAGAATTTATTGAAATAAAATCAGTCACAAACGACAACCATTAAATTTCTTCACCAAGACATATCCGTATGACCCCAACAGTGCAGAGATCCTTGAAGGAACGAGATACATACGTCATCAGATATATGTTCAAAAACCAAACTTTGTCTCATACAGGAAATGAAAGGAGTAATGAAATTCAAAAAGCATCGTAGGTTGAGGATATAGTTCAGATAGAGCAGACGCTGCTCATGGAAAAATGCATCAGCACTTGCAATCAGAAGCAGCAAAGAAGATGTCATCAACTGCCACAACTACGTATCATAAAATGAGACCATGTGGGGGAAACCTCGGCACGTACTGGCGAAAGACCATACACTGTAGTGGAAACCAACGGAACAACAAAAAAAAACACCGTAAACACAGGACCCGAGAACCAACACGCATCGTTTGAGCTCATATTCATAGCCTACATCAGTTATCATCGTATTCCACCGGTTCATCGCAATCAGCGAAAGAGAAGATAATAGGATTGCCATCTTTGTCGAGCTGAAATATCCAGAAATTAACATATTTGGGGATATTAACGCTCAATGAATGGGTGAAAATAGCACATACCTTTACAGGAACGTCAAGATTGATAGGTCCAACAGCCTTGCTCATTCTGTCCCTCTCCTCATCAGTAAGGGTCGACTTGACATGCAAAAAGTCCACCTTGCGCAGAAATTCGTCGGCATCACGCTGAACGTATGTGTTATACCCTTTTAAACGTCGGATTATCGTACTTAAGACGAACTGTATCGGAAACTATCCAAAAAAATGAAAACTGCAGAAAAAGAACCTTGTCAAGAAATACTTGATCTCCTAGAAACAAAAATAAAAAAGGCGCAAGAACGTGAAATGAAAAGGAAACATCAAGAAAATGTTGATCATGCAGACTTTTGCATCTTGTTCCTTTACTTACACAACCTGAAAGATCTAACCAATTCAATTACCTTCACATCCGTCGATTGAGTAGATGATGCCAGCTGATGTATGGGAGCAACAAGATCATGATAAACTACGGAGTCTTCCAAGAAAGGAGCAAAATATGCCAGCGAATCGCGCATCTGAACAAATAACGTTACAGACTCAAAAAATACTGATTCCGAAGTAAATTACCTTGTAAAATGACGTATCCGAGAGAGGGACTTGTGAGATGAAGTATGAGAAATAGTGTGCGATGTGTTGATTATTTGCTGTAGCTTCGCGGCTAAAATAAGAGTGAACAATAAGACGTGAAGAATTGTGAAGAAATAAAATATGCACCTGTTGCAGAACTCAAATCTTGAGCACATTTTCTCGACGACGGTATCCAGGGGTTTATCCACAATTAAAGGGAGCAATTTCCTGAAATGACATTGGGAAGCAAGTGTCGGTTAGATGTGGCACTTCCAATGGACGTCCATTGATTAACGTATCTGTCTCTAACGTGTCAATAAATGAAACTATTGTCACTGTATAGTATGAAGAGATAAAAAGACCAAAAATTCCGCAGGTGATGTCCTCAAAGATAGGGCAATAACTTCAAAATGTGAGCTTTTTTCCAACAATGTGAGAGGAAATTCAGGCAAATCATACGTACTGAACCTGTTCTCAGCCTGACTACTAGTACCCTAAACTCCTATTTTTCTCTTTTACATACAATTCCTTGAGTTGACAGTGTATAGACTCATAGAGCGATCCTTAAACTTTTCACCAGCCGTCAGACATCAATGTTAATGCATTCATAGAGCTGGTATGAGTCCACGAATAAGCAGAAAGTAAAAACAAACAAATTACAAAAGTCATACTGGACAATGTCTTTGAAGTCACTCAGCGGAACTTCCTTCTCCCAACGACAGACGCGACAGATCAAATCAGGCATTACATTCACTAGCAAATTGCCCTGAAAAAACGCTATCGTACTGAAGTGTTTCCATGAATTTAGAAATGAAGATAGAAAAAAAAACGATTTATTTCTTGGATATCACATCACCTGCTCTCTTCTCTTGTATAATTAGCCGGGCCTTAATTAAACTTAACTGCCTATTTCACTGGGGAGGCAAGATGCTCATCGCCGAATTTTTCTTTTCGTTCAAAAATAAGCCGACGCTTACCTTCAAAGAAATTTCATAGAAAAGCTTCTTCGCCAGAGCCATCACCTCGCGGTAACTGGTTTGCACTTCTTGAGAAGGATCAGCAGTATCATTCGACGGCTTCTTTTTAAGCATACAGAGAGCAACGTTCGACAGAGTACCTCTTGGCTGAAGAGAAATCATGGCCTATTTCGGTAGATTGAATAAAAAAAAAATGAAATTGCAATACTATTGCAACATACTTTCAGAATATCACGCGTAAGCATCTGTGTGAGGTAAAGTAGAGCAGTGATTTTCACATTCACGTCCTTATCGATAGGCCTGAAATTGAATAGGATTCATCTGAAGAACCAAATAATGAAAAAATGCCCTTACATGTCAAATAAGAACAAAGCATGACGATCGAGCATAGAAGGAAAGCGTTGCATGACATCAACAGCAGCAACCAGAAGGTACTCTCTCATATCAGCATCCGGATGACAACATGTGAAGGTAAGGAAAAGCGAACTTGCTCTTTCCGTAAACTGAGGGCTGAAATGGTGTGGATAAGGTGAAATCCATGAAAAATGTGGCAAGAAGCTTGAACAAACCAGATCAACAGGAATTTGCTGAATGCTCTCAAAGCAGCATCCGCGATTGGTTTCGGAATATTTGGATGGCGAATGAAGTATACAACCATCGTCAGGCATCTGCCCAAGACACCATCCTTGCGCAACAGACGTGACTCCAGCAATTCCACAGTTCGAGTTCGGATCAGTTCGTCAGTAGAGGGTCCTATAAGAAAGTACTGGTTAATATTCTAGTTCCTACGTAGCAAAATTAGTCCTAAACGAAAGGAATAACTCTACAATCCTTCAAGATGGAACTGAAACACTGTGCAAGCCTATTTTTTGATACCTATCACCGTTTTGTTCTAGGTAACACCTACAAATTCGAGTAAAATGCCCCGGAATGCATGCTCTTCCTCCAGCATTACCGAATGAGCAGATCGCATAGTGCAGCTACACAAAAAGAAACAAATTAGAGCCTATGATCCAAACCCTGAATTTCTCTTTTTTTCAAGTGCTCTTTAAAAAAAAAAACGAAAACTTACGATTCGACTCATCATCTTCGTCTTCTTCTTCAGCTGATTCAGGCACGGACGTCTCAGAACGCTCAGATTCGACCTCTGTCTTATCAGTCTTTACAGAATCAGTTGATTTTGATTTTATAGCAGCAATGGTCCTAGCAAAGATTCCCTCTCGATAAGCAAAATCCATCTCGATATCAGTATGCTCCTTTTTGTAGTCTGGATAAGGCTCGGTAGCCTCTTCTAACTCCTACAAAACGTAATTGCAACTTAGCTACAAAGTACTCCATGAAAACGATGCGAAAAAAAAAAACACAAACCTCTGCAGCCTTATCATCCAGTTGCATTGCACGTTTCAGTAACTTGGGAAAATTGTTGTCAACATAAGTGAGGGTGCCCTCAACAATCTAAAAGGTTGTTGTTGGGAGAACTCTCCAATAAACACGACTGTTTCTAAGAAATTCACTTAGCACGTGAACAGAAAGATGAAATTGTCACCTCAGCAACCAACATTAGGGCACGCTCATTCGTTCTTTGCCAGGCCACACATAAATATTGCCTGAAAAGATTGCGTAGAATGGACAAGAATGCCCCAACCGCATTCCTACTCCCTTCGAAAACGCGAATGGTAATTCGAGAAACGATTAAACCGCCACGCACTTTCGTTTCTTGATCAATTCCCGGTTGATCCCCATCGGGACTTTTCCAGACTCTTCCCACTCAGCAAACGAAATGAGCGCTTCGCTACTGCGTTGAGCATACCATAATCCCTAAACCAAAAAACGTATGCAATTCGTCTAATTCAACTATTGAATTCAGAAGAATCATGGATACCTTTGCAAGGATTCTTGAAATTAGATAGTCCACATCGGAAGCTATCGAGAATATCGCCTTTACACATGTACGCGCACACTTGTACCAATATTCGGATATAGGAGTTCCGTCAGGCAATTTCTCTTCATCATCCGACAGGAATACTGAAATTTTGCCCACTGGAAATCACTGTATATACTTTCTCATCACTAACTAGTATTATAACGAAAACAGCGCATACTATTTAGCCTAACATATGAAGTGATAAAACCACGTTAAAAGAAGATAGCATATCTCATTAGAAAAGTACCTCTGAAAAACAGATGCTCGATGTCACAGAATATTGAGTCACTAGCTCGCAGGCGATAGCGATAATTTTCTTCCTCTTTGACAGGATCATCCTATTAAAATAGTCGTTAGAATCATTCAGGTTAACGTAAACCGTACTGTATTAGTGCACCATGTCAATAACTTGGAAATGGGGTGTTGGTATGGTCCGCTTCAGAACACCAGATGTTCAGAGAGAGATATTAGAGAGGAAAAGAACGTGGGAAAGTGTGCTGTTCCTGGATCGACAGGAGAAAAGGGCAAAGAGCGGACACAAGTATGCGACTATCGTTGCTCTTGAAAACAAAAACACACACAAATTGGAAGGGATACAAACTTTACTGATAAAAGGGTCAACATTCTATAAAAGGTGAATGAAACACATTGGAACAAGCCAAATGGACACAGAAGGGAGACTAGTCTCGATTAGGTTTAAGTTAAAGTGAAAACGTATTGCGATTCCGGACAAATCCAGGAACACATACAGCCCTTAACAATTATAACCTCTGTTGCTCCTCTCTTTATTAGATTTAAGGGACTTTCAACATCTCACCTCATTAGCAGGGACTAAATGCGAGATAACTTCCAAAGCAGCACATGCCTCACGCACATCATCCGATTTCAGGCATTTATGCAGCACACGGAAATGCTTGCGCATCCCGTAGGGATCAATCCTGAAGGAAAGGCAATACAACTCTTTTCTATTTGCTCATTAAAAAACATGTCAAACCTTGTTATCAACGCAAGAACGGTTAAGGCGGGACACTTATAAGGAGCTGGCACTTCCGTAATAATCTGGAAACAGTGCAATGACTTTGTAATATGAAAGAAAATTAAGATGAAAAATTCCACAAACATTGATTAGATGAGACACAAGCCCTGGAGGGAAACTTGCTTCAGTGAAAGCATGGTAAATTAATTCCTCGATAGCGACACGATCGCCCTTAAAAAAAGGAAGCAACATCATTCACTGAAGAAAGAAATCAAACTCTGAGGAGTCTCACGTCCTCCTTATCAGTAAGCCTCTCCATCAGACAATTCGCTGTTTCCACAATATCAACATCTCCTCTCCTGAAAAGATAGAAATGAAGAATAGAAAAGTAGAAGAAAAGGGTATATAAAACTCACAGATTTCTTTTGAGAAACAACATTCTAACAGTGTTTATGACTTCCGTGGACAAATTCTTATTCCCAGCCGAATACATGCGATACAGAGCAGATGCTGACTTTCTATAATGAGAGCAATTTTAAAATGACAATTTGTAGAATCTTTGTTCTAGCTGAATGAACCCACCTGATTTTAAATCTATAACAAGTGGCAAAGAAAGTAACAGCGTAATTGATGTCTGTGAAGCCACTTTGCTCCAAAGCTTCCAGGATATGGGGGAAGAGCAAGGTCATTTGCTCGGCAAACAGCATCTTCTCCTGAAAAAAAAGATAATGCCAGCAGACGGAAGAAATCTAACTATAGTAGAATGACAGCAACTAGGAGTATGAAATTACCCAGAGCGAGGCACCTTGGCTACCGCCTTCTAAAGCAAACGTCAACAATCGGGACCCGTGCGCACGCGCGAAGCCGCCTGCGATGCGGTCATCAGTTAATGCTGAGGCTTAGGCCATCTCCTTGCCCTCTGCTTGGGACTTGCTATATCAGAGTTGGCCAAGCGCACGCCTTCTTATGACATTCTCGATGCCATAGATCGTAATAGAGTAAATCCAGGATTTAAATGGAGCCAAAATTTTCCTTAGACTATACCTGTACAACATTAACCGCCCTCTCGGCACGATCCATGTTCTCTTCGAAAGCAGCTCCCATTTCCTCCAGACGATCTTGCCCAAAAGAGTCACCTATGTGGCCCATGTTCATTGTGATATAATAGCGACGGAACTCATTAATCAGTTCTTCAACAAGCTGCTCTGTGGGGAGATCCCTGAAAAGAAAATGTTACCAGAGAAGAAGAGAAGTCAAGAATCAGTGAAACGTACGGGCTGATGTTCTTGAACTTTCCAAGGAAGCACATTTTCGCCAAAACGCACACCACGTCTTCCATACATAACTCTACCATATTTACCATCATTACGATGATCCTGAATAAAACAAAAAATAGGCAAAGAAGCATAGAATAAGCATCCCCAGTAACCAGCATAAGAGAAAAAAAACAGGAAGTGAGAGAAGAGGAATACAGCTTGAACCTATTCTTATCTGAAGACAAGAAAGGACGCTCACTTTTCCAGTGGTTGTTCAACGAGGTCATCGCTGTTTTCGTCGTACTTCTTTGTTTCTATGACATTCGTCAATTCCTCTCGCATTTTATCCACAAACGAATTGAATCGCTCCGTAATCACCTGCACTCCAGGACGTTCTAAAGTAATAGCATAAGTTAGAGAAGCATGGACCATCCAAATGACAACCAAAGCAGCAAAAACCTGGATCAATCGCTTCAATATTTTGCATGAAGTCCGCCAAATTACTACAAGCTTTGCTTAGAGCATCAAAATTCAGCTGCAATTACAAATATAAGTGAGTTCAACGAAATTCAGAGGAGAACTGAGGGAAAAAAGACTTACTTCCTTTCCATATGGGCCAAGAAGAAGGTAAAGGACGAGGAACTGCATAGCCAGCTTACGCGCATTAGCTGACTTCTCAGTCTTGAGTCGTTCAGCTAAAATAAGATCCTGAAGCCTGAGATGAAACACTGTTTTAAAAAAGGTACGCACTTATTGCATTGAAGATCCCCTTTTTGAGCGAATCGAAGGGAACTCGGCGAGAATTCGCAATATGTACCCAGAAATTTAGCACATTTAGGCGCACTTGTGGATTTGTGTCTTCCAGAAAATCCTGAAGAAAAAGCAAATGAGAAGAGTGTAACCAATGTTATTATCCATAGAAAAGACCCCAGCAAACTCACCAGGAGGCAGTCAGTCATGATTGTGTAACTGTTGTAGACGCTTGATCCTGGACGCACATGGTTTGGAGCCAATAACTCGTTACTGCAGATGTTGTGGCAAAACGCTTCCAGGATAGCGGTACGGAGAGCTGGTGGCTATAAAGGAATGGAGTACATTACATAAGGCGCCTGCTTCACTTCGTGTCACGTCGCTGTCACTCAAACAATATCGATTTTGATAGCTATTGATTATTTGTGGCTCGCGCAGCAGCAGCAATTCTCCGTCCAAAATCGACAGATATCGGAATCGATTTAGCTGCGACAATGACAGCGAGGCAGGGTGCTATATTTCACGAGGAGTATGGCAACAGCCCCATAGAAATTCTGAGGACATTCGATATGGATATATTCTCTTGGTAGACAATCCAGCTGAGATTCATATGATTGAGATTCATATGTTTTTTTTTTCTTGGTTCTTCGAATGGTTTGCGTGATTCCATGAAGACTCCTTATGTTTTTTTTCTCTATTAATACCGAAATTGGATCCTTCACAGTAGTTTGACTTTTAAAACTGACTAAAAAATTGAACTGTAGAACGAAAGTATAGTGGAACAGTAAAACAGATACAGAAATGGGTGAGCCAAGCATTCCATATACTTTGTTTGTTTTCACGGATATCTGCCAAAAAGTTAGCTAGGTGCCAACATAACTCGAAGCTGTACTAGAAAAAAAATGATATATCCTGAGTAAAACCCACGTCAAAGTTGAGAGCATGCGCTGCCTGCGAGCAATGATCCAGAAATACTTCTGGAGCACGCTGCGACAACTTCTGAACCAACAGAACAAACGGTCTAGGTAATGTCACCGAACCGGAGGTTTCTCGTGGAACCAATCTCCACATGCGCATCAACATGACGGATAACATCTGGTCGTGCATTCTACCTAAAAAGGTGCACTTAAGAAATATCTTAGGTGTCGGCTGTCAATAAAGCACAGAATGACAGACCAGGCTCAGAGAACTTCTCAACGAGATCGACAAAAGGGTACTCAGAACGGGCATCCTTCAAATAGTCAAACTTCATAGTTGCATCGACCAATTCTTCAGCGAATGCTGAAAGGAGTAGAATTGAGGCTTACAGAGATGTTCATCAGCGTGCCTCTAAGGAAATCTAGGAATCGTTTCCTGTAAATGATTGAAGGATGCAAATCGCATGATTATGACACGAAAGCTTGTGCTAAACAATTTTTTTAAAAGCAACAACTCCATATCAGCAATGGGTCAATTCATGAAAAACTTACGCATTTCAATGCAGAACACTCACGGAGCCTTATCTATGGCAAAACACGCAAAGAATCCACTAAAACCCACAGTTTTCCTAGCCTTATGCAATACCTAAGCCCAGGCGGAATAAAAATTTTTAATTATCTATGGGGCTAAAACGGAATCAGAATAAAGAAAAAATGAACTTACAGTTAGCAAAATCGAATCCTATACAAATAGGGCGCATGTGAGTGAGCAGCTTCACAAGGTCCTCCTTCGCATTCTTCTTCGAAAAGCGCGGATGGGATGCGAATTTTAGAATGATCGTGGAAAAACATCTTAAGATACATAACTCTCAATTAAGGTGCAAAATTGGTAGAGAGCTTTAGGATAGGAACCCACCTAAGAAGCTCGGGGTCCAGCCTTGGCGGACGCGAAAGGAATTGTATCGCGTGCTCAATGACTTCGCCATTACCACGTGAGATGTTAAGGCAGCAGATGAAGTCGATCATTTCCAGCACCTTCAAGCAGGTAAAGAACGGAATCTTCACAAAAAAAAAGCTCCAAGTAGAGAAGGCGCTACTACCCACCTGGTTCCTGACTTTGTTCCATGTTTCAAAGCCTTCATCAGACATGTTTTCATCAACAATAACGTCCTCGTCAAGGTCGGAATCATCATCATTAGCCACTTGGACGCCAATTTCTTGATAAGACCTGAAGTAAGTAACCAGTAAGTGCGGTTCCTATCACATGAAAAAGCTGTCGAAGAGCAGAGCGCAACATCTTTGATAAGAGCAGTAGATAGAAAAAACACTACTTGACATTTCCAACTGCTAACACCATAGTATACAAAAGAACTACGTTGTCAAGCGCATTGTATCACCACCCACCTCTTCACAGCAATATCTTCCAGGCGAAGGACAAGATTTTTGATCAGGTAAACGAGCATTTCCATGATTTCGATCCGATCGGCACAAGTATCTTTCATCTGTAAAATATTAATCGAATTCATGGTCCGGATAAGTATATCTATAATTCAGGAGGGTGATCCGTTGAAAGCGAAATTGCACATACGTTTTCCGGCAAATTGTCTCCGACACTGGCCACATGGCACACGGTGTTGACCAGGTCCGGCTTGAACGTATTAAAGGCTGGAAACAAGAGTGTCTCGTTTTCCGTGTAACTAAGAGAAGAAATAAGATCACGAACCTTGAAGCAGTAACTCAATCAGCTCCAGCCACATATCCCATTTCCTGATCTTGCCATCGCTCCTAGGATAGGAACTATGAATATGAATAAACGATTAAGACTATTGCAGTATACCTCGAAATGTGGTAGAATTCATCGAAAAAGGTGTGGATCTCGAAATAATCTCCATCGTCAACGAATCTATCGAATCCTGCAGAAAAAAAAGGTTGGTTCGTTTCGCGAGCCACAAATGGATTACTACTCCAAAAGTAGACATCAAATGGAAATTTCTGAAGAAGCAATATTTGTTCAGGAAGTTAGTTGAGTAATACGAGTAAAACAACTTTGTAACACGGTCAAATTTGGTGAGGATAAGGAGTCGCCATCTCCCCCTCCCTTCAGCTGACGAAAATAGGATCCCCTGCTCATGAATTTCTACCCCTGCGAAACGATCCCTCCTCTTGTGAATCTATCATCATAAGTTTGATCTTATTCATGGGTCCAGATTGACGAAATTTGCATTGAATTGTTATGGAAAGCGTATGTTCTACGGTGCCGCGCCAATCGTATAGTAAACCTATTACTTTATCGCTGTTTGTTCAGCTTTATTGAATCAAAATTAGCACATGCACTAAATAAACTGAAAGAAATGAAATTATGACGAATATCACGCAGCAACTGGTGGAAGAGCGAACCTAATTCGCAATAAAGATATGATATCGGTTCCTCAGGCTACCAATATTTAGAGTGGAGGCAAATTCAAACTTCATGCGTTTCAGAACTCGTCTTAGTACTAAGGAAAGGTCGGAGAGATTCAGAGAAGTGAGAAAATTCTTCCGGAGGATAACGAATTTGCCATAACAGCCAACCTCTAATCGCTCTGCGTGCTTCCTCCAATGAGATATCATTCTTGACAACAAATTTGTACACAGTCTCATACATTAAGTCCTCGTCGCTGCTGGGAATCGCAAATCTGAGGAGGAAATAGATAACGCCTGAGTGAAAATGTGAGCACTGATCCAGAGAATGTCAAATCCAACGTGTCACTAACCTCTTACTGTCAACTCCAATATGATCAGCTCTCTCCTCATCTTCTACCTGTTCCTCGGCTTCTTCATCCGAACTTTCGTCGACTCCCTCAGCGACTTGAACTTCCTGTTCTGGGTTCTCGGGTCCACTTTCGTCGGAATCCCCCATAGTGGCTGGTAATTACCTGGCGAAAATGAACTTTAGGAGAGCGAACAAACCACAATGGAGAAGATTAACGTACAAGATATGCAGTTATGGACTTGAAATAATGAAAAAGCTAAGCATAGCGAAGAAAACAATGTCATACGAGGGGGGAACGACGAACGAGAATTCAAACATAGTCTCTAAACGCAAGAAAATGTCCAGTGCTGCTTACGAGAACTAGTGAAATACGTATTTCAGAGTAGAAATCAGCAGAATTGTAAGAAAAGAGTGGAAACTACGGCGGAAAACAGTTCAAACTTAGAAAATAATTTCACATCCGAAGCTGTTCCGAATAATTTCGCGGCTTACAACAGCTGTGACGCCGTGACCGCACCGCATTATATTCGCATTGGAGCGCGCTATTTCTGCTCTCCGAAGACTGGCTGCCACTCGCTCAACCTTCGCATTCCACTGACAACAACAGAATTTAGGCACAATTTCACACTGCTGGTAGCACCTTCTCTATTGTTTTGAAAGCTCCACAGTTTTCGTTACAATAACGATGTTATCTATGCTTAATTTAACATAAAAGAAGCGATTGATCCCCATGTTGAATGGAAATATGCTCTTTTCACAGATGAAGCATTTTAATGCTGTTTGCGATGAATCTGTCCACTATAAACTGCTTTCTAACGCAAAAGCATAGCTGTTCATGTAGGAGAAGTGGAAATAAGGCAAATCTCAAAAGGGGTCCTCTTCACGAAAGTTATTTTTTGCATGAAATCGTTTCACTAAGTTACCTGCGAGTCTTAACTAGTAGCTGCCCTGATTTCAAGCTCTTATCGTATTTGTTTTCTTGTTCATTCTTAATAGTGACTACTCGCACATAGTCTCAACCCGTGAAGTGTTCGTTACGGGACCTGTCGAGGCCCGAACATTGCGCGCCTGTGAAGTTAACGTGTGTGACCGTCAATACATCGTCAGGACTTGTTTAGAGCGAAGGTTTCTTTTCGCTATTGAGCTTTTTTCATATTTCTAATGTATTCTAGTCCTATGCAGTCACAATCAACCATAATTCTGAGTTCTTTTCATGATAGAAGATAGTTCTGAAGTTTGTTCTTGATTATCCAGGGATTTTCCATAAGGTAGGACCTCGAGGCATTAGAATTTTGAGAACTATGCAGGATTGGGTTAACAGTTAAGCTAAGGAGATAGGAAATCTTGACTAAACGTCTTGACAACAGGTAACTTTACTGTCAGTGCCATTTTTCCTGGAGCAGCCATCAAACTGTGAGACAACCAGCACTAGGCATAGGAAACTTAGGGAGATCTTCTGGTACAAAGCGGTATTCCGACAAAACGAACAAAAAATGAAGGAAGGAACAAGGAGGAGGCAGAGAATGATTTCAAAAACGGTGGAGTCACAGATCAGACGAGCGGCCGCCATCGGCAGCGGGGTGACACTGCTGGGCCAAGGGAGGGCATCAGTCGATATCCTGACATGTCCGAACATGTCAGTTTGTTGGGTCTCGTTTGGAATGATATGGTATGTAGCTTTCAAACTCGTGCGAGCTCATTTCTTTGGTATTGCTTTGTTCCTTATAACCTACGGATGTATTCCTCCGTGTCGCTCTTTCCTACTTTCTTTTCTTTCCCGTGTTCCTCTCACTATGTGGATTCTGGCTTCCAGGGATACAGTTTTCTTGCAGATGTTGTGTCTTTCAAGGGCTCAAACGATAACATCACCACTTCTTGGTCGATTTCTCAGTTCACCCTTCTTACAATACTCTACCGGTTCCCAGAAAGTATTCACTCTGTACACCACTGAAAATTGTGGCTTATGCGCGTACTTCAAAAATCGCCTGGATGCCTACCGATCGACGAAGAAACCGGACTGGAGTTATGTTGAAAAGGATTTGAAGACGTCGCCGAAAGAAATCTTCGAGGTTAGCAACTACCCTGCTCCTGTTTCACACTTTTCTACAGTTATTTCCTCATTTTTATGTCATCAATGAAGCAGTTCATGTTTCAGAAGTACAAGCACGACGTTCCAGTGCTGCTCTACGAAGATAAACTCCTTCTGAAGCATAAATTCAGTGGCAACCGCCTGGAAGACCGTCTGTTGGATATATTCCCCAAGTAGAAAACGTGTATGTATTTTTCGCTGTACAAATGTATCTGTGGTGCCTTACCTCTGTTTTTCTGAATATTATCCTTCCTTTATCATAAATTAGGAATTTATCACATTGCATTAGTACAGTGTAGCTCCTCGCGTGTGTAAAATCCGACTATTGCATGATAAAGTTCTTTTCGTCGTACTCATGATGCACATTCTATGCACGCTTCATGCATTCCCCACCTCGTCCGTGAGATAGTGCCATTATTTATTGCAGTGGAAATTAATTTAGGAAAAAAAAAACACTATAAAGGGAATGCAGCCTGCTGTCGGTTGTTTGAATTGAAATATAATTGCTCATTCAGATGACTGGTTACGGAGAGATGCCTAAGTAGTAGAGAGACGGGGAAGTGCCCAGGTCTCTTTTCGCCTTCTCCATATTTCCATAGCGCTTTGTCTATTAGAGATACATCCGAAAACATATGAGAAAATAGCATATCTTGAGAAGCGCTATTGAAATCACCCTCGAAGAATAACCGCACCGCCACGGAAGCTTTTCTGCAAATCCTGAAAATCTACGCTAAGGAAATCGTCGAAATATGAAAAGAGCTTCCTATCGCGAGGATTTCATACTTCTCCAAAGTGTTCTATAGTGTAAATGCACCGTTCTGAGAGACAATTGTGACAGTGGAAGTTGTTCCATATCCCTCACGCCTATGGCTTGTCGGGTCGCGAGCCATTCGTGGCCATTTTCTTGGATTCCACCAGAATACCAATAGCTAGCGAACCTTATCCATAATGTATGCCACGACGAAATATGGATAGGGTAAATTTTAGATGTTATCAAAGAACTGAGACAGAATACTGGAACTCAGCTGAAATGAAGTATTAACAGTATATTCCAGGTACGCTTAGGGAATCTTAGCCTCACTAGTTTTACTAGAGGTGGACTGTGCTTCCCACAGATGCCTCTTGCTTACGGAATTGCTTCGAATTTTGTGGTATTACCAGTAATCCACGCAGTTCTAAATGTCACGTCCTTTATAGATGTTAGATAGAGAATGAGTGGTGGCTAAGGACATTATACATAACTGTAATAGTTATAATGTCATGTTCTATTGTACATTACTCGGAATTACATTTCAGTCCAAGTCTATTCCAGCAATCTTCAGGATAGTCTTCACCGTGAAATCCATCTCTCAGTCATACTCGCATGTAATAAGTAGTTTACATCCTACAAGTCTTGTCCGCGGCCCTCATGCATCATTGAGGTTCCCGAGGGTAAACGTGTTGGCGCGTTAGTGATGGGTAAATTTGTGCTCCAAGTGGTAAAATTGGGAAGGATAAAGTACCTGGGATAAAATACCATTTCTATCTTTGTTGCTTCTTTAAGAAAATGCGCATTAATCATAATGAAAAATACATGTACTCATTGGTCGCTCACGACAAGCTGACAATTGCAAAAAAAAAAGAAAGAAGAAAAGAGACCATGATTGCTCCAGAAGTGACAGGATTCGTACACTAAAATGACTTTATGGTACTCTCGTCATTCGTGTCTGACCGCATTGCAGAGGAAAATCGCCTACGCCCACGCTTTGGGTGGTCCACTCAATCGCTGAGTGGTCCGTCTATGGTCACCGTGACGTGGAATGAATGTACGCACCCCCCACCCGCACCTCCCTCCCCCTCCTCCACCCTCTACTAGCGATGGCCTTCTCTCACATGAGAACTCCTAATTTACCCTGAAAATCATCGCTTTAAAAGTTTTCATCTCTCTAATTTACCACTTTTAATGCTGACTTGGGTATTTGTACGGAACCAACCAATTTCCCCGCTATTTCTGACTGTGCCTTACTATTGCGTATCTCATCTGCCACCACAATAGTATAAAAACTGTAAGAAAATGAAGCGATATCCTGCATAGCGGTGCAAAGAATGTCCGAGCGCTAGCTTAAATTAGCCGTTTGAATGCGTTGCAATTCACTGTTGTTGATGTCCGTAGCCTGGAGCATGCATGCGCACCGTAATTCAATGAACTTTGCCTTGCAGAGATCTTGGGACACCTGCAGAATGTTTGCACTCTTTACTCTTTCAACCCAACAGTGCTGTTTCCGACGTAGGTGATCCAGTTCCTCTTTGAGCTTTGTCCATTTTTTAAGAATGGTTTCACTTGTGGAGCGCTTTACTACCCTGAAAGAGTGGTGTGGTCGCGATCGAACTCTGTGATTGGCTAGCTCACCCCAGCGGCCAATCACAGGGATTGATCGCAACATTCTTTGCACTTACAGAACTTTATACCCATGATTCTCATTGTGTGATTTTCTCATTTAAGGCTTTCCATTATAAAAGAGTTATCTTTCCTGACAAGGGAAAATTCCTGAAGACAACATCCATATCCATATATTCATTCTGCAGTTGGCCGTACTTTTAGTAGGAAGAGCACTACTATTTGGCTGTCATGCCTAAGCGTTCACATTATGTCACCCGTCCCGCACCAACGAAGCGTCAGCTTACACCCTTAAAAAGGAGTTGTCAAGCTGAATTCGTGTCAGGTCGCTGTATCTTTGCGTTGAAACACCTTGAACCACATGAGCGTCAACATAAGCGTTCTAAAACTATCGGAGTTATAAAACATAACTGATGCATATTTTTGTGGATTTGAAATCGAATTTCTTCATAAGTAAAACGTCACATCCTTTCTTTCCCTTCTCATTCTGGAGTGCACAAGAGATAGTATCCAATACTGCTATTAATTTTTGCCTACTTCTTGTTGAAACAATTCTCGAAGCTCCTATAGTTTGTTTAATCTTCTTCATTAGACATTGCCTAACTGAAGTATCAGAATTAGCTGTACAGGGTGGGCCATAAATACGGTAATACAAAAAAGTGTACACCGAAAAAGAATTGGCATGTAATTCGAAACACAGTCTTAGGATTTATGTTTGCTAGGTCATGTACAACACGATGCAACCCTTCACCTAGGGATATCCTCTGTCAGCTCCGGCACAGGATCCAAGATTCAAAGTGAGGTCACTGACTGCGGCGCGCAAGTGGTTGGCGTTCACGTCATCCAACATTTTTTGAAGTCGTTGCCAAACTGATCCAAATTCCGAAGAGGTTATGAACAAGCCCTGGTCTCGGGGATCACCAAAGCCTACCAACCCTACTGATTGAGACCCAAGCAAATGAGTGGTCACTCGATGAAACCAATAGGACCTGAAATATATTTTTGGCTGGGTCCTGGATCAAACATGGCTTGTGGGCCGGAGCACTATTCCGGTAAAACGTTGCGAAAGGACATCCCAACTAAGTTTAACTTCAGGACAAAACACTTTTCTTCACAGGAGAAACGAGCGATGTTACCCTATTTTTGGCTCACCCTGTATTTCGCTCCAATACAGTGACCACAGCTAACAGACTGGATTCTCTTCACTCCAAATGAAATCGACGATGTTTTGAATTTATTTTTACCTTAATAATCACTCCGAAACTTGCTACTGCGAAGCCATAATGTACTAGTCATAAATTACCGGCTTTCTTGTATTGCATAGATCTTGAGTGGCCGTTTCCAAAAATATGCAGTTATACTTATCCAGCTAATCCTCACGTGAGAAAGTCAAAAACATGAAATTAACGGGTCTATTCTGATTTTTTTGCGAGTGACAACAGCAGCATGGTACGGCGAAAATACACTACTACAGGAGAAATACTTATGATTAGAAAAGTTTACTAATGGTGCTTGAAGTCGAAAATAAAACATTCGTAACGCATCCACCCAACTTTACGTATTTGTACTGGGATGGAAGCCCAATTTCTGTGAATTCGCAACTTTCTCTTCCTCAAACTTCTTCAGGCTTTTCAAAGCTTTGTTCTAAGTTAAAGAGTTCGGGAGAAGTGTTCCTCTTATTCTACATACCTCCCGGTTGGATATGAAATTTATCGGATGTTGAAAACGGTTAAGTAAATTTACTTGGTAACGCACCATACATGATTTCAGGGTTTGAGCATTGTACGAAGAAGGTTGGTGTACCCAAGCCCTGCTACTGGCCATTCAGTCCAGCTGGCCAATCGCAGACCTTGAAAGCATGCTGTCTTTTGGTACAACGCTCTACATCCAAATTTTGATGTGTAGAGAAGTGGATGCTGTTTGATGTAACGTCTCCTAGACTCCCATGTCGCAAAATTTATGTCCAAACTTTGCACAGTTCCTTGAGCTAATGTATAAGTCTCAGTAATGCATTTTTGTAGCAACATTTCGCGCAACATTTAACCTTTCGCAAGAAAGAACAGCTCGTTACAGGAATTTCCTGAATAACACCAGAAATCCAAGGGATTCGCAGGTTATTTGGCATATTTTCTCCAATCTGTGCCAAGCAGAGAGGATTAACCTTGGTAGTTTTTTTTGTGAAATCACGTTAGTAGCTCGGTTAAAGGCCTTTGCAACGCTAATTTGCAGGAAGATTCAAGGTCATATATGGAAAAAGTAATAATTTCCTTAAGCGCAGTCATCTGTGCACCTGATACGCCTCAATGACATTTGGAAAAACAAGGCTGACGTTTATTGTGGCCTTTACTGCTAAGCTCACAAACTTCTTCTGGAATATTCCTCGAACTGAACACATTCTACAATTAGTCGTATTTCATGGTTAAACTAGTAAATTTCGGCTGAAGAAGTTCAACTACATTGTAGCTGAGCTTCTGGTTGGAATACACTTTCCAGCAATAACTTAGAGGAACTCACAGAGCATTTCAGTGCGGAAATTCCTGGATACTGCACGTCGGATGTCTCTAAACTGCCTCCCAGTTGCAGTACACTTCACTTCCTTCAGAGTTGCCTCGTTTGTTCTTGTTGACACCCCGTGGGTCTCTCATGGATTTTCAGAATTTCCATAAGTCCCTATCTCGTATTTAAGAACTTCTGAGAAAAACTACTTGTGCTGTTTTTTTCCTCGAAAATACTGGGACATTTTGTGGGCATTTTTTTTCTATTTTATGGGGCTCATTTGCAACTAACATGCAATGTCAGGCCAAGCTATAAAGCAGAAACACTTACACCGTCAGAACATGTCCATGAATATGTTACAACATAAGAATGATGGTAGTTAAACACGCACTTATCTGCTGATTACCTTTCTTACTTTTTCATTCTCCGTATTCATATTTTCTTAGCGTTTTGTGGATCGGAAAAAACTTTCAGTGCGTTAGGTACGAAGAGAAAAAGCAATAGCACTTTTTTTGTAGTAAAAATCTGCAAACTCACTAGAAAGGATAGAAAAATTATAGGAGTTACTCCATATTCGTTTCTGCTTACAACGTTAATGCCGTTGGCGAGTTAAAACTAAGCTTGCCACAGTAATTGCTTTTGGGTATTTTCACATCATTTCCAGCAATCACCATGGCGTGACAATAATTATTTACTGGGTGTGGCAACATCGTAAACAATGAAGTAACATAATATAATACAAGTAAAAGGTGCGCTGCATGGGCTTTGTGGAACAACAAAACGCTGATAGAACCTTAAAAAAAGTAACAGTCTGTCTAGAATCACCATCGTAATGCGAGAATATCCAGAAGCTTGACGAAAGCACCATCATTAGGAAGAATATGCCTTGGTCTACACGGTCCAATAAGGGGGAACCTTCCTGGCCACGCTGAACTTCTGTGCCGTGGGATAATGGTGGGCTAACCGTGGTACGAAAGTTCAGAGTAGCATGATCCATGAACTTTTCACCCCCACTTATCCCACCGCTAGCTCAGCAGTGTTGTCACTCACGGTGGGCCCACCATTTCCTCCCAGTTGCCCCTCCAATCTCGTCCATCCTAGGGCGGAACCAGCATTTGAGCACCATTTGCCCATGGTCAACATGGCGAATATCAACCATGGGATAACGGTGGGCTAACTGTGGTACGAAAGTTCGGAGTAGCGTGATCCATGAACTTGCTTGTGAAGTTTGTTCTCTACTCGCCCTTCCGAAATGGACGAGTTTAACAGGTATAAATTAATATGATCAGGCTGAGAGGTTCGTCCCAGACAAAGTGGTACGTTATGACAGCGAAGAATAGTTGTATCAGTTCTTGCAAAAAACTTTCCGGAAAATGAGTACCGCCAGTGGTGCTGGTTTCCGGCTTGTCTACCTCAACCGAGATTGGCCTTTGGAATTTATTCTGTTAGGATATTTCTCGAAAACTAAGAAGGCTAAGCCTGCCCTGCACCCTTCTGTAGAATGAATCTCAAAGGCGAATTTTGGCTGCGATAGACAATCGAAAATTCAGCTCCAGGATGTCAGCTCAAGTTGGACTCATCAGCTTTCCTGTTTATTATTGTTGGCAGATATCTTAGAGGACATTCCAGGTTTTCTAGGTCAAATTCTTAGGAATCGTTCTTCGTTCACCTTTCTTCCTTTGACTAATCTTCAGTTCATCCCCAGCCTATTCCTATGACCCAGTATTTTGTTCGGTTTTTTTTGTACAAATCCACGTCTTCGCTGATGGTTTTATTCGTTTTTCTTTTTTAAATGTGCGCTTTATGTTTGTTCGAGAATGTACATGGTTTACTTTTGTAATAAACTTAATTGAATGTGGAGCACTGATATGACACTAGATTTCACCAGAAACTGCGGAACCCATCACTCCTGTACCATTACAACTCAGTAGACTTGCATTTCAACAGGCGCTCCTATCATACATATTGTGCGTTACTCGTCAACAATTTACAGTTACACCTCATCTGAAATGCCCACAGGCTGACTTACTCAGCCCAATTATGCTGCTTTGAATCATTGTTTTTCCTGTCATGACTGCAAGGGAGGCTCAGATGAGCAGCAGTGTTTTCTGTGCGCTCAAAATTATGAGAAGGCGAAGAAAAATGCAATTTTAGTCCATAGTAGACAGAGTGCAGTGGATATGTTAAGGCTATAAAGCAGGGGACCATTTTCACAACTTTCACGTTTTTTCATTTTTGTGATTTTCATAGGGAAAGAATTCTGAATATACAATAAGCGAAGCCAACTCTTCCATTTTCTGCTATAGTGCACTGCTTCGCGAATACAAAAATGGCCGTTATTTTTCTATAGATGGACACAGTACTTCAGTTATCCCACCTGAATAATAAAGCTCATCAAATTCGGGATCCTCAGAAATAATTGAAATCCGTATAAATTGTTCCATATCCATTGCGAAGTAGTTCTACCACTGTCATTTATCTTTCGTGGAGCAGTCCTTTACGGCGGGGTTACTCTCTTCCGGTTTCCCTCAACTTTGAAAAAGTGGTTTTTCACTATTACTTACACTATTACTATTACTTACACTTACACTTATCGTAGTTTATCTTCGAAAGAGTTTTCCACTATTACTTACACTTACACTTATCGTGGTTTATCTTCGGAGTTTATGCAAAACGTTGCCGGATGCCTTCCTGGACTACCCGAAGGAGATCACGGGGGACGTTCCGAGCAGTGAACCCCAAACACTGCGATACTTAACTCTGGATCTCCAACGGAGTGGAACCAGCGATAGGGACAGATTGCAATCTGCCACTCAAACCACTGAGCCATCCGGGCTACTTTTTATGTTGGAGGTTGTTAGATAACTGCAGCAATCGTAGGCAGCATACTATCTGTATTTGCAAAATGGGGGCACAGGGCAGGATTCGATCCCCTGACCATCACAACGTCGATCATTCGCTCAACCCACTGAGCTATGCGCGCACGCGCTGCAACATACAAATAGTGTCCCATCTTACTTACACTTACACTTATCGTAGTTTATCTTAGAAATTTAGGTGAAAAGGGAGTTGGGTGGGGCCACTCCTGTGAAGCCTAAGCCTAAGCCTCAAACGCATTCTTAAACATAGGGTTAGGCTTATCTACCCTGTCTACTATGGACTAAAATTGTATTTTTCTTCGCTTTCTCCCAAGCTCGAGTGATTTATAGCTCACTAATACCGGGGTGCCGGAGGGTGGCGGCGGCCGGCGCCCGCCGGCGAACATTTGCAGTGGCTGCCGGACCGGACTGTAACTGTCAGAAGTTCAACTACTTGACATGGATTCAACAAGGAAGTAGTTGGTTTATCTACGCTAACCATTCTGGAAATTCACTGTTACGTTGACCAGGTCTGGAATACTGGATCATAAAACTACTCTTCAGTTAGAACCCAAGCAAGATAATAAAGTGTAATCCCTCGGATGCACTGGCAATTTCAGTCTTGCTACTGAGAGAAGGGGTGCGGATTTTAGGATGAGCAATGTTTGCGCTGCATTCCATTTCATAGGAAGGTAAAAGGTAACAAAGATTGTCACAGGTAAGAGGGAAAAAACACGGAAAATGGTAGATCTTGTATATGTAGGCGTGCAAAATTTAATTATCGCAAATCTCAGCACTATCACATCAGGAGAGAAGTTTTTTGAATGTAAAAAAAACGGAACAAGCCTCCTAAAAAACTGTTGTCTTTTATCCATAAAAGCACATATGGTCGGCATCCAGAGCTTAATCGAATGTTCTCTTAAGGGTTTGCGTTGTTTCCTGAGTAGAAATAGCTTGTAATTGTTGTTTTTCTCTCCATTTCTGTTCTCTCCATGTCAGGGGCACTACTTCATCAATAGTTAACTATCCCTTAATCAACGATTTCTGACCGGATCCTGAACTACGCCAGTACTTCCTTGTCCCATCGGAGTCTTTTGTTCAATTTTCCATTAAAAGTTCATCGAAGCGACTGATTAGATGTCACGCAAGTTCATTGTTCATATCTTCACTGAAAAAGACATAGTACATTTGCGTAAAAGGGGTATTCGAACAATGGGTCTGGATCAATTAAAATAGTCTGTTTTAAAAGCCTGAATCGAGAATGAGCAGGGCAATTAATGACAGTACGCGATACTATATCTGTTAATGTCTAGGCGTTGCGTCATCTCTGTCCACTGTCACTTCCTTGTAACTTAAAATAGAAATCAAGATCTATAGCCGTTTATTTACGCATGAAAAGAATTGAATACACTTCTGAGCATCTCTTGTGAGGCATTACTAACGGGTGTGTGTCCCACCGTGAGCAGTTTACTTTTTGACCCGGTTGCGTCATTGAGATTACCCGTGGTGAACGTGTTAATGTACCTAGATTTACCCTTTGCCCGGCAGCCACCAACAAATTTACCCAATCTTTCCAATACTTTACCCAGCTGCAACCCATGGGTTTGAAATTACAAATTCTTCCAATAATGCATCCGGGCCGTGGTTATTTAGCTGGAAGAACTGTGGCTTAAGTCACAGCGACGTTGTCGTTGCGAACATTGAGCCTTACTCATTTTCGTACTGTTGTTCTTTAACAGTACGTGCTCAATAAGAGTGCGTGTTAAGGTAACTTCTGAAACCACAGTGACGATATTAATCATAAGACATTATTTTCGTTGAACTGGCTAGCTCGAAGAGTCCGTCACTCAGTGTCCAATTCGTACATCAATTTGCTCTGTTGTAATCCTAGTTGCATTTTAAGGTCTCTCTTTTTTGCCTTTGTTGTTAGCACGTTTTTAGACGTATGAAAATGAAAATATTAAGTATGTACAGTCGGGTCTGGCAGCCACTGCAAATGGGCGCCGACGGGCGCCGGCCGCCGCCACCCTCCGGCGCCCCGGTATTAATGAGCTATAAATCACTCGAGCTTGGGAGAAAGCGAAAAAAAAATACAGTTTTAGTCCACAGTAGACAGAGTGCAGTGGATATGTTAAGGCTATAAAGGAGGAGGGAGCCAGGGAGCCATTTTCGCAACTTTCACGTTTTTTTTTCATTTTGTGATTTTCATGGGGAAAGATTTCTGAATACACAATAAGCGAAGCCAACTCTTCCATTTTCTGTTATAGTGCACTGCTTCGCGAATACAAAAATGGCCGTTATTCTTCTATAGATGGACACAGTACTTCAGTTATCCCATCTGAATAATAAATCTCATCCAATTCGGGATCCTCAGAAATAGTTGAAATCCGTGTTAATTGTTCCATATCCATTGCGAAGTAGTTCTACCGCTGTCATTTATCTTTCGTGGAGCAGTCCTTTACGGCGGAGTTACTCTCTCCCGGTTTCCATCAACTTCGAAAAAGTGGTTTTTCACTATTAGTTGCACTATTACTATTACGTACACGTACACTTATCGTAGTTTATCTTCGAAATTTATGCAAAACGTTGCCGGATGCCTTCCTGGACTACCCGAAGGAGATCACGGGGGACGTTCCAAGCAGTGAACCCCAAACACTGCGATACTTAACTCTGGATCTCCAACGGAGTGGAACCAGCGATAGAGACAGATTGCAATCTGCCACTCAAACCACTGAGCCATCCGGGCTACTTTTTATGTTGGAGTTTGCTAGATAACCGCAGCAGTCGTAGGCAGCATACTATATGTATTTGCAAAAGGGGGGCACAGGGCAGGATTCGATCCCCTGACCACCACAACGTCGATCATTCGCTCAACCCACTGAGCTATGCGCGCACGCGATGCACCCTACAAATAGTGTCCAATCTAACTTACACTTACACTTATCGTAGTTTATCTTAGAAATTTAGGTGAAAAGGGAGTTGGGTGGGGCCACTCCTGTGAAGCCTAAGCCTAAGCCTTAAACCCATTCTTAAACATAGGGTTAGGCTTATCTGCTTTATAGCCTTAACATATCCACTGCACTCTGTCTACTATGGACTAAAATTGTATTTTTCTTCGCTTCCTCCCAAGCTCGAGTGATTTATAGCTCATTAATACCGGGGCGCCGGAGGGTGGCGGCGGCCGGCGCCCGCCGGCGCCCATTTGCAGTGGCTGCCGGACCGGACTGTACGTGAGCCATCGGCTAAACAAGTGTGGACGTAGGATTTTTTTCATCATGCTTCAAAGTGGGCACTTACTTATTTTAGAAGTTACATTAACATTTTAACAAAACAAACATATAGATACAACTTAGTAGGTTTCCTTTACCTTACTGATGAGTGCAAGAGGAAACCTACCTTAATGTTTAATTTTCGCATAAGGTTCATGCACAAAACGAAAACTGAACAGATCACAAAAATTCAAGATAACTGTAGAACTTGTTTCGATATTGGTATCTCGATCTGTTTGTCCACAGCTAGAGCTACATTTATAATTCATCGGAATCCGATCCGGTCGGATAACGAATGATACGTATCGATCGCCGGATAACAAGGATCAATACGCATCTATTGTTGTCCGACAGGATTGGACTCCGATACGCTATAAATGTAGCTAAAGCCTCAAGCAAGAAACGTCCCAGGTTCGTCTTAATATACCGTATCATGAATTTGTGAAGTAGACAATTTTTGCTTGCAGCATCGCAAGCAGACGAAAGTCTCTTACAGCCTTCCTAGGCAAAACTGATGGATGCTTAGGCTAACTTTATGTTTTTATGTTTAATTCCATGCATATGTTAATAATTCAGGGATTTTCGTGCATATATCGAGATAAGGTTTTTTATAAAAGTATTTAGCAGGGCTTTTTCCTAACTCGCTTTCCTGAACACTTTTTAGAACTATTTTCTATGTAGCAATTTATGAGAATTCGATTGCCATTGAACAAACATCATGATTTTCCTGCGTTTTCACACGGGAATTACCGGAAATGTTTTCAATTTTTCGATCATAACACCCTAAGCCAATTATTGTGAGATCCATGGATTTCCCCGCGGAGTCTAGAATCTATCCACGAATCGAGAGCAGATTAGTTTTTTTTTTCAGCAAAACAAAAAGTGAGGACCATTCCCTCCAGAAAATTGCTTCATGAGCTCCATAGAAAGCTGCTGAGAATTGCAGCGCGTCAACTTTCATGAATCTGCTCATTGCTTCCAGGAGGCCAAATGAAATAGTGACCTTTTCAAATTCATTATTTGCCGGGCTTAGATGAGACGCTTTTGGTTAAATAACAACAATGAAACGTCCACAGGTTTGTGGATGACATTCCAGTCACATTATGCCATGTTTTCCAGGAAAACTTCCAATTAACGTCGCTAATCTTGCAATGATTGCCTTCCGGCATCCATGCCACCTTCCGAACGATCTCTTGGTAATAATGGTGTGTCTCTGATTAAATCAAGCCTTCGCTGGTTGTGCCGTGTGCTCGCCTCTTCAGGAACTCCTTAAAACCACGCCTACATCTCTGTCAAAACACGTTCATCCATCTGTTTTCCCACATTTCCGTACCTCTGCCTGGCCAAGTTAACTTGGGACTGTTTTGCTTTGGAGTTCGTGCTTGTTGGCCTGGTTAAATCTAACATAAATTCTTTGAAACTTTGATTGTACACTCAAAATTGCCCGCCGTAATGAGATGTATTAAAAAAAATGAAGAAAAGAAAATAAAGGTCTTTAAAAAGTATGTAAGTGGTTCCTCAACTAAATACTCTCCTAATCACCTCAAAATAACTGCTGAAATAATAAAACCAAACAATAATATTTTATTCAACTACCCATTGTGTTTATTATTTGGCGAGACTAAACATGCATGGGAAGACGTAACTCAATGGCTTTGATAAGAGCTATTTTCATGTGCTTGGATGTACAGTGATAAAACCTGGACTGGTGCCAAATATTATTCCAGTGTCGAGTTTACTAAGAGCGTAGTCGTTGGCTGGCTAGCGAGCTACACTTCCATCCACATATGAAAGTAATAAAGTTAGGACAAAGAAGCATGTCAGATATGCTCGCATTCGTGAATTCGGTTTCGAATAACTTGAAAATTCGAATACTCGGACGAATTTGAGCACTACAGCTTCTGGAGAGGGGTAGGCGAGGCTGCAGGGCTTTGTCTTTTTCGAACATACAATCTTTCCGAAAGTTTCCTGCGTTATTAATTAATTTAGCTGGATTATTTGCTTTTTTGTTTGTTTTCAAGAAAACTACATAGTTATACTGCTTCAACATTCTTAAAAAGAAGAACTTCATGAAGAAGCTTTAGCCCTGCAAATGCAAATCGGTGGATACTCGCAAGAGCGCTACCTGATTTCAATTCCAATTTAATGGAATAATTAGATTGTTATCCGCGGAACTTCCATTTCTTTCGCACGTATCCTGGTCTGCAATGCTAATCTAATACCTCAATTACTCTCCTGAACTCGCCAATCTGAGGTTTTGCCACTAATCTTCATGTTCATTTCAATCACGCTGCAAAGAACGTGCAATGGAGAACATGCTTCCAGAGCTGGTCATTACCCTCTTAGCAGTTGTCATGCATAAGATCCTGGAATGCTTGTCACCCATGTCGCTCTGCTGCGAGGTGAACGCTCAGGACAACCTTTGTTCCTGGTTCTTCCTGGCTGCTCATTGTTGACTCGCAGTGAGACTGCAACTACTGGAAAGAACTAATTGGCCAAAACCACCTGGAGTTTGACTTTGTTGTTGCGCCACCTTCGGCTAGCTGTTTGGACATGTTTACAACTAACCATTTGGGGTGAATTCATATTCTTAATGGATGAGGTGCAGCGTTTGCCGAAAACAGCTGCTGATTCTGTTGTCGCTTTAACTCAATGCTACAAAAACATCTAATCCGGGTCCTTACAAGGTATCTGCTAATGTGACGCCAGTCCTAAGCTTCCTGAAACATGACAAAGTTGCTATTTTCTGTGTAAAACCTGCACTAGCTAAACTCTGGCAAATTGCCAGATGTTCTGTTTATTTCTTAACCAACTGACCAACAGCAGCAAACCAGATCGAGTGGAATCACTCTAATAACGGAGTAATTTACTCTTTTCAAAGCATTTCGGCTAAGTATTTTCACCTTTACTTGTTGTATAACTTCAAATAACCAGAAAAATTCCATGCATTTTCGCACTTTACTGTTTGGAAACCACATTAGTTTTATCGTATATTTCTGAGTCGATTCACGCATTCAGCTTGATTTTCCTACGAACTCCGGATAAATTCGAAAGTGTACGATTGGATGTCCTACATAATCGGACTTAAGTCTCTTTTCTATTGCAGTACTAAAAGTTCCTTCAATAATTCAAGCTCACGCAAGCGGTATCGAATCCCGCGAATATCCTGGGCCAGAATTTATATGAATCCGAATATGAATTCGAATCCTAGATCAGAATTTATATGATTATCCGTGTCGGATGCAGGAGTGGCAGGCCAGGGGTAGTGAGTAGAGAGGGCATGGAAAACTGGCAACTCAGCCATTCCAGGGGCCCGGATTGAGTAGCAAGAACACTAAAAATAGTAATTTTAATTAGAAATATTCCCAGAGAGGGGCTGCGTTCACCATTGGTGATTGTAACGATTTTCGTGTTTTTTCGGAGCGATTTCCACTGCTTCCTGAACGATAACCCGTACGAACTCTCAAAACTCTCAAAACTATGCCAGCATTCAACTTTTTCTCAAGCGTTTTTTCTCTGGAATTTGCTCTAATGAATTCCATCCAGAATTCATGTAAACAAGATGATTCTATTTATGGCGTAGAAAACAATTATTCCTTGTTGCGAAGCAATGTTGACGCTCTGAATGGTAACAATAAAATGTCCACTATCAGTCATCCTTGAATGCTACCTCTAGCCAGATGGCTTCGTTCTCCTTTTTCTTGGAGAAAGACAGAGGTGGATTCAACTCAGAAAAGGCAGAAAGGGCACCTTCGTTGCTCTATGAGATTTAAACTCTCAAAAGTCGGATTGATTCTGGATCTCTAAGCATTCATCGCTACTTTACTTCATCACCGGTTTTGTAGTAAATGTTTACTGCAGCGACTCCCTCCGCTTAAATAGAATTCTCACGGATCTATGCGTGGTCGCCGTTTCTGGATTGATATTCAATGTACAAGGGAGATGAAGATTAGCACGGGAATACTGTTGTGATTCGACATTTTGCATCCAGAACTTATTCCATCTCACCTTGTTTGACTTTTCCCGGAATATGAAACGCTGTGAAACAGCCCATTCTCTTAGTTGCACTTGGAGAGTCCTACAATTACCATAATTGTATTCATCAGGCACGCGACCATATTTAAAAACCAATTTCTAAAATAATTGAGCAACAGAGCAATGGACACGCCCACTACCAAGGATCAAACAGCTTGCTGCGTCGTTTTTGATTGCTGTTTTCATGAAGCATTAGCTATTGAGAAGTCATGAATGCAGTCGGCAGCGTGTTGGTCGCTGGTAACTGAGCCGTGGATTGCCGGAAAGGAAAGGCTTGACAAGGTTGGTCGCGGGCCAGTGGATGTGCGAAATGCCTCTCCGTTCCGGCAGTGCTACCTCGTGACACGCTTCATGCATTTCGTCGTTTTCGTCTGCTTCACGCTAATTGAGCTGATCTCAGTCACAGCGTCATAGGTGGAGTGATCTGTGGATGACGGAGCCCCCCGGATACAAGGACAGCCAGCGCGGACTCGTAGTCAGTGCTCGTTTGTCGCCCGCCGTCCGTCTCTCAATGACCGCAGACTAATTAGCGAATAATGCGTGCCTTAGGCAGTTTAGTCAGGTGTCGTGTTAGACTTTGCTTTGGAATTGATGATATCCATGAGGATTCCTTTAACTGCAGCTGTGTACTCGCTCTTGCCGTTTTCACAGCCTGTCGCCGACATTCAAGGCATCAACGCTGCGTTTTGTGCGATTTCTTCTGATCTCTGAATACATTTTATGGAATTGTAAGAAATATCTTCTATTCCGCCTTGTACAACGTCGTCTTTTCAGGCCTTTAATCATGGGAGCTGAAAACAGCAAAAACGAGCCGTCGCTGGCGGAGAAGCGGTACAAAGTGGATAGACCTAAGATGAAAAAGAAAGGTTCCTTCTCATCCTTGAATTTTTTTTTGCAAGAACAAGCCAATTTACCGACTCTTTTCATGAAATAGAAATGACCTTGAGCTTGGAACAGCTTCAAGAGCTTGGAACAGCTTCAAGAGCATCCAATTTTTTTTTCGAAGGAAACCTTAAAATCAACTCCAGAAGTTTTACCAGCTGTATACTAGAATCTTATTTTCCTGGAATTGTATTAGGTTGGTCCAAAAGTCTTGCACCACCACTCGTTTTTCGATCCAGAATTCGTTGGTTTTGAATTGAAATTCTTTCGCAGTAGAGTGTGGCAGAACGTTCTACTACTTCTCAACCATAACTTTATAAAATTTGGCAGACCAGGATCCATCCATGAATGATGTTTTGGTTGTTTCAGAAAAAGTGTGAAATTTGGGCCAACCTAGTGGTACCCAAACTGCCGGGCTCTTGCACTGAAATCATTGCTAAGGTATCCAAATCCAAATTATTGTTAGTACAATGAATTTTCTGGAAGAATTACAGCAGAACAGCCAACATTCTTAAGCCATCCGTTTAATACAATACTGTGAAAGGCCATAGTCATAATACAATTTGCTAGCTCTACAGGATTTGAGATACATACTTTCATGTTTTTAGTTTAAGTAATTGTTCTTGTCATCCGAACGAAATTTTCCAGAAATAGCAGTGCTTTTTTCATTTTGAAAAAGTTGATAATTTATATTAGAATTCGTCAAGCCAACGTCAGGCATTCTAATAATTTTTTTCCGTTTTCATGGGTTCAGGAAACACATATTACAGTGTTTCAACTCCGCATAATAGTTATGCACGAAAATGTATCTAAATATGCCACTAAAATTAAAAAAAAACATTTCCATAACCTTTAAGATGACGTCATCACCCTTTTTATCATATCAAGTAATTGTAAAACATTTCAGCGCCCGTTCAACCAGTAAACGCTCAAGCGAAGAATTCTAACAAGGATGAAAAAAGGAACTCGGCGATAATTAGCGCTGACAAACGAGTCATCACACCAACTTCTATTCCAACAATTTGTTCGCCCACGTAAGTTTTTCTAAATCAGACTGACAGTTACGTCATTCAGTAACTGACATCATAATAAATTCGGATGAGCATGGAATAGCTGCATCCAGAATATCAAACGGGCAACGCACCTGCAATCTGATCCTCGAGAAGCGGATGAGATAGATGATCTGTTCGAGAGCGCTTTCTGGATAGTGCGGGAATAGAACTATTCCTGGATATTAGGGAGATACATTAAACGTGATTTCAATTCTGTCGAAATCACGTCGATCCAATATTTTACCTTTTTGTTCCTTTTCGAATAGGCATTACTTTAAAATCCTGGGTCTCTTCTTCAATATTCGGCGTTTCACCGACTCAAAATTTGATCCATCCACACAGTGACTAAGCGAAAATCGAGCCGAGCCCGTGGATTCAAGTGCCAGGTTACTAGTTGGAAGGTTAGCTTTGCAGCGTCTAAAATATTCCAACCGCGAAGAAAGAAAAACAAGAGCAAGCTTATTTATCTACACAATAATTCGCGAATGTTCCACCTAAGCATAGCCAGCCGTCGCTCTTCTTAGGATTTTATCCGGAGAGATAGTATTTGGAGGGATAGTATTTCTGGGTACTCTCCTCTATTTCAGAAGTATTTTTGATTCAAAAAATATTATCTTGTTTCGTTGCCTCAAGGATAATTAGCTTCTTGAGATCTACACTTGAAGCGCGCACCCCAGCTCAGATATTCATAAATATTCCAAGAAAACTGTGAAATTTCTCTCTGTCCTGGAAACTGCGATTGTTGAAATACTTATTGGAATAGAAGCTTTTGGAAATTTTAATTGTCAGCGTAATAATCGGACCAATATTTTTTTATGGCAAAATTCTCTTCAAAGTAAGAAATCCAGGATCTCGAAGCAGGCAAATATATCGTTATCGTTGTGTTTTCCTATTTATAATGCTATTTTTTGTCAGTTTTTGCAAGCGATGATGAATCAAGAAGTGCAAGTAAGAATTGAATGTCAGGAAGGCGTTTTCCGCTCGTACGTACAGAGCTAAACTGGCTTATATGAGGTTTTCGGGGCGAGAATGCTCTTCCTTCCATATATTCGCGAATCTTTTGTTCAATTAATCTTCATTTCCACATCTTAAAAAAGATCCGTTTTTTTTCTACAAATACCGAAAATCCTGTGAATTAATTGTCGAGCTTCCTGGCAGAGTAATGACCGAAAATCGAGTAAATTTAAGTAATTCCATAGACTATTTAGAAGGAAAATCGAACACTCTAATCTTTCTGAAGGCCTTCTCTTTTCTACATTAGGGCTATGCAGTTTTCCTTTACTCGATTTTTCCTAATTTTTTAAGCTTTTGACTAATTCGAAGTCGAACTCAACACATCACTTTTTAAGAATTCCTTCTATCATTTTCCTTGCCGTCACTATTGTTGTCACTGTTACTACTACTATTTAAAAAATCTTCTTCTTCTGCTAGCCACATGAGCACGGCAACAGCTATGATAAACTAATTTGCGGAGATCCTTGAACTGCTGAAGATTTCTGAACATCGGCGTACTCGTTTGGTTACCTACGTGGATCCGAGACAATGCCGTTGGTCTGTAACGAGCGTGAGCTATGAGTTGAAAACATCCTGAATGCGGATCTAATTTTGCCTCGCTGCTTTTTTTTTTCAGACAAACAGCGTCGCCTTTGTGCTTAAACACAATTTTAAACCGCTACTTTCACACAGACGTCGCTAATAGCCCTGGATTCCGTGTGCTGAGGGATCGTGCTGTTGTCGTGCATTTCATGAAATGATGTAATGAGGGAAATTGTAACCGCAGCGCCTCTCAATATAGCAATGTCGTGCTGATTAGCGGCGAAGCGATCTGATGGAGTGCACGTGCGCAATTGTGCGGAATGAAATTGCCTGCTGAGAAATGGAGCAGACGTCAGCGGCCGATGGCTTTTCATCTGAACTGTTCAGGTCGGAGACCAGCGACGATCCCAGCACGAATGAGTCGACGTCCTCGCTCAAAAAGCACTTCCTCTGTAAGAGGGAAAGGATGCTGCTCGAGCATAGTTGGCGAAAAACCCGGAAGGTTTGTGGATTTCGCACTCTGTACAGGTGTCCATCACGGTTGGGACCAAATAAAGCTTTAGATGAATTCTAAATTGAAAATTAGCTTTTCAAAAGCTGAAGTTTTGTAATTACGGAAGAGAAGGAGAAGTTTAATCTTTGAGGAGTGATTACAAAGGGTTTGGAGGTTTCTTTTCTTACAACAATCTCATTCCTCGGATCGCATCCTGAATTTATACTTAAACTTGTCAAGTTTTTATTTTATTTTGTCATATGTACATATAGGGCCTGTGAATCTCGCATGCATTCCAAAATATACCCTCCATGTCTAGACTGGCTCCGAACACGTTGGCTCCAAGATCTTTTTAATGGTTCTGACAGCACAACCCGACATCAAAGCCATATTTGGTATGGAGAAGATACCTCAAGGAAGACTGAAGTACGATCCACGGTTTCGTCAACATGCTACAGGTATTTACTTGCCGAATTCTGTGTTGGTTTCAGTTCTATTCGTGTGGCCTTTTTGGTTAATTGAATCAGAGTGAACCGGTGAAAAAATAGAGCGACTCTGCTTTTAGTGTTTACGAAAACATTCGACTACGTCATCAAAAACATTGACTACCCGGACAAACTGGAGACTCATTTCGAGGTATGGCTTGGATTTTGCATAAATGTAGTGGACTGTTCTAGAAAAATAGAAGGTTGCAGGTATAATTGAGACTATTCTTAGGATTAAATGAAACCTTAGATATATTCGAGCTCGAAAAAGTCGGTAATAAGTGTTTTCAGATAGAAGGAGTAACGGAAATTTCAGGGAACGATAGGAAGCTAATCAGGGCATTTGATTTTCCACAGCATTTTAGAATAATAGTCAAATTAATTGATTAATTATTTTGATTCGGTCCTTTGTGTAAAACAGGGACCTTTTAAATCAATCGGGTAAACTCATGAAGTAGAAACGACCCGAAATTTCGAATATTCGAAAACGAGGTAGACCTGGGATTTTTCTTATCTTTTCGCGATAGCTGTGCTGGTTTTTCTTGTTTGAACAATCCATCCCAACTCATTCAAATTACTGAGGATTGAATTTTTGATTATTGATAAACATAACTAGTTTTTAGTGTTTTCGTCCCTAGTGTAGTTTCCCTCCTGATTTTTTTCTCAGTAAGTCCTAGTCTCAATTCCTGACTTCAGGTAAGCGCTGTGGGTGGTCTCTGTCCTTTGAGTGACCTCTGTCATTACATCCATTATCATGTCACTAAAATTAGTTTCATGTGGGCTAATCACAGCATCTAATCGAAGCCAACAACATCCTGAAATAGGCACTTCCAGATTTTCTTGCATTGATTAAAAAGCCACTTCCAAATGGTGAGAGATGCAAATAAACCCAAACAAATTGCCAATTACTGCTGCCTTCCAGGCTCGCAGCCTGCGAATGACGCGCATAAAAAAATCCTTCCAGAGCCTTGGCCGACGCCATGTAGTCATGCAGGGTCGTGGATTCGATCCCTTATACTGGGAGACATTCGCCGAATGTATGACTCAAGCGGCTGTTGAATGGGAGGCGAACCGTCAACGTCCTACCCTTGGCGCCTGGAGAACACTGGTCAGCGAGTTACCCCTTCTATTTTCGTCTTGTCTTCATCAACATGCAATTATTTTCCTTTTCCGTATGCTTCACTCCGAATATGTTACTAGTTTTCTCCGAAAAGAACTAGTCGCGTGCTTATGCTGCTCCTACAGTGCAAATGTAGGGCGAATTAGGACTAACTATTTTGCTATTTTGCTGGTGCCTGACCTTAGATTCTGCGGCATTTCCTGGAAAATTGCACGCACACTCGCTTCTGGGACTCCTTAAGTTGAGCCGCCCCAAGCATGCCAAAATAGGGGTACCGTAATTAAATCAAGTGGGAACTAAAATGAGGGCAATCACCGGTAGTTCTTTTATATTATCTCTGTTAATCGGATTAAACGGTCAAAAAGTAAAGCATTTCCAATTTTTTTCTGCGAGGGAAGGACATTTGCAGGTGGGTTCATCCATGGGTATTCGCAGTTTTCGGACTTGGATGGGAACCCCAAAAAAGTCATAGGCTCCAAAACATTCAATGAGGGAGGGAGGACAATAGAGAAGACACAGAATGTCTGAGGAAATAGCGAAAAGTAGAAAGTAGCCCGGATTAAAGGAAGAACCCAACTCTGGCGAGGGTAAAATACAGTGTGGATAACTGGGGACCATTTACTTAGAACATTTCCCCATCTTTGTGTGTCTCAACTTTTGGAAACTGCTCCTCTCCCCCTCATTTTTTAGGATTTTTATCTGTGGAAGCATTCTTGATCGTTCCTGGGATGGTTCATCGGCCGTTTGGGAGGAGTCGATAGAGCAAAATATGCAGAGACTCACGTGGGGAATTATTTGAGATTTATTCATTGTCTTGAGGCCATACTTTATGGGATGAATGCAAAGGATTGGCTCAATGAGAGAGAAAGAACCTTACAGGGAATTTTATGTGCTTTAGAAGAGAGCGATCTTATGACTTGCCATAAGAACCGACCATTATTCAAAGATAATTTTCTTCGAAAAAAAAAATCAAAATTGTGATTTTTATATCATATTCGCCTCTAGTTTCGGCTATGGTAGGGTAAGGATCTCTTTAAATGTATCAAATGAAGAGGAACACAAAAACTCTTCTTGAAAAATCCACCAATATTATTTAAGTGTAATCCAACAACTGTGGTATCAACGGAATCCTGGATGGGATGGCCTTATTGTCCTCACTTTCACTTCCACAATAACTCATTTGTCATTGCCGTGGACGTTAAGAAGTGTCCTTCTTTAGCCCTTATGGTGCACACCCTCAATTCAAACTCTCCTCAACTTCTTTTATGCCTGGAAGGTTAGAGGAGGAATTCCAAGTCTTTGAAATGCTTTACTCTAATAGGATGGCAAGCTCCAATCTAGAAAGGCTACCTATTTCGTTCTTCGCCCACCTGTTATCATTTTGTGAGCACTTTTGGCCCTCCTTCTAAGAACATCCTTGATTCCTTGCGAATGCTATCTATCCTGCTCTGGAATGTGCGTCATTAATCACTTCTCATTACTTGTTGTCACACACTCATGAAGTGCATCGCCATAAATCATCACTAATGCTCTCGTGAAATGCTGGATGTCCTCACGTTAGCTAGCTTGCTTTCAGGTTTCCACGATAATAATGTTTATGCGACGAGGATTCGACGAAGAAAACAACAAACGAAGGCCGCAGAACCTCGGTGGTAGAAGTCCACGGCGACAACACTATGCGCACAAGGAGAACTACGCCTTTGGTGGCACTGTTTATTAACTATTGTGGTCCTGGATAACAATCCATGTTCATAATTATGCGCTAAGGCTTCCGCACTTCATGTCTTCGGCTCAAATCACGTACCATATCAATTATTGTAATGCATTTACGTGTTGTACTATGATTTACTGCATCAATAAAATGCGGCTGCAAAAGTTCACAGGGATAGAACATAAAAGTAGTCTGGAAAGGGTATTTATTCATTTATTTATTTTATTTCATTTACCATATACCAAATACAATGAGGTGTGAAGCATAGTGAAACGAAATAATCGCCAAGGCGTGCAAAAAAAAAGCAATAAGAGGTTCGAAGAAAAAAAAAAGCCTTGAAGATTACTACTAGAATGAAAAAAAATCCCAGCAAAATATTTACTTGTTTATTTACTTATTCAATTACTTATTTATACACTTATAGGTGCGCATTAAAGAAGCAAGAGGTGTCAAAAGCTACATACTAAGTCGGGTAAACCTTGCAAAAACAGTAAGTTCCTCGAAAATTGGGACAACGAGGAAAAAATAGAATCGATACCAATAGAGGAGGAATTCCTTAGGACACATGTCGCTATACATATAATCCTTGGTGGGAGCAGAAAGTTAGATTTGTTGCATGTTGTATTAAAAAAAACAACCAACGCTAATTCGAGCTCCAGTATGCAGAAATACAGGGTGGCCCATAATTAGTGTCCCACTATGAAAAAGCGCTCAGAAAAAGTATAAAAGTGAGTCTTCCCTGAAGAAAGCGCTGGAGGTGTGCTTTCATACGAATTCTGCCCATTTTTTTAAATTGTGGGACAGCAATTATGCGCTACCTTGTAAGTAACTCTAAGTGTCAGGGTTCATGAAGTGCAAAAAAATGTAACAAAAATAATACATGTAGAAGACGTGATACATACGTAGCACTAATAAAGCGTGGAAAAATGTAAACTGCGAAGCAATCCATAAATAACAGTACTCTTGTAGTAAATAAATGATAAACAACAGGTTTATCTATGTGCGAGTATAATAATGCAGCTACTGATAGATGCGATTAATTAAGAATCGGTTGTTCGTTGATTGTTGAGCGTCAAGGTTGTTTTAAAACTTGTTTGCTCGCGTATTTCTTTCTCGGGCAACTCCTCCTTCCAGCTGCTGAATCGCTCTGTTCCACTCTACATAATTTTCTCTTCTTCCACAGGCAGAATGAGCACAGACTCCATAGACCAGGACAAAGCTCTCGTAAAGCTTGCTCTCAAGCCATCAACTTCCTTTTTTCCCTGCAACACCAACGGCAAAAAACTTTAATTTTCTCCGTCACGTGATATCCATAATTTCTTGTCATTATGAGGTTCTTTTCTCTGTAATTGCGGCGGCAGTCAGTAATGAAAGCATAAAATGCGAGTCAAACATTAACTGCAAATGAAATTCCATAATGTCAGCAGTAGCGGGATTCTTAAACACATATATTCCCGCAAAGATTGCAATTGCTGAAAATTATTTATCCAGATAATTGAAGAAGTTGGGTATACTGTGACATTATGATAATAATATGATAACAAAAATAGGATAATACGTTTTCTAATACGTATTATGGTGGTAAAGTCGAACACACGTCGCGGAAGCGGGGAGGGGGGGGGGTGGGTGGGGGAGGTATAGGGGTCGCCAATCCAAGAGTGGTCGCCAAATCCTCGAAATTACTTCATAAAATAAGTGAATTACTTGCAGAGGCTTGTTTTTATCGTTCAATTCTTATTATCGCTTTCTAAATACTTATTTTTTTAAAATTATTCCTTATTAAAATCAATATCATCGCCAATTTTATTCTTCCATCTGCGTCGACAGGGTGGCGGAGTCCCCCTTCCCTTCCTGACTTGCCCCTACTGCACTGTCACACAAGCATGGCTATAAAATTTTATTCCAGAAAATTTGTACTTACTAGATACCATTCGTTGAGATGTTTGAGTATGTTAATTCTATTCTAGTTATATTAACTTTTTTTCGGATATATTGTCTCTGTGTTTCCCACTCTGGATAAATCCCCGAGCAAGACTAGCAATTTTTGTGTAGATACTCCCACCATAGTCAGCTGAAGTTGGTAATGAGTTCAAAAGCGAGACGAGATACGTAAAAATCTGCTCAGAAACTTGTCCACCTTACGTAGGGGTCTAGCTTCTAGCGTTCCTGGATCATTACACTTGAATTTACGGAAATGTATAACAGATACCTGAGGCCGATGAACCGACCAGTTTTGTACAAAAAAATCTTAGGCTTCTCAAAGGCATATGTAAGAGACAATCACGAGAAAATTTAATAAACAATTAGAAGAAATTAAGCAATAAAGAGAATTCCATCACTGTCATTGTCTTTTTATCAGCTGTCACAAGTTCGAAGGAACTTCAGCGAGATTTGTGGAAGACTTTTGTCGTATTGTGACTCCTATCTAATCGGACAACCTCCTACGTACTTTATAATCTCTCATTGTCTCTCCAACGATCACTGTCATTGTCTTTTTACCGGCTGTCATAATCATTAACTGTCACCATCATGTCTGTTTGATTTCCTTCAGGAATGATCCAAGTGAGCATAGCTACGGCTTTGTGTATCTTCTCCTACGCTTACTCATTCGGTCAGTCCAACTTTTTTGTACTCGAGCAGAAATTAAAATTTCCAAACAGATTCGAAAATTCAGGTCCAATCCACGGTTTCAAAGGTAGCATTAACGTTTAACGCAGCAATCAAACTTTTTACGATAATTTGAAGTGTGAAGATTTGAAGGTTTTTAAAGCAACCTAAGTACAACGGCTCTGACAGTACGCGTAGGTGTGGATGAGCTCGCAAAGGGTTATTTTTTGGTACATAGTTCTCACTAGATTTTAGCAGTTCCTAATGAAAAACATTCAATACATACATTCTGCATTATTTGCTACACTATACCTATAAACATAGCACATAGAAACGAGCCCATCTCTTCATTAATGGAATTTTCCTGAAAACTACTGCTTAACGAGGTTTACTGAGTGAGTTCTTTGATGAGCGGCTGCTCTTCGTTCCGATGTTTCTATTTCTGTTCCGCTGCTAGTTAACGTTCTGCAAATAATGATGTCCACTGTCTCAGCATTCGGAGATGTATGCAAGTGTTCCTGGAATAGTACTTGATGTGACGCTGGCCCTTCCAATCAGCATGTCTAAACATATCTCTACGATTATCCACGATTCCATGGGCAAAACAAGCACGTGAAACGAACGCGCAATCTCTAATTGAAACAAGAAAATTCTACAGATCTGCTTAGGCCTCACTTACTATTACTACTTATGGCTTCCTTTTTCTTCCAGGACACCGGAAATCTCTTTAGATTTGAAGGGGACAACACAGACTAATCTTTGAAAAACAATTGGGATGGGTATTTTTACTGCTTGGCCTTCGTTTCGGATAATTAAACCGCAATGGCAACTAGAATTCCTGAACAGCAATCCATCATACATGCTTTGCGCTTCGAAAATAGTCAAATGAATCTTTTTTTTATACATTGACGAAGCAGCTCAGCAACGAATTCTTGTTTGGGGAGGATTTGTAGACATATAAATGGAGCAGGGCTAAATGCGCTTAATATTTCATGGATTGATCTCCTTACTTACAACACATCACTTTGTAAGAAGTAGATTTATTCAGCGAAAATGGGCTCCACCAGATATGAGGATTGGGGAGTCGTAATATATCTGCTTTTTCTGGAATCCTTCAAGATAATCCCTAAAGGCGAAACTAAAACACTGGTAGCGTCCAAGACCCACCAGGATTTCTTCTAAGGGGAATTTCTAAAAGAAATTTTTCAGGAATTCCGAAGGGCTACGAGCATCCATCTGAGTTCCATGAAAACATGACATCGGAGGAGCGAATGGTTGTGGTGAGGATTTTTTCCGGGATCATTTCAAGGATTTCTGTTCTTCAACAATGCAAAAATTCAGACAGGTAGAGTACTAATCGATCCTTCACTTAACAGAACGGAAAAGGTCGAGAAGGTTGAGACACTGTCCAGTGATTATATCAGCAAGGAGGTACGCAAGAGTTTAGGATCAATCTATTCCAACACTTTCAAGGGATGAGTAAAGTTCTTGTATTTCAGCCAAAATCACTTGAGCTCTTGAAGCAATTGGTGGAGTTGAAGAAGTGGCTTGACGAGAGATTAGAAAGGGCAGGCGAGAAAGTAAGCCTATAGTTATACATATATCTGCTATTATTTATTGTTCTAGTCTGCTTTATTTCTTCACTTTTTAACCCCAAAAATCACGTAGCTGATGGTTTTTTTGGAAGCGATCTACGGGTGGCCAAGAGAATCTAATTTATCTTGAATCCTATAAAGATTCAAATACCAGAAACATAGAGAAGACTCCAGGAAAGGAAGATTGAAAGGAAGATTAGAACATGAGCATAGCTATCTCTTATCGAATGTTTGCTGCAAAATCTCTTTGAAAAAATATGTTAATCAACGGTTTTTTCCCGAATGTTCTCCCAACTTGTAGTTTGACTTCGACTCACTTTTTTGTTTCTAACCCTCATAACAACGTTCTCCATCAAGAGTTCTACGGAAGGAAAAACCACCGGTAATCTCTTTCCTACCACGGATAATCTCATCCTTGTTTTAGGTGCAGTCTATCCATGACAAAAAGTTCAAGCTGTTGTTTGCCGTCAAAGGCTCACCACTGTACTTGAAGCTCACCCACAAAGCTGTAGGTCGTTTTATGTAAACTTGAAACAAAATATTTTACCGATTCATAATGCCCCAATTGTTTATCAAAAGGGTAGTAACTATTTTCAGTGGGACGTTTTAAATGTTTGTGGACTTTTCTACCACCTCCTTACTCCATTATAACCCCAACTTTTTGGATCATTGTTCCCTACTGCGCCGGAAATTAGGATCATAGAGGTCGAGTAATACAGCAACTTTTCTTTCAGCTCCATGGCAAGAAAGTGCGCTGCCTTAACTTCTTATTACTATAATTCAATCCCAGAGCGGATACCACGTTCAAAATTGTGTTCATTTAGGCAACTAACTAGGTACTGAACCAAGGAATTACTGGAAGACTTGGTTTGCTGTAAGGATAGGTCTTTCCTTGCATCCACTTTTATTGTCCGGATTAGGGTAATTACTCCACTTTTTTGGAGCAATTTCGAGCGCCTAATGCTTCAGGAGCTGGATCTCATTAGGATCGTGGAAGCCAGGAATTTTTTGGAGGGTTATGGGCAGTGAGGGTTGGGGGCTACAAGTAAAGTACTCAAGTACTTCAACTGCTAGTGGTGTGATTTTTATTACAGAACAAAATCAAGTCGACTCTCACCGCGCAGGAACGAGAAGAGGAGGAGACTATTGAAAAAGAGTTCCATGTAAGAATTCCTTGTTTTTCTCCCAAAACTTCTTATATAAGTTGTTAAACCAGGATTTTCAGGCGAAAGCCAACGAATTGAAGATCCATGAAATCATCGATCTCTTTCCTGAAAAAGACTAGGTCTGCTTCATCTCCTCTGTGCTCCGCACTCTTCACGGGTACCACTATTCAAGTTATTTTCGTAATGATTTCCTACATGTAATAAGTTACGAAGACCACAAGCGATACTCTGTTTATTCATTTTAAATATGAGAGGATCCACAAGAACAACACTGAGAAAAATCGCACTGAGTTTCCTTGCCAAGAATAAAGTTAAACACCAATAAACTCAGCAGATGACATTAGTAACAGGTGATATCAATTTAAAGCAAAATAACGATCAGAATGGATACATCCCAGTGGAGATTATTAACATGAAATGTGAATCTGGATGATGACTCGACTGTGAGTGGGCTCGAACTCGGAGATAGTGGATTGATCCTGGTTGAAGCTGACGCGACGAAGTGTACACTATGCCCTCTCCTTGCCGGAAACGAATAGAAAACGGGCCGGATTTTGTTCGTCCTGAAAGAGTTCACCATTTTTGCCAAGGAATATAGAAATAGGTAGAGAATGGAGTGGCTGGTGCATGAAATTCCACAAAAATGACGCTTTGAAATTCTGAGTACTGGACGTCGTTCACGTTTATGGATCACCTCCAGAAATTATTACTCTGAGGAAGGTTTGGTCGTTGTCCAACTGATAATAACTCATATCTCATGGATGCGCGTGGAGTGCAATTCTGAATCTGCGGCAGCACCAGCACACATAGAATGACTACATTTTTGTAAATCAAAAGCACTTTAATCGGACATCGTGAACTTCTTACTGCCGAACAAAAATGTGAAGGACTTGAATCCAGTCTCACTACTCATAAACAAGTAATTTTAGAACTTTTGCAAGTGTTATTCCTCCCAAAAAGTTGAAAAAATCGTCACAAGTCATAACTTTGCAGCAAATTTCTTTCCGGATTTCCGATCACACTTCCCACTTATCACGTCACATATTAGGTTCAGAATGATTTGCAGGAACGTTATGAGATCCAGCAGTTTCCGTAATCCAATAGGACTCCAAACTAACCTCCGCGCTGCTTATTGGAGTGATACTACGCGTCTTCACTCTCTGGAGAATTGACGTAAATGGGTAAAAAGGAGAAGAAATGTGTCAATGTGAAGGCTTTGGATAGCCAATGATCAGCAATGGCGTAGCGCACGTCACTTGCACTAAAAGGGAGCGAGCTCGATGAGTGATGTTCAGAAGTGCTTTCAAGGATTTTTAACTCGATTTCGTTGGAGCGCTGTCTCCAATAATGCAGCACTACAGTAGTATTTTGATCGGTAGATGAGAATTCCATGAAAACGGTGGATTTCCTAAAATCTTGAAGAACGAATGTCAACAAAGGATCCACAAACGATAACGAACACGAAATTTCCGAGAATACGACACGTGATTCGAGGAGAAGATGAACCAACCCTTGGCGCAAGTCTAGAGAAGCCTTTTAGGTTCTTTTTGTAGCATATCGGAGGAAATACTAAGGTAGGTATGGTAGGAATACTAAACGACAGCTGAGGATTCATGAGTTCCAACAAATGCTCACCTAGCCTCAATCCGTCCTCCGTGTCAGATATCGCGAAAACTGTATCTTTTAGAACATTGCCGGTATGGTCGTGCGCGATAACTTTACCAATGCCTTCTTCTGAAAAAAAAAGAACGGCATGGATCATTCCATAACTTCTACTCCTGAGTACATTCTTCTTCACCTGTGTGGTATCCCTTATACAGAGGTATTTGCTGGATATGAATAGGTTGGTCTGCACATGATTCACACTCAGGAATGCAGTGTCTGCAACAGTAAAAACATTCTCGGTTACGCTGAAGATAATAGGAATATCCACGAAGAATTGGATATACCTGTTGTCGGAAAGGGAATAGTTAGCTGGGCATGGGTTCGGGATGCAGTGGAAGCTGCCCAAGGTGTTGAGGCACATTTGACCAAGGGAACATGATACTAGGTCGCATTCATCGATGTCTAGAAGGATAGGATACCCAGAAAAGATACTCATGGATAAAAAAATAAGAGAGCGTACCAAAGCACTGGAAGTTGTTTGCCAGTTCGTAACCTGGAGGACACAAGCAGTTATATGATCCAGCCGTATTTTCACAGTGATAGTCGCACTGATCAGCTAGTTGAGCGCACTCATCGATGTCTGAAAGCAAATTAAGGTAAATCTTAGTACTAAAACGGTAAGGTTACTAAATATGATGCCAAATCGGGTTGAACTGATAACCTTCGCAATGAGTGCCCGTCCAACGGAAGCCGGATGAGCAGCGCTCATCTCGGTGCTGTGCTGTAGGTCCTTCAACGGGGTTTCCCACGGGTGCATGTAGAGTCTCGCTACGGTCATCATCTAAGGATAATGAGTTGACGTAAGGCTTAGGGAGCTGGACCATCTGAGGTTGCACAAAAGCTCAACCATTACTGAACCATAACGTATGGCCCATCAAAGAAACATCTAGCAACGTAGGTCAAATTGATGGTTGGTCAAATGCCCAGCTATGCATATGCAGCCGTAGATCAGTCGATCTGTGCGACCGACCACCCAGACAGTGAGATCAGAAACGTCTGCAGATCAGCTTGATCTGCTTAAGCGATCACGAAGGAATGGTGGTGGCATCAAAGAATTCGAGAAAACTGTATGCTACCTTTTAAATAGCATTTCGTTCCTTCGACTTCTTACTTCGACAATATTGCTGCAGGTCTAGCTGTTTCAGACTTACTGGTATCCTACTGATTTTTGTTTTTGAATAAGTGGAAAATTGGAGTGCATGGAAAAGTAAGAGCCCTACAACGCGAAAGCAAAAATGGGAAATGCTGAAGTTTTTTTATTCTTAGAATGGTCGATTTTCCAGAATTTAAGACCCCTTAATTCTCCATGGAATATCTAATTTATTAGGTTTCTCTTCGCTCGATGCTCTAGTATGCCAACATCTCCAACGCTTCGCGTGAGATGCCTCCGCCGTTTGCTGGAGTTGAGGGATCTGTTTGTTTATATGGCCTCTTTCAAAAACAAACATGTGGTTGGTGCCTAACTATTACATAATAGTAATTCATCCACTGAAAGGGCAAGCATTCAAGTTGTACCCTATTTCGATAGAAGCTACATGCTTCGCTAAGTTATTTTATCTCTAATTTCTGTGGGATCTGCTAGCCAATCCTCTCCGAAACGCGGTGCCCAGTGACAAATCCGTTAACAGATGCGGAAGGTCGAGGCCCATGAATTGCTCACAAAGAATGAGAAGCGCCATACCTGTGCAAAGTCCATCCCTGAGCCAGTACCCTGGTGGACAAAAGGAGTCGGCATCGGTTAGCGTGTACTGCAGGTGCTCCCCCTCCCCTTCAAGATACTCGTAATCACCGGATCCTTCAATGTTATCAGTTGGGGATTGTGTCGATAGGTCTGTTGACGATGTCGCAGGCAGAGCCATCAAGAGATCAGCCTCTTCATCAACTGCGTCCTTGTTAGGATCAAGGACAGAACTCGTAGAAATCACTTCTTGACTGGTTGGCTCAGGTAAAAAGTCCGTAGGAATCAAGTTATGAGAGGTTGGCTCAGGAGCAGGCAAAGAATCCGTGGCAAGTATGTCTTGAATGGTTGGCTCAGGCACAGGCACAAAATCCGTGGGAATTGTGTCTTGAATGGTTGGCTCAAGTATAGAATCTGTGGAAACTGTTCCTTGGATGGAAGTCGGACTCTCATCACCCGAAGCTTCCAATGCTCCAGAGTCTAGGTCTTCCTTCAAAGCAGGCGTCTCCAGTGTTTCGGATAACGTTGGCGACGGATCTGAATAAGATGATGGAGTATCAGAAGCCAGGCATGAAACTCGCTGAGGAACACTTCACCCACCCTCAACAATTACGTCAGCCTGACCATAAGCGCTGCCCACAGGGCTAGTGGCTATACATTTGTACAATCCAGTGTCGAACTCTTCAGCAGTTGTGATCAGGAGGGTATTATTTGCCTGGATAGCCATGTTAAACGTACACGTTACAAGCAACCAAAAAATATAAGCTTGGACTATTTTACAAGCTAGTACTTACAAGTATATGAACAATTTCATCCGGAATGATCTTCTGATCGTTCTTTGTCCATTCTATTTTCGTAGTGAGCGATGAGCCACTAAGTTTACAGGACAATTGTAAAACATCTCCAGGAACAAGTGCAAGCTCCTCAGGCTCCACAATCACAGTGGGCAGTTCATCCTTGAGTTCCACCTGAGGTAAGAGCCAAACTAGTGCATCCATTCGTCTGACTGAATGACCTTACAGTGTGCTCACCGTGAATACTGTGCTCGGCTTTCTTCTTCCACGTACTTTACACATGTACTGCTTCAGATCGTTCGTCTAAAGCACACAGAAATGTTTAAGAATGCCATAGGGATAGACCTTAACCCCTGTCCGGAACGATTCCAGCAAATTCGAGTGACACTCACCATTCGTGGATCGAAGTCTGTGATGACCAGGCTGCCATTGTTCATGAAATGGAATCCACCGAGGCTCGGATCAAGAGGCCGTGATTGGAAGAACCATGTGACGCCTCGGGTGTAGGGTTTGTCACGTTCTAAGCAGGTTAAGACGGCCACTTGACGTTTTGTTGGCTTCTTAGTGCTTGGGATAGCGTTTTCGTCTATTTCCAGAGTTGCTACTGCCTAAAAAGCCGCAAATGGATGATTTCTGGAATTAATTATAGTGCAGAGTTTGGTGAATGCGTGTTATTTCCACTACAGTCGCTTCAAAAAACCAGCAGATCCAGAAAGAACTTCAAGGCAACTGGCTGGGAGAATGTCATAGAAAAGTTGAATCAAATACAGACACCTACAGTCCGGTCCGGCAGCCACTGCAAATGGGCGCCGGCGGGCGCCGGCCGCCGCCACCCTCCGGCGCCCCGGTATTAGTGAGCTATAAATCGCTCGAGCTTAGCAGAAAGCGAAGAAAAATACAGGTTTAGTCCATAGTAGACGGGGTAGATAAGCCTAACCCTATGCTTAAGAATGGGTTTAAGGCTTAGGCTTAGGCTTCACAGGAGTGGCCCCACCCAACTCCCTTTTCACCTAAATTTCTAAGATAAACTACGATAAGTGTAAGTGTAAGTAAGATTGGACACTATTTGTATGTTGCATCGCGTGCGCGCATAGCTCAGTGGGTTGAGCGAATGATCGACGTTGTGGGGGTCAGGGGATCGAATCCTGCCCTGTGTCCCCGTTTTGCAAATACATATAGTATGCTGCCTACGACTGCTGCAGTTATCTAACAAACTCCAACATAAAAAGTAGCCCGGATGGCTCAGTGGTTTGAGTGGCAGATTGCAATCTGTCCCTATCGCTGGTTCCACTCCGTTGGAGATCCAGAGTTAAGTATCGCAGTGTTTGGGGTTCACTGCTTGGAACGTCCCCCGTGATCTCCTTCGGGTAGTCCAGGAAGGCATCCGGCAACGTTTTGCATAAATTTCGAAGATAAACTACGATAAGTGTAAGTGTAAGTAATAGTAATAGTGTAGGTAATAGTGAAAAACCACTTTTCCAAAGTTGAGGGAAACCGGGAGAGAGTAACTCCGCCGTGAAGGACTGAAGCAGTGTACTATAGCAGAAAATGGAAGAGTTGGCTTCGCTTATTGTGCATTCAGAAATCTTAATAAAAATAAGTTATAATTTGCATGTCTGCTTAGGAAGTCATTTGTTCTAGTTGTTATCAACACAGTACAGCTCATATAGCCAATATAAATAACTCATGTGCGGTCGGAAAAAGTGAGGGAGAGGAAAGAACATGGAAAAATACAAATACGGTAAAAACCAGGGCTCACCTTGCTGACGCCTACACTATTCCTTGCGTGGCAAGTGTAGTTACCAACAGCATCTTCAGTTACGTTGATGAATAGCACGGAAGAAGCACCTTCTGGAGCCTTTGATCTGATCACTTCTCCATCCTTTAACCAATGGATGTATGGAATTGGAGGGCCAACAGCACTAAAATAAACTTTTAAAAGTTTCAGGAAGATTCAAGACTTTTTATACATGCATGAAAAAAATGCACCCAACCTGCAATGCAATTCAACTTGTGATCCGAGCGATGCTGAATGGTTCATGGGCATCACAAGAAATGTGGGTGGAACGTGCAGTTTTGCCTTAATCATAAGGAAAACTGAAATCCTCGCATTGAAAATTCAGGAATTAAGTGTACTGCGCTCACAAGTCTTGGAGTGCGAGGTCCGGGTATGCATTTGTAAACCACACCATTTGTTCCATTCAGTGACCAGTCCTAAATTTGAAGTGACTACATACTCAGTGACTACATATTGACAATTTCGAAATCTCCTAGAGAGAAGGTATGGAAGCTTTAGCACAGTGAGATTCTCAGGATCAGAATAATCAGATCAATTTCTATCCAATAAGGATTACAGCTTTTGTCTGCCACAAGCATAGATGTGACGGAGCAAACAGTTGAGAGCTCACCACTTTCTCCTTCCATGGCAGCAAAGTTTGGTCATCGTCTGGCACATCGCCTCGATTCTGCATGTATGTGGTCTTGACCGGTCTGTTCTCTTCATCGCAGTCCACCCAGATGGTTATGTTCTCTTTTTCCGGCACTGAACTACTCAACAGTGTGTTTATGCACGACTTCAAAAATTGCAAAGGGGCGATCAGTAATAAATAAACATATCATATTTAGACCACCCACGCATGGGTGCAACTTTTTCAGTCAAAGCAGACACAACAGACACCATGCGACAGAGAAATCTTGGTTAGATGTCTACGGAAAATTATGAATCCCCTTCTATACACTGTCGTTATTCAATTATTAACTATTTTATTTTCTGTGTGCGCTATTCAAAATGACAGAACGATTAAAGAAACAACGAGGGTCAGAGAGAAGCTCCAATTATCCTGAAATCATAATAAAGAGAACTACAATCGTATCCCTCATGCATTGAACTGCGAGTAACTATGAGTATCTCTTCAAAAGTGTCGTTAAAGAAAACATATAACGACGTAGAGCAAGCTACACGGCTGAATTCTGGTCATGGCAACAAGTCACTCATTGACTTACTGCGACAACTAAGCTTGTTGTATAATGCACCTTATAATTGGATCCTCTCTCGTAGCCGGAAAAAGTCGGGAGGTGTCATAATATTATTACACCCGAGCCAGAGCGCCGCTTCGCGGCGCTCTGACTCGGACCCGTGTGCCACGTTACCTCCGGGCTAGGTAAACTCTGAAAAAAAAGGAACCCCGAGCCAGAGCGCCGCTTCGCGGCGCTCTGACTCGGACCCGTGTGCCACGTTACCTCCGGGCTAGGTAAACTCTGAAAAAAAAGGAACCCCGAGCCAGAGCGCCGCTTCGCGGCGCTCTGACTCGGACCCGTGTGCCACGTTACCTCCGGGCTAGGTAAACTCTGAAAAAAAAAGGAACCCCGAGCCAGAGCGCCGCTTCGCGGCGCTCTGACTCGGACCCGTGTGCCACGTTACCTCCGGGCTAGGTAAACTCTGAAAAAAAAAGGAACCCCGAGCCAGAGCGCCGCTTCGCGGCGTAAACTCAAGAAAATCACTGTCATCGACACGAAGCGCAGCTTCGCCGCGCTTCGCGGATGACAGTGATTTTCTGCGAAACTGCATAGCTCCTAAACGGTTTGGAGGTTAACTCTTATTATGTTCAATATAAAGAGCTCCTACATGGTGCGTTTTATGAGTAGAAACACAGATCCTCACGTGGTCAAGTCTTTTTCATTTGTGATAGCGCTGGAAGTCCAAATCGTTATGGTTCGGGCACAATCAGGTTGTAACAGGAAAAAAGTGCGTAAACGTTCTATTCCTACTTTGTAAGCACAATATTAAACTCATAGAGTGCACCATTTGTTCCCCTGACCGTTAATTTCTAATTGCTATTACTACTTAATGCTTTAGAAGGAGTGCAGTGAAAATTTCCGTACAACTCTGCTGTATTTGGATGATTCACGTTTCTGATTGCGAAATCACACTCGCTTCATCATTGGTTCTCCTATTCTGCTTTAAAGATCAAAGATATTCCGTTTTCGTTGCAAATTGGACGTCCTAATTGAAGATTTCCATGTTGTACACATACATATACATGGGCGTGTCATTGGGCGTGTCAATTTTCGCAATTGAGCCCGTGGCGGCGGGCAAAAGAGGTGGGGCGAGGCGAGTGGATCAATGACAGCGTGACCTGTCATCCCTCGCGCGGCGATGGGGGGGTCTGCGCTTTATATAGAGTAAGATATTAGGGTATATTTTGAGAGGGTGCGTAGTGTAAGTGTCAGTCCCTATCTACATGCCCCATTCCTCCAGCCTTAGCTATTTCGTGTAAATCGGACATGTTTGTTACATTTATATTACAAAGTGCGACGTGAAGTTCATCCATGACTAGGGATGAGCAGGATTCTGACACCTTCTTTGAAAAGTAATTGATTTCTGGAACGTTTCGTTCACCTAAGCCTCAGTATACTGCCATTTTTCAATAACATGGTGCGTCAAAGTACATATAGCTAGTATTCTTCCAGATGTAAACTTACGTTGAAGTTCACACGGCTTCCGACTCACGTCTTCCGCTTTTGGTGGAACTCTGCTGCATATCCTTGGTCATGATTTATAGGACAGTCGTAAACTCCCTAGCTTCAATAAAACCTCGTGTCTGCTTTTTTTTCTGCTAATGATTCATTCCTTAACTCCTTTTGATCAACTATATGCTAATTTAGGATTTATGAAATCTAAATTATCGAACGAAATAAATAATAACTTATTGTGGGGTTACACTTGTATCGGGAACAGTTGCAGTGTTTTTAGAGACTACACGTTGTAAGGTCTTCTTGCGCCTCATAGAGGTATTCTTTTCTGGAACTTCGGGATGAGCCCGATTTAGACTTCAACTACGTATGTATTTGGGCGCCAGCGTCAGTGTCTCACGTCCAGTTCAGCGCTAAAGTGGAAGATTCTTTGCACTTAAAAATTGGATATATGTTTGTATGTTGAATAGGAATAGTTTCCTCTTACTTCACTTCCTTCTTGTTTTAGCCAGTCATTAGTTTTGCCCAGAGACTTTGGGAGCGAAATGCTTACTCATTTTTTACAGCCTCTTCAACCCTGTTACATTGCGGAATGGTTCATTCACTTTTGACATTTCTCCCTGCATGAAAAGGAAGAAAGTGGTAAAGTAGATTCGCCATAAGCACACGATTCCCGTTACCTGGAATATCTAGTGGAATTCTCCGTTGATTTCTCGGAAATGAGAATGTGAAGGTCTTTTGTGTCTGGACTCAATTTGGCGAAGACCGCGTGAAGAGCCTCTACGTACTTAGCAGTGGCGGACGCAGAAAGTGGGCGGGAGGGGGAGCGTGGGAAAAAAGTGGGGTCTCCGGCGTTTTGGGGACCCAGACGGAGAACAAATTAATAAAGATATTAACTATAATAATAATTAATTAATAAAAAATATATTAAAAATAATACCAAAAATAAACAAGTAAAAATAGACCAACATGAGATTTTTCTATGTATTGTAAAGTAATTTCAAAATTTCAAAAAGGGCCCCCCCCCTGCGTCCGGCACTGGTACTTAGTTCACCACTGATTTAATTTCTTTAATTTCAGAAGGGTGGTTTCCATTTGGGCCTAACCATGTAGACATTGATGAGGGCTGTTAGAGGGTGTGCTTGTTGGGCAAAAACCGTGAGACGCTCACTTGCTTTTGAGGGTCATTAGGCGCAATATGGATCTTAAAATGAGACATGAATGAAAATGCTAAGCTTGTTAAGATGAAAACTCATAAAAAAATCAAGCGACAATCTGGTAACTCGTTTCACTGTTGAGTTTTTATATCACATCTAAACCATCCTAGCACATTTACAAAGACTGAACACAAAAAATTTATGGAATATTCTCTTAATTTCTAAACCATGGTAATGCATGCGTGCACTATGGATTTGAGACATGAATTCACGTTTCATTAAGGAATATTTCATGTTGAGATAAAAACAGAATGATTCTTTGGTTTTTCTCGTAAGCTACATATCAAACAAATTCAACATTTGAACTCGAAAAACTTCAGAAATCTTCGAAAAGCTGAGTTTGCATTCACTAGCGACCCGATTCTTCCACGGCAATCTATGAAACACTGCCTCTGCGAGAGAATTTTCCCACAGCAAATTCGAAACAGCTTCGTTACATGTACGTATTGTTGTAATCCTCACGTCCAGGCAGGATTGGAAAATAAGGCTATTATCTTCACGTCGTGGAGTTGATTTCTGGTTCTGTGACACATATTACCTGGTAATTCAGAGTGATTGCTATTACACGAAAACAAAAGGAGTGCTGTGCAGTAATACGGTTTCTGTTCCTTCATAAACCTCCTGTTTCTTTGGTATCACGTCTAGTGATTGCACCATTACGCTCTTGAGCTTGTTGGTGTTAAAGGTAATTCATACTGAATACGTTCGACGCGCGACTATATGCTAAGGTATGGGAGGTTACGGATTTCTGACGCAGCTTAAACGCACGCTCGCTTGATGCATCTAGTATAAACTGCCCCGCAACCACATTATATCGTAAGAAATTCTTTCTCTTTTGATCTTCTATTCTGATGGTCTAAAACCCATTGATGAAGAATCCCTCGTTAACTCACCTTCTTCAATCCTCGATTCCACACCTAGCGGAAATCTTGAAGGTTTTCGAGAAGGTTGTGACCTACACACCCTTTTAAAGTGGACGAGTTCTCCGGTGAGTGTTTTATATAGTATGTATAATTCTTACACTTTGTCCAAATGGCTCGTCTCAGTCCATATTGACAACAATCGGTAGGGAGAGCGAGGTAAATCTCATCTTGCTAGGGAAGCTCATCCATCCTGGATAGCCGAGAAATTCAAAACCTCCCCGGGAGCGTTCATAAATTCGGGCATGTTCTATGTTGATTCCAAAAATATGCGACCTTAAATGATACCAACAGCTTCCCCGATCAGGTTTTGCTCATATTTATTCTCAGAGACATTCGGTAGAGGTCTCCTCAGTATCCTGGACGGATCCCCGAAACTGAACCGAAGCCGGGTCTTGCTGTCACCACCCCTTCGGTGGTTCTCGCGGAGCTTGATGTATGCCTTTTCCGACTTCCAACGAGTGATCAAATCAGGAGCCTTGTTTCGTAACGGAGCCTATCTCCTACAGAAACGGCAGAATTCACGCACATAACCAACTCTACGGAAGTCCTGACGACTACGCTCGGATTTACTATCACCGAACGAAGTAGTAACTAACCGAACTAGCTCGTTTTTCTACGTCTTCCTAATCAGACAAGACAACTTGCTATGATTTCTCGACCTCTAAGTCAAAAGCAGCCTTTCCATAAGCTTTCACATTTGGGTTTCCTCTGAAACGAGTGCGGGGATTCATCGTTTTCAACGAATGCGTCTTGGCAACCAGGGCTTCCTCCTGAATTCGAAGCTGTTGTACTTTGGAGGCACGATACAGCGTCATAAGTACAGCAGTGAGTACACCTAGCTAAGTATCCAAAATCGAACCCCAGGTGGTCTCCTCTATGAGATGAAAGTTAGGTTCGGGCGCGATGCGAATAACGGGAGGAACGGTTAGTGGATTGTTCACGTAATATTTACAAAACTGAGAAGAATTGTAACATGATAAGGCCATTCCCCGCTTTTCTAGTATTGCACGACATCCATGGATTGTTCCAGAACTACTAACGAGGTAACTAAACGTTACATTTTCTCAGGAATAATTTTTTGTTTGAGAATAAACTTAGGATTCTTCTGAAAGACGAAAGAGCAACGGCTGAATTCTCTCTGGGTCACTTGGATTTTACATTGGTTTCCATTACAGATTCCCATCAAATACGTCAACATGTTTGTTATCATTACTATCATCATTATAATTATCTTCACGGAACTAATCCAGAGAATTTCATCATGAATACATACTATGGGTCCAACTCCAGAGCCTGTAACCTATATATTCTATGCAGAGGGTAAACAGAGCCCTCACCCTATGCATATTCTGCTAACCAATTAAAATTTACCAGCATTCAACCGTTTGACAGCAGGACATGCTTTCTCCAGTTGTAAGGGTTTCCCATCAGCTTTTTATCAACTCGCATCCTGGCTCAAAAAATGGACTGGATTTGTGTAAAAGAATGAGCTCGGAGAGAGGTGGTCCCGTAGGATAGTCCGTGCCGATTTCCGCGAAGCTTGGGCTCTCCTGGTATCGTTAAGCCCCTCAGAAAGAGGTAAGCGTTGCGGAATTCGGCACAGTTGATCCTACAGGATTACGTAATTATTTCAAATGACAGGATTGATGAAGATCCTTGGAAGGGGAACATAACCAAAGTTTCTCTTCTCAACGTTGAACCTAACGGCTACGGGCCCAGAATCACAGATTATGATTCCATTTGAGCCACCATAATGACGAAAATTTGCGGATCATAAACTCCTAAAGGCTCTCTTCTCACCGTGGCACATTCGGAAAATCTAGAAAGCAGCTTACACATGCCAGATTCCAAAAAGAAGCACATAACATTTCAAATACAAGAAGAACTATAAACAAATCTCTTCTTTCAAATCGGAAACAGCAAAACACGATAAAAGCCATGCAAAACGTTTATGCTCACTCAAAAATTGTAGTTAAGAATACAAGCTTAGAAAGAATGAATTACTGCAGAACAGCTGAACGACCACCATCCATACAGCAGCAGTGAAGGACAAAGTAAGTTCAATCTCTTCATAAATATTAGTGTCGTGAAAGTGTGTATCAAGCTCAATAACTCGTGTGTGTGTGTAACATTAGTTAAGAAGCGTAAGAAAAACAGCGTTAGAGGAAGCTCATCGGTGAAATCGGAATAGAAGAAGACAAGATATCATCTGTGCCATCTCGAGTATCTCTTATCAACGTTTTCTGTACGCGTAACTCTGACTGGTATCGGTATTCACGAACTCACGGTCGACAAGCAGACGTCGGTTGCCGATCGCCTGACCGGCTTCGCTCTTAGCGATGCAGTGGTAGAAGCCGGCGTCCGACGGCAACACGTTACGCACCGCCAATGATGTACCAATCAGCTGATACTCTAAAAAAAATCCATTTCAAGTACTAGCACTGAACTATTGAGAAATACCAGTTGATCGTTGAAATTACTTGAGAAGGGAAATGGACATTATTCGGCCACCTCGCTCACTACTATCAAAAAATCGCCAAATTACTACTTGATATTTGGTGGGGTGGTTTTATCATAGAAGTGCAATCACTCCAAGGCCCAGAGGTACAATTTGGAGGGTGGGTAATCTCATACGCACGGGTAACAGCGTGGTCTAGACAACGTCATATATGGGTAAACCTGTTGATAGGCGCCAGGTAAAGGGTGAAATTGGGGCCGCATGCATCCATGAGATGACCTAAGGTAAACGAGCCGTGTCCACAAATTTACTCATCTTTATCACTTGCATCAGCAAATTTACCCTGGACTCTCAAAGGGGCACACAGGGCTCGGTTATGCTGACACGTTTACCATGGGCAATCCCGATGAAGAATCCAGGTCAATATCTTATATACCCTATTTGAGCAGAGCTAGTAGGATCCTGATAGCCTGACGTCATTTTTGTTAGATTACGGTAGAAACAAGGTACAAAAACATAGTTCTGTTAAAGAACAGCGCATAATATTATATATCAGGAAGAAAAAAAACCTGAGCAAAGGTTTCTTTTGGATTTAGGATTGGAGACAGGCCAAGCAGTAAGGAAAAATGAATTAAAAGGTAAAACTTCTTGGTATAGCAAAGATAATACTGCCGTCATCTGTGATTAAGAAGGCTGGCCTCGAACAAAATTAGCCTTAAAGAGATTCAAAGTCAATGACAGGCAGCTTATATGTGACTCATGAGTGCTCTTTCGCAAAAATTTCGACAAATTCAAAGACCGGAGTGGATGTCACCACCGGAAAAAATTTAGTTGCTAGTGCTTCCTGGTGCCGTTACGTATCCGGAATGCCGGGAAGACATGGAAAGCTGTGTAAAAATGGTTCATTTTTACTTCAAAGTATGTCGTACTATGATATGGATGAAATTTACTTTGGATTTCCTTGTTCATTCTTTCGATTACAACCAGCAGTGCCCCAGAAATGGAAGAATCTGCTGAAAAGGGTGCATCATAAATCGCATCCAGAAATCTCGCTATTTGTTTAAATATATTATGGATGTACCCCTAAGCTTGTGTAGATCTGCATTACATTTGACATGAAAAAATACGAGTAAATGTCGAGTGAATCACAGATTGTGAACTTACACTCAGCAGACGGAATAATTACGAATTTCGTCATCGACGACATATTACTTTGCTAGCAATATATTACCCAAAAAAAAACATGGAAAAGATACTTTATGGAGTAACAAATCACTCAACTACCGTAGAATTAGTAGAAATTCCTCTAGCAGAGTCTTATCTTTCAAAACGTTGAGGTCCCTCAGCGGTGAGGACTTATTTAAAACGAGGTGAGTGAAATCAGAAGTGATCCAGAACTGTTGTTCTCCTAAGCCTCCCCAGACTACGAGTATAATCTCCATCCAGGCAGTTTTTACTCTCCCAATACCAACGTGCTTCAGACAGCTATCAGATCTGTCAGATGTTTATGCTTTCACCTTCCGGAATAAGACCTTAATTGTATAGTAATCATGTTTTGCTCATTCAATTGCGCTCAGTTACAGCCAGCCGTAGCCAGCAGTGGAGGTGCGTCACTAGGACTCAAAACACCGCAGATTATTCAGTTCTTGCAAGCGCAAATGGACCATCCACATAGTTTCCTGTCTCTATCGAACCATCACACTCCGAAAATGCTTTAAAACGTCGGTTTTTCGGTGTCTGCAAAGGGATTCCTGAAGGTTGCCTTAGGATAGATTCTTCCCCTCACGTTCTTTTTGATTCGACTCCGAAGAGCACTTAAATAGTATTATTAGTTTTCAAGTGCACCTTTCAAAGAGCAACGAATGAGAAGGAATCATAAGAAGTCACGACAAGGCATGTTCGGTGATTCTCAGATGCGCACTATAAGTTCTTCTGACCTTTGAGGCTTCTCGTACTTCTCTTGGTTTCAAAGAAATTTGAGAGATATTCAAAACACTGAATGTCATCCTATTTCGTCATAAAATGAATGGATGACGAGATTATTCATGTAGAAATTCAAGACGACCTCATTAAATCAGTTGCCCATAGTGAGTTTAATTTCATTTGAATTTATTTTTTCCTTTACCAGATGTTTACTACACATATAAGACAGCTAGCCCGTATAGAGGTAAGAGGTAAATGCGCAAATTTCTTCTATTTTCCTACAGAGGGATGTGATTTCTAGGAGCACTTCCCAAAGTGTATCGCGTTTTCAGATTGTTCTACCCTTTTTCACGATATTTCGATTATTTACTTATACATTTTCACTTTTTTAAATCTTTATCACTTTTTCTAAGTGGTTCAACTTTGAGGATACTGTTTCTTAGCCACAGAAAGGCAGATTAGCTCCAAGAGAAGGTAATAATTGGTATCACATACATAAATAGTGACGAGTGGGTGTGTTTATTTCTGTAAAATTCCGAAAAAGAACATTTACAGTAATGAACTATGTATGCACTCGTCGCTGAAAATAGAATACGGTTGAAAGATTATAGTAAATGTCTCAGATTCAATAGCCTCAAACGAGTAACATTTTGAAAGGAAATTGACGCTATTTTGTGCTCTCTTGTTGAGGAAGAAAAGTTAAACACCAGGATATAGTCATGCCTCCTACTCACATCCACAATGTGTATCGAGCAAACATTTCAGTAAAGCTCTCATCCAGAAGTTTTTCCCATTTCTCGATGATCTCCAGGCTTTTTGTTTTGTTTTAACTTTTGTTCCACGAAAGTTTGGAGAAAAATGAATCCTCCAGACAATTCCAGGTTTTTTCCCGAACAATCAAGTTTTTTTTCAGAATTACTCACATGATTATCCATAAAAAAGCTGCGCTCCATTATTTCATTTATGTCCAGCTGTTTTACGCAATCTTTTTGTTCACGTTTTTGTTGTTCACTGTCTGCTTTTTGTCTAATATTTAAGTCTACTCTTGCCCGCTTTAAAAACCATAATCACTGGCGAACTAGGTGGGTGTCATGGGTGTCAATGCAGAACCGTAGTTATTTTCAAATCACGTTGGAGGTGTGCCAAATCTATAGTAATACGAGATCGCTTAACCTAATGACCCTTGGACATGGATCTTATCCAATACCCTGTTTTTTTTTTTGAGACATTTTTTTATACACGATCCTAGAAAAATGTCGCCCGTCAAAGCAATGTCTGGATCGAAATTTAGATTCTTAATGGTTCTCAAGACATTTCTGGAAAATGTACAAATACTCACAAACCGCTTCAATTTGTTTGGCTTTTGTTTCCAGTACCAAATACGTTTTTTTAAATCAGAGCACTTGTTAGGATAAAATTCTGCAGCTGTTGACGTAAGTTAGTGGTTCATTTGGGACAAAAAGTTTATCTGAACACCTGGAGCAAAATAGCATTTCTGACAATGCTATGAATAAGGAACAAATGCCACATCCGGCATTTTTACGTTCTATTTCTGTACAATAACATATACTGCGTAGCTGCTCACTGAACTCTAACGTTGCATTTGATGACGCCGCTAGTGAAGATTTTCTTGGCTTGTACCTGCCTCCGCCTCTTATCTCCACACACCTACACACCTTGTTTTGCCGTTATCCAGCAAATCCTCATTTATGAACAGAACCGCTCGAACCCTGTATGTCGAAGCAGCACTTCAATGGCAGGACTACTTAATTTTGAGTACACTTGTCTGGAGCGAAAAGCTCGAGATTGTACCTCGTCACGAGCCGTGGTGCTATGGATTCAACCTGGATTCAAGCATAGTAATAAGCGTAGCATGTATAGTAGACATTTTAAACATCTGCTCAGAGACGTAGGCACAGGTGATAGTCTAAAATTAAATGTAAACGCCTCTCTTGAAAATATTTTGTTTAATTATAATGCCCATATGCCCAACGCCACATGTTCTTCCAGAAAAACGAGGGTTTTTCCTTATCCAAGACATACTGGGTCACTCATGTCACAATTAACCAATAAGCGACGCCAGAAGTGCAAAAACGTTCACCTGTGAATTTCTTTTTCTCATTTTCTCTCATCAAATTCCAGACCAATCATGCTCTGTCTTAGCCGTCTTAGCCAAGAAATTTTTTTGTTATATGAAATTTTTTACTAGTAATACAAGACTATTTTATGGAGTTTCCCACGTGGTCAAAATAGTCTACGCTCTCAGACGATTTAAACAACGTCAAACATGAGACCTTTTGAAGACTTTAGTCTCAGATTTCATTTCTAGAATTTAGCTCATTTTTCATCCCTCCCCCAAAGGAAGCGGTTTTGGAGAATCCTTACCAGTCTCGTATTACCTTCCTTTAATCTAAAACCCTCATAGATTTTTCTTACTTAGAACTGTCAAAAGAATTAGAAAGGGAATTGCATTCCTTCTGGACTCGAAGCTAATTTATGAACTGCTTTTCCATGAGCAAGAGAATAATAGAAGAAAATGAGGCGAAACCTCTCAGAGAAAACTTTTTCCAAAACAAAATTCACGAAACTTCGCTGAAATTCGCAAAAAGAGCTTACTTTTTTCAAACTTAGTCATAAGCTTCACCGACTTTCGAGAGAAACTCAAGAGGCTCTTGAGGTTCTTATTCAATTTCTCCTTCAATTCCAGAAAAAAACAACTCTTCGAAAACGTATGTTTTCACGACTAGAAAGCCAGTCCCGGCTACAGATGACAATTTGATATACAATCATTAAAACATGGTTGTAATAATCTAATGAAATACAAGAGTGGAGAAAACACCGGATTTTTACGACGTCAGGATTCGTGAAAAGACGGATCCTGGTAAAATAAATGGATGTCATGTCGCCAAAAAGACAAAAAGTCTACATCCAGAGCTTAGTTGTAAGCTCTAAAAATCACTTCCTCTACACATATAGCTAAGCTGTAGATACTAAATAGCTAAAGTCTCTGGTACTTTTCCGTAGATCTTGCCGAATGTAGCGTGGCTTCTCTCAATTACCCAATCCTTCCAGAGATTTTTTTCTTCCAAATAGACCCTTTCAACGGACGACATTTAGGTTTTTTTCGTTTCCAATCTCCAGAAAACAATTGGATATCCACTGTGTTGGGAAATCAAGATTTATCTGGTTTCCTAGACGACTCTCTAACAATTCTCCATCTGTTCGGTGTAGTATTGCTTGCTTGGTGCTTATTTCTGCTTACTTTCTACTTACTTTCATTCGCTTCAATCTGGATATTCGGCGCCTTCACCCAGGACACCACAGGTTCCGGGATTCCTGTAGCGTTACACGGCAGCACCACAGTCTTTCGCGAATCCGCAGTCACGTTCAGCTTCTCCGGTTGGATCGTGGGCGGGGCTGAAATGTGAGGAGGAAAATCAAAGAACTGGCACTCTCTCAAACTTTCTGCCTATTTACTCGTTGGACACCACTATATTATGCATTATGAGGTAATGAGGAACGGGGTGGACGTGATTTTCTAACCTCCCACACAATGGATGAAGGTTTTCAAGGTTACTTTTGGTCCAAGAGCTGCTGGTTTTCATATCTAAGAATTCTAGGCTTTGTTAGCGTTGGTTAAATACTTCTATGCATGGAAAATTCTCGAATTTACGTGGGCTACTCATCTGAATAAGATATGCATGGGACTGTGGCCTGTCTAAAGCGTCAAAAAACTGTTTCAGAACTGCACTGAACTATAAAAAATGTCCTTCAGACATGGAATTTTACTAGGAATTCACTAATATCTCCGGAAAAAGGATCTTTTCTTTCTACTTACTTCCTTTTTATTTTCTCTCTTGTGAGGTCTTTCTCAGAAAATCGTTAAGAGACCATGAATTGCTAGGTCCCAGCCACATCCCTTTTACTAGAAAAAAATTTCGAGGGAAACCTATTTTTTTATGTGAAAAGTGCAGGCATATGAGGCAGTAAAAGCTCGGGATTTCACTATTTTTTTTTCTTTCCATGAATTTTTCGCGAAAAGAAAACCGGTCCACCTCGTTACCTGGTTTCAATACAACCCCTGTTTTTTTTCACACTATGATCTTGTGAAGTATATTATTAAGATAATGTATTATTAATACACTGTCGTCACATATTGAGAAATATGAAGAATTTTTCCAGAGGTTTTTCAAATGTTTTCTGCCGATTGGCATTTGCTCAGACGGAAACTTGCACGGGACCTTAGTGGAGTTTACCCATGCGGAATTGCAACTTCCTGTTTAACCATGTTTATACGTTTACCACGTGGCATGCGCAACTGCTACTTCAAGTTTATCCAGAATTTTGCAAATGCCAGTTCAACATCCTTGGATGACGTCAATTGTAGGTTAGCTCAATTAGGACTTTATTTGTGGTCGATAAAAATAGCTGCTATTAAATTTAACTTCTACAAAACGCATTAGTGCAAGCGCGTAGGATTCCTCTCAAAAAACAATCTTTAAATAGTATATTTAGCACGCTATAGTTTTCCTAAAAGAAGTTTCTTCAAGTTTTCACTACCGCAGAGGGACAGTCTCCAGAGTGAACAAATAAAGAAGCGAAGAAAAAAGTATGGTTTTCAGTAGGTTAGTAGCCAAAAAAAAAACGTGAACAATTTTTGCTCCAGTAAAAAAAGCAAATGATTTTTTCTTGCTATTTTTTGTCTGATCCAAGAAACAATAGGATAAATGATAAATCCCAGGAAATGAACCTGCTTTTTGTCTCGATGAAGAAGAAGATGTCAGCCTCAACATTGACGAACTTTAAAAATCTTGACAATTTCGACAAGATTTTTCTTAAAAGCATTTGATGAAGAGAGTTCTTGAACATGTTCCAGCAATTTCTGGAAGTCTTAGTAATTATTATCTTCATCGTATAACAGACATTATGCAACATACGTATTACGTGAAAAAATTACTTAATGAAAAAAATCCTGGATAATTTTGACCGTTTCATAGCCTCCAGGAAGGAAAGAAACTGCAGGCTCTTCATGACGTTTGAAACCGGGTGGGAAATGTTACTATCTCTGAGTATTTTCAAAATAAATTTAAAGGTACATGTAGATTACCTAGGGGTAGATTACCTAGGGCTAGAAGATATCTTTGGGATGTTCTGGATTTGGATGCATCTTGGATGCAGCTTTCAATGTTTTCTCTTCTTCTCCTCATTATTATTCTGGAAACGAGGAATCCTGCTCACAATCTAACAAATATCCTAGGAAAGTTCAACAGAGAGAGTGAAATTACGTCTCGTACAGGTAAGCGAAAGAAACCTGTGAGCCCCTCCTCTTCAGAAATCCAGCTTCCAACAACTTTAACAAAAAAATCTATAGTTTGAATGCTGCTGAGTTGACACCACCATAGTATTGATAGTACTGCTTCCACGATCAATGCTGATGTATATCGCTACATGTTATCCAAGATTCAGGTCTTTTTCCTTGCTAATCCGGCCGTAAACGAGGCCATGCTAATCTCACTGTGGCTCCAGCAAAGCCGCTCCTAGTACATTCTTCCAGTTTTTTTTTCTTGAAAAAGCAAAAAAAAAAGTTGAATCCGCTTACTGATGACAACGAGATCAAAGTCCTTTGAAGCTGTTCCAGCCCAGTTCTCTGCTTTACAAGTGTAAACGCCGGCGTCGTCGACAGACACGTTGTTGAACAGCAGCGATTTTCTGTGCGTATTGCCGCGGTCGTCCAGAGCAGCTGAAAAAGTACTCGAATGCATAGATAAAATAGGAATGAAAATGAACTCCAGGAAAGTAAGGCAAAAATTATTTACTGCATCTAACAATGCATGCTATGTATAAATAGAGAAAATATGCCCATGTTGATGCTCCTAGTAGGTTCAATGCAAATCCTGGACAACTTTCGTCTTGAGGAATGAGGCCGAATGAGACGGTCTCCAAAAAAGGTAGGAAATTATCTGAGAGATGTGAAGTGTTGTGCGAAGAAATACAAGCAATTCCGCATTACCTATTTTTCTCAACATTAAGGCATTATGTTATGTACATAACTTCTTGGGTGGTCTTCTAAAATAATATGCGAATTATCTGTAACCCATCTGTGTACAAAGGCATACCTTTACAATTTTTTACCATCTCAAAACTGCATATGAATATAAATAAAATGAATAGAGCGAACATGAGCTTCTAAATTCAACTATTGTTTTCATTTGATCCCAATTATTCCGGAAAACCAAAAACCTATCAAATATCGTCAACAATTGTTGGGAAAGCTCCTCTGACGTTGCAATTAAAACTGAGAAGACTTTTACTAATAAAAATTTCGCGAAATAATTGACATTTATTAGTGCTAAATAACAGGAAAATTCGCAACATTTCGTTTTTACTCCCTAGCATCTGCTGGAATTGAGAAAAATCGCAATTTATACCAAAATTATTGCTGAACTTCTGCCAACATTCCTGTAGTTGTTAGGGATGGTTTAACCACTGGATCTTTTTTTCACATTGGTCGAATTAATAAGCACTCAGCAGTTCCAAAAGGGTTGCACTTGAATCCAGCAATGCAGGGATCTCACAAAAACGGACGATTAGCCCTGACAGTTTCTTCCCTCCAGGATTTCTTGCTCCAAATCTATAAATATATGAAACTCGAACTGCGCCGCAATTTCAAGCCGATATGAATTTTCCTTTAAAGAGTAAAAGGTCAGCATACATCACGTATGCATCACCGAATCTTGCCTTTAGCTTTGACAGATGATGTCAACGCTAAGATGAACCCTTTCGATGTCTGGTCGCTGTTTTCTGCCTTAAAATGAAATACTCCTTTCTGCATGACCTGGCTGATAGAATTCGAAACTCATCGCTTTTTCTCCAGAAATAACACTGCGTAAAGGACATAATCCTGAGATGCGTCGCTTGTTCCCTTATTTGAAGTGAACAAAACTAGAGAATGAACCCTTTTGAGCCATTCTTGAGCCGAAAATATATGGATATTGCGTCAGCATCGGTACAGGCCATTAAGTTTGGCTCGCCTTTGCTTACGTCCAAGAAAAAAGGGCAATCAAACAAATGAATAAGTGATTTGATTCAATTCCCCGGTTGCTATTCCTAATTTATGTCTTGATTACACTAAGTCTTAAATCAAACGTTATTACGCTAGCTCTGCAAATGTTTAACATTGTGAAAGTTCTTAAAATCTACGTATATAGAACAAAATCGTAAACAGAAGCCGCGCTCATGTCCTTTTCTTCTTCAGAATTTACTGGCTTCAGTTTTAGTACAGCGATTCATTGAAGAAAACGTCACCAGTAGAAAAATGCCCACGTGACGAGGTGGAGAAACCACTTCAAGGGACAGATTGGGACGCATCCTCCCCCTTTGTTAGCTTTCTTTTCATGTCTTTTGTTCGCTTAAATCAAACGATGCACAGCTACCTAACCACGCAGTCGGATTTGCTTCAATGCAACACCTTATCGCTCCGCTAATGCATCCTAAAGTTTTACCAACGACTATAGCCGTTTACGTCATGCAATTGCATTAGCGGCGAACGTGATACTTCACATTAGCTACCTTACTATCCTAAGCCACAACAATTAACTTTCGCTCCTGGCATCGTAAACCAATAACGTAAGAGTTTTCCACAGAACACTTACTATTGGTCAGCACTTGGTCGTCTCTCATCCATGTTATCGTTGGTTTTGGTACACCCACTGCTTCACACCTGAAATAATAGGACTATTACTCTCTAAAATACTAAAAAATTCCCATTGTAAAGCACAAAAGCACTAAAAAAAGAATTTAATCCTTGACGTATCCATAAACCCACCACATGGTAGCCAATTCACCGCTCTTCACTAGCTCCCTCTTAGCGCTTTCGATAATTCGTGGTGGAACTGAAAAATTCAGGATAAGTCAGTGTTCACGGATGCCTGTACAATTGCCAACCGAGGTTCTAAGAACTGAGAATAAGGCGAGTACAGATTTTGGCATCTCTCCAAACAATTGTCAACCTTAGTACTATACATTAGTATTCAGATTTTTTGTCTCGAATACCTGAATATTCAAAGAATCAAACCTTGTCATTTTTCCAAGTATTCGAATGCGCTTTATTATGCATGCATTCGAACATTTTAATGGTTCGAGTGATTCGAATGTTTGATAATCGAATTTTGGCATTTTTTTTAAATGACATGAGTATTTTAACGGCGAAAATTGCGAATTATTCGAATATCCGCTTAGAAATTTCTATGGAGTACCTATGTATAGTAGCTTCTGTTTATTTTTTTTGTGTATTTCCAGAATGAGGTAGTCTTCGCAACGTCATAGAGTTGAACCTAATAAGTTAAGTGAGACTTGTAGAAATCAGGATTTCCTTGGATTTTTCCACAACGATTTTGTTAGTGCTGTTGCTAAGCCAACGATTTTTGATTTACTAGTAATACTATGTAGATGGTTCCTGAAACGTGAAGGAGCTAGACTAAGCATTCGAGGGTAGGCATGAAATATAATACAGTATATCCATAACCTTATCCTAGATATTCGTCCACAAAATTATGCTGACTGGTCGTGGTAATACTGTCGCTTTAAAGGAATCATGTGATGCAAGGAGCTTTGCTTCGTCACCTGATGCCCAATGATCAAATCCTAACACATGGTCACGTCACTGTTTTTAAAATCAGGATGTGTGCCAGGATAAAACCCTGGCTCCACTACTGTATTATCGTATATGCTGTCTATGAGGCCATCACTTTGTTTATGTATGTTTCTTTTTCGTTGTTGAAGCCTTCCATATGTATGAATTCTAGATATATCCTGAGTGGTAGTTTTATATGTATGAGAGAGACACTTGCCGAAACTATTGCAGATCATTGCCCCAAAAATTATTCCTGGATTCACTCCAAGAAAAATTATGGTACAAATATTAACTGTGCATCTAGACTGCCGTCAATTCAATCCTGACGACGTTGAGTTCGTCGAACAAAGCTCAAAATTCTTTTCTTATTTTTCCAAATATCTTTTACTTCAGGATTAGTGAAGACCTTACAATTCCGGATTTCTCCACGTCTACGAGTTGCTTCAATATTCGTTGTTTCTGTTGACTCGAATTTCAATACATCAGAATAGCAATAGTCCGAATTCCCATTCAAATCCATCGAGTCAAATGTCTACTTCTGAGAACAACTCTATGGAATTCCTTGTTCCAAAACGATTTCTTTTTCCGAAAAATTTCTATGCTTACCAAGAATAGGCAGGCAGGCTATGACACTCGGATAAAAGTCTAACTCATTCAACCATCACTGTTTCTTCAGTTTTGCATGTTCACAGACTCATCGTCTAGCAATTTAATCGCCAACCCTCAACAGATGGAATTACTTCAGGATGAGTACAACCTAAGACGACTCCCTAAGCCTCACCTCATTCAGGCAAGCTGCCCACCGCTTGATCAGTTTGCAGAATCCTACTCTTCAATACCCCCGGTTTTGGTCCGAGTTTCTGTGGATAACAAGGTCCTAGTGAGCTCATATGATCTCACTTTGTTTGTTTTGAGTTAGACGCCTGCTGTTTCACAATTAATTAAGAAACCACCTGCCCTGTTTTGACGTCTTCCAGAAAGGCGTGAGTTGTGGATTCAACACTGTTAACACCTAACAACTGCAAACAGCCTTTGCAACCCGTTTCCTCAGAAAAATAACCGTTCCTTCATCCTAGAGTTCTCATTAGCTTTTGCCTTTCACTCTGTAACTAATTAATAAATTATGATGAGGCAATAGCACAACTAGGAACACATCACAACTTGGAACCACCTAAACAACATATGTTTTTCTATGCCGTAATATCCACGATTTTCGCTTATAGCGCAGCAGATGAAGCCGCAATTACCCCTCTTTAAGTTCTCCTGAGCAGAATATGTCCTAAAAAACAACGAAACAGCTACTCTATAGAGTAAACCCGCGGTTCCACAGCACCTTCTCGGACCACCCAAGAAGAGCCCTTTACGAGACATAGCTCACTTCAGAACAGTACTTTATCATCGGTAATTGCTGTCTAAAATAGTAAAAGTAACGTTCACACTAGCTCTGACGAAGCTTCTGGCATCAAAGAATGGTCCCTTTTGCGGAAATCAAATTGGAATTCCTTTCTTCAACGCCGTTGTCACTGATGACGTCCTTGCTTCCCAGAGAGGTCTTGAGTTAGAGGTTTTCCTTTCCATATAATCTTGCTAGGTTGTTTCTTCTTGTCATCAGATTAGCAAACGATAAAAAAAGTCGGATCTAGGGACCATTTCAATCACTTTTTTTATTCTTTATAATTCTATCTGTACGCATGACTTCCTAACTCTGTTGACTCTCACAACGAAGCTTGCTCATAAATAACATTTTCCATGATTTTTCTGTTGCCATTTTCAGGGGATGTCCCAAAAAATCCAAAAATAACAGTGAAAAATCCACGAAAATGTCAACGAAATAAAAACGCCAATCGAATAGTACGTATGCATTTAGCTGCTACTCCCAGATGGGCCCCCCTGAAATAAAATGGTTAGTTTTGATGAGCTCTATAACTGCCGTTCATCTCAATAGTGAATGTCACTGAATATGCCCTCCTCTATTGTTTAGTGCACATTCATCCTGTTTCTATGACGTTACTCTTATGATGGTTCGCTTCCATGAGCACCAACTATGACCATTCGACGATGAACTGTTTCGTTTGCTAGTTGCATGACGTTTATTCCAGTGGGAAATCAGCGTAAATGGTTTTCCGGCTCTTAACTCGTGATGTACTTAATCGAAACATTATGTCTCAAGTAACACTCTGCTGCATTTTAGTACTCGATTTAGACTACATGTGGTCCAGTCTGGGTTCCAGTAATATCTTCTACGTCCTTGCCATCGCTACAATCTCATTGGATATGATTTCAGGTGAATTTTCACTTACTTTAGCTAACTTATAGCTGAACAAGTTGGTCATACCCTCCAAAAAATTGACATTGTCATGGTAGGTTCAATGATAATAATCTAGCAATAATAATAAATACTAGTAAATACTCCTGGATATATTTTTAGCACAATTACTACTCTTACTACCGTATAACGGGGGTTCCTGTGTGCCGTTTCACCTGGTTCCTTGTTAGTGAAAACAGACTGTGGCTAATTTTGCAGGCTCAACCAAATTTGAGGATCTAAACTCCGTCAGATCCAGTTTCTTTACCGAAAAACAGCATAGAATTTATGGGCCTATGGCCTTTTAACACAGTTCAAAATAATATGCATGAAAACCGCTATTGTCCTTACATCTCCTGGACGTAGCTGCACAACCAGTGGCTTCTTTGACGCTTAGTCATAGCCTCTTTTGTGATGGGCATGAGCTGAATCATAGAAGTTACCGCTCCGGCTTCTGAATCTGGATCTCTCCAATACGCAAGATTTCTGGAACCTACAGTAGATACTCGCTGAGCAATCTTTCGTCAGCGGAACCTACAAGGAATTATTCCTAGTTCTTTATCCTCTTCGGAATAACAAGGAAGAGCTTTAACTGAATTCCAGAAACATAATCGCCTCTCGAACAAAGTGTTTACGAGTTGCCTTAGACGACTATCGCCTTATTTTCCAGAAGTGTCTTGAGGATCCAAAATTTTGGCGCTTCTTGAGCTATTTTTCATTGAGGTATCCGTTCAAGAAAAATACGTCTGAGGTTTCTGCTCCAGGAAAGCACGTCAAGGGAATCAGACCTATTCTTAGTTCCACCCCCACCCCACGTCCCCACCCCACTCATGAAAACCTTTGTCTTCTCGATAAAGAGGAACTACAGAGACAGATACCACCCACCTTGACCTCCTATTGTCATTCTCTAACATGTACTATTAAAGTCTCGAACGTTTCTGCGCAGATAATGCAAATCTGATGCAACTAATTACAACGGAGCACTTCCTGAATTTCCTAGAACTACAAGGCTTCGTAGAACTCCTCCTAAGAACTCGTGGATGAATAGACTCCAGCGGATTCATACGATACGAGAAGCCTCTTCAGCTCCGGGAAAAAAAGAGTATTCACATTGAAGGACAAGCATAGCATGATGTCCACACAGCTTGGTCATCGCAATACAATAAACCGCTGAGGAAGTGATTGTGATGGATCTATTCCACAATTATCCTACAACTACTATAGATTCCACACCAAATTAGAGGATTACGCACTGGAGGGTTACTTTCAGACGAGGTCTAACTGAAGAAAACAGTTTCGCGATAACGAAGTAGGACCAGTTTCCAGTAATTCTGGATCATAAAGGACCCTAAGATGCAAGGAATCGGTGGCGCGTTGCCGGTGGCTCGAATAACTGTGGACTATCCCATCGCGAAATCATGCAAAAACTTCCAGTACTGAAATTCATACATGTTTTCAAATAGGTTCCAGCCTCTACGCTCATCCAAAGTGGGCAAGTTCTTCCCTCACTCGCTCCAGGCTGGTTTTCCGATTTTTGCGTGGCTCTCCTCAGTGATCCCAGGTAAATGACGTTACCTAGGAGAGAAAATCAAATTTTGCTCGGAAAACGCTTTCGCACTGAACAAGCACGCTCTCAAGAAAGTTCATAAATCCCAGCTTTGGAGTCGAAGACTTATCTAATCAGTCGAGAGAGGTGCTAGACCCATACTCAACAATTAATCCTAGGATATGTTACCTACGTTCTCTTAAGAAAGATTTAGGCCCAATCTTGAGGAGAATCCTGGAAAATTCCTCCTCAACATTTCTCTACCATGGCTTAGGATGACATTTTAATGTGTCTCTCGCAAAAATAATAAGTTGCTACTCAATTTTATTAATAAAGCAACCCGGAGCAGCGTAATCCAGGTAGCTCCCAGCTCATAATGCGTCAGCCAGATGAAAAATTCTTCGCTGTCACGCTACACGAATAATCGACATCATGTTTTGGTGGTGTATCCCTGAATAATTAATACCTAGGAACTGTGATAACCATGATTCTCATCCAGGAAGGATAACTATGCCAAGATTGGTGCATTTACTGAAATAAATTTTTTCAGCAATGGATTACCTAAAACTCGACCCAGAACAGATTATGAAGGAACTCGAACAATATGATGCACAGGTCAGTTGAGGGGCACTTTTCAGGGAATTTTCCATGGAAAAAATTTTGACGTTTTGTGGTGTTAGGACTGTAACAAGGTATAGATTAAAACAGAAGGAAAAACATAAAGTGTTTTCAAACACGGCTATTTCTGTCTATTATTTCAGACTCATTTTAAATCACAAAAAAAAAGCCTGCCGGTTCCATGAAAGAACTCAGTTTCCCAGAGGAATTAGTCAAATCTGCTGTTATATACGAATTCAACAGTAGTAATTGAGCAGATTGTGCGGAAAGCAATCGAAAACCGATAAAAATATGAATTTTGAGCAGCTTGTCACAGTGATCGCATGAACCATATCAAGTCGTTTAACCCACAAGTTGAATGTTGGGAAATTTCCCAGAAGACTTTGGAATTTATCACTGTAAGAAAGAGAAGACATCCGTTCTGGATCAGAACTAGAAAATGAATGGAGACATAGGAATAAGTGACTGAGCCTAGTTCTTAAGGCTGTTTTCGGGAACTCTTTCCTGCAAAGGAGCAGCTATGTTCGACAAGGGATGTGATTAATATCTCACAAACTGCCAAATCGTAGTAACCTCCGGAAAAATTTCTTGCATACTTAGTTAGGGAGGAGAAACCAGCTAAATGGGTTTTGGCGGGGGCATGAAAGAAAGCAGTCTCCTTCAGATGAAGCAGATCCATTAAAAGAAGACGGTAAATAAAGACAGCTCTCTCACTGCGGGTGTTTATTTTTTTTTGAACGAGAAGAGAATTTTGTGTCGAATATTTCTAGTAATTTCGAAACTAAAGGCCCCAATATGGGAAAAAGAAAATACTTGTACGTATATGTGGACGGTTTTCTAAACATTTTCAACCTCAGCAAAATATTCAACTCTCCGTCATGTAAGTGATCCAAAATTCATGATACTATTTTATGTTGCAGTGCCAATTTCCGGGCCAGCTCTGGATGTGTTGTATGATACCCATGTAGGTAAATCGCATATTTCACAAAATTTGAAACAACTTCGCAAAATTCCACATATTTCCAGATTTAGTCGTACCAATTCCCTGCAGGTCGGATGTTCTAAAAACGACGGACCTCGTTTAAACTTCCGTTAAAATCTTGGAAAGTTGGGTGCATCCCGGGGTGAACATAGTGAGGGAGTTTCTCCTTGTTTTCCTTCTGCATTCTTCATAGATCGTCTAGGAAACCATGAGGTAACCAAAGGTGTAGAATAATGTAGGCATCTATCATATGAGGGCACAGTATCCAGAAAAATCTTTTGGACATGCACATACATTTCCAATAACAAAGGCGATTTATTAGATTGAACACTGGCCTTCAAACTAATTTCTTTTTATCCTGACAATTCCTGGGCTCCAAGGAGACAGCGGGACAGTGAATCTATCCAGAAACTTGCAAAGCTATAATATTATATATAAAGTGACTCAACTGCATTGCTAAGAGCGAGTTCCAAATGGAATTCCTTTTAAATTCAAGTCTAGTGACATGCTCTGAATTTTCTTGCATCAAGCATGCAAAAAAGAACTCGGAATAATCCGTCAAGATGGATAAACTCAAAATTCTTATGAACTTGTGCCTGTCCAACTATAGTTCAACCACAGGAACGTTCATCGAGCATAGAAGATTTAGAGTAGAAGTACTTTCTGCTCTTTTTAAACCTGTCACAAAAACATCAGCCAAAGATACGAAAGTTTCGTTTTTGATTTGCATACTAAATGTCCCACGTCTTGATAAACACCTGTTATATGCATGGGGAAAAATTGATATGAAAAGTGCATTTCCTCAACGAAAACAAGTCATGGTCTGCTCTAAAGTGCTCTTAAATATGTGATTTCCTCATTAAATGAAGCAGAGCCTTGCTTGAAACAGCCAACTCGCCATAGGATAACATGGAAACTTTGAGAATGATAGTCAAGGACATTATTTTGCAAAAATAAGCAATTTGGATTGGGTTTAGAAATGAAAATCGTTCGGAAAAGAAATGTACCAGCAAAAACCAGGAACGTAATAGTTGGAAAATATCATTAACACAGAAAAGAAGAGTTATGCATTTAAGCTAGAAAGAAAATCCAAGACAGTCCATAATTTATTTACCGGAATCCTACCTCCAGTAGTTTTCAGTGAGCATTTACTGTGACCTCAAAAACTCCCACGAATGATTTGGTATGGCAGCATGAATAGGAAATTCTGCCTGGATAATCCCGGATAACAACAGATCCAATTTACTCTATTTTCGCCGTCATTTTGGCTAGGAAAAAAGGGTTACTTGTTCCTAATTGCCGCCTAGTTTCAAGCAAATACGTAGAATACCTAGTTTCAAAAAAGTATGAATTCCCACAAATAATATAAGATTTGGGTAAATAGTAGACTTCGCACTGCATCCTAAGGGCATCAGCCTGAGGTTAGCTACCGGCGCGTGGTTGTGCTGCGGCTGCGTTGGCATCTTGCCAAACCCTAAAGTCGATATCGGGCATTTATTGATTCGATGGTAACTTCTGGGATCTGAAAAATCGCTTTAGAAAGATTCTAGATGGCCATTCCCTTTAAAATTCGTTCACATTCCTAGTTCTTCCGTGCATCCAGAACTTTATATTTTCATCAAATTCAACTGTTTCTTATCGGAGGCGCTGCATGAAATAACTGAGTAAATTTTTCAGGATGCCCAAGGTGCCGTATTTGACCCAGATGTCTATGACAGCGTATTAGACGAGTTTGCACGGTTTGTAAGAGAAGACCATGGTGACGAACAAGGAAATCACAACTTTGAGAAGTACAATCCTGATCAGAAAGTCGCATCTCGAGGAGCCGTGGAACAACCGCATGGAGGAAAAGTACTGGTGATCTTTTTGTTCTTTTCATTTTATTTCTTTTCTTTTTTTTTCAGGTAGCCATCGCAAGAGATGCTGCTCAACGAGTTCAGCACAAGCCGAATCGTCACATATCCCTTTCCTTACTTCATTAACATACTGATTAATGAAGAATAAAATAGGTTATCAAACAGGTCATGATCTTCATTGTTACTCCATTACTGTAACTACTTTTATCTTACTGCAGTAGAACATAAGAAACCGCTTGATGCTAAGCACAGCACTGTAAAGGGAATTGTTTTCGCATTTTTATGCCATTAATGTGAAGAACTCATAAATTCTCGTTTCATTAAAGTCCACATAAGACATCAAACGATCAAACAGCATAAGCTTGAACAGAAAAATTGGCTCATCGAACAATGCATGTACGAAATGTCACATTACACCCTCTGTTTTGGAAGTCCATGCCTTCTGAAGCCCTCATTTACTTGAGGGCTTCAGATATTTAAAAAAAACGGGGGTGCCCACCACCAAGTTCAAAAAGTATTCCCGGTATATTCACATTTGCCCGAGTTGAAGTCGTACACACTTGCATTCCTCTATTGTCCATTCACTGCAGAACCGATTTTCGGGTCGAGTTGAAAGTTATTTCCTGTACATTTGAAATCCTCGCGCTTTCAAAATCTTGAATTAGCGCGCTGAGTATCGACAGTGCATCCGGAGTCGATGCCCCAGTTGATAAGTGAACTTCATGGAAGAGCCATGGTAGTATGTTACCCAAGACCTACTGATTACCAATTGTCGTCTGCGAAACTACTCTGTGATATATTTACTACCTCCGTCATCAAGATGTCCTCACCTTCAAAGGGATTGCCCTTTGTTTGAATTAATAATTCTACTGGTTCTACTGATTCTACTCTGATCCTTCCTGCACTATGCTCTCGTCCACCTGGATTTCTGTAGCATATAAGTAGGGTGGTGCTACACCGATGATTGAAGATCAGGCAACAAAGAACTGATTAATTAAGAGTGACGAAAGAATTGATGCACAAAAGCTGAGGAAGTGAAAGCACAGCAATCCTAAGATCCTAAGTCTTTACACTGACCGGTTTCGGGGTTTGAACTACACCGGAAGTGTAGCTTCCTTGGCGCATGTTTGCACCCATTTAGTATGGAATTATCCAGAACTAGTTCATTCACACTTCTTACTACTGCTGCTCTTGTTTTCCAACAATGAGGCTGGAATCTTTTCCTGCTCCGCACTAGTTGAAAGTCTTTCTCACATTTAAGCGAAATGGACTTTTCTCGATTGCTAATGTAACGCCCAAAGCCATGATTGGCTCCTTCGGTTGCAAATTATTGCGAGAATCTCATCTAAGAAGAGGATTTTACTTCAGCGCGACCTTCAAACTTTTTTGCACCTTAAGAAAAAATTATTATAGCTTATCGCTGCTTTGCTGTGCTAAAAACGTGTCTGCCTCGTGATCCATGAGCTCTCCTACTTCCAGAACCTCGTACAGTCTATTAGCTCGCAGAGGGCGCCGATCCGACTTTGTCCGCAACTACGACTTCATTACTTTTCGGCTAACTGAGCTATTTTTTGCACTTTTTTGATACGCATATGGTGTGATTCCTTCCATTCTTGTGTTCCCTACTGCCATTCGCTAAAATATCCTTCCAGACGCATTCTGAGGGCAAAGTCGTAATTGCAGACAAAGTCAGATCAGGCGCCCTCTGTGAGCTAATAGACCATAGCTAGAGTTTCGCAAGAGAGCAAAGACTGCTATGCTTCAACAAAGCCAGAAGGTATACATAGAGATATTCCCGAAAACAAAACACACCTCCAACGTACACCTGCGTCTTCTGTGTTGCTTTTCCAGCAGAATTTGCAGCCACACAAGAATACTCTCCCTCGTCACTCAGCCTTGTTTGGAGGATGTTCACTGTGGTCTTATCCTCATTAAACTCAATATTTCCGCTGGGAAGAAGTGGGACGTCGTTCTGGAAGAAAGCGTGGAAACGACTTTTTGTGAGAAGTAGTTAAACCATTATCTGAAACTGTCCTTATTCTGGTACGTACCTTGAGCCATTGGATCTGTGGCTCGTCTCCGACAATATCACAAGGAATAGATGTCGGTTCGCCTTCTGTGGAGTTTACGGTGCGTACGCCTTCACTGCTAACTACGGGGGCACCTAAAAGACATAGATAAATATACTTCTGGGGTTTAAACAGTGCTCGCAAGTGAACAACGTACTTATCGTGTGGACTTCGTACTCCATCTCATCAGTACCAGCATCATTTTTGACGGTACATCTGTACGTCGACACACGTCCTGACGCTGCAGACACACTGAGAGTTCCGTCTTCTGCTGAAATACGGCTTCTTCACGGGAAGAAAACCTTTGAAACCATGCAAGTTTTCGCTATATGCAACACTGCTGACCAATAGATACTCCATCTCCATCGGCAAGAGGCTGGCCGTCGACCGTCCAGGATATCTTCGGTTCAGGATAGCCGCGAACACCGCACTTGAGAGAGAACGGTGATCCCAGTGGCACTGAGGTCTTTGGTGGAGATGTGGAGACAATCTTCGGTGAGACTGAAACAGGTACAGCGATGAATATGTGACAGATAACCGGACAAACTAACACTTTTTTGGTTACAAAAGGTGTTATATGTGGAAAATAAGTGAGGAAATGACTAAAATACATACAAATAAGCGGCCACGTGCTTAAATTGGAACAAATCGTGGAAATTTCAGCAGAAGAACCAATCAATCAATCTGTCTGCCACAGTTTTCTGGACCAGAAATCCTGAAACTCACCTAACACTTCCAAAGTGTAGGCTTGCTGAGCAGTACCAGCTTCATTCGTTGCTGCACAAACATAGATACCAGAATCCGAGCTTCTCGCTTCGATTACATTCAGAACCTGGAAATCAACTCCATTTTCTGGAGCATTAAGAGTGATTATTTGGTCGTACCTTGCCCTCCGCAATGTATCTCACACCTTGCACACCAGTCTCCACCCGGATTCCATTCCTGAGCCAGCTGATGACCGGAGCAGGATGTCCCTCGGCCAGACATTCGATTCGTGCCAATTCACCCTCAATCACCTGTTGGGCACCTCCATTGAAGATGATCGGAGCTTCTTAAATATAAGGTTCCAGAAAAAATCCAGGGGTGAGATACAATTTTACAGTACTATACTTACGGACAACATCCACACTGTAGAGTACGGTATCATTTCCGGCCACATTGCTCGCTATACAAGTGTAGACTCCTTTGTCTTGCAACGTAATGTTGGTGATCTTAAGCAAATCCTAATATTTTACTAACAATATGCAAAATCCTGGATCCTTAAAATACCTTGATATATTTGCCAGTATTTCCAAGTTCTATATCTTCTGTGGATGAAGTGATCTCCGTATCGTTGACGTACCTGTAAAATTTCAAGAAAAAAAAACCTTGAATGGTGAAAGTTACCATTTCACTAGGATCCTAGAAGAATACCATTTCAATTCAGGCTGAGGCTTTCCAGCAGCATCACAAATTAGCATGAGGGTTTGTCCGGTTGGCAGCCGTGGTGACATGTCAATATTATTTCGAGCGATTATAGGTGGCACTGGAAGAAAATCCATGAGTACTGATATCCAGAAAATCCTTGTTGGAGAAGTATTTACCTAGTACGTCTACATGTATAGTGGCCTCGGCACTTCCAGCTTCATTATGAGCGTTACAGGTGTAGTCACCAACATCCGAGCGTTCCATGTGTGGAATATCCAGGCGGGTGCCCTGAAACCCGGAACAATGAGTTTTTCTCTCCAGGATTTTTGAAAAGCTTTAAATCATACAGCTGGCATTGGTAGCTGTACGTTATTCTAGCGAAGCTTGCTTTATTATTTCTGGAAAATAGCCTGATGTATTATTATATTTGTGACTCTAAATAGATATTATGGCCTGGAACATTGCCGGTGATTACAAGGCATTAGAACGTTGTCGCAATGAAGTAGATTCGGGTGAGCTCCGTGATTGGCCTGTCAGACGTGACGACCAATCAGAGAGCCTCGCCACACCTATCCTCCCGGTACAGCGCTCCACAGCCAAGTTACAAGGAAAAGTCAAGATATCATTTATCCTATCTATCACGAAATGGTCCCATGAGGCGACGACCATTCCAAAGGCATTTTAAGATGCATAATTAAGCTCAGGGTCAGGTGTTCCAAAAATGGATGCCTTTTTTGATCCATAAAATCATTGGATTACCATTATACCTCCTAACTAGATCCAGAAAGAAGAAAGGCAGGATTGTACAAAGTAATAATCGAGAGCTAAAAATCAACAAAAGCTGCGCGTTTAACGTTTTGTAGAAGAACTCTACCTTCAGAGAGATTCGAACGCCTTCAACACTATTGATAATGGGCTGTCCACCCTTAGTCCATGAGAGCGACGGCGGTGGATTTCCACTAGCCTCACAGAATAAAGTCACTGTCTCTCCAATCGCCTTGATAGGAGCTTCAGAAGACACCCGAACGACAGGAGGAACTGCAATTTGGAATTAACTCATTCTTGCGGAATAAATTCAGGTTTTCGACTGAATTCTCACTCCAGACATCCAGTTGAATCTCGAGCTCCCTAGCACCGGCATCGTTTTCGGCAGTACACATCCACGTTCCCGCGTGTTCCCTTTTGGTGTCCAGGATTTCGAGCATTTGCCCATCGTCGAGGATTCGAATAATGTCGCTGGCTGAAGCATGCCCCATTCAAAATCCTGTAGAATTAGGATAGTCAGAATGACTCACGTTGCACTTCTACACCATCTTTTTTCCATGTAATTGTCGGGAATGGATGTCCACTAACGGAACACCACAATGTAACAGGCCGACCAATGGTGACTCTTGGTGAAACATCGTTTCGGGATGCGTCAATAGCCGGAGGAGCTAAAAAATCTACGTTTGCTCTGAGATGGATCCGTGAGAATTTTGGAACAATGTCAAAGCGAGAACATGCATTTTAACATCACAGGATAACAAGACTTGTCGTTATTTCTGGTAGAGATTGTTAGGGACATCAATCTCAGACAATGCATTGAAGAGATTTAGACGAATATTTTGAGATAATCGCTTTTACATAGTAAACTTTTCGAAATTTGTCGCATAAAAAGCTAATAAAAGGAGGAAATTTCACCTATTACTTCATATAAACCCGGAAACGATGACTTTTAGGAAAGTCTCGCATAGTTTATAAAATGATGTTACAAATTCGAGTTTAGGGTCTGGACGCATCATCGAGATTACCCAGGATAAACTTGTTGACGTCCGTTTTAACAACGGGTAAATTCATGTGGTGTTAACACGTTCACAATAGGTAATCTTAATGATGCTTGCGCTAGCTCATCCTATTGCAAAAATTTGCACTACCGGTCAGAAATTCTAGTCAAATCAAATAGAAAGCAATTACTCAGAAAAGTTCCGGAGTATTCTGAGTATATTGCTATTTTACAAGATCACAGTTAGGGTCAAAATGGAAGTAATACAAGGATTTACAGGATCTACTCCTAGAAAAAATATTTTCTTGGCGTTTTTGGTCATTTAATCAAAAGTGTGATCACCACTGACAAGCGCAAGTAGCATAAGAGAATTTTTACAAGTATTTCATGTATCTGGCCTGAAAAGTATATCCATCACGTTATCTTTAGAAGCTTAGGAAGGTTCAGATTACTATTTACCCTATATGCGATGTAGATATGCATAGAAATTCAGCGCATTTGATGAGGATTTGAATTACTCGTACCTGTGTGTCATTTAAACAATCATGACCCGGAACTAAGCGATTCCCGGAACATGAATCCTTCATTTTCTATTTCTAGTACCTCAAACCGTCCATTCTAAGCATTCTGATAAATCTCAACAAACAAAAAATAAGTTTTTCTCTCATCAATGATACAGATACTTGTTTTCTCACCATACAGTTATGAGTACATGTGACACGGGCGAAAATCCACGTAGTTTTCCATAACAAAGAAAAGAAGACAACATGCAACAGAGCAAACCATGCAGTTATGCAAATCTTTTATTCACAAGCAATTAGAAATCTTGGAAATGTTAAATCACACGACACAGACAAGCCAGAGTTCCCTGGAAAGAAAATCGAATGACAGAGTAGAGATCAACAACTATGGAATCCTTTACATTCTGGATCATCTACAGTGGCAGCGGTGGTACCCAGTATTTTTTATGGCAGTGCACACTAAGTCGGCGCCTATGCCGCTTCCTAAAGCGACAAGAACACAGCGTTCTTACTGGATGTCTGTGCGACATCCTGGAATCCCTACGGCTTCTGACTCTGTGGCAACGTTTATGTGAATAATGGGGTCTCGCTACCCTACGCCTATCAAAAACTGAATCATCATTGGCCCTTTTCCCAAATGACAAACTCTCCTTCCTCCGTAACTCCTCTAAATCATCCTTATCCTTCAGTTCTTTCAGTATATAATCAAAGAAATTACGCTCATATTCGCGCCTTCGCTTTACGCGCCGTTTGTGGCCGTCTATACTGCCGCTACGCTTTGAAAACGCATGACGCCCTTGAATAGTCGTGTTGACCAATCTCAAAGGAGCTACCGTAACTGCTGGTTTTACGCTCGCTACAGTACTGCCCCTGGTGGTGGACGAAGATGAGTTAGTAGGGACTCGAATATGTTGATAAGTAGCGCGATGGCGATTCTCTAAATCACGGCATTTCTGGCTTCCTAGGTGCGTACACAGTATTTCCACTTTGAAATCCAGAGACGATTCTCCAGCACGGTTTATCGCAACGCATGTGTACAGTCCGGCATCAGAAAGCGAAGTGGCCGGGATTTGCAGGCGACGTCCATCGGTTGAGATCTGAAACGATCGCGGACCTTTTCCAGGATCCTGGGATCACTGTCCAATTTTGGCAGCTAGAACTGTCCACAAATGTAGAGTAAGCTAACCTTGACACCAGCAGTGTTGTCTCTTTCGATTGGCCGCCCATCCTTGATCCAGCTGACATCCGAGACTGCGGACGTGGCATCCACGGCGGATCTTATGGGACATGTGATCGACAATGCATCACCCTCTCGTTTCGTATGAGCCTGCGTCTCTGTCGACTCCAGGGCCGGTGGTGCTGGAACAGTATAAAGTCTGGATTCAGCTGGTTCTAAGTTACCTAATTCCAGAAAACCTACTCAAAACTTCCAGATTAAAGTCTTGCTCTACCGATCCCCCTTTGTTCGAGGCAACACAGGTGTATCTCGCTTGGTCTGACGCACGTACGCCTTCAATTCCGAATGTTTGATTGTTCTGAAGAAAACAAATTTACACTAAATTACATTATTTGGCATGGAGTAGAAATCTAATAGAGTACTGTAGCTCGAAGTAATGTAAGAAGTAATCATATCTGTTGCACAGAAACGAACCTGAGCAAAAACAATCCTACTATCGCTGACGTCCACTGGATTTCCGTCTTTTGTCCATGAAACAGTTGGTTGTGGGATTCCTGAGAAATTTTCAGCAGATATTTTTCCTGTCTTCACTACCGTAGTTAGGGTATGTGGTAAATGAGATTCCTATAGTGCACAAGAAGCTTCGTATTATCCAGAAATTACATTCTATCCCAACAACATACCAACAACATTGCAAGCGTTATTAAATCCCCGACGTTATCCCTAACCCCTCATCCAGCTTATAACTCACCGGAAACAGGACACTCCAAATAAATGTTCCTCTCAACGATCGCCAAAGGATTGCCAATGATGTTGGATTTGTCGATTTTGGGAGGGACAAGCACCTAAAATCTTTCTTTTTTCAGCGTCCACAGAAGCGGCTCCAACATTGGGGAAGAAACCTTCAGGATTAGGTCGATATCCGAAGAGCCAGCTTCGTTGCTTGCCTTGCAAGTGTATTTTCCACCATCAGAAAGAGACACGGAGCGGATAGTAAGTTGCTGAATAAAAGACATAATTTATTTAGGGACAGTTGTGTTACAATTGCAGCGAGAACTGGTTCCCAAACAATGTCCACGTCGGATTCTCAAGGATTTTCCTCACAGCGATGGATATCCGAAATCAGAGGGCCCTTTTAAGAAGTGAGAGACGAGGATGGGTACCAGTTCTCGCGCAACCGATCCGAGAACTGAGAAAACCCCTGACTAACCATGGCATCCGGAGAAAGTGCCATGTTTCCAGCCAGATAGAGCGGTTGTTCGCCTCTGTACCAAATAACTTCGGGTTTCGGTTCTGTGGCGACGGCACAGTCAAGCGTGACAGTTTCATGCTCGACCACCTCGTAGACGGATTCACCGGTACGATGGAATTTCGGCGGGGCTGGAAATAGAGATTTTGAAAATTGATAGCTCGCTGGATGTTTTTGAAATTACACGGAACTAATTCGGAATTTTCTCCACCTAAATAGTGGTTTGCTCTCGTTGGTTTGTGAAAATAAAAAAGTCAGAAAGCTAGTGAGCGCCCTACAGCATTAAAACATGTGAAAAGACACTTCTAAGAGCTATCAAATAAGAATGTTAGGTCCTGGATTATCCAGGAAAACAGGAGTCGACATCCAGATACTCCATATATGACACGTTTTAGACTATCCCAGGCAAGAGGAAACGAATTTCTGAAATTTCAATCACTTCCCAAATTATTCCAAATTGAGGGATTCAACTAATTTGTTGACATCGCATTTGCATGTTTCCCTGGATTAAAACGCGGATTTTCTTCGGGACAAAAAATCGAGTGTTTTTCTTCTTTTCCTGTGTAAAAAGAGCATAACTATTAGTACACCATGATTGACTCTCAGGAACAAGAAAAAAGCTAGACCTTCACTCACCAATAACCTCAGACTCGTAGTCTGTGTCGAGTACACCAGCTTCATTAAATGCATGGCAGGTATAACGGCCCTCATCCTCTTTCTGCAACAAAATATTCTTCTCCTGCAGAGAAATACATCCTCATTTGAGGAATCAAACCTTGGCTTGCTCAATCTGAAGATGCTTTCCGTCAATCACCGTAAATCGTGGATCATCGCCAAGAGGAAGTCCTTCCTTGCGCCATTCCACCTGATCATTTTATTATTTATGAAGCAACTCAAGGCTAATTCTACAAATAATGGGCACAAAATCTCACTTTAGGATCAGGATTTCCCAGCACTGGACAGTAGAAGGTCAACGTTTTACCCTGGACAATGTGTGGATTCTGATCAACCGATTCCTCTATGTGTGGAGCAGTGAATACGGACACCTAAGGAATAAGATCTCTATAAAAAAGAACTGCAATAGCCTCAGGACAGTAAGTCTAGCAACAGAAACTAACAGTAAACCCGGCTTCACTTTCTCCAGCCGCATTTTTCGCAACACAGGAGTACGATCCAGCATCCGCTCGTCTCGCCTTCAGGATCATGAGAGTCTCGCCTCGGGGCGACAAAATGAAGTTCGACATGTCTTCGATGGGACGTCCGCCTCGTAGCCATCTTCAATGAGTCAAGAGGTATTTTTAGAATCTTGAGGATTTTAAGAGATAGCGGATTTTCTAGCAATTACTTTATAAAATAGGAAAAGAAGAAGAAAGAAAATAGAAATAGCAGATTCTGTAGCAACGAGTTTACAAAAAAAAGAAAGAAAGAAGAATAGAAATGATAGATTCGCTTTCATTTCAAATCGAAAGAAAGGATAGATGAGCTTATGAGTAATAAGGACAGTATCGAAGCGAAAATGATTCCTCGAGAGAGTAATTCAAAGAATGAGGTGAAATAATGAGTCACATACTTTCCCCAGAAAATGTAAAGGAAACTTCTACCTGACAGTTGGTGCCGGGTGTCCTTCAACTTTACACTCAAGCCTGGCGCGGTCTCCATCAATTACCTGAAATTTGTATGGAATTAGGCATAAGCAGCATTTTCTTCTGATTTCAGGAACTATTAATATACAGAAGTTGGAACAGGTATCCATTCTATAATTGGCTCGCGTATGAAAGAGGGCGGAGCCAGCCAATGAGCATCCTGTTACGAAGTTTTGTAAGCAGAAGCCCTCTAGCACATGGGTTTTAGTGCATTCTCGCTTCTGCAGCCTTCTACGTAGGTGTCAGCGAAGCTTCACAGACAAATCTCATTGCATTTGTCGGGAATTATGAAAAACCGCCAATGCCTAGCGAGCCGCAGCCTTTAAGCACAATGAAATCACACCTCCTGAAGAGATCTTTTTCACCTGAACTTCCGTTTTTATGTCTTTGAATCGCGGCCTGCTGAAGACGTCAACAGCAAAATCGGCCGAGACGGATCCGGCTTCGTTGCGAGCTGTACAAGTGTATCGTCCTGCGTCCGATGCTGTTGCGTGCGGCACTGTCAGACGACCTCCTTGTACTTCTGGAACGAACAAAGATAGATAGCTTAACAAGTCAAGCCAATTTCCTGCTTCCATAAATCCAAGAACTCACCATCCAGAGGCTGACCGTCCTTCTTCCAGGAGATTTGTGGAGGTGGAATTCCTCCGGCAGCGCAGTCGATACTCAATGTGTTGTTCTCTTTAACCTGGATTACTCTCTCGCCATCCTCAATAACGGGAATCACTGGAAGTCCAGAAATTAAGAAAAATTAGGAATCAACGAAAAGTACAACACTTCAGCAATTACTAAAATGGAATAATCCCATAAGGTCACGTCGCTTACCCAAAACATGGAGCTGAGTGCTGGCTCGTTGTTCTCCAGCTCGGTTCATAGCAATACAAGTGTATCTGCAAGGAAAAACATCCAAGAAAAATATGATTTTGCGAGCTTTCCGGAATCCTACATACCTTCCCGCATCTTCCACACTTGCTTCTCGTAAGTGAAGATATCGCAAATTTGTGGAGCTTTGCAGAAGTTCGGATTGGAACAGTTGTCCATTTTTCAACCACTCAACCTTCGGAGGTGGGTTGCCAAACACCTTAAAATATCAGGATAAGGGAAAGGTTAAGCGCTTAGCGTAGATATTCTAGAGAATACGGACTTCACAGCGAATCGTCGCTCCTCTTCCAGCTACCACCTTCATTTCTTCGGATTGCATGAATACTCGTGGTGGGGCTAAATAAGAAAGAATAGAGTTTTTATTATATGATGAGAGTAGACTGATATCCTGGAAAATTTTGACTTATCCCTCAGAACCAGGAAAATATGCTACAGCTGCGTTACAGAATGGATGATAGTTGGGAAGAGAGCAGAGAGAAAAACAACGCGGGAAAGTGTGCAGCAACTAGAGAGGAATAGAGAAGCAGGTCATACGCACTGTTGTCGCGTTTGGAACAGACTAAATTTTTTTTATTTGAAAAATCATGGACAAGTTGACTGTACTCAAGCCAAAGGGGTCGGTTGACAATGCATCTCAGGAGAATCCACGGAATTTTCGTGTTTTTACTACACTATGGAAGATTTACAGATCATCAATATGTCGTCTTCCTGGAATATATAGAGCTTTTCCTAAGTAATTCACTCCTATGACACCGGCGCTTCTCAAATTATTAAGATTTCAAACTGCTTAACTAGTAAATTCTAGTTCCTAAGGTCCGAGAAAAAAGCATCTGAGTGGTCTCATTAAGTTAATGAACAACCACCTGAGTGGTCTTGTGAGACCGAGGAACAATAAGTGGCTTGATGCCCTAGTGTTCTTCTAATTCTAGTGCTCTTCTACGTTGAGAAACGTTGAGAAAAACACATGCTCTTCTCCCAGTGCCCAATAGAAAGATGTTCTTCCATTTGCTCTCAATTTCTGGATCTCAATCCAGCAGATCCATTAAACCGGAGATTGAATCGGAAGCAGAAGTTTTATGGCGAAGCGCATGTTGTTTTACGTTCAAGTCGTAAAGCGTTCATGCTCATTTAATGTTTAGTGTAGTGCGAATCAAGATGCGATTAATGGATTTTTGATGTTCTTGGATCAAACAGCTTCGACCGCACGCATCATTGAGATTACCCAGGGTAAACGTGCTGACAACACGCAAACTCACCCATCTTCAACGCGCTGCCTTTACCCTGGGTAACCACATTGATGCAGTCAGGCCTGTATTTGTTGAAGGATATTATGTGTAAGCGGGATGGAATTCCTGGAAACTTCTTCAGCCACAGCAAAAACATTAACCAAATGATAGAGGTATGAGTGCTAGGATAACCAGAATCAGGAAAAATGATTGGGTAATTTTTACTGCTATAACATCATTTCTATTCTCATATTCTCCTACTTTGTCTCCACAAGTATCAACTACAGGTTTTGACCGCTATGTAAATTTAGAAATAATTTAGGTATTCCTCCTCTGCTTTCTTGCACGAAATTTGAGAAGGAATACAGTATAGTAATACTACAAAAACAGGACTAAAGTATCAAGCTAACGCAATAGCACCATATTCGCGATTGCCTTATCTTTAACGTCTCAAAGACCCAGGAATTTTCTCGGAAAATCACAAAGTTTTTGGGTTCCATGAAAGAGCCGGGCAGTACGAATTTAGTGAGAGACCAGTGTCTCACGTAGTGATCATACATACAGCACTATTCGTTATTGATATTTTTATTTATTTATTTATTTATTATTTATTTATACTTTTATTTATTTATTATTTATTATTTTACGTTATTTTTTGGTAGATCCACGTCTCCTGAATCCGCAATCGCACAAATTTCCTTGCGGTTGCTAATTTAATGGCATAGACAATCGAGCAAAATGTTCTGAAGTTTACTTTTACTACCTACCGATGTGGTAGAATACTATCCACGTATGAACTGTCCCTCAATGAGTGTCTGATTCTCAAGTGGACATCTGTGACGGCTATTACAGTGCGAACTAGCGCATTCTATGCATTTTCCCAATCCCAACGAATCACGGCTTCTCCAGCTGATGAGCAGATTCCTCCTTTAAATGTACTTCTTCGGAGATCATTCGTTACTTTTTAGGAAATTCAGTTCTCGTTGCTCAAATTAAACTAAGAAAATGACAACTTGATTAATTACCTAGGGGACTACTCTATTATCACTCTGAAATATTCTAACAATTCAGCGATGCATACCTATGTATGTATGGCTCATCTAAAATACTTCTGTGACTAATAAAGAAAACATAGTTGAATTGAATAGACAGAAATAGTGACCTCTTCCACTTCTTCTACCGCTGAAACTTAATAGCAGAGGTTATTTCACAAGCTGATGCCTACCTAACCCTATAAAAGTGGCGCACAATGGTAAAAAACCATTACGGTAGTTGTGGTCAGCATATCACAGACTCCCCTCTCCCATCAGATGAAGTTTCACCAATTTTCATAGCGAAAATTCAAGGCAGCACAATGCGGGATTAATGACCATTTCCAGGATGGTTACAAACCACCCATAGTGGCTAAAAAAGAGCTTTATAATAAGTAGACAAGAAATGGCTGCCCATCTGATCAGTTGGCATCAAAGGTCCGCTGCCGCCACTACTCGATCGAACGACCCCACACTGACCCTGCTGATCCAGGATCTTGGACATTCAACTAGTTATATCGTTGCAACGGTTGAGTTTTCCGTGCTACAATCTTCGTAGAATCTTTGGGACACCTTCGCAGCTTCCAAAACGACTGAAATCTCAGACGCGAAAATTTCCGTGGGTGCTGCCTTTAAGTGTAGCGAGTTATCCAGGCAAAAGTGGATACTGTTCATCCGAACGACTTTCCTCCGTCAGCTGCGACAACAAATAGCACAGATCGCAAGGTTTAGCGGATTTTTACTGAAACGCCCCCTTCTGGATGAGCGGGAAGCTTAGAACCTTCCCGCGGACGTTTGTGAATCCCGTCACAGATGGAATAGTGGCGGGATACCCGTCTGACAGTGAGAAAACAAAACAGTTCGCATTGATCCACAATTATTTTCTGGTATCTGGTGTTCACGGAAATTAAATACCCACTTCATAACCACAGATACACGACAAGATATAGGCTTCACCGTGGCATGGCCCACATAAAGCTCGAAAAATGCGCAGGAAAAAAATTGATACTTTGCGCCCCATGCTCAGAGATCTTTAGATATTCCTGTAGAAAGTAAGGCGTGCTTTTTCTTTGTTCAACTCTGACTTTCCAAGCGCCTGACAACAAATCTACAAGAACACATGTAGCAATTGACTTCTGTCAAACTCGTTGCACTGTAAATGCACCTTTCGCTGCTGTTTTGTTTTCCAGAACACATACAGATGGTGCTGTCATGTTGCATTAGGCTAGTGATGGGACATGTCCCAATGAACACAGCTTCAACGATCGCTTGTCGGTGCACAGCATGCACCAAGTCGAATGCTCGATGTTCTCTGTGGGTATTGCATTACGCGACGAATATCAGATACTTCTGTTTTGCTCAACAAAGCTTACATATCCTGAGCTGTTCGCAGTGTTCGGATACGCTGCATTTCTCGGATTAGAGCTCGTTAACCAAATATAACACTGTGAACACCATTCAAAAAGAAAACACTCTCTCCAGAAATATTTCTGGAATGTCCTGGATGAGAAATACTCCCTACATCTCTACACACCACTCAGCGCCAAACTCACCGGTAACTTGCACGTACGTATCAGCTTCCGCTTTTCCTGCCTTGTTCTCCGCCTTGCAGGTGTACCTTCCTTCCTCTTCACTTTGCACGTGATTGAGCACAAGTACACGGCCGTTGTCCACGAACTAAAGGCAAAACGGCACAAATAATTCATGACGCCCTAGGATTTTCCCACCACTCGTATTTTCACAAAATACTTGGGAGAAATTTCTGAAAATCCGAGTGCATCGGAAACGCTCTGGGAGAAACTCTCATGCACTTCCAGGATAATTCCAGAAAGTCACCTGTACATTCTCAGTTTGAAGCAGTGCTTTCCCATCCAACAACCATGTAATTGTTGGTGCAGGCGTGCCATCAACATCGCACGTTAATTCTACGGTCTGATTCAGGATCACATCCACGGAGCGGAATGATGGACCGAGGATTTTTGGAGCCACTGAAATGCTAAGAGTTGTGATTTCCAGGATAATAGAGGGATCTGCAGCTGGATTCCTCACCATTCACAATCGTATCAAAGACGGATTGATCCTCTCCCGCTTCGTTCCGTGCGATGCACGCGTACTGGGCGCTGTCAGATGGCTCCGCATCCATGAGGTAGAGCTTGTCACGGCGTACGGAAATCTGGATGTGCAACTCTTCTGTGGTAAAATCCACCGGACACGCATCTGACTTACCTGGACCTTATCAGAAGTGGTGATGGGAATGCCATTCTTTGTCCAGAAGAACTCTACAGTAGGATCCTAGAAAGTGACCTCAGAAATTTATTTATTCCCTCAGAATCCTATCACAACACCTAGCCGCCAATACTTACATCAATAGGGCATTGTAAGGTCAGCTGATGGCTTTGCTGAACTTCCTTAGGCGCAAAGCGAGTTTCCATTAGCGGAGGTTCTGAAAAGTTAATAAGTTCACCGTTTTTACGCATTATTCAATTCAAAATAATCCCAGGATCTTACTAAGGATCGACACCACAAGGTCTTTCTCAGCACGTCCTGGTTTATTCTCAGCAATGCAGGAATAGCGTCCAGCGTCTTCTGCCTGAAAAATAGCTGGATTCATATCTGGACACTTGGGTGACCTTAATGAGGACGACCTTTGCCTCCTCGATATGGAGTTGCTGCTTGTCATTGATGTATACGCCTGTGTCGTTGAGTCTGTAGCCATTCTGGAACATGGAAAAACCGGCGTTTTTCTTCTTCCCAGTCTATTAGGCTTATTAAAGTACAAGTGGAGTGGGAATTAGGGTCAAGGCTTTGCGTGTGCACAAAAAGCTGCTTCTCTATTCCGAGCACAGCATATACTGAGCGATGCCGACCAGTGCAACTCGGAAAACAAAACTTTTCCGAAACACCAATGGAAATACACGAAGGGTGGGTTCTTCCTGAAGCTATGATAAGCGCAAGGATATAAGATAAGCACCGTTAAAGCTTCTCAGGGAAATTAAACCATATTTAAGTATAAGAATCCTTGGAAAATTGCGAACAAACTGTAGGTTAAGAAAGGGTAGTATATGAATCTTTTTCAGAGTTGGGCTTGTGAGAACTCAACACATTAACCTCTAGCGACTGCACCTAGTACTGCATGCCGCAAAAAAAAAAGCACTCGAAGTCGAGTATTCAATTTCGAATAGGTTGAGGATTCAAATGTCGAAAAATTGAGAGCAATACATCTCTGCAAGTAAGCTAAGAAGGGTTGTATGGCTTCCCTTCGTTTGAATATTGAAATTTCCGAATCAGTTATTAAGAAAATTAATTAGGACCAATCCTAAAACAACTACACTAAACGTTACCTCCTCCTGAATTTCTTGTTCAACGCAGAGTGCCCGATAACCATTAAAAAATTCGATAAAGTGGTTTTATTCTGTTTTTATCCAGGGATCCTGAGATATTTATGTTCTTCCTCGAGCATAATTATTGACGCAGCCATTTTCTTTTAGGGAGAACAAAGGAGCTAAGTGACGTAATTAATTGTGTTCTGCTCGACATCCTTCTGGCTCCTGGATCCACAGAATTCTTTGGCCTAGAAGGATGCTTTGAGCCGGGTAAATTTTAACCTTAAAAGGCGCCTAGTGGGCCCACGAATTGGATTTTTCGTCCAACAGTTAACGCCATAGTCTTGCAATGTCCTGGCCGTCACCGGTCCAAATGAGCCGGCATATGTTTCCTCGACTCCTTATCCTCACATTACTGTGCTCAAACCACATGTGGCACTGTTTTTTGTTGGAAAAATCCAATGAACTCTTCCTGGATTGTGGGATCTATTACTGGATCTGGCTCAGATTATGTAAATCGTAGATGTTTTTTTCTGCTTGCTAGCATACAGCTGTCTATCTTGTTTTATTTGTTAGTCTCGTAGCTCGTATTAATCAATTTTATTACCAGTTGTTTTCCATTTGCTCTACCGCCGAAAATTATGATAATTGAAGGCAGAGAAGGAAGGCGAAGTGGGTGAGTAGTAGGATACTAGGTGTGTACTCGTCCCTCATCGTGCCTCATCGTCCCTCCCTCATCTTGCAGATATTTCCCCGTTGATGATAGTGCAATTCGTGCACAACTATGCACATGGTTTGAAACATTAACACATTATGAATGCGTTAAATTCTGGAAAAAGCGCTGCTTCGGGATGAAGACGAGACGTTCGCCGGCCGGCCGGCTCACTGCCCCCCACCGTTTGGATTATTCACGCTTCTCGACAGCTAAGTGCAAAACTTTGACTTCTCGCGCATGAAATAATCTACAACTTTTAAACAAAAAGTGCACGAAATGCGAATAGAATGCACGTCTGGCGAACGGATGTGCTGCGACACAATAGAAATAAAGGGGACAGCGTTAACGTGCCTCTCCTAGACCTCAGCATGCCCTCGGCAACGTACATACCTCACCGCATCCAGAAAGTCTACGGAGACGAGAGCAGATGAAGTGCTTCTTTCCCGCATTTATGAGCCGTGGCTCGGATGAATTTGCGAATGGCCAAAATAATAACGTGAACGTGAACGTGCACGTACAATGCGCTTTGTTACGTGGCTACGGAGAAATCCACGTTGATGTCATTCCAGCCAAACTTCTCCATAGTACGAATACGTAAAGGAAGCAGTTCACAAGTGCAGGGTGTTGTTATTCCGTGGATAATTACAGGAAGTGATGCCCACTTGAATGCTTCAAACATTGAATCATATTTTCATAAAAAGACAACCAGGACATTAAGGATTAATATATCACGCTGCCAAACATCAAACTATAACTAAATAAGCCAAAAGCGATCCAAACAAATATCCGGAAGGCAACGGAAAAACAACTCAAGGACTCTGGAGCACTCAAGGATAGCACACCAAAATTTCCCTTTTTGTAGTAGACTTTGATGTGTTAAATATCCTGGAAAAGACTGGAGATCAGTGAGCAAAGACTCACAGCGCACAACTGTTCCAGAATTATTTACGCTGTTTTAGGTTTTGTTGAAGAAAAAACAAATCCGCATAGCAGCGACAACTTCAACAATGAACGCTACGAGTGAAATAACATCTTTTGTTGGCGGAATCCGAGAATTTCATGGACAACGAGCAGTTATGACAACAATAACGCCAAAAGTGCGGCGTAATCTTTATAATTTATAAGGAAAAACCTAAATGTACCCTACAAGTCCTGGAATAATGTGTAATATTGAATAATAAGCATATAGTTCAAAGTCACTAACAGCGGATATCAAAAACCAGGATGATTTTAAGAAGTTATAAATAATTCACTTGACTAATTAACTAATTATGGCGCATTTAGTTATAAACTAACAAGTACAACTTGATTTTCAGCGGCTAAAGCTTATTCAAATACATTAATCTATTAATCTATTTCGGGATTTTCCCCCTCAAAGCACTTTTTTTTGACAAATAGTTAACTAAAATTATAAAAATAATTATATGACTAGTTGTTCCCAACATCGGAACAAAAGCACTTGCTAATAACCTTCAAGCGCTTCGCTATCCTTGAAGAAACGCCAATATCCCGAGAGGATAAAATAGTCGGAACAAATTGTGAGGAAATTCCCAATTTACTTAAATTTTCAGGACGATTAGACGCCTGCTCAGTCGAGAGCCAACAGCTGTTAGACATTTCTTGTTAAGGTGTCATTTGAAACACGCACATCACCTCTTCCAGAAGAAGCCCTTACGAGTTACACTCCAGATTCTCATATTTCCGCGAACTCCTCTCCTTGCGCTCGGATTTGCCCTCAACAACTTCCCAGACACGTGCACTAGACTCTTTTCTAACCCGCTTCCAGAAATCCTGCATTGCCAAGAGTCCATGGGCGTGATAAGGTGTGATGATGCTTTCCATCAAATATTATGATTACTCGATAAGTCGGATGAGCATGTTTGCTCCGGGACGGATCGTGGACTCCTTCTCATGAATAGTACATCTCACAGACGTTCGTGTGACATGATTTTCGCCTGACAACGAACTGTTTAAGAAGCACTAGGTGTCCTTCCTTGGTAACGGTGTGAAGGCGCTAACGAGAAGACGTGTATCACATTCTGAATTCGGTATTCAAATGGAATTAGCGTCATTGATGCGAACGCTAACGGCATTTTGTCTGTGCATTCGATGGATTCTCTAATTAGAATATGCATGTAAGCGTCAGAGACGCGGTCGCCGCGTTTATAACGGTATAAACTCGGCCGGAACGGGGCGGCGATCAGTTTCGTCGTGTATGACTCGGATCGAATCCTGGCGTTCTCCGAGACGGAGAGAAACCGGGGCCGAAAGAGAACGAACGACGAAGACGATCGATGCTGCAACAGCTGAGCGGCTCGTAGCGAATTGAGAAGGGCCAGCGGGCCACGTAGGGACAGAGCACCAGGCGGTCACTTGTTTGAAAACACACCGCTCTCGACTATCTGGATGTAATATCGCGTTGTTTGTATTTGGACAAACAAAACACATCACTTATTTATAGGCGGAATCGCAAAACACATGTCGTCCTTCGGCCTGCGGCGCATACACCACGAAAAACATCGCGTCCACATGTGCTTATCGCTAACTTGTAGGTGTTCCGCGTAATTACCAACTCCGACGCAGTGTTGTTATCGCTGCTCGAGTTTGAAATTGCCGCCGGCAACGCGGCAATTGGTAATTCCGGAGTTGTTTCTTAGACGTACACCGTCGCTTGATGGCTCTTGATGTCTAACTACGGGATTAGTTTATCAGAGCAGGATGTCAGACACTCATGCTAATCCAGCATTTCTAAGGACCTATCCAAGAACAGGAAAGTGGAAAAGTCAGTAGGCAGTAAAAGATCCAGGAAAGAATGTTCCTGGAACAGAAGCTCTGGCTCCTAGTTTCATATCCAACCATTTTTTAGGATTAATTCCAGAAATACACCTACTAGTTATCCACAAAATGACATGGGTATCCTGGACCTCGTCATCTTGAGCGCCAAACTTACAGAATGAAGTAAACTTTTCAATGTGAGCATGATAGTTCCGATCCTTTCATTTCGGGATCAACCAACTTTTATTTTTAGTGGTAATCCAAGATTTCTGAGGACCTGTTCAAGAAAAGAAAAGTCACTAACCAATAAAGAATCCAGAGAAGGATGTTCCTTTAACAAAGGCTTTTTACTCACAATTATGAAATTATTCCTGGAAATGGTTGTTTTACATCCAACCATTTCCAGGAATAATTTCAGAAATACACCTGCTAGCTGTCCATAAAATTACATGGATGTCTCGGACCTTTAACTCAAGTTCAGCCATATCTACAAAATGAAGTGAACTTTTTAATGTGAGCATCAGTTTCAAAGCCTTTCATTTCAGGATCAACCAACGTTTATTTTCATGCATGAAAAGCTCCGGCACGAGTAATCCATCAAACTTGGGGAACTCCAAAAAAGCAACGGTAATTGCAGTGCTTAATGTTCATGTGAAGCTTCACAACCTCTTGACGGGGAAAAACGCTGAAGGCGCTTGGAATTAGGAGAGAAGAGCTCTTGATGCCAGTGATTCAAGCGGCAAGAAGTGCTTACAAGGATTCCGAGGTCAGAATCCGGGATAAAACGAGCGATGGCTTTGAGGGTACACGACAGCAAAAGGTCGAATAAGCGCAACTTTCCTCGAAAATTGGGTTGTGAAAGAGTAAGGTAGGTTCCAGTGAGGAGTGTCGCCTGGTTGATCAAGTGGAAACGTTTTTTGTTGATGTTCGGCGCCTTCCGAAGCCGCGTCAACGCTCGGACGCAGCGCTGAGCGCGTCCTTCCGCTGTTTTCCGTCAAGCATCATCAAGAGTCCACAAAGTCTCTGCTGCACATCCCTAATCCACTCCCTTCAAAGAACACGTCTACGAGATGCTGGTCGACGAACGCTGCTATATGCTGAACGCCTGCATTTGTTGCATATATCCGGGGTGGGGCGGGCAAAAGCAGAGGGCGGGATCGCAATGCCCCCACCGCAGTAATTCTGCCCGTGACTATGAAACCGCGCAAACTGTCTGCCCATACCTCACCCTTCGGAATCATTCCACAATCGTCGTCGTTACGGTCGTCGCTGTCGTCGTGGATTTCACGATCCTGGCCGACGATGCGTTTTCCACCCCCGCTAGGCGCCAATTCATCTCGTTACATTTTTACCTACATTTATGTGATACTTATTGCTGGTACTACAAGTGAAACGTGTACAAAAGAAGGCACAATCTGTTCGGAGAACAATGCCAGTGTGTGCAGGAATGGAACGTGAGTCTTGGTTTCTCTTTTCTCACGAAACTGCTTCTATTATCGTGGTTTGCCGAAAACATTGTTACTCTGGATTCGTTTAAAGCCAAACAAAACAGCTAGAAGTTTTCTGGATAGCAGTCGTTTCGCAGTTTTGCTACTTCCCATTTGCTTCTCCTCGTTTCCCAGCCTAAATTGAACTTTTTTCCGCATGTTTGCGTGTCCTCTTTATAAGCTGCTGCTAGTTTCGAACCTCATACAACTCAGTCATCCAGCATTTCCCTCAAATTACTTAACCTTATAGGCCCCTAGGTGCATTGCCGTGTTATGAATTGCTCAATACGTGGAATATTGTTTACCTCACGCAAAAAGGTATTTCATGCATAGTATTGCGTGACACTTACTCGTCTCGAGTTGCTCCCGTCAAAAACAATATGATATCCGCTCGGGGACCCCGCCACTTTTGTGAAAAGTTGCCGGATTTTGTACGGAAGAAGCTATCAAAGTACGTGCCATCGTGCATCCTCACGAAAAGTTCTGTTTCTCCTCGTAAGTGTGTATTTATCAGCGACGGACGCGCGCAGCTCTTCCTCGTACACTATCCGGGCAACTCTTACGGAGCTGTAATGATATTAGTTTTTATTAGCAGTGACGGGGCTTGTCATCAAGATGGATGTTGGAGGCAAGAGAAATGTGCGGCGACAACAGCCAGCAATTACCTTCGTTATTGTTTTGGCTTGCGCCACTTTTTAATCTGCTCGCTTCTGCTTACAAATCTATTTCGGTGTACAAGTCACGCACGCACGCACGCACGCATGCACACATACACGGCCTAGACGAGCCGTCTCTCGAAACAGCTGATCGAGTCAGGGCAAGTCTTCGGCGCTTTGTTGAATATAAACATAAGTTGAAGTTTCCCCTAGCGAATTCTTGACACGTGCTTCCCGCCTCACAAACGCTATCGAACTGAATTTACGATGCCTCAGTGCGGAATGATGCGTGCACGTTTTCGTGCCGTCTCACATGTCTTGTCGAGTGGAGGGTTCCGTAGTGCACGAGTTGTCAACGCCATCGCACAACTCATGATTCATGCCGAAACGCTAATATGCCAATTTCGTGCTTCGGTGCACTGCCATGTCGACTTTGTACTAAATATACGATAATGGGCCAAACGGCCCATTCCTTTGGGAAAAGCCGGATTGTCGGGAGATAATTGATGGTGTCCAACTCGGATTTCGCTTCCATATTTTCTCCGATTATGTATGGAGATGTGAATGGCTAACAACTGCTCGACAACGACGCCTCGTCCGAGTCACTTCGAGCCCCCACACACACACATGACACAGCTCACAGCTCAGACAAGCTCGAGCCGGCAGACGAGCTATGCATTATTTAGCGATCATTTCGTCCATCCATCGTCGTTTGCGATAGTGGGGCGAGATTTTCGGGTCCTCAGGGAGCGGCCGAACTTGCTCAAAATCTTCCCCCTACTTATGGCTTGATGCTCTGTGTAAGTGCTCTTGTGGCATTCATGCCGGCGCACATTTTGCCGGGCCAGCCCGCACGCATTGTCTCACCTAATGCCTAAAAGCCCACTAATTGCCCGTCTTCATGTGTTGGCGATTTACGGATTCGTACGAAGACTACACGACCATTTGCATGCGCTAAAATATGCGGGCATTTTCGCTGCATTCAATTACAACTACTGCCGACGTACTGCCGAGTAAGCAGCATCGACCGACTTGGGGCTTGAACTTCAGCGCTCGGCCGGGGAGAAGTTCTCTCGAGTCGAGAAGGGGAGTCGGGGATTTCCGGGGTGGTGTGAGCCACTCCAGTGACCCCCCATTATGTTGCGTATCGATCTATCCACGAAACTGAAACTCGCCGCCAAACACGAGGATAAAGCACTGAGGGATGCGGCAAGGCCGGAGGCTGTCTCCGGAAGGGAACCAACTCCACCCCACCACCTCAGCAGTTCTCATTCTGTCCTGGATTAATGGGCAAACAAGGCCAAAGACAAACAGCCTTGAGGCTAGCCGTATCATAGGGCAATGCGGGTGCTAATAGCTTCCTCCCAATTTCAACGAGCTCGTTGACTTAAAAGAACGACGCCGTCGCCTGAAGATGGTGTATACGGTCTATATGCTGTGCACCATTAAGCTCTGATTACTGTAGCACATTAAACGTGACTGAAAAAGAGAATGCCCATCGCGATGGCCTCTTGGACTGATGTACAAGCAGCGTTTTTATTTCAGATGCATATCGGCCTGTTCGCTACGAGGTATGAGGGAGTGCCAGTGCGACGCAGAAGAAGACAACTACTGCTATTTGTGTTGTGGGAACGCGGACCATCAATGCCTTCCGGCTCACCACCACAACATCCTGAGGTAATTTCTTAGGGCACAAGGTCATTCTCTTCCATGTTTTAATGTCTTATGTCCATGAGTTTCCGCTCAGTCGCACCTAATTCGGCCCGGCCATACGTGCATAATAGCTTTCGCGTGTGTGTTTGGTGAAATGTATTAACTGCTGAGGTGTGCCGGATGAAATTTCCCTTTCCCCTGCCCGTCTACTTGCTATTATTATTAATTTGGTCCCGAAGCGAGGCGGGAGATGAAGGAAGCCTCTCACGTATTGAATTACTAACCAATTCGAATGCACTGAAGTCGAACCCCACTGGCTGTGGGAAATGAAATCATATAGCATATCGCTGGCCAGCTTGAGGGAGTGTATCTGTCTTTGAGTGCGGGTGTGCGGGGTGTACATGGTTTTTCTCTCTGGCCCCAGGTGTGTCGCGTTCAAGACCAAACCTCATCTATCACCATGGAATTTGAAGCGGCTCAGAGACGGAGGCGACGCTAGAGAGAGCAATCAGAAATTCAGTGCATGTACGCTCGTCAACTCATTAGTTCTGAGCCATCGCACGACGACGGGAGCCATGTAAGGTGAGAGACGAGGTGTTAGGACACACACACACACACGCCAAGCGCCACACACACAGCGCCCACCCCGTCGACTAGGGCACGCAGGTGTTGAAATGCCCAGAGGCAAAACTAATTCGCGAGCTGCTAATGAAATTACACCCAGTAAGCGTGTTCATGCGTACAATGTATCGTGTCATGTCGTACGCATGAATTCGGAAGCGCTGCCTCGTCAGGGGCCAGGCGGTCGCGATCCATGCTGAAGTTGTTTGCCGTTGGTGTCAGAATGTTTCGAGCTTTCCCATGATTTTTCAGGCCAAACGGGGAGCGCTGGGAACGCGAGGCATGCTCTCGATGTCGGATGCACGGCGCAGAGTTGGAGGGGTTGCCTTGCGACGACACGGATTCAGCCAGACTTTGTATCACTGGACGATGTTCGAACTCCGTATGTCATACGCGACAGCCTGGATCATTTTGCGATCGCAAGTAGGTGCCTTCCGTACTTTTTCTGGAAATTCATTTTAAACATCCATAAACATTTGCTTAATCCGAGGGAACTGCCCTAGCCACATATACAAACTCAGTTCACCTTACGTAAGAGGGTTAACGTAGGGGACATTCTGGGCTGGGATTCAAGAAATGATGACCAAGCAAACCAACGATGGTTAGAGTTAAGGGGTGAGGTATAAGACTACGTAATGATAGGAGACGCAGGACGTAAAGTTGGTTTGCTAGCCCGGTTTTGCTTGATTATGAGTTCATGAATCCTATCCCTCAAGACCTGCCATTCATTGGGATGAGGGATGCACGGAATTCCTTCCACTCATCCAAGAACCTATCCATTTTTTCTTCGGAAATCCGGAAGTTAACGTATTCTGGCATCAGGCAAGCTTCTAAGTCCTAAATTTCTGAGCGAATGGCAATGACCGAGTTATAACATGCTGTTTTGCATAAAAAATTTTCTCATATACCGAACTTCCAATTTTCGAGTGTCAAGCCTCCGGTCTTACCGCAGTACTTCCACTATTCCAAGAACCTCTCTACTTTTTCTTCATTCTTGACTTTCTTCCATAACTGGGGGTTTTTTTCTTAGCTAATAGTTCATTTCGACTCCCTTCCAGGGTGGTCAAATAAATAATTTCACCACAAATCTGCAAAAAATCACCACTCCCTGCGGAATCCTACAAATAATCCATACACTCGGCCACATACCCATACTAGTAAATGTGTCCGAGTAACCACATTGTTCAGCTCTCTCTCTTTAATGCCCTTTCCTCTCTATTGACGACGACGGCGACGGCAGTACCTAAGCACAGAAAAAAGGACAATATGCCGGAATTAGAGGCATTGTGTATACAACGTGGCCACATAATTGTTTTATCGCCCCTCAAAATCAAGCAATTTGACGGGGCCGCCCGAAATACGATGGCGTTGGGTGTGTGTGTGTGGAAATAATGCATGGCAAGAACGTGTGCGTGGGAGCGAAAATACGCTATAAGAACACCGAACCACCAAATATCGAAATCCTCGATAATGAAGCGTCTCTACGTCCAGGGATTGACTAGTACTCTCTACTAGTATCGTCTACTAGTATTCATATCAGTTAGCGTCTATTAGTAATTTCAGCACAAAAAACGCTCGTCAGCAAAACATGCAAATTGGGGGGAAATGAGGTTTTCCCGCGGGTTTTGTTGGATTGTGCGAGAACATCGTCCGCAATGCGATTTATGCGACACCATCGCCATAATTAGCGGCATAAGATCCTGACGTTCGATTCTGGACGAGACGAAAAAATCAGCAGAGACAGACGAAACTAGCAGAGCTGTGATGCTGCAAACTTTTGCTGCTCAATGTTCGCATGTTCGCAACGTTACACTGATTCTATTTAAATTGATGCGAAAAACATGCTGCTGGACGAATCCCAGAGGCGAAAATCCGGGGAAACGATTGTAAAATCCAAATGAAACGCCTAGGACGTCAAAATTTTTCGAGGATTCATATGCTTTTTGAGTGCTGAGAATGCTCTCCATAAGTACAGTGGCCTCCCACGATGTTTTTTGTCTTCTGGGGACATAAATCGCTTAGAAACTGTCGTTTTGGACATTGGCGAAATGGGCCATACATCAGAAAGTAACGAGAATTCCCTCTTCATAGCTCCAAAGCATCCTTTGTCATATCCTAACAGTAAAAAGTAGTACTATATCAGCGGAGTTTCTTGCTCGCGACAAAGAAAAGAGAATTTTCTTTTTAAAAAAGATAACTAGTACTCATCGATATAGAATCTTTGAAAAAAAAACGATATTTTTGTCTATAACCACACCAATCCAGTAAATCCACACAAGTACCACTCCGAATATCCATACCATGTACATGAGCTTCTCCTAAACACTACAATCTCTTCAAATTATCCAGAATGGAGAAAATCTGCGTGGATAACACGTGCGAAAATCCGTGTGCACGTTTCGCTCCACATCTGATGGTGTGCGACTGCCCGGCCATCGACCAGGACACCGGATTCGCTTCCGAAGATCGATGTCAGCTGTGCTGTTATGATTTCAATTTGGTGAGTGCGCATATTCTCTCACGCTTCTTTCGCTTCGTCTCCGTTGGATACGCATCTCATCGCATCGCGATTCCACTCGGAATTAGAGTGGACTCGGACGCGCGTATCCATGCTATAAGCAGCTGGAAATGAAGTCTAATCTAAAGCCTCCCGCCTCGTTAAGGACAAACAAAGCTGACTTTTGCACCTGTTATGTATTTTTCAACATAATCTTCCGCAAAAACTTAGTAGACAACATTCTAGTGCACATTACATAGATTTGCCCTCTCAGATACAGGTAAAGTCCTAGCAAGCGCGTCATTGCGAGTTCTTTAGTGAGCATGGAGCCATGCGCCAAATGAAGTTGGAATTGGAATTGAGGATTGAGGATTGGGTATAGAGCCCTCTCTCATCTTAACCAAGCCGGCCCATCAATCTCAAGCGAAACGTGTAATTTAGGGCAAATCTCCCCTCAATAAGCCAGCTCGGGCTCCGCCACGAGCTGATCCGCCTTAGCAGCTTGGAATGGACGCCTCATTAACAGTAGTACTTCCAGAAACCAGCAAATCGACGTTGTCAAAACGCGTATCGCAAGTACAAAGTGATGGATCTGTTCCAGAAACCGATATGGCGGGTAGGTTTAGAGTGTGCAGGCGGCAAAACCTGCAACAAGTACGGTGTTTGCGCTTCGTGCACATTGAAGTATACCGGTCTATTTCTGCTTATTCCGTTGCTACTACGAGTAATCTGATGATGAAGAGCCACTTAGAACCTCTATATGAGCCGGCATTTGATTTATACGCACCTTCATCCATGTGATTGTCGGCTTAGGTGTGCCCGACACGGAGCAGTCGAGTATTAGGGGGCGTCCGATGATAATGGACGGATTCACGTTGGTCATGTCCAAGAAACGTGGCACCTCTGGAAATCACACAACAAACGCTCGTCACTTTTTTTTATCGGCATTCAAAGTGCTTGTCGACTTTCACTCACCCAGTACAGACAGATCAAACGTCTTCCGCGCTTCACCAGCTTCATTACGAGCCACACAGATGTACTTGCCGGCGTCGCTCAATCGAGCGTTGCTCACTTCGACGCGTCGATCCAGGACCTGTAGAGTTCTTAGGAGTTGAAAGAACAGTGGTGGGGTTCATGAACGCTCTTGGATAGACTCTAAGCTTCCCGGTCATCCGGAGTGGATGATTTTCTCGGATAAAAGTTGATGGATTTCTTAGCTAATATCAGTGCTGACCAAAACTGACTAGCGTCCACTTTCTAAGGAAAGGAAAGCGTCAGATGTCCGGGAACGATCATGAGTGGCCCCTACAGATCAAAAAGATTAAGGAGACCACCCACGTTGTTAGACCTACCCCATAAATTCTTAGATTCTTAAAACTAGCGGATGTAACGTTTCCTTCCAGCTGTATCCCAACTATAGGACTAAGCACACCATCCTTGAAAAAGGTTAAGAGGACCACCCACGTTGTTGTACCTACTCTACTACATATTCTTAGTGAAAGGGAATTTGATTTTTTCTGACTGTATCTCAACTTCAGGATTAAGCACTCCATTCGTGAAAAACTTGCGGGAACCACCCACGTTGTTGTACCTTCTCCACTACATATTCTTCGTGACAGGGAATTTAATTTTTTCGACTGTATCTCAACCTCAGGATTAAGCACTCCATTCGTGGAAAAGTTTAGGGGACCACCCACGTTGTTGTATCCACCCCACCAAATCTTCTTAGAACCAGAGAATTTAACGTTTTTTTTTCAAACTGTACCTCAACTGTAGGGCTAAGCACTCCATTCGGTACGGGCTTGCCATCAATAATCCATGAAACGGTTAGATTTCCGGTTCCGGATACCACCCGACAAGTGATACTCATCGTATCTCCAACGATCATGTCCAGCTGTTCGGCGCCTTGGTCAATCACTGGTGGACCTGTGTAATAAATCAAATGCTGGTTCCAGACAAATAATGCCTTCATTCCTGACTTTCTCACTTCTCAGTTGCCTTACATGGGTCTTGCAGAATTCTTCTAAGAGTTCTTCTGTTATATCTACTGCTTCGTGCATACTATGATCAGCTAGATGCGTGCTTGTACGTACCTGTTAGTCGCACGACAAAGTCTCTAGTCGCATTTCCTGCTTTGTTTCTTGCATGACAAGTATATTTGCCAGCGCTCTGCCCATCCACATTCGTGATAACCACCGTCTCTTTCTGGTTGATTATTTTGTACGACTCATCGTCTTCAATAGGAACATCGTCACGAGTCCAACTGATCTGAAATATGCTTTCATCATATACTATATTGTAAAGTTAGGCCATTCTGTGCGCGCAATGCTCAGCGTTATGCAACGTTCATTTAGTTTCAAGGATTCATGTCCATGAGTCCATGAGATGTGTCATTTATCTCCCAGTGATCTCTTCTCATCTGGTCATTATGTATGGTTTTTGTTCTTCTCGATGAGCTCACCCATTTCCGTGACACTAGCCTTCATCGGTGATAACGACGCTCATGCAATTTCTTCCTTTTCACGTTACTATATGGTATAGTTATATGTCATCAATTGCCGGTTTTCATACTAAATGAAGCTATTTGAAGCTATCTATTGTGGCAGAATCCCACAAATTGTCACAGACAACAATGGCGCCATGGAGCAGTCATGGACCTGGTTGCTTACTTCCCATGAATTTCTGGAATACTCCAGCAAATACCCTACGAGACGCGCTGACAGCCGATGGATTTAGTGGGCACAGGGAAAAAAGTGCTAAAAGGCACCTCCGGAAATGGATCACCGTCAACGATGCAGTCAAGGCTCAGACGAGATCCTGGGATGACATTCTGCAGCGATTCCGACGAGCTCAGCTCATTGATGGATGGCGGCACTAAAACCAATCGCTTTGCCGTCGCTCGTGCCCATTATCCTGACAATTTCACATGATTCACGAGGTGTAAACGCTCACCAAGCACTTTCAGATCGAAAGTCTTTCTCGCTTCTCCAGCTGCGTTCCGAACAATGCATGTGTACCTCAAATTGTCGCACAATTACTAACTCTGAACACACTTAAGTGGGACAACTTAAGTACACAGCACAACTTCTAGTAGAATGGCCTGGATTTCTGGATTTTCACGTTAGCAAATACCATAGACCAATTAAGTTAGCAAAAGCAATGCTGTAGATCGTCCCGAAGGAGCTCAGATCCAAGTCCTTGTTAAAGGAGGAAAACAGCCAAACATCACTAGCTATTTAATTCGCCTTGGATTTCCAGGATTAAGCTCGAAGACTCAGGGAATCCCATTCGGCTAATTCATCTATTGAAATAAAGGCTTGGACCGAAGTTGTGCTGTGTCATTCAACAATGATCAAGTGAAACCTTCCAGTATCCGTTGTTCGAGCTGACAGAATGTGAAGACGTCGACCAGATGAGGGAATCTGAAATAGAAATTCGAGACACTTTAAGCTACACGTCATCATTAGACGTCTACGCAGTTTCTAAAGCTATATTTTGAACTAGGCCGGGGAGTTCCATGGAAACAAGTCTACATCTATTAAAAAAACCTAAACACCTACTAAAATCTAAACAAACCGTTGTTCCGCAGCGCTGAAAACAAAGTTTTAATCAGAGAACTGTCGAAAAAGGTCAAACAATAGCTATTATGTTTTCTGGATATCCGGATTGTCTGAGATGCTTGGACAAAGACTGGATCTGGACATGTTCCGAAAGTTCAACACATTTGAAATCACTTGCAACAAGATGAGACTCTTGTGCCTTTTTAGGTACGTATCTAGCTGTTGACTTGTTTCTTAATAAAACTTAATTTTTATTCAAAAGAGCGAGGGCTACTGTGCAAACTTGCGATCAAATTTTGAGTATCCTACAGTTCCAATTTCTAACAAGGTCAACTTTCCAAACGCCAATTTCCAAATTTTTCTTTTAGAAAATTTGGAAAAAAGTTTTTCTTCCAACCCTCATACTTCTATTCATAACCAACCAAGACCGGGGTTCAGTGAACTGATGTCCAGATCCAAATATTAAATCCTACAATAACGCTACTCAGTTCGAGATATATTCCAACACCCAGATTTCTGCCCAGAAAAGCTTGAAAACCTTCCTTAGAAATTTCTCAAGCCAACAGTTACACTATATATGATATGCTTCCTGGAAATCGTTTAAAAAAATTCCAAAGAAAGAGAGAACGACTCAGATCCAGGTAGCCAAAATATTTTAAATGACCTGCAACAACTTTCGCACCCTTAAAAATCGTTCTAATATTTTTTTTTCGCTGAAATCCACCTGAAGGTAAGCTTGAAACAAGGTTTCCGAGCTCTCAATTCTTCTTTCTTTGTCTCTTCATTCAAAGAAACCACTTGTCCGTTCTTTTGAGAGAGAAAAATACTCGATTACACTGATAGTATTACTCGCAGTTGTTTTTCTGCAGACAAAAAATCCACACATGTTCAGGATTTGTATCCTTTGGCCCAATAGTAGTTTTTTCTTAGATGTTATCAGGATTCTGCTCAGCTCCTCGTGTTCGGATTGGTTGTTCAGCACCGCTTCACGCTCAAAAGGCACTGCTAAATAATGAGAATGGGGGAAGTTTGCTCAGAAGTGCGCCGTTTTTGCCCGCTTCAGCAGCGTATTTGCACTTCACAACTGAATGGATTTCTATGGATTTCTAGAAATTACTCGTGGGTAAACAGGTATGCACGGAAACGCTACAAAGTGCTGGTCTACTCGCTAACCTGCAGGTAACTGTCATCTCGTAGCGTTTGTTGTGTGATAGTTTGGCCAGCTTTTTGCCATTCGATGTCCACTGGCGAGTCGGTGTGATTCAACTGGAATAGAAGCTTCTTTTTCAAAAATATCCCGCGTTTTTCATGGAAACTATCCAGAAACCCCACATCGCAGATCAAATCCTGACGGAAATTCTCGATCACTTCCAGCTTCTCGTGCTTACTGCCAAGGATCACCGGAATCGCCACTACTTCCAGGGTCGTTTCCAGATCATCCGAGCCGACAGCGTTTGTCGCAATGCAGGTGTACCTAGAGAAATTCACTTTGTTCTAAGCCACAAGTGTTTCCATTGTCACAAAAGCACACTTTACAGCAAAAACTTCCGGACATAATCGCCTACTCATCCGTTCATCCAGCAAATGCACTATGCTATTGCGCTTCTATTGTCATTCCGAGTTGGCCTATGGCTTCGCCGCCTTTCATCCACCAGAACAGCTGATCGCTTACACATTTCATACTATGAAACTATCATTTGTGCAACTGTATCAACTCAACAACATTACATCGCGGGCAATAAACCCATCCAGGAGTGCTACGGATATTTTAGAGACTGAACGATGGTTGTCATGACATCCTTAGTGAAGTACTGAGTGCAGCAAAGATTTGTGAGTAAAAATCCGCCCACGAATCCAGCAAAACTGATACAAGTTTAGTGGATTGCCCAATCGCATAACGTGCCCGACTGCTAACTACTGACCCACGATCAATCGCAAGTGGTTAACTTGGATGAGTGGGGGTTCTGAGTGCAAAATTCTCTGGCTGTCGATCCCGAGAAGTGCATATCTGTAGGATTCTAGTGAGTTTCTTCAGGAACCTAGTAACCATCCGGATTGGCCAGAAAAATCCGAGTTCGCCAAGCAGTAATTGATATATCCTTGCCCCTCGACCGACACCTGCACCCATTGGAACGAATCACTCAAGCAAAACATATCAATTTCTTTCGGGTAAACTCGTCTACTTTGGCCCATGGGGAAGGAGGCAACTTCAGCGGGGAAATGTATGGATCCCAAGGAAAATCCTCACTTTATTCTTTTATTCTGGAGTAAAATGAAAAATTTTGCAATTTTGCCTGCAAATCATATGCATCGCCAGTATAAACACTACATATAGCACGTAATAAGTGTGAAGAGTGCACGAATATGTATCTCATATCACTACTTCATCCATGCCGAGCTCATAATTTCGCCAATGGAGTGTACGTGATTATTTGTTCTGGATTAAAAAAACCTTATTCAGTGAAACATAAAATCGCATTAAAAACTAAGAAAGAATCCAGTCAAATTCCAGGATAGCAAGCAAACAGGGCGAAACATACAATATCAGACATGATATTTGTTTATTTATTTAATTTCCAATTGATAGTAAGTGGTTGCAGCACCATTTAGGCTTCACATAGGCTCAGCAATAGCTCGTAATAACGTAAGTTATGTAAAGAGCAATAACTATATCCATTGTTGCCAGAATAAGAACTCCAGAACTTTCCAGGAATTATCCACGTCTTTGGCAATCGTGAATGATGTCTTTCACAAAGGAAATTTCCTCTCTTAATATTATCAGCTGCTTGTTGGAGAGGATCGCAACCTGCTGAGCAAATTTATTGCCAATAGAGCAATAAATCCCAACATCTTTTGCAAAAACAGAACAAAGACAACCAGCTGCCCCTTCGAATCTCGGCATTTCTCGTTTCAATTTCTGATTCGCTTGTTTGTTACACAGAGCAATTCGAGTGTGTTCGAGCTCACAATGCCACGAGAATGAAGTGAAAACAATGTCGTCATCATAGCGCATATGCTTTCAAAGAGAAAATGGAAGACTTACTCATCTAATGGCTCATTCACGACTAATGGATGTAGATAGGAAAAAGTGGATATAACCCCAAGCAGCTGTATGTCAATAAAGTAGGGGTAAGACTTCAGTAAAACAGTGGTGGTATGTTCTTGTGGTGCCCACTATACATGTGACCGAAGCGAATATATTCGACGAAGTATTCGAATATTCGAATATTCGAGTAATTCATTCATTCGGCTTTTCAATGGATGGGCATATTCGACTATTCATTCATTCGGGTTGTTCATAATTAACGTTATTCGAATAATTCGCTTATTATTTTACCTAGAGAAAGCTAGTATTCTAACAGTTCGTTCATTCGACTGTCTGAGAAGTGGCAAATTCGAAATATTCGATAGTGGAGGCTAGGAACGAAAACTTCGAAAGCTATAATTGAAATGGTATTGGACCGAATATTCGATTACAATTATTCATTCATTCGGTGATTTCAATAAGTCAGTTATTCGAATGATTCATTCATTCGGGTAGCCGAAAAAGTCCTACGTTCGAATAATTCGTTCATTCGCATATTTTGAAAACACCTTTTTCAAATTATTCAAGTGTTCGAATATTGCAAAAGGCCCCATATTCGAACTATTCGAAATTCGAATATTTCAAATTTTCTATTTTTCGAATTATTCAAAAATCCGAATATTTCAGAAACGTCGAATATTCCTATGTATAGTGCCCACCCACCTTAAACCCACACTTTAGCAATCATGGGCTAAGAAAAGCCTTTCGAAACATCCCGAAAGAGCTGATGACTCTCACTTGCGTTCCTCGAAACATGCCTTCCTGGTGCTTTAGAGAAACATTCGAAACCTTGCGTACGTTATTTTTTGGTTTACAAGTAGCATAAACTGTCATTTATAAACTTCCAGCGGCAGCTTTTTTTTTGTATGAAACGGACAAACGGACAATTAATATTTTACCCATATTTTTGGACCACCCTGTAGACAACTGGAAATTTTTTTTAAAAAAAGCAAAAAACTGAATCAATCGCAATGCTTTCAAAGGACGTAGTACAAAACGTTAAAATAAAATGTCTAATCAACTACATAGGTTGATCCGAAAATCTTGCACTAAATTTAACACTTCTTTCAAACAACCATAACATTATCAATAAATATAATAAATAATAAATATAATAAACAAACATGATAAAAGAATAAATAAATAAATATAATAGAAAATAAATATAATAAACATAATATAACTATCATAACACCTCCCACCACTCGAAAATTCTTTTTGTTCAAGCGTTGGGTATATAAAAGACTGCAGGGCTACTAATGAAATAAGAGGATTGCTTGTCCATACTGGTATATTATTGCACATTGTACTTGATGACAGAATGTAACTTGTACTTGATGATGCCACGTCTTCTTCACGTCTACCTTAAGTAGCGTAATAAATTATTATTATTTTTTATATTGTTCATAGATGCAATCTGATCTATCAATTTTCATAATTGTGAAGTAGTAGAACATCCTCCCACCTTCTATTGCCAAAGAATTTCGTCTCAAGAGCAAGAGATTCTGGATCGAAAAATAAGTGTTGTTGCCAGACTATCCAAGCAACCTATTTTTATTTCTGACAGAATTTCTTACTAAAATTCCTGGAACCACACAGTGAAACCTTGACTTATAGTATATTAGTTTAAAGCTTAAAAATTACGAGTTTATCTGAATTACCTAACCTTTAAGCACAGTAATGACGTTGAGAGAGGTATAGATATTTGTTTATTCTGTCTCTAAGTGCACAAAAATAGCGACGAAATCAAGCCCCACTCGAGAAGCGCCCCTTAATTTATTACGCAATTAAAGTAGGTGTCCTTTATGTTGACAGGGGTCGCGCCCGAATTTCCCCGGGATTACATGGGATCCGTCGCGGATTTTTGGTGAGCCATGGTCTGAACATCATTCACTAATCAGTCCTTGAAATCTATTGGAAGTTACACTCCTAGCCGGATACGTATAGTCCTTCTTACATCTGACACCAAATATTCATAAATAAGACGTTATACTGAATTTCTCCCAGGAGAAGCCCGTTGAACAAACCCGATGTTAGCAAGGGACCACTGAGTCCTTCCATGATGTATCCGACCAATCGCCACAATAAAACAGAAGCAAGGACAACATAAGGGCTCTTTTTCGACAGTTTTTCTCTCGTAAATCACCTGGCTTTGTCTTCCAGCTGCGAGTTGCTGATTTGTAGCTGACGTCCACCATCCAGGAACACATGTCGTGCCGATGGCAGCAGTGTTTGACCATCACGTAACCTAAATGGAAATTAGAACAAGTAAAGGTATCTCTAACATGGATTTATATGGGTTTTCTTCCAGTATTTCCGAATTTCGTGGATTTTGTGAAAATGCATGGGGGAATTTTGCATTAGCGTTCCCCTCTTTTTCCAGAAAAGCTTCTAAACCACCTCTATCAACTCTGTAAAACAGCTTTCGTTCAAACACACCATGTAATAGCCGGAAGGGGAGATCCAGTAGCTGGACAATTTAGTATTGACGGCTTTCCAGCGTTCACTTGTACTCGACGAACAAGGTTTGGACCCTCGAATGATGGAGCCTCTGGAAGGTGACACCAAGTTTTTTCTGCTCTTTTGGGTCCACAATTATCTTATGGGTAACAGCTTACCCAGCAGTTTGACGTTGAAGTCTCGTTTATCTTCACCGGCTGGGTTTTTCGCAACGCAGGTGTACCTGGAAATTGCAAATAGGATGGATTTGCGAGAGGAAAATCCAAAACAACTGAAGTCATTATGAAAATGGGAGCCTTTTCTATCCTGAAAACTGTATAACTGACTCGACCACCCACACTCTCTAAAACAGTATTTTTTTTTGAAGTATGACAGCTCGGGATTTACCTGCAGTTCGTGCATTGATTTCTTCAAGATTGCGGATATTACAACAGTAAATAGAAGAATCCAAGTGAGTAGATAGTGTTTCAGAAGTGAAAAAAATCCTACGTATTCTCTGGAGAGCAGTACAGATCCAGGAATGATAGAAAAAGTTCTGCTTAATATCCTGTTCAACAATCAAAAAGACCCAGACTTCTTAAAACTCTTCAACATCTCAAGAATAAGGGTCATAAGCATTGTGGAAGAATTGTAATCCCGTAACCGTGGGTATGATTACCCATGGGTAGCAGGTGGGTGCAGATAATAGCAGGTGGGTACAGATAACGTCACGTATGGCTAAAAATGTTGACGCCTGTCAGCTAGAGGATAAATTGTGAAGGTTAACACGTTAACCATGGTGGATAAATTCAGTTATGCATCCAAACGTAGAGGAAAACGAGGTAAGGTGACAGTTCCACGGGTGCACATGAAATACAGTACCTTACAGTGAGCATTCCGTTACCTCTACAACTCATCAGAAGTTCTAGAGCTTTCTGTACCTATTCTACACTAATTTTTGCGAAAAAAAAATCCGCTATTCTTTACCTTCCAGCGTCTTCCTTACTCAAACTAAGGAAGTAAAGTTTCTGTCCATTGGCAGAAGTCTTGGTATTTTGTTGCTGACTCAAGGGACGACCAGCCTGCAAATGAGTATGCCCTCGATGAAAACTAAATTAGTTATGGAAATTTCTGGAGAAAATGTAAGACAACAGCGATCCTGCTCAATAATCCTTGCACATATGTACCTTCAGCCATGTTACTGCTGGAGTAGGCTTGCCATGAACGGGACAAGAAATCGTGACAGTTCGTTCTGCGACTTCCTCGATGTCAGATGGGATTCCTTCTTTTTCGATTCGTGGAGGAGCTTAAGATCACTAGGGTATCCAGGAACCGCAAACTACCAACTTTACTGAAAGGAACGTACTCATCACATTCACCAGCACATCCTGCTCAGAAGTTCCTGCTTTATTCGAAGCTTCACAGGTGAATCGTCCAGAATCGTGCTGCTATAAAGAGTTACGGATCTTCGACTGAGTAACTAACAGTACCAATTGGTTACGTACCTTGATTCTAGCAATTTTTATTTCACTTCCAACCATCTGCGCTGACTTAATCACACTGCTAATATTTCCAGGATGCAGAGTCTCTCCATCCTTTTGCCAAGTGATCTTCGGCTCCGGCTTACCCGTCGCTGGACAGGATAACGTGATGGAACTGTCTTCTGTCACGGATCTGAAAAGAATGGCGTCTTCATCGGAAAGCTGGACCTGATACACACTGTTTCTACCTGTTCTTATCCTTATCCAACATAATAATGCTCGGTGGAACAAGTACGACAAGTTTATAGTCGACGCGGGTTTCGCCAGCGTCATTTTTTATTCGACAACTGTATGCTCCTTCGTCTGACAGTGTAACACTAAATAAAACTACTACTACTGCAGTATAGACGAACGAGTTAACGAGTCCTAGGAACAAACTTCTGAACATTGAGTCGTCTATCTCCGTGTCCTCGAGAGAATCTCGGATTATTCGTCGGTACCGGTTTGAAGTCGTATAACCTGAATTTGAGAGAAAAATCGTGCAACCTGAAGGAACTTGCAAAGAATGAGTCACTGAATTCAAGTTTCGATGAAGTGATGAGTTGTCAAATCCAGAGACTGAAAAATGTAATGGCCAGCAAAGTCAAAAGCCAAAAATTCCGGATTACTAGTAAAATTGAGTAGTGGTTGCAATTCTTACAGAGTGTTTGCCTACGGGCTGGAGATTTTAAAAAATATATACGAAAATCAATAGAAAAAAATAATAGATAATAGTAACGTATGTAAGAAAAATCCTCTTAACAAAGCACCGTAAAGGGCGGCAGTGACGGAAAAATGGATACAAAAGATTCCAATGATGAAAGAGAGAGGTTCAGACAGCGCGTTCAGGGTTTCGCTGCGGGACCGCGCCCTGACAGTCTCGAGTAATAATAAATACAAAATTGAAAATAGGTCGAAATTTGTTGAATTACCAATTTTTTACTAACATTTACTAAAGAGAGCACAGCATGAGGGCCAGCTGTGATTGTTTCTCCAGTAAGTAGACAAATTTATTGTCCAGAAAGTAACAATAGCAACAAATGTACTGGCAATCACAGCTACGTAAGTATGTGGATCAGATAAGGATGTCCGCAGGACAATTTTTCTAATTTCCCGCAAAAAAGTAGCTGACAGCGAATTCCAGAGAGATTGGACGAGTTTCCCTCTACCAATTCCGTTACAGGAAAATTCTACACCTACCATGTGACATGTCCCTTGAAATTCTTTTCGGCGATTGGACAACGGAAATGTGCAATGCCGCCTTCGAAAACCTCTACAGTATCTTTGATTCCACGTAGGACCGCAGGACGTGCTGAAAATTTGGATATGCGAATCTGTTCAAAATCTTTGTGGTCTCTCATCACCCTTGTCATTAATGGAGGTTTTTAAAAAGTCGTAGGTTAAGGTAATTAAATAGCAATACAAAAAATCCTTACTAATGATATCCACATCAAAATTGATTTCAGCGCTTCCCACATCATTCTTAGCATGACATGCGTAGGATCCACGATGATCTGGAAGTACCGTACATCATAACTAGTGTACATACATAAATGTTCGCTTCTCGCCACAGCTTACTTGTTTCCGCATGGCTGATCTTGAACTGCTGTCCTTCGGACAGGGTTCTGACGGATTTCAGGCCATTTACAGGTTGTCCATCCTGTAAAAACGAGGCCTTGTCCCGGATTCGCCATGAAACATTATGTAACCTAGCAAACCTTCGTCCAAACGATGACTGGTTTCGGACTTCCTTCTACCTCACAGGGCAACACTAGCGAGTTGTTTTCAATTACTGTGTATTCGCCTCCCTCGTTCAGGATAGTTGGTGGAACTAAAGAGAAGAACAGGTAAGCAAAATCCAACCCTGTATTGCCAGAATAGCTGTACGACGGTGATCCATGGAAGTATTCCTGAAAATCTAGAAGAAAGTAAAGTCGTTCGAACCTTGAACAAGTAACTTGTAGGTCTTTGACGTCTCGCCAGCTTGATTTTTAGCCGTGCATGTGAACGTTCCTTCATCGTTCACTTGTGCAGATGGAATGAACAGATGACGACCTCCGGATAGGATCTGAATAAAGCGTGGACTCTTTTCCAGAAAAATTTAACGACCGGCACGTTCCCACCTGCACGTTCTCCACTCCATTCACTGCAGGGAGTTGGTGTCGGGACCATGATAACTCCACGCCTATTGGATCCTTGATAGGGCATTCCAGGGTAACGGGGCGGGTAATATTAACCTAAATAAGGAGGAGTAGATATAAAGAGGTTGAATCAGATAGAACAGACGGAGGATAGCCAGACCTTCACGACTGTGATCTCGTCGCTGCCGTCCAACTCTGGTTTCTGGATCACTCGCACATTGAACGTCTTCTCCGCTGATCCTGCCTTATTCGACAAACCACAGCGGAATACACCAGCGCTATTACGAGTAACACCACTCATCGCCAGAGTATGGTCTCCATTGAGCAACTGAAGGCAAGAGTACTAGTTAGCAGCTATAACAACGCCACAGCATCGCTGACCAGTACCTGAGCAGTTCTAGGAAGAGAATCGCCATCCTTAGTCCATTGCACACTCGGTTCTGGACTCCCATCGTAGTCACAATCCAGAGTCATCTCAAAGCCTTCCACAACTTCCACGTCCTCTACCAATGATCCTTTGATATGAGGTGCAACTGGAAATACAAAATAAGAGTTCAAATCAGGGTAAGACGCAGCAGATCTTGGGGAACAGTTCTCGCACGACAGCTGGGGACCAGTTCTCGCCTAAGGATCTGTCACAAAAGATGCGAAAATATTACTTTTAAAACAGCATAAGCCAAGAAATTAAGGAAAAATAATTTTAAAAATGGTCCAGAAGGATTGCTCCCCATAAAAGTGGATTCAGATCACTGATCCAGAAAAGGTTGGAGTGCTAATTGTTAGGTGAAGGTAGCGCATGCATAGATCACTTGATTTGGAAAGTCATCAGCGCCGCAAATTAAGCTAGCACCAAGTACTAAAAACTTATGTCACCGAGTAACTTCATGTCGAAATCATGGACAATTGCAGGATTTGAAAAAAAAATGATTCCGTAGACATACCTAGCACAACCACCTCGAAGTCCCTCGCAGCCTCACCAGCACTGTTCTTCGCTATGCAGGTGAAAGTGTCTTCTTGGTCTTTCTGAGCGTTCACTAACATAAGTCTTGTCTTGTCCACAGTGAAAATACCCTCAGATTCCTGAAAAAATCACGTACAACCATCCTTGAACATATCGAAATTCACAGCAAAATGAACGCAGAGGCAACCTCAATGGTTCGTCCTTGTCTTCTCCATGTAATGTCCACGTCTCCTCCGACGACGGGGCATTGTAGCATTGCTGTCTGCCCCTCGGTCACTTCGACTATTGTACGATCACCAGCATCTTTGATGGTGGGTGGTGCAACGCTCTGGAAAGGGTTTCTGGATTTATAGTGGTCTGTAGATATTTCCATGAACACAAATACACAGTTCTTCTCATTCCTGACCAGATACATATGCTGTAAAGCTAAGGTACTCTGCCTAGGAAACTGCAGTCACATCCGACCAATCACGACAGAGCTAGCGTAGAAAAGGCCACGCCCAAATTTTAGTGCCTGCGCCCAAATCACTCGCGTCTACTCCCACTTGGAAGAAGAACAAGCAAGGCTCTGCCCACTCCAATTTGCCATGTATTTCATCCGGAATTTCCTGGACAATAAAGAACTGCGATCGTACCTGCACGAAGAAATCTCTCGCTATTGATCCTGCTTTATTGGAAACTAGACAGGTGAAGCGGTGTGTCGTCATTCCTTGCGAGTCCATTTTGAGGCGCTGTCCATTATCACTAAAAACTTGCATTCTAGAAAAGATACTGCCAGTTTTTTACAAGGCTTCCTTACCTGAATACATTTTCAGTGATCGTCTGACCGTCTTTCCTCCACTCAAGAAGAGGGGTGGGTGCGCCCTTGACTAGACATGCCAAACTCAGCGGTGATCCGCTAATTACTCGTACATTCTGGTCGAACTGTGTTTCAATGAATTCCGGAGGTTCTGGAAGAAATTCATTTGTATAGGAATACATTCATTCAGAAAATATATCATATCAGAATATCGATCCTACTGAGAAATATGTATCAAAATGAACATAAATTTAGGAGGGAGATTTATGTAGCTCGAATCACAGGCTCAGATTCAAGCAATATGGATACTTTGCCGTATTCCAAGAAAAACCAGATTTTATCACCTTTCTACAGATCCAACGACCAAAACTAACCAAGCACAGTCACATGGATGTTCTTGCGACTTTCACCGGCAGAATTACGAACGATACACGTGTAGGTGCCAGCATTCGACGGAAGTGCATCCACTAGAAAAACTCGTTGGCCATCGAAAGGAACCTGGACATTCGGTGGCAACGTCTCCGAGTTGTTCTGGAAATAGATACGCTCAAACAAATGTCGGCTTCCCGTTCAATTATCACGAGAAATCATAGTGTTCGGGCCAATAACACTTGTGGTCTTCTCATACAATACTCAGCTTTCCAGATGAAAAGCTGAGAAACTCCTCAAAACTTCCAGGATTTTTTGGACAACTGCTTTTACTTGCTTTTACTTTTTTTATCTATATATGCGCTATGTGTAAGTCTCTTTCTACTGCTGATTGACAACGCTCTATGAATGTAATAATATATTACTTGTAGCTAGAACATTTGTCTGCGGCTTACAAATTAATAAGAAAATAAAATTGAAAAAAATTGAAAAAACAAACGTCGTACTGTAGAATGAACACAAACAAAAATAAATTAAGATCAGAGTCACGATGATGAGAATACGACACGGTTAAAAGTCATCTCTTGAAGGTTTCAGGATTGTATGAGGAGAAATGTACAAATTTAACAAGTAAAAAAGAGCTATGATAGGATACAAATCCTAGCTAAAGCCACCTAACTCCTAGCTAATGCATGACTATAAGGTTAAACTCATTGTATTTCTACCCAAAAACTCCTGACCGTAGCTCGGAAAGAGTAAAATGCCAGAAATGTTCGAATTTGAACATTCAATTTTAAGTAAGCCGAAATTTCGAGCATTTGAACAAGAAAGCGCAATACATCTCATGAGGAAATGAAGTAGTTATTGTACAGGGGTTTTCATCCTCGAATATTCGAATGTTCAAATCTGTTACCAGACTACTGTTCGAATAAATGAAATTGTTTGGTACTTTTATTATTCTTTATTCTTTACTGTTCATTATTCCTTATTCTTTTATTGATTGAATTTATTTAACCACTAAAATTATTCAAGATGTTACTTTTCAGCATCATCATGTTAATTTTCCAGTTTAGTTCGCATTTGCCCTCTTCCATCCTTCCTCAGACAAACCATCCCCCATTCCTCGCCATCACCTCACCGCCACTTTGAAATCTTGGTACGAAAATCGAATTACGCCCTAAAGTACACTCCAAAATTTGCTGTGTCCTTGTTTTACTGAATCCACATCCTTCAAGGCAGCAGCCATTTCTCCAGGCTATTCGTCGACGACTCAAATAAAAGTCTCATTTAGAATGCACATATTCGCTCTGTCAGGAACGATGTCTGTTTATGCGACGACTGCTGCGTTCGGCTGGAAATTTTCTATTAATTTCTCACCACCGCTTTCCAACAGAACCTCTCATCATTTTCTATCAGCATAAATATTCCAGATTTTCGTCCATATATCAACCCAAGACAGGTTTCACGTGCTAGTAATCCTTCTGTGAGAAGCTCGCCTAATCACGCGTTCTATTGGTTGCCTGTTTTTTTTTTCACATTTTGGTACTGGATTGTTCGATGAAGCTTACATTCATTTGATTTGTGGCCATCTTGTTTGTTATCTAAGTATATAAATAAATAAATAAGCATGGTTTTTAAATGATGAATACTTCAAGATAATTTTTCGAGGAATTTAATTTTGGAACTAGTGCAAGACATGATTTTATAACAAGCATGTACAACTGAAATAAATCTGGATTAGAGCCAAAGTCAATTTTTGCCCACAACATCCAGCAAATCAATTTGAGAAGTCCCTAGTCCACTCTTACAAAAAGTTCTCACATTTTTGCCAAGAAATCCTGTTGCCTTTCCACAGTGATATCATGCTGCGTCAGAAACAGCACTGATTCAGCAAAAACTTGAAAAGAATTCAATATAGCGGAACAATTTCAAAGGAAACCAGTGAGTCACTAGCGATGCCCAGGCAATAATTGGCGAAGGTTTATGCGTAGGTTCTGTAAAACTCCAAAAAATGAAAAGACCCATGGAACTAGAAGAAAATGTACAAATTCTACGGATCTAAACTTCTATGAAAAAAAATCCACTTTTCGACAATCAAAAAAAATTTCAATAATTATATTCTTGTGTGAGTGTTAGCTTACCCTTAAGTGTTGAGAGATTTTTGAAACATTCAAACTTTTGAAAATTACTCGACGAGAAGCCCAGCTAGTTAAAAAGCATCATAACCGTTTCGTCTCTTTTTTCTCTTTTTTTTTCTTAGAAATTTGGTGAAAAAAATTCACCTTCACGAAAGTTTTCCACATTTTGATGTTGAAGAAAGAGGAATGTGAGTTTTTATTCGAGAACTTACCTTTTACCTGAATTAAAAACTTTGAGAAACAGCTGCACGAAAGAGTTCGTGAGTGAGACTAGGAACACAAGTATTATAAAGTATAGTAGTAACAATAAAATATATAGCACAGGCATAGAAAACATATTATAATAACATTAATAAGAAGTGAGAGATTGGTGGGTCCAAAAATTGAGGTAACTACGCTGATTTCTAAACATTTATGTTCACATTCTTTTTAATAAATAATGAGTGGGATTCTAATATCTTTCTCGGATTCCATATCCATTTTCCCATCCAGTTCTCCTCCTAACTCATTTCCGAAGAACTGGTTACCCTCTAAACTCAATTATGTATCACTCAAAACGAAGCTTTCAAGAACCTCCACTTCGGACAATCCATGGCATAGGGCAATTTTCCCTACCTAACTACTGCTTCTATGTAGTACATGTTTATGGATTCATGAAGGAAACCTTACCAGTCGCCATAATGTTGTCGTCCTGTCATCACCAGAGTTGGCTACGTCACATGACAATGTCACAGCTTTTCCGACCACAACCTCAATAGACTCGTCCGATCCAACTTTTGGTGGAGCTGAAAATGAACATAAAACTTTTTTTGCAACGGATAAATTCCATAAACTCTCGTGCGGTCCCAGCGAGGCCCGCTACGCTTTGTGTGAATCAGCTGCTTCATGTCCTACACCCAATTATCCTGCAAATCTGCACTTTTTAGTATTGTCGTTATTGTGTTCCAGGCATGAAGGGAATTTCCTAGATCGTGGATATAGAAAGAGCCATTAAGCCCTTTTTCTATTCTGTTTTTGCTTGGACCTCGGTTGCCGCGACAACAAACGCACATTGATTGCGCCGCCCAGCTGGCTGACCACTGCTTTCCAGCAAGGCTTCCCACTTCACTTCTTTGCCATTTCTTCTGAAAAACACCTCAAACCAATTCGCGCTTCTGTTCCTCCTTTCACTGATGTGTGTACCAACCCTGAATGCCATTCCTGTTTCACGGAATAATCCTAGTGTGCTTTCAGATGAAGCTCGACTTCGATCTCAACAAAAAAGGCGCGCCGGAGCCGGAAGTGAAACAGCCGAATGCGAAAGAAGCAGAAGAACAGGTATGCTCGGAAGTTCTGCAAACTAATGAATGCTGCAAAAAAGCTGCACTTTTCTCGCAAAATAGAGCAGTCCAAATTTCGCAGAACTTGGCCAAATGCCCGAATTCCGGATGAATTCCTCAATCAACACCGCTTTTGCAGCAACGAAGCAGCAGCCCACCGCCAGTGAATGCGAACGAAACCGACTATCCAGTAATTGACAACAACGTGGGGATGAACTGGTATCTCATCGCAAAAATGGGAAACATCCAATTTCTGCTGTCATGTGTAAGTTAATCTATGGAAACGTTGTCATATGTCTTCCAGAAAAAAATTCTGACGTTTCCAGATTGCCTCCGTGTCACTTCTTGCAACAATGAGTATCATCGGCTTCTCGCTGTTGCGTTTTACCTCGTCCGCCTGGACCACCTACCTCATGTCGACAGCCTACATTGCCGTCAGAGCGTAAGAAATACTCATTCTTTCTATAAATTCAACGCTAACAAGTAATCATTGAACGAGCACGTGTCTGATTGGATTTTTGCCGTCCCATTATGAATTGAGAGCACCAGACAAAACAATTCACTCCGGCTCACCAGAGATCACCTACAACCCGTGTGTCACGCGAAAACTGCTCTGGATTTATTCGTTTCCGGAGCAACGAGCTATTAAATGAGGAAATTTGCATTCCAAGTGATAGGATTAGAATCATTACGCATGCAAGCCGCGAAAAAAAATCCCTTACATTTTTAACAGATCCTAGATCCTATCCAGCAAGTAGCTGTGTTCCATGAATAATCACTGCAAGAAAGCAATGGGAAACATGTGGCTAGGATTGAGAACCGTGAGAATGCACCTGGTTCCCAATACGTGTGACTAATGCAAGGAGTAAAGAACCAGTAAACGAATAAAAATCCCGCAAGATATCTAAATGTCTTGCCTTGCTTCCGAGACAGAAGACATTAAAAATAGCTTTCTTACAAACTATTACTACTTCTCAAATATTCAGGGATCTAAGATCCACAAGGGCTTGAAGTTGTGAGAGCGAGGTAGGAGTGAAAGGCCGGGGGTACATTCCTTCTAACAAAAGAGGAAATCCATGAATTGATCGAAAAAAAAGGACTTTCATAGGGATTTCGTGGATATCTTGCAAGTGCACATCTGGCAGCATAATTTTGTGAGAAAAAATCTCAGTTTCTACTGAAAACATGGCGCAGATAGCAGTAAAAAAATCCTTAAGAAGAACTTTTCCAGGGGAAGATGGCGCTCTTACCCACATGTGATCGCTTACTGTGGAATGGTGATGTTCCAGACAGTCATTTACATGAGCAGCCTTTGCTGGGTGGCCTACTCACTCTATGGAGCTGAATACCAGCTTCATACCAGTTTCCGTACAGGTACTGTTTGTATGGAACATTTTTGTGCTCCACATATCCTGAAAAACACCACATCCAGACGCGATGTTCTCCACTGCAAATCCAAATGCCCTCCTCGCTCTCATCGTAGTGGAGATGGTCTCGTTGATGGGCACCGTGTTCACTGGTGTGTTCGGAATGATCGCTTGCTGTCGTGGACTTGGCAAGATGCTCCATCACATGGAACAGCTGATTGTGGTGAGTCCAGATCCAGTCAGACACTCAAATCCCAAACAATCCAGCATTTCCAGGCTGGCCGATACACCGCCCCGGCCCCACACATCACTGTGCGCTCGCTCTAATGTCTGGATTCATTCGATGACGGAGGAGTTGATAAGAAGTTGTTTACCCTCATCGCCGTCGTACGTGTTACCTGTGTCGGTGTTGTGATCCAGAGACGTTCCAGAGTGTATATTATCTTTTTTTTTCGGTACAATCTTGCTTGCTATCGGTAGCAAATGCAAATAGGCGAGCCCACGTAGTCCACGTATAGTTCCACGTTTACACCGAACAATGTATCCATGGTTGCCCAGGGTAAAATCCAGGAGCAACGAACGCTTGTTAAGTACTTCTCCACAGTAGTCCATTAGTTGACTAATTCCCATGCGACCAGACAAGCCGCTAGTGCTTACATGCGTCTTCGACGAACAAATGTACTATAAAAACGAACTCGGCCCGCATTCTTGGCTCGTTCAATCAGCCATCCATTAAGGTTCCTCCAGAACACCACCAACAAATGAACTCACAACAAAACGCGAAATTTAAATGCCCGATGAAATTTGTTGGAGTTTACATTCAAATATCCTTTGTCAGTTGACTTCTGTGCTGACATGAGTCTACTTAAACGTGTTAATGTAAATAATAAAGATCCTTAAACGGTCTGGACAATCCTCTTAATGCTGGTGTGCTGTAGTAAACAAGCACACGCTAATATGCGGAGAAAAAGTGACGAAAGATTGCCAACAATATTAGCAACATGACTCAAGCGGCTTGGAAGATTAAAAGCGAAACATGAGACAGCAAACAATCCTGAAATCTCATGGGGTGTCGTAGGAAGAAATGTTTTCGTCTTATAACGTCATTGGAAAATCCACCACATATATGCTCAAGAGATCCACAACGCTAGACAAAAACCTGGTAAAGCACCTGGATAAGTATAAAAACCGTTAGATAATCCAGGAAACATTCTCAACAGTTCAGCGTTTTTAAAGATGTCAAGGTGGCTATGTGATAAAAAAGCACAAAAAAGGAGTAAAATAGACTTAAACTGTGAATACAGGACGATTTGAGTCCTAGACCGCGGCTAAGATGGATAACCTCTACGGTCCTGGATTCCTTATCCACCTATGGGAGCCCAGAAACTCCAGGGATTTCATTCTGAACTCAGTAGTTGCCTCGGACCCACTCACGTTCCAGGTGGGAGGGCAGATAATGAAAAATATGGGTTCCTTCCGGGAAAAACGGATCATAGCGGAGGTACAGAAGCAAAGGGTTCCTCTTCAGAATCTATTATTTAGTTGAATGATTTAAAAATTATTACTCATCCTACTTCCTGGATCGTCACTGCTCACGAGCATTTACTAGACCACTATTCATTTAAAATACTGGAATTCGTCCAGTTCTGCTTGTATTGCCACTATCTCTCGGTCCGAGTCGAATTTAAGGGCGTAATCCTAGCACCCAAGTCAATAACTCCAGAACAAGCTCAGGTTGTAATTCCTCGTATTTACTCAACAGCCGCGGACTCCGAATTTGATATGCGGACCTTGTGAGCACACAGCTGGCTCGCCTCCGGGATTATAATACTAACCTAGTCGTCTCAGGACATTACATACCCTTGGGAAATGTAGCAGGCGCATACAAACAAGGATAGGTCAGAAATAAGGTTAAGGTCGCGTCTACGCCCACGAGCTGGAGGTGGATTACAAACGGTATTGGACATAATCATTCCTCTAGAAAAAATAAAAAATCATTTGAATACCCCTCATTTTTCTGGAAGTCCCCCTTTTCCTGAAACAAAACAAAAATATGGGAACAGACCACACATGATCCTTCCAAGACCACCCACAGACTCTAGAAAAGCGGTCAGGTAACACCAGATTACAAACGCTCACCTCGAACAATTAGCTCAATGTCGACATCCAGACTTCCAGCCTTATGCTGAGCAACACAGTGGTATGTTCCAGCGTGATCCACGGTACTGTTGTCGATGACTAGCTGAGAACACTGACGTTGAGCTCTGGATCAAGAAAACCAAAGAAAAACCATAGCCACTCACCAAATCACCACTTTCGGACAACTCAATGCCCCTTATATTTTCACCAGGATTCAAAATTCGCCCTCCAACGACCCAGTTAACAGTGGGAGCAGGGTGGCCGCTCACTGGGCAACCCAACTCAACTCGCTGCCCTTCGAACACAGTGACTTTTCGCTTCCATTCGCTCTCGTCAACGTTTAGGGGAACTGAAAAGGGCTATCCTTGGTAGTGTCTCATTTCAGAAATTCGAAATTTTCCAATTAGAATTTACCTATGACTTCAACATCAAACGTCTTGCTGCTTTCTCCTGCCAAGTTACGAGCCACACATTTATACACACCAGCATCTGTGGTACGGGCCTGGAAAAGTTCAGAGAGCTTAGCTTGGATAAGGAGAGATGTAAAAATGACCAGTAGAAGAAAAATAGTTGAAGAAACGCATTATCACAATGGTTAGGGCCGAAAAATTCTGTTCGCAGACCTTAAGGATTATTAGGATATAATTGTAGCCGCAACCACACGCTTCACTTTTTGGACTAATGCGAGGAATTACAATAATTCAAAAGCAAAAAAAAACTCGACAGAACAACTGTGTGAACTTCTAGTTCACAGATGTAACCAAAGAGGAAATTCTCAGAGAAGTCCAAGCTAAGAAGATGCTTCTGGATCTCCAGGCTATGAAGATGCTTCTGGGTAGCTATGGCTATGTTTATTTATCTAATTTATTTATTATTTATGTTGAAGAAAATCAAAATATGCCACAATTTTAAAACAGAAATCCTACGTTGAGGAACATGGAGTGGTATCCATAACAGAGCAACGGAAAGGAACAACCATTTTTACATTGAGCTAGAAGTTTAAAAAAGCTATGAAGGCATCCTGAGATCAAGGGACTCTTACAACATAAGAGTTTGTAGAGCATGCGTGAAGTGGTGGAAAGTTCAGGATAAGAATGGTGAGTTATGCCACTGGGGACAGCTATGAGTTGCTCAGCTAGCGAGTATCCATTAAACAAATAGTTCTAAATCTCAAGTGACACCCACAAAATTTACCCTCTAAAACAATCAATCCAGGATGAGAATTAAAAAAGTTGAAATGAGATACCACCATTTCATGGATTTTGTTGCACTTAGCATTAGGCTAGCAAGAACACCAATATCACGGAGAGGTTAAAAAATGAGTATCATTTAGATCTTTGAGTAACAAGAGTTCTAGAAAAATCCTTCAGTAACAGTAGAAGAAAGGAAATGCACAAGATATTTATTTTAAGACTTCAAGGACTGTAAATCAAAATCATAAATTTAACTGCAGTTTATGAAACAAAAAGAATCACCTTAATAACATGCAACCTTCGCTTGTCCTCGGACAAAATCACATTAGGATCACCGTCCGACATTACAGTGTCGTCCAGGTACCAAGTGATCTGAAAAAGTAACATTTTGTATCTCTAAAAAACAACCAGACGTGACAACTAACCGTTGGAAGCGGCGTACTGAATACAGGACAGTACAGACTGAAAGGCTGATGGATTTTCACGGATTCAAGGACGACGCTGTCCTGATCCGGAATGTCGGGTGGCACTGGAATCAAAGACAAGATAATTTGAACTCTGTGCGGGAGTTGAAGGTATCACGAGGGTGTAACCTTACCAATAACACTGAGTCGGATGACTTTCTCAGTTTTACCAGCTGGATTTGAAGCTTTACAAGTATAAAAAGCGGCATCCTCTTTGTTAACTGACTGTATAATAAGAGTACCACCTGAAGTATTCGTTTATATGTATAGTAAATTGCTTAATGAGGCACTTTGCAAGAATAGCACTACCGTTCACTGATACACCAGGGGTGGATTCTGTAATAGGTACACCACGCCTGGACCACTGAATTTCTGCTGGAGGACTAGCCTCGACATGGCACCGGATTTCCACCTCAAATACTTAAATTAGAAAGGCAGTAACAGTAAAAGACCTTCGTTCTAACTCACTAGATCACCCTCCACAGAAGTGTAGTTGGTAATCGTGGCCGGGAGGATAACAGGTGGTTCTGCAAAATTCAGAAAATTACCAGGAAAAACAGAGCAGCCGGTTTGGCACCAACCTTGCACAACAACGGTGGTAACACGGCTGTCACTTCCAACGGCATTTGTCACTTCACAAGTGTACTGACCACCATGATTCGTCTGAAATACAGTCTAGTAGTTTAGTAATGTGTCACGCAATATAACCTACACGTTTTTAACCACTTGAGGTGTTTTGGCAAGAGAAAAACATCCTAGCCTCACAAGTGATAGCATTTGTCATTGGATTTACCTTGGGTAGATGCAATAGAGCTTGTAAGTTTACCGCTTGTCTGCCATTCATGAACAAACACACATAGAGGTTTTTGGGTAAGATGAGAGGAACATTTCTGTTCAAGACCACTGCTTTCTAATGAAGAATGCAGGCCCAACGCAGACACAGATAATTGAGATTACCCAGGGTAAATGTGCTAACGCATCCAATTTTAACCATTATCTGGCACCCGTTAAGATGTTCACTGACACTTGACTACGCTGATATCCATGGTTGATGATGCCCATAGGTATGAGATTACCCAACGTTCTAATGATGCATCCGGGTCCAGAATGCGTCGTCCAGAAATGCTACGAAGTTGTTCTATAAATCAGATGAAAAACATTGCATTGGTTTACAATTTATTCTTCATTACTAGTACTACACAAATTCCAAATGTCTGTTGCTGAAACTTATGATCAATTTCAAGAGATTTTCACCCTAAAATTCCGCCTGTCTTTGCTTCGTTTTTAATGAGAAACCCTTTCCAACAGCCCCTTCCCTTCACTGTTCCACTCTCTCAAACCGGATGTATCAAGGAGGTAAGAAATGGTAAACGTGCTAACGGATCCAGATCTATCCTTCACCTGGTACCCATTAACATGTTTACCGATAGGTGATGTTGTGTATAACCGCCTGCAACATATGGGTATGGGACTACCCGGCTTTCTATTGAGGTATCCGTGCCTTGAGATAGCCATAGACAGAAGCACATCTCTCTAATTATAAAATTCTGGGAACACTTGTCATTTCTCCTAAAGCAAACGTTGGAAAGCATTCGCTTAAGTTAAAGATGGTCAATGTTCGAAAATTCGATGAAATAGCAGAATTTTCGAGCAAAGATCCTCTGCGCTATTCATCAGATATATGCAGCAGAGTTACCACGGTAATTAGGTTTTAATCAAACTAGGCACTTGTTTAGTTTTAGTTTTAACCCTGCTTACATGTACTTTTATCTAATTTGTATTCATCAGATGTTCAATTTTCTCCAATTTGGAGCACCATTACTCTATTATTCAAATTAGTGCACAAATAAGTATAATAAATATCTACGTAAACGAATCGGAATCACATGCATTCAATTGAGAAAATTTTTAAAAAGAAAATATTCAAAAAATACAACAATATTACCTGTGTGTTCATAATCCGGAGTGTACCAGCAGAGTCGATCATGGTCGTGTCCGTTTCTTCCTGACCAATCTGGAAATAATAGTACCTGGATGATTCACATCGGAATTTCTGGAAGACAGTACAACAGATACGCTACCTGTATACCATCCTTCTTCCATATTCTTTCAGGTTCTGGTGTTCCTCTGGCTTTGCATGGAATTTCCAGAGTCAATCCTTTCACTACATCGATAGTTCCAGGGGTTTCAGAGACGATTTGTGGCTTTTCGTGGACCTGCAACAGATGCTGGAATAATTTTAGGATCCAGAAATCATTCTCAACAAGTAGAAGGTCACAACTATCTCTGGCTCCCGTGGATCCATGATGATATGGATGTCCAGGGAAGTACTCAGAGCCATAAATACAGTGTTACACTAGAGTATCCTAGTTTCAAATAGAAGAAAAAGTTCACCTCCAGACTGTATGTAATGGAGTCGTCTCCAGCAAGGTTGGACACAAGACAGGTATAATGTCCAGTGTTATCCAGCTGAACCGATGGTAGGATCAGCTCTCCTTCCTCCGTAACCTCATGCTATAACAAATAAAATTTACCAGCTGAAAAGGCAGGATTGTATCCAGAAATTAGCATACATGTATGGCAATCGTATCCATGTTCTGGCCCTCATAGCTCCATATCCGTATTGGTGGCGGAATAGCACGAGCTGGACACGGAAGCGACACCGTCTCATTAACAAGTACAATCTTGCTGACTGTCTGGAAGTTTTCAGGATATTTAGCTGGATCAATCTGTGGTCTGGATGCAATCCGCTAACCTGGCCACTGCCGTCGATAATCGGGGCGGTGTGTACGGTTAGAGTGACCACTCTTTCATCTTCTCCAGCTTCATTTGAGGCGACACACTTCAGTTGACCTCTGGAAAGGGATGAGCATATCCCTTTCTGGATAGGTTATGTGTGAAAAGACTTAAAGTCCTGAAAACCTGCCTATGGATCTCCTCTGCATCTTCAATCGTTAGTGCGCCATTCTCATCCACGTAACCACCTTCGAACGGTTCACCATTCAAATACCTACAATAACGTCTTCCAGAAGAAGTAGGTAATATTGTCAATTCCTACTCCTGCTGCAAATCAAACCATTTGATCTCCGGCATAGGATCCATGTATACATCGCAAGGAATGGTCACAGGAGTGCCCTGGATGAGGTTGAACGAGCTTTGGCCAGGCGATATCACAGGAACTGCGATGACGCTTACGTAAGTTGACTGGAACAAGTATGGATTGAAAATTTTCAGGAGTAGGACGAACAAGGATGAGTTGACGCTTATATTCAATTTGGACAACACTCAAAGTATACTAATTTCCTAAAACAGGAGCAAAATTCATAAAATCTCCGGAAAAAAGGATCTGAAAATTCCTGGGTCCGACCATTGTACGTGAAATAATTCAAGGATTGGATGGATATGGAAGAGAAGCTCACGTTTTCATTTAATTTGGGCGGCATTCAAGGCATAATTACTTCCTCAGATATAAGTAAAATCCATAAAATCCCGGGGAAAAATACCTACACCGACGTAAATGTCCTCGGTCAGATAACCATACGTAGAATAATTCAAGGATTGGATGGATATGGATGAGAATTTGACGCTTCTGTTTAATTTAGATGACATTCAAAGAATACAGAATTTCTCAAACATGAGTAAAATCCACAAAATCTCAGGAAAGAAATATATAAAAAGTCACAGGCCAAATAAGTAACTGTAGATAATTTTAATACATCTGCCAAAATCGTTGTTTTCCGAGGCCCAAAAGCTACCTACTAGTACAATATCCTGAAATTTTAGATATTCTACCTGCTCGCTTTCTCCAGCCGGGTTCATCGCCGTACAAGTATACGTTCCTGCACTGGCTTTGTCTGCGTTGATGATGACAAGAGTATTATCCTGCTGCAAATATTCCGATCTCCCACATGACTTCTGATAATCCAGTATCCGGAATTTTCCTCCTACCTCCAAAACGGTAACGTACATATCATAGCTCATACCGTGATAGTGTAATCCTTAGAATTGACACTGATAGGTCTGCCATCAAGACTCCAAGTGACCGCCGGGGTTGGAGTGCCTCGTACCCGACAAGGCAATTCCATGCTCTGTCCCTCACGCACACTCAACTCAGCTGGTGGTTCATGTTCATCCACAATGAACTCTGGCTTCTCTGAACACGTACGAACATGCACACAACAGACGTCTCACAGTTGGGGTAAGGGTATTGCACGCTTTGTGTGATTCAGAGTTGTGCGGAGGTGGCGGGGGCGGGGGACGGAGCTGTTAGCCGCCAGTACACCAGGAGGTGGTTACGGTAGCGTACGGTATGTTCGCCAATGAGGACGGTGGTTTCATCTTTATCACACGAAGCATGCAATCATGCTTACAGAGGGATTGAATGAGCGACAATGGCAACATACTGATTAGCTGCACATTCACATTTAGTGTTGCATTGCCTGCTGGTGAGATCGCTGCACACGTGTATCGGCCCTCATCTGCTGGATTGCCGTTCCGGAGAAGGAGTGAGGAGCCGCCGCCTTCGATCTAGAAGAAATAGAGTACTTGTTCGTATATTTATTTATTTATTTATTTATTTAAACACACTCATTGGTGTATTAACAAATGAAAGCTTTACAAAAAACTACAAATTCTTCAAGCATTCTCAAAATCTTTTGACAGGATGACGTTTTTTTTTTTGGTAGAATTTGGCCATGATGGACAAAAGGGCATTTAACCTCCGATGTGGGGGAAAAGCAGACCAAAGGTTTAAAAAATGGAAGAGAAAACCAAGGGAATCTGGAAATGTTTAGAGGAAAACTGAATAAAATAAATAGGCTAGAAGATAAGATGAGATGGACTTTCCATTTTGCATGAGAAAGACCTACAATGATTGACGAACTGGGCTCGACGGGCACACCATCCTTGAACCACTTGATATCCGGTTTTGGTGTTCCAAGCACAACAACACAAGAAAGACGAAGATCTTCTCCTTCGATCAGCTGTTCTTCCGGAGGCACGTGGCCAAGTACAGGAGAAACTGCGGATAGAAGTAATGAGGTCTTCCTCTCGGAGTAACGCACATATCAGAACGAGGGGGAGCTCTTACCTAATCCGATAATCATCACCATAGTGGTCTTGGACTGTTGTCCATATTCATTCTTGGCAATGCAGGTGAATCTCGTCTGATCCTCGAGCTGAGCGTCTGAAAGGGATTGGAATCAGGCAAAGTGTGGCAAAATTTATGGGGAATTCAAAAACTAACTCATAATGAGCAGATTCCCGTCAGGTAGTACAGTATATCGGGAATGGTCGATGTTTTCCAGTGGAACTCCATCCCTCTGCCAGCTGATCGTCGGTGGTGGATGGCCGATGGCTCGGCATTGGAGCGTAGCCTGTAGTGACCCAAACTTTTCAAAAGTAGCATGGATCGCAGAAAAAATATAAAAAATAGAACATGCATTATGAATATCAAGTAAAGTACAAAATAAAGGAATAAATATGTAATTAGTGAAGAATCGACAAAAAAAAACCTGTCTCTCTATGTTCACTCGTACTGTTTCCGGTGATGGAACAATCGAGGGCATGCCTGAATGCATAACTTGCGAAAATGAAGACCACCTCGGAGAGACCACCCCAGAGAAACGCTAAATACCTACTTCCAACATCAACTTTCACAACACCAATGTCCCTTCCGGCAATATTTTCGGCAACACAGGAGTAGGAACCAGCATCGGTGTCTTGTGCACCCTGAAACAATCCTCATAGCTCCTTCCCGGTATTCCAGGGAGCTTCCAGACTCACCACCTAAGAAGAAAAAACTTACAGCTATACTCAGGTGAGCTCCATTGATTGTCATATACTCATTACTGTTTTGCAATAGCTCCCGACCATTCCGGAACCATTGAATCTTTGGCTGAGGAGTTCCTTCCAGAATCTGAATGGATCAATCCTCGAGAAGAGCTCCGAAACAACTTTAGTAATGCTGTAACGTACTATACAGTCGAAAGATATGCTGTCTCCCCTTCCAATCATGGTCTTGCTTTGTTTCAGCTCAACGCGAGGTGCAACTTAAATAGAAATAAAAAATAAGAAGGCTCAGTGAAAACAAAGGAGAAACAAGGACAAAATCCTGGAAAACTTCAGGAGTATTACTTCCAGAATCGACCTACCTGCCACATAAACAGTAGCTGAGTCGGCATGAGTTCCGGCTGCCGAAACGGCACGACATTCATAGACGCCGACATCTCTCGGTGAAGGATCTCGCACAATGAGGTCATCTATAAGGAAACATCAATGCATGGAAGAGGTTACCCTGAGGACACTCGACGCAGTAGAAAACGTACTTTTGAAAGTAATGTAATACTTGTGATCCGGATGGATTCGACGGCCGTTGTAGAACCAATGAGGCTGCGGTTTTGGATCACCATCCACGTAGCAGGAGATGTTGAATGCCGTTCGAGGAACAAAGTAAAGAGTAGTCGGAGATACCGCAGCTCGTGGGAGCTCGAGAACCTGCAAGGTATGGATTACTGCTTCAACTTCTGTCCATAGGTACAGAGAGACCTAAAAGTACTACTCAGTAAAGAATGAGGAGCGCAGCCTTCAGCTGCACTTTTTCGGGATACAAGAGCGGAAAAGAGTGCGCTTCTGCCGGTAGCCTTCCTGGTTACCCTTCAGAATAAAATAGCTGTTGGTAAACGACTGTGAAACCACAAGTCGCGATGCAAGGATCAAGTAAAGGAGAAGTTCTCCACAATGGATACCGGAGGAATTAAATGTACAAAAGTCAAAATATTCAAAAATAGCAATAAGCAGTAGGGAAATTCCACGATGAAAATGCAGTAAATGAGAGTAAATGAGAACTTTCCTGCCCACCCACAGGGCGGATTGTAACAAAACTCCATGAATCTGAGCTTTCCACTTACAAAGTTCAAGCCAACGGAAAGATTAAAAGTTTCCTGAAAAGAGGGATAGGAGGCTTGATTATCTTGGAGCATAGATGGGACCTTTGTGAGTGAGCGAGGCGGCGGCGGCTCCTGCCATTCCACAACAAGTATCCTTACAAAAATCCCAATACTACTTCCAGCATAAATCTAGCTGTATGCGAGATGAATCACACTACTGCTGAAATTTTTGTTTAACTCCGTTAGAGCTACAGATGAAATTGAAGAATATGGTCGAAATAGGTTATGCATATATTATATTATTTACCTCCTAAGATAGCACTAATGGCATACACAAAATCTGAAGACATTCTGGTGGTCCCGTTCTGTGAATTGGAAATGAAAGGTTGAAAATGAATATTACTGATGAAACATATTTCTAAATTTGCTTCATGGATCCCAAGATTCAAGGATCTAGCAAGTAATACTGTGTACAGAACGTTGGAGCAAGCCAATAAACGAACATGGAAGAAAAATACATAAGTTGTAAAACAAGATGAGCTGTAGCAAGCAGTTGTGCCTGACTAGTTATTGTTTTGTTATCGACAGGCAGAAGGCAAATGATCGATCTATCAGGTAGGTCAGATAGGTCGTAGTGTGAGCGCTGAGAAAAGTAGCATTCAAGGCCTTGGATTAGAATCTTGAGCAGTTATCCGGAGCCATTCAAACTTCTGATGCTTCATAAACAGGCAATCTTTTCCAAGGAGGAGGGGGGGGGGGCAAAACTACGGGGAAGAAGTACCTTTGTGTTCCCTAACTTTTCCAGAAAACTATTTGATTATTCTTATAGCTCCTTTCAAAATACTGCCTCACAATAGGCATTTTTAGGATTACTTAAGCCATCATTTCATCGAGGTTCTACGGCAGTTTACTCACAAAAAGTTACGAACAGATTAAAACCAGGATGATGGCCAAAGATCCCCTTTCATAGTCATGGTGTGCCATAAAATCCTGAATGGTTGATGTGCCCCAACTGGTAGATGTGGCTTAACACTTCAAAGGTTTCTGCTCCAGGAAGCAGTGGACGCAATCGGATCGGTCGGCTGGGTGAAACGGCAAGAAAAGGCGCGGTTGAAACGGGAAAAACCAAAAAGAATTTTTGGCAGCAGGGTTTACGTCAAATTTTGTGTCTTGGATTATTACCCCTCATGAAACATGATTATTCATTCCTCTTTCGTTGGACAGGTTGGCGTATCAGTGAATTCTTCAGAAACTTAGAGGGAAACCAGGACTACATCTAGAGAGTGTCTTACGGCTTCGAAGATAGATGTTTGACACGGTTCCAAAGGTAAAGATATGCTATTCACATAGAATTACTACAACACCATTCTATCCTTCAATATTTGCATTACTCCTCCGTACATTTCAAGATATTCAATAGATCTCGTCCATTCCGCTAAAGCAAATGCTGGAATATGGAGACTCCATCCAGAATTTTTTTTCAATTGCGAAGATACCACTGCTTCGAAAGAAGGCGATGTCACCAGTTGAGAATGAAACAGTTAAAGTGAAGAGGGCAAGGAAACTCAAGAAAGTCGGAAACAGCTATGTGAAATACATAACAAACCTTGAGTAGCGTGCTTTGACTAGTCATTCCACCGGTGTTGCGAGCCTGACACTCGTAAGCGCCAGCGTCAGCTCGAGAAGTTTGGTGGATTCGAAGCGTACCATTCGGATAAACCATCTGAAAACAATGGATTTCGAAAAGGTATTTTATAATGCAGTAGTTAGAAAGAGAAAGATAGGTAAGCAGATAGACAGGCAGACAGGCAGACAAACACATAGACAGAGAAACAGACAGACGAACAGATAAACAGAGAGACAAACAGAGAAAAAAGGGCAAGTACTCACTGTATTTACGCCATTCAATACGGTTACTCCATAACGCAGCCATCTGATCTCTACTTTGCTGGAGGATTGAGTCTGGCAGTGAAGGAATGCTGGATGACCAAGCGGTGTGGAGGTGTTGGTTAGTCCAGTAATTAGAGGAGGTGATTCTGAAAATCACTCGAACAGAAGATACGAAAACAACGGTACAAAGTTGCAGAATACCATGAACTAGCCATAAATAACAGATTTCCGGAATACAAGATTTCTATTAGTTCAGTTTGATGAAATATAGGAGGTAAGCCGTGTTTACAACAAAAAAAAAACCAAAATTTTTCACTCAGGAACGGAAAAGAAACGTGAACTTCCAGGACGAAAGCATCATGACTACGATTTTAAGAATTCCAAGAAGCCGACTCTCTATAGAAATCCAGAATCAGGCCAGGAATCCGAGCCCTAGGTCGGTATAACAAGTTAAATTTCAGCCATGCATAAATAAATACTGACGAGAACAGAAGCTTGCGCAGAAGGTGAAAAAAGTGGTGGGACGACTATTGAAAAATGTCTTACGATGAAAAAAAACTGATTAGCAGGTTACTGGTTTGGTATCCAGTGATTTTCTTATGGTAAAAAGACTCGAGACAAGCAAGGAATAGCCCTGTCACCTGCACCTTTCCCCAAATATGGAAATGCTTCCAAGCTCGGATACCTTGATCAGCGATCATGTGCCATATTCTACCCTTATTTTGAAGCATATTCATATTAGGACGTCTTTGGAAGCGTCTATACCTCTAGCTTGCTCAGAAGAAAATGCGTAGGAAAGTAAAAAAAAAGAGAGAGGAAATATGAAAGGCCACATATGAACCTCCAAAATGGCCAGGATCTCGAGAAACTTTGTATTGTGGTGCCCCTAACCTGGCATTACCCTACCTACGCATTTACACACGTACCTATTCCGCTCAATGTCGCTTACCTCGGGTATCCAGGAATGTCTTCACAGTGTGATTTCCGTTTTCGCTGACAACGACGCAGAAATATTCTCCACGATCTCTCAAAGTGACTTCTGGCAGAGTCCAAATGGCAGTGTCGGTCATTCTGTAATACCAAAGTTACGTCCTGAGCAATTTCGACACATATGTATTCTTTCAAAAATTTTCCTCCAATTTGTGAGAAATTCAGGAAAAAAAGATGAGCTTGGCCACATACTGATAGAAGAGAGGTCCTCCGATACGCTCGCTGCCTTTCATCCAGTACAGTGTGAATGGAGATGCGCTTTCAATTGTACAGGTGAGGTTAGCATCCTGAAAAAAGAGACAGCATGTGTGAATCTTCATACCTTGTTTTCTATTAACTACAACGGTTAGTACTGCTGAAAAGTTCACAAACGCTCCATAGACTGATTCTAGGTTGAGTAATGTCCCTCTTTCCCATTGCTTCACTGGATTTAATGAGCAGAAGCAAAAGCAGAACTTGTTATGGAAAACCAAGTCAAAGGTGAGAAGGAGAGTTAAACAGTCTATTCCAATTCTTGAGCTGATCCTGGAAAATTGTTCAACTGCAGGGAGAATATGTCTAAGGAAAAAAAAAGGAATGTGTACGTGATGGTCGAAGCCATAACAAGGTCTCCTGAGGTAGCTTGACTATCAAAATCCGGAAAAAGTGGTAGTTCGATAATGCTGGGTAACTTTTGCGAAAAAAAAAAACAACAACAAGGTAGGATTCGTGAGCATTTCCGGCAATGCGCTAACTAACCCATAAATACAGGATAGGAGAGTTCATCAACAAAAAAATGGCGAATTTTCCCAGGATTTTATGACGAGTACGAGCGTTAGCGGCAATAAAAAAGAAACAATTTTATCCTGGAAACTGGTCAAATCATGAATACGGAAGCCGCTAAAGAACCTCATGAACCCCTTCACAGATAAAATTCAACATCAAGACAGAAATAGTTATGATTGATGGACCCATAATGTCCTGAAGAAACTAGGAAGGATACTTTGGAAAGATTGAGTGATCAAGGAGTTAGAAATTCTGGGAAATTCTGGATTTGATTGTGAACTAACCGTTGTAGCAAATGCAGTCGTCGTCGGATTCATGTATGCACGTGGTCCTCCGACGTTCACACTTCCAATAGCTGTAGGAGCGATTCGTTGGAACTCGTAATCCTAGAAAAACTGTCCTATTGCCAAGAAATTCTGGATTATTCAACTGCGTCGTACTCACATCCTCATCAACACCCTTGACTCGTACGAAGAACAGTCCCTTAGGAGGAACAAAGGGTCCAACGAAATACATCTGAGGGTTGTTTCGATGAGGAGAAGCTGCGTTCGTGTACAAAGTGTTGCCTGTAATCAAATGGCACTAAAAAACGAGTTATCTAATTTTCTGGAGCATCTCGGTACCAAAGTAATCCAGCAATGAAATCTCGCTAGTAGTTCCTGGAGGTATTAGACCCGTCATATTCACCAGCAGATACGTGTTCTGGTTTGAAACTGGTCGTGGCCGTGCCTAGAATAAATTACTCTATTTGGTCTCCTGAAAATTTTTAGTGACATTCGTGGACAATTACCAGCTCAATACGATCCAGAGGCCTTGTGGCGAATCCATACTTGAAGTCGATTGTACCATGTCCAAAAATTCGAATAGTATGTTTAAGTCGTGAGTTTGTGATGACCTAAGAAATCCCCATGTTGAGGAACATCATCACTATCCATGGCATCCACAAAAGTACAACCTGCCACGTTCCAGGCTGTGGATCCTTGAGCCGAATCAGCTTGACATTTTTGAGATCAATGGTCCCTCCCTCTTTGCTGTAGACATTCTTGTCGACTGGTCGTCCTGAAACGCGTTTTTCATACTAAGTGAAAATCCAATCCCTTGTCAAATATGATTGATAGCACTAGCTTCGTGAAATACGACCGTGTCATCCTAGAAAACCCGGATATGAAGAAAATCAATCGATACAAAAAGGGCAGTTGTAGCAAAAATCACTGAGACGTCTCCTCATTCACATCAAGGGCTGTGCCGGCAGCGAAGACTTGTGCCACGTGTCATTTTTTCCACCTTTTACACACTTTCTTACGGATGTTTTTTAAAAGCAGCACGAAAACTTCGAATAGTACTCCTCTGAAGTACAGTGACGTAATAGTGCATCCTTGAATTTTTGCTGGATTCCTGGATGCTTCACATGCCGAAAAAGAGAAGATTCTCTGTACGAGTGAACTTATAAGCGTGAATTTAAGCTGGAGAGAAACTTCGGATCTTTGATCATCCCATGAAAATATTTTGGTCAATTATCCAGGAGAAGTGCTGTCTCTTAAGAGTTCGGATTCCCTTAAATAAATGAAAAACCTTAATTCAATTTTGGCTATACTAAATGGTCGGGGTTGTGCATTGATATCTGAAGTTGATTTTTAAATATTCGAACTTTCGAATAATCAAAAATTTACGAACAATTCAACCATTTCATGACCTTAATTGTTAACTTTTCGAATAATTCGATCATTGCAATGGTAAAAACTTCGAATCTCCGAATAATCGCTTGGATGTATTGTTTGAATACCCATGTCTAGTTGAGATTCACAGTTTGCAAATTGATAATAATAAACAAATCTATGAACTATGAAAATTTGGAAATTGATAATAGCAAATAAATCTATCAACTATAAAAAAATCGTTCAGATGATAAAAAGAGTGACTATGTAGTTACTTTTGGTGATTAAATATGTAAAATTGTAGTAATTTTCCCCAAAATAGCTCTTGCTCCTCTTCCTTCGAAGTATAAAGTTCATATGTTCACAGCAACTGTTTTTTTTCTTCACCAGGATACGGGGAAAGGGCTGCTACAGGTTGGAAGGGACCATATGTTAGGGCTTTTGGGGGTTTTTCAAAATTAGGCAAAGAAAAAACCCTGAATCCAACAAGTCCGACTCTCCAAAAGTAACTTCCGACCACTTTCCACTCATCAAACTAATGAAGTGACCTGATGGATCCTTAAGTGTGATATCCAGAACATCCTCATCGTCTTTATCACCGGATAATGAGAGCGTCAGTTCAGTCATGTGCTCGTCAACTGGCACATTTCGCACCACTGTGCCGCCGCGTTCACGAACCTCGTACAGCACGTGCACCTATTAATGAATGCTCTTATGATTGTTCTGGAATCATCGATTTATACCAACCTTCTTCTGTTTTACAGCGTGTCGCACGTATTCCAGCACTGTTGAGACATCACTTTTTTCCAGATGGAACACCTGAACGAAATTTTTGCAACAGATCGAGAAACCCTGCCCACTTGTCCTTTTACCTGTCCAAAAGAAGCCGCTGCAATCTTTTCGTATACGCGAAATCCAGGATGCGTCCGATTTCCACAATCACCAGTCATCACGAAAACTACCTTAATAGAGATCATGATAAACTTCAGGAATTTTATGCACGAATACCTTCAGGAGTGTTAACACTCAGGATTAATTCTCAGGTGAATAAAATTTCAAAAGAAGTTATACTTGTAGGTTTTTAGAGAATACACAATACCTTTTCCAAAAAAAAAAGCCCAAAATTTGGAAAAAAAATCTTACAGAGCTCTGTTTTTCCTGGATCATATTTAAGACCGTATCCTCAAGGTCGTAGTCCTTTGATCGTGCATCAGTGAAGACGTAGATGAATGATGAAGGCAGAGAGATTTCCAGAGCTTTCTGGATACCTACAACAGGAATAAGTTTTAAAGAAAATATGCTAAGAAGGTTCCGTTGATGAAATAGGAACATTATTTTCCAAAACTCCTTCGTTTTTTTAATATTATTCGAAGTTCATCCGATTCAATCCTGGAAAGCTGCTTCGAAGTATGGAAGTATTCTAAAATTCGTTAAATGAGCATGAGATCCTCCTCTGCAAGAGTGCAATCGGATCGGATGTGTCATCACTTCTTCCAAAGTCCACACGACATAAAACAACACAGTGCTTAGCGGACCACCCACGGCGAAAACGCTGGGCTAGATGACACAGTAGATTGAAGCAACTGTCTACGTCTAGGAATTAGCAACAAACGCGGATTTTGCCCAAGGAACATTCGCCGTTTCTCCCTTACTAAGTTGTAAACTCATCGTTATTCTTTCTTCAAAATATCAAGCCTATCTATTAACTTCTCTAATCCGAGAAGCTGCGACGGCCAGCTGTCCGACCAGTTTACATCGACAACTTTCGAGCTATCTGAATACTCGAAGAAGTATCGCGTTTCAATGCCCGATGCCGCCCTCGAACGGTCTTACATCACAGCACACGCCAACCTTCTAGATAACTTGTATTCCAAGATGAAATCCATGTATCCTGGACCATTTATGGCTTCGCACAATTTCATAGCCCACGTTGGCGCGACGCGCGTCACCTCCGAACTGTGACGACTATTCACCGTCACAATTAGATCGCGACATATGAATCTTTGAAATTGCCGACGCTGATCCTGAAAAATCATGGATAATGCAACTCTTACCGGTGAGAGTTTTCTCCGGACAGTCTCCACCACCATGGACGTAGACCTTTCCCAATTGACGCATAAAGTAGGCGGCATCGGTGGTGTTGATGATCTCGCCCAAATCTGGAAGCGAACGGATTTATCGCGGAAAAGCTTTCTGGAAAATCTTTGTATCCACAAATTTTGCTAATTTCGTGGTCCCAAACTTTAGTAGTTCATTTTCTGCCGTGCAATCAAATGATTAACGCACATAAATCAAGCTCTCGAAGCGAGCCGACAGTGTAACTGAGAAAGCGCTGTGATTAGCGGAAATTGGCAGCTATGACTAATCCGAAGAACTTTGAGGAATCTCATAAAAGCTAAGTTTAACCCATTAGTACAATGTGTGGGCTAAGAGTAGCAACTAAAAGGCTTGTCTAGTCAGATTCGTCAGCATCTCTATGCTTATCGCTGTACGAATCCACGACTCCAGGATTACCAGCAACTCAGTTGTCCTCTTTTTTGATCTTTTGCTTTGAGAAACATTCTTACGCCTAATGGTCGATCACTGTTGTTGCACATTTTCACACTATTTGATGGATTAAGCAGCAGAAAGAGTGATTGATACGTATGGGTTCGGTGCGGTGAGCGGATGCTGTGAAACACGGATCGAAAGAGTTCGTTTGGAACCGCAACATGATGCCCAGGAAAATTATGGCTAAAGACGAAAAAAATCAGGACAATTTTTAGGAAAAGAAAGGCCGGTTCACAATGAGAAGCAGAAGAGGGGTGTTGAAAGACAAGAGGAATGATGAGGAATAAGGAAAGTTTCCGGATTGATCCTGTAAAAATTCGTAGCAAAGGGCGAACAGAAGAACGACAGTACCAGACTTTTTTTATCTGAGAGTAAATTTACAGCGAATTATGTCCGCAGAAAATGGATACCACCGGAATTTGAGCTGAACGCGGGTATAACGCTATGGATATTTTCCAAGAAATTTCCAGGAAGAGAATAAAATAATAGTAGCAACCCATTCTCGAAGATGAAGCTCTAATGCTACGCTAGTTTTATGGATTATTCCACAATCAACAAAAATATCAACGAAATAGCAACAGAATGAGAATTTTAAGGAGAACCCACCAAAGAATTAGGACCAAACTTACATGGATCATGGAAAGGTACCATGATGTAGTTGTAAATGAGTTTCTCCCTCTGTTGCATCACAGTCTGGAAGATTTTTCTGGCACCTTCTCGAACCTGCACCAGATCGTCGAACATAGATCCAGTGATATCAAAAACGAATGTGAGCGAGCTTTTTCCAGCTGTGTCATCTACCGGCAGAGCTGGCTGATCCGTGGATGCAGCTCCACCAGCGCATGCTGCCAGACACAGCAGCAGCCGAAGTGGTAACATGCACCTAAAAGCGGGACTTTACCAGTGGTGGTATGCCCTAATTCCACAATAAATTCGACTTTTCGTGAGGTGAGCATGAAAGTAAAGTGTAACACAATACCAGTACACAGAGAAAACATGTGAGGCTCAAGGAACGACTAGATTAGTGACGGGATGCGGCCTAAAAGCCGCAATGGACCTGCGGATTTCAAAAACTGCTCCCGACTGAGAGATGCTGCGCGCAGCACAAATGTCTCATTAATAACTTTGGATGCGATGCCAGAGGTAGGTGTGACTCGCATCGATCCGGAGTGATCGCCAATCAGGCTTGACACGCTGCTCAGGCTGGGAATAGGCCCGTTTTTTCAAGGATTCTCTGGACAACGGCCATACACTGCTCTCAGTTGATGTTGTGTGTTGACAAAGGAGGTTACCGGTACGACAACAAAATGATGAGAGACAGACAGGACTAGCAAGACAAAGTTCAACCGCTGTCTGCAGGGAGGAATGAGGGAAATCTCCAGTGCATTGCAGAAAAATCCTCGTTGCACAAGCACAAGCAGTGCCACTGAACATAGTGAGAAAATGAAGGAGTAGCTTAGAATGGGGCTGACAGGAGATGAAAAATAATTCCAAATGCAACTGGAGAAGGGGATGCACCCGAGCCGGAGAGGTTCTGGATTGGTCACTCATTCCCTCTCACTCACTCTCTCTGTCATTCTCTCTCCATCTCGGTGGGCGGAGAGGTGTGACGACTGCCTGAACACCGCGAACAACAGAACCACACATCGTTCTGAACTTTTCCTAAGGAATCATGTACAATCGAAAGAGAACAAAACGAGAAATTATGTAAAACTTCGAGAAATAGTAAATAATCCACGAAAAATGTGTGGGAAACCGACGCAATTTCCAAGCTGACTTATGTACTATGCCTGGAGTCGTATTACGGAAGAGATTCCTCCGGATCACCTTTGAGTTTGCTAAAGTACAACTGCAGTACAACTTAGATGTCAAAAATAACCTGAGATTCTCAACTCCAGTTCTATTGCCAAAACCGAGAGTTTCACGAGCGATCTATGAACTTTCCTAGGACCTGATCAAGAAACATCTTCAATTCCGGATAGGATTCCGTGATTACTATATAGTTTTCGGTGAAAAGCAAAATAAATGGCACAACCTCGCCATATGAAGAAAAATCGCCAGGATAGCCGATACGACTATGCGTATCGTGTACAAAGCTATGTATGAAATTTCATATGAAGGCACCAATCCCTCAACAAAACATTACAGTTGTAACTGAGATTTAAAAAATGGCTATATGTTTCAATATTATGTATGTATGTTACTGCGCTTCCACTTTTCGAAAGTTTTTTATATTCCAGACTATGATGGAAGCTTTAGGAAGAGACACGAAATCTATGAGGAACCTGTGAAGTATGTAATTTTTAGTATCTCCTGCTTGATTCAACCGCTACACGAGAGATTCTAGGATGAGGTTGAACAGTGGCCGAATTCATGAAAGTGTAATGAACACCTTTAATTTTCTCTGCTTTTAGGCGTTACTTAAGCTATCGATACTTAAACAATCGCATAAGCACGGTCGGCAGCAATAAAGTATTATAAAGGAAACTTGTGGTGATCATTTTAAACCGTCTCTTTCGTCCATTTCCTATTCTTCCTCGTTAAGGTTCGGACGAAAAGGAGATACTCATTTTTTGGGGGAAAAACTCGCAACCCAACCTACGAGATTCCTGAGAAATAATGTGTACTCTGTTTGAGAGGTTCCCCTCAGTCAAATACGATAGGTTATGACAAAAACAGTGACTTATATAGCATTTTGCCCGAGAAACACGCCCAGTACGGAAGAACGAGTAGTTGAGAGCCTTCCCAAGGACGTTGATGAATCCCTTAACTGGAAATTCTTACCCGTTTGTATTGACAAAGATAATATTTGTTGGTGAAGATTGAAATTTCTACAGTCCGTATAATGCTACGGTAACTTCTGACCTATAACCTCAGGCCTTACGTTCTTCAGGATTTCAAAGCTTGATTTTGCAAGTGGATAAGATGAATCTAAGCGTTGCGAGATTCATGAAGCGACGACTGTCTAGGCAAAAGTAAATTTGCGGCTTGGTTTTTAGAGCTTAAGTTTGAATCGTATGTACAGAAGTTCAATCGCTACACATATAACGACATTTCAATGGCCACATAGAATTTTACAAGCTCTTCATATTTGTATTATTTGGAAAGAGCGCGGCAAGCGAGACAAAAGTTTAGGATAACAGAACAATCACAAACTTATTTCCGTGCTATTAGTTGCTGCTTGCTCACTTATTCTTACTAGCTTTCATTTTAAATAATGATTGATGTCAAATCCGAGGCATGCAACCAGGAAATTTCAAAAAAATCGAGCGAAAATAGAGCAATTAGAAATTTTCTACCAATTACAAAAACTTTCACTCCGGACACCTTCTGGCGCACCAACAACGACGGTATTCGCATATGTACAGTCTAAAACTCTCTCAACCTCCTCAGCATGGATTCATGAACATCCAATAAAAACCAAAGTTATAAATACGCTTCCCCCTTGTCCAGAAAAGACGAGCTTCCTGGACAAAATTTTCTGTGGTTTCAAAGCTCTCTGATTCGTTTTGATTCCTGGCTGTGACGAAGCTCTCGAATAAATGGACCACTTTCTGTCTGAGAAAGTCATCCAGGCATAGTGTGTGGATATGTAGGTCAGCATCGTTCCGGGAACGTTCGCAAAGCCGGGCACAGAAGGTCGGATTCAAAGATTTGATAAATTTCCGCCCTCAAAATTACTTGCGACCACTTTCTTGAACGACTCATCCAAGAAGAATATTATAACTTGGTCACAGCCTTCCCCGGAAAGTTCACAAATTCATTTTAGTACTACAGAACCGCGCTGGTATCGATCCTGATGCTGTACAGTGATATTCCGTCAATTTCACTGACAGAAGCGTGAGTTATCGGCACTTTGCACGGGGTTTTTCGTGAAAACATGGTCACGATCCCTAAGAAAAACCACAGCAAATGATATAACTCCCTTGCGGTGAGTCATCAGTGCAAGCAATGGGATTCCACAACATCCCTAAAAACTACGATCGGCGCTTTTGAATACCGTTTCCACTGATTGTCGCGATAAGCAAGACTACTGTGACTACAGAGTAACAAGAAACTATGGAACGGATTTGGAGTTCTTTCTAACTTTCCAGCGAAATAATGTCACTGAACATATCAAAAGTTGAACTCTACGGAAGCACAGGTCGATGTTAATCGTTCCTTTGCGATATAGAGGTCTAATAAATAAATAAATAAAACATATCAAGACAAATATGTTTGCACACTAGAGGACGGTCCTTAGAATGGTCACAATTTTCCTAATCGCCCTCTCTCATTCTTCTCGAGGAGTCATCAACAGTTTTGGAAATTTTCCTCATGAAGCACATGCATCATTTCTCGAAAACTGTAAGAATGTAGGAGCAATTCAAATCAAGACAAGACATCAGATGGGTAGGTTTTTTTGCCATATAGCATCAAATCCCTTTCCATGGTTCGATGCAAAGATGGCAATGTAGAAGTAAGAGAGTTTAGAGGCCAAATACACATCCAAAACATCTTATTCTAATGGCAGATGCGATCCAGAATAGGGTTACATTGACCATCATGTGATACGGGTTCAAGGTGCAACTTGTCCAATTTTTCGCCCAGATTTTCTGTCAATATTGCTCTCAAAGGAAAACCATACATAAAGACCTTCAAAAGATACGTTATTTCAAGGAAGCTAGTTATTTCGCAACCTGTTTCCAAAGTTATCTTGGCCTACAGCGATTGATATTCGTGCTCTTGTTGCACGTTCAAATACGTGATTCTGTTGCCTTAAGAAAGGATATGAGGTAGTTCAGAGCTTCTTACCTACAAACATCAAAAAATTTACTCTTCACTTCGAGGTTTCTAAATGCCAGAGCTTATTGGAGCTGACGTTGGGTACTTTCGCCGTCAGACTTGCAAAAAGGTTGGATCCGAAAAACCATGTTTACAGCTAATACATGCAAACTAAATAATGAATTATTGGGATCTATTAAAGGCAGCATTAACAGAAATGTTTACGCTTGGGATTTTGTCGTGTTTTGGAGCTATGAGAGACAAGGAACCCGTATTCAATGGTGATATTGCGCGAAGCAACCGAGAAATCCAAGGAATAAGGGTGCATTTTCCATATATTTGAATGTGGTAAGTGTCTCCCTTGAACTTTTGTCAATTTCGCCATGACAGGAGAATGCAACGCTTCGCTCAGTTGGCCGGAAGCGACCGGATTTGCGTAATCTGGCGCGTCGTAGGGCCTGTGTGCTCATATAAAGCCTGGTTCACAATTGCGACTAAAGTGCCTCCACAGGTAGGTCATCATTTCTCCTCTTCGTTCCATATTTGTCGCAGCGCTTTCCTTCCTCGGCATTTTTACTTGTAAGTGAAACTCTTGAAGGGTGCTTCCTTCAGCCAAAAAGCTTATCGTAGCTATAGAAAACAATTTGGGAATTTTCGTGACAAACTATATTCCCACATGTTTTTATACTTCTATAGCGTCAAAATCTATTCGACATCGAAGGAAAGAAACGAGTTCCACTCTTGCAACCTCTACAAGCCCATTCTTACCTCCACTTCGTCGGAATCGTACTCTTTCGTCGTATTGGGTGTAAGCGCAGAACAAGTGCCTTAGCTAACGCGCAATCGTGGAAGTTCAAAAATTCATCGGTTTGGGTAACTACCAATTAGTTGCAAATTAATAATTGGTGCATCCAACGTACTAGGAAGCTCAATGGAGGGGTATGTTCATGGAATAGAGTGCAGGAACATAAGAAAGGAACAAATTGCAGAAAAAAAATGCAAAATAAATAAAGTCGAGATAACCTGCCTCGAAGTAGAGCATGGGAATGATACAAAAATGATAGAGAGGCAGTGGGAATACTACTTTAACAATACAAACAAGTATGGGTTGTCTCACATGAGAAAGTATTTGAAGCATAAAAACGAGGAGGAAAGAAACACTATTCTGCTTCTGATAGTGCCCCTACAAAGGTATAGAGATGCAAGAATTCATTGAGAAGGAAGTTTCAATTTCAGTAGGAAGGTCAGAGACATTTCAAAGGAGTTTTGAGGAATGAGGAACAATGCAGAATCAAAAACGGCACGAAGAATAAGCTGAAAACTCTTACAAGTCAGTTGAGCTTTTTGCGGGACTTATTGATTTTTTCGATCAATAAACTTGCGACGATCTAGTTGTGAAATTTTCGAAGAAGACGCTTATGATGGAATGGAATCAAGTGGCAGAGTGGGAAATTCCATACCTTTGAAAGACCTGTGGAAAATATAATGTAGGACAGTAGTGCCGTTTTGGTACTAGTTTGGGTCCTGATGCGATCGCTTGTGTTGCGACTCAACTAAACTTGTCGATAAGCATACCCCAACAATTTCATGCAAATTTCTAGCAATAATAGCAGAGTATTCCTCCTCGACCATTCCTGAACTATGGATCCCATCAAGGTACTAACCTGTGGGCAAATAACTGCTTACGCCTCATGGCCCTTGCGAGCGGCCGCGGCGCGGTTGAGACCTCGGTGTTTGACATGAGCTGGCGATGAGATTTTTCTTGCGCTAACCGTTGCACAAAATGAACATCCTACTGCTGGTTCTCGTGGATTCTCGAGTGATGGCAAAGTCTTGCACGGCCATGGCGCAGACGCTCGCATACTGTCTGTTCCAAAAATCAGAGCAATTCAATGTGTGTTTACTTAATTACACAGCTTGCATTTTATCACACGTCAAATCATGGAAATTGGCGCTATCAGTCGACGATCGATAGCTGGAAGCGCGCCAAAACATGTCTCGTCTATAGCAACGTGGCGAGACTCACCTCATCTTGGCGGACGGCCAAGTGGCAAGATTCGTGAAAAAGACAGTAGGTCCAGTAGAGTAGCACAGTGCGCGTCGATGGCGGTGCGTCTTTTCGAACACGGGAAGCTCGTAAGAGTCGCCGTCGTCGCGACAAATCAAAGTTTTCGTGACAAATTTCATCATATTCGGAATTATTTCATCATATTCAGTATATAAGAAAGCTAACTAACTATCATGAAAACACCCTAGTTTGTTGTTGTGACTAGGATTTCAGTCCGGCGCGGCGCGGTTGCGCTGCGTGCTCCTAGGGTCCGCAAAAGATGCATCGCCATCGATGCGCGCTGTAGCTGCTCATCCCATGTGCAATTAAAGCAAAGGCAGCACCCACGAAAATCTTCACGTTTAGGATCTGATACGATTTCGAGATAATAAGTGGAATAGAACTCTCAAAGGTGAGATAGCGCGCAATTTTTTGAATGTGCGCCGCTTAACGTTGGGTGGTCCCACCGCCTGAATGTCATGCACGCTTGTGCAAGTGACTGAACCTGCGTAAACTGGTGTCTTGTCACTCAAATTGATCACTTTGACCAATGATTTGTATTTTCTACACACTGGAGTGGGGTCCGTGATAATTTTACTATGTGAAGAGAGGAATAGTAGCAGAACCGCAGGATGTGAGATCAGATGTTCATGCTGTCATTCTGCTTAGGTATTTCTGAAAATTTGTTTGAGTACAGTAGTATAAAAAATCTCGACTTTCAGTCATTACTATGCATGTAGGCGGGTAGAATGAATGAAATAATTTTGAATGTGAAGAATGAGTGGAAAGGGAATGATGTAATGAAAGGTATAATGCAGCTGATAGAGCTTAACTAATAGATGAGTACTTCATAACAAAAGTAGGGAACCATAAGGCAAATTCAAAAAAAAACTTGTACAATGAAAGCTATTCAGGGAAGATGACGCTTAGTACACTCTAGGTATACTCAGCGGCACGTGTTTCTTCATGTTGCCAAGAAATTCTTTAGATTTGTTCGTCAGATATCTTCAGAGCATGAAAAGAATCAATGCTTCATATAGCCCTGAATAGATTCTGGTTTTGAATCCATAACTGATATTGTGAGTTCTTAATCACAACAAAACGCTTGATCGTTCATTAGCAAAGATTTATTATTCACAAATTAATAAGGCGCGTCCAGAACTACGGTGACAGAAGTAAATTCGTATTTTAAAAAGATTTTAATGCGATTTGAGGTCATCTTCAGTCATTCACAGATTTATGTCTATTAATGGACATGAAATCTGTATAAGTTAACATTAGATTTCGAATTGTTCTCCATAAGCCGCTAGGCTTGCATTTAGTTGATTTAGTTGATTTCGTTGAGCACGTGGCACAAAGGGAAAATTCTCGAACACACTTTGACCCTTTTGAGGTAAAATACTAATTCATTTCACGCCTCAATGAGGAACAGAGGAAGAATTTCCTTCGAAGACTGATCGAACCAACCGACTCAATGAATTGAATTCCGCTGAATTTGAGTATAACTGCCAGAAACAATGAAATCTTCGGGTATATATAACTCTGCTTCAACCAGTTTGAGGCTATACACTTCTTTTTATCAGGATTTGTTAGTAACTTCTTGTCCCTCTCAGTTTATAAAAGGGTTAGTAACCAGCCGCACAAAGAAAGCTAGTCTGATACCGAAACAACACCACAGCAGAGTAGGTGATGGATTTTGTGACGCGATGGATAGAAGCCATCCAGAAATTTTTCAGTTTTATGGATGACACATTGAATGTGTAAGACTAGAACAAACGTTCACATAGCTCACAATCAGTCAGCTTTGAGAGAAATCGTCCTGTGAACCTTGAAGACTAATTCGTTTCTGTACTGGATCTGAAGCTCTAATTTTGACAGTGAGGCTACTCACCAGGAATGGATAGAAGTGCAGGCATCCACGTTATCCTTTTCGGGTTTCTTCATGAAAATTTTTTAAAAGAGGCCAAAGTCTACGGCTTGGCTGAGCCAACAACCAGTTAGCTATCATGCACTGTGATTTTTACAGGTAAAACTGCCACTAATATGGAATTTTCCGAACCGTGTGAGATTTGTGAGGAAACTGCCTGTAAACAACAATGGTGGAGAATCTTGGCAGCTTTATTCAAGTGAAGTTATTAGTAACTCCAACTTTCTTTATCGATTTGTCCTCTTCTAATCCTGGTTGCTCTGTATGGTTCTTCCTTCTTTTGCACCTTGTGGGACATACCAAATAAAAATGAAATGGACACTTCCTGAAAATTGAATGGAATTATCCGTTTTTCTAGCCCTCTCCACATAGGAAATTTCCTGAGGATTGAATAGAAATTTCTATCTATCTAGCTCTTTCCATATACTTTGTTTCGGAGCGGTTTTGTTCCACATCTCGTTGTAGCTCAAGAGGATAATGCTCGACTACTGAGATCCACAAATGCGTCATGTATCATAGATGTCCAAGCCAAATTTCATGGAGGTAATAGTGGTCCCGAATACAAGGCAAAACAGAAACAAAGACCAGGAATTAACATGAACACTTGCTCCTTATATACGTAAAATTGAAATGATTTTTTTTTCGAATCCAGTGGAGGTAAATTCTTCCTTGTCTCGTAAAAATTTGAGAAACAGCCGCTGTTTAGTAGCTGAATCATTGCTGAAACACCTTTGTAGAGAAATCATGGTTTAAAAGATATTGAGAAACCTCTTGCACATATTGTCATCACTTTATTCACAGAAGAAAAGAAAAAGAAATCAAACATCATCGGCACATAATTAAAATCTACTTCATGCAGGAATTTGACGTCATCTAGCGAAGAACCGTAGTAGCTACTATGGAGATTATCTTCACATAATAAACGAGATCAATTCAAGACAAAATAAACAACAAAACGACCGTAATTTATTTATCTGAGGTTAATACCAAAAAAAAAATTCATGCTTCACGAAACACATGCACCAAAATCGCGTTATTTTCGCATGGATTTTATCCTGTAAAGGCTTTGTAACTGTTTTCTGTGGCTTCTTCTCGTTCAATTTCTGTTCAGTTTTCCTCGACGATCACGTGCTGTTTTATCAGAAAGCCGGATCTGGCAGAAGCCGCGAGATGTCTACTGTCCTCTCAGGCCCAGCTCTGATTCTATCGCGACGAAGCCTCACTGATCAGCAGTGGCAGTAATCCGTTGTTCTGCAGGCTGTAGCGTAGTCGACCATTTTGTGCGGCTCGCGGCGGTTTTTTAGGGACATCATGTGGAATTGCCCACACACCAGACGAGATGGAGCGATTATTCTGGAACGAGCAGGAGCAACAGCTATGATTGCAGTCCATTCGCACAGAGGAAATTGATTCACGTCATCGTTGTATTCGAAAAAGATCAAAAGTTTGTGGACAAAGTCCTTATCCTGAATCCTCGACAAAACCTTACTCGTTTCTTGGCTTCAACAGCAGCACACAGCACTCCACTTCGCATTTCACAAAGTACAAAATTGAAAGCCCTTGTCAGATTCTCTTGCAGCTCATCCGCTGAGCAGCAGCCTTCCTTAGGAAGAGGTTCTCTGGAAGAAATGAGATTTAGCGTTGTCCATGGCTGGAATAATACTGTAGTACTGGATAGTTCACCTCAACGTATGTCGGACGATTATTGCGACGACTTGTGCTCGGATTATTTTCCATTGTTCGGCAGAGAACTGGATATTTGAGTGGAAATAAGCATGTCCTAGGCGTCTTCCCAATTGTCGGATCCCTTCATCACGGCCTCGATCACAGAACCTACAAGAAGTTGCAAATCGAGGAAGACGGCATTCTATCAGTCTACCATTGTTGGTTAGAAAATAGCAAAATCCGCTGCATTACTGGAAATTATTTTGAATAATCTATTGAATGAATATACCATATACATATTCAGTCGTAAACGAGGCTTGAAAATATGTAGCTCGCCAATCGCGCTCTGGCAGAAGCATACAGTGCAGGGCAATTATTTTTGCATCACAGAATACTGCCCGTCTGTCCAACTGCGCCGCACCACCTACGCGGCGCGGTAGACCAAACTGGGTTCTCTGCTTCCCGGGCGTTGCCACCATTGATGGTTCGCATAGGTTTGTTGCCATGCTGACCTAAGTATTTCCGCAGGGAAGCAAAGACACAAAGAAAGGAAGTGGAAAACATGAGCAAAACATCAGTATTGGCCACGACCGTGCCGCGCCGCTCAAGTGCTGCGATGCGGCAGACCAGTCGGGCGGTACTCTGTGATGGAGAGATGATTGACCGGAACTGTATATGTAGTGTGGCTTGGATTATCTCAGCAGGATATCTCCGCCCATTCGAGCGTCATTCAGCAGCTCATCGTGGATTTGTATAGCTCAAAGAATGAATGGGTATGTAGATGGATAGACGATAAGGATGAGGGAATGGACAAGGACTGTGAGAAACGGTTATGTAACCGCTGTATTTTTCGTCTCAAAATGACACACAATTGGTAACTGAGGAAAAAAGTAGAGAGTTGATGGGAAATAATATTTCTATTATGACTTTTCCTCCAATAAGGATTGAACACACTTATTGTAGTGAATTTTCCTTCCTCAAAACCGAGAGATTAAGTACCATTTACTACAAACAAATAACTAAAAAAAATTATCGGAGTGAAGGGAAGAGAGGAAACCAGATACTGTAAGTACCTTCTGTTTACAATTTGCCCCAAGAAGAACTCCACCGTGACACTATTCCAAAGATTTCTTCACACCTCTTGCATATCAGTCTCTAACAAACTTACCATTTCAAAACCTGTTCCACGAAATGTCCAACTTGTTCGCCTTTCTGTTGGAACGACGGAATACACGAGTACAATTCTCCGTCTGGCTTCGGCAATGTTTTCTGCGTATCCACAATCAAGGACACCATTTCAGGATTTGTTGCACAAATCTGGAGCAGTTTTCCATCTATTTGTGAGGCACAGATGTAAAGCTAGGATTGAACCTTAGTTAAAATTTCCATTCCTATTGATCGCTTTGCAGGAGCTATTCTTCTCAACACAAATTCGGCAACTCGTGGTCTTACTGGGATTACTCGATAAGAAGATGTGAGAGTGATGCTGGCAAATCGACGACTATTCTAAAACGACAGATTTTATTAGCAAAGCGCCTCTTTTGCAAGATAGGATGGTGAAACAGCTCTACTTGATGCAGACATCCTGTAAATCCAAAAATTTACCTTTGAAATAGTTGGAAATTTGTAGAAGAGTAACCAGTTTGTTGCGCTATGAAGCACCAGTAACATGTTGGATGCATCAGTCAGATAAAAGGAATTCATGTAGCGGTCGATTAGGCCTTCTTCATTAGATCTAAAACAATAGGAGAGGAATGTGTGAAGTCAAAGAGGAAATGCTACCTAAATCATTTCAAAATTTTGCTTCTACCGATGAAAGTCAGTAGAGGATACTAGGTCAATGAAAAATATTTTTCTCAAAAACAGCGCGCGCCTTCAAGAATATCCTCGTTTTGTTACTTGAAAGTAGAGTGGAACCAAGAGGCTTACTCCTCGAAATACGGGAGGAGAACTTGTAGACATGAAAAAGTGCGTTGTTTGCTAGAGTTCTGAGAGAATTAAAAGTTTGATTAGTTATATCGTTATAGTTAAAGATGTTATAGTCAAAGATTAGTTATATCTGAGATTTCTAGTTGTTGACAGCATTCAGGAGTTTCTACAAGGGTGGTCCTTTTTGCAGCTTCCACAGTCAGATTGTGAAGTGGTCTGAACAACCACGTTGATTTTTCTGGTCAGTCTTCGTGGTGGTCTTCTCAACATCTGAATATATGCCCTGTCAGCTGTGTATATGTGATGAAATTGAAGACCAAGCAAGTCATGGAGAACGACCACATAGGGCAATGACTTGGAAACTCCTTTCACATACGTACGTGTAGCAAATCAGGAGTTAGAACATATGAAAAGATCCACGTTCTAGAAAAGGATATTTTCCAGTATTGGAGCAAATCACCTACTTCTGTGCATGGTTCGTTTCAAAAGGGAGGATAATTGGAGAGGAATCAGAGACGAGAACAAGTGAAACAGTGTGGGAACGAGGGATGGAGGCGAGATAAAGGAAACTCAGTTATGGCCGCCTTTGGAAGTGATTATAGCTTTGCTGGCTTGAAGTAATTCTCCACCTGGCAGAGTTATCCGCCGATATTTTTAAAAAAGTGCCCATTCAGTCAAAATGACGGTGGTCTCTTAATTTATTATGCGCACAGTGGGTGGATTTCAACCCGGAAAGGAAGCTACACATTAATTTCAAAAAAAGTTACAATCTCCAGAAAAGCTCGAATTTTTACTTAATTTTTTTACTCTCGAAATTTTCATATGACTAGATCGTCAGCAGATGCTGATCCGAACGATATACCTGATCCCAGAAAACAGGCTGAGAAACTCGTCTTGGAGTTCTCGCTTTGAAAAGAATTAAGGCAAGGCATCCAGGAAAGACCAGAGATGAAGAATGGAACATTTTCTGCAGGAGCTAATCGTTGGTTCACTAAGTTAGTTTGATGTGACAGATCTTTTCATGGATGTCTTCAAAGGCATTAGGAACGAGGATTCATCCGAATTCTCCTGTCAGGAGCCATTCTGCTGACGATTCCAGCAATTTTGTTTAAAAACATCGGAAACAAAAGACGGTGCTACTTCGATTTCAAGTACAAGTAGTAGAACAAGTAGAAAGCTCTTTCCTGAAGGGTCAAACTGTTCGGCGATGCCCTGCAAACGACATTCCGCTTCTTATTCTGTACTGCTGTCAGAGCTATAAAGCTATAGCGTCAGCGTTTCACGACAGTTGTACATAATTCCTGCCATCAACATACTTCTATGCATTCGTGGCTAATTAGTCTTTTGCTCCCTGTTAGGGCAGAAAATAACCTGCATGTCATTTGCACTGACTTTCAAAAATTTCTTCCTAACTTGCAAATTCTGCACGCATAGATTGAATCTCGACAGGAAGTGCTCATTTTTTCCAGAAATTTCGTCAAGAATCATTTTGTTTGTGAGTCAACTTACTCAACGCTCTCCCCATAGCCCAGAAGCTCCAGTAAAATCGTGTTGAACATGTAAAGTGTGTTGCATAGGATGAATTTGAAGTTGAGAAGCTGCAATTAACAACGACATTGTTGTGCTCGTAGCAACAGTAGCCCCTCAGACGCTTTACTGAGCCACTTACGTATAATCGCAGCGGGATATTCCTGTTTATTTGTGCTGTGAGATGCACATTTCCAACACTTCGTTGATTACACGCATGAATAGTCTTCACCGTTAATGTTCCAATAAAAATTATTGGAAGCGGTGCACGAAAAATTAGATCCGGAAAGAAGTGAACAACTGGAACACATAGCAGGTCAATTTTTTCAGGATGGAAGTAGCTCGGCTCCAAAATAACGTACCAAATCTGTACAGACGGCTATTGCTGTCGTCATAGGGCTTGAGGAGGGTGTGATTCCGGAGGCGACTTCCGACAATCTCGAAACATGGGACGAGTTGTCGCTCGAACGGCACCGGCAACAGGTTGAGCACGAACGCTCCGGCTGCAATCGCTGCGCACAGCCAGCCAGCAGCGAAACGAGCTGTACGAGCTCGCTGTTCCAGAGGTTTTGAAACTGCCAGGTACCTTAAAATGGATGAAATTCTGGAAGGAAGATCGCTTCAGACCGCTTGCATTAGGATCTTATATTTAGTAAAGAATCTGTAGACGCTGTGTAGGCTCTCACGACGTCATCGCTAACATTGCTGTGGATCTGCACTAATTTTTTGGTGACTTTTTCCGGAAACGTTGACTGTTCCTCGCTTTTGATTCACGAGTAGTTTTCACGTCCATAGTCCTTTCCGTAAAAATTGTATTTGTTTCCTGGATTTTCCGGACTGAGTGGTGTAGCATGGCAATGATAGTGTGATGGTCAGAAATCGAAACTTTGTCCGAAACGGTTTCTGCAATCTTCGAAAATAAGCTCTAGCAGATTTTTGCTCGCGATTCCGTGAGATCATACCCGTACACATTTCCGGAAGAAAAAAATTGGAAGTACGCCCTCCATCACTGTTCAGTTAAAGCGGCGAACAGACTAAGTTCCTTTTTTTTCTCCGGAATGATCAAAAACAGCGAAATTGCTCATTTCCGCAGCAGGTTGTAATGGCTTCCTGGTTTTTTATGGATATTCAGTAGCTGAAAAGCTTAAAAAAATCATGAGTAAAAATCACTCTGATCCCTGGATTAAACGTAAGAAGCTGCAAAGCAGATCCTTGTAATAAATTTAGGGTTTCCACGATATGTTGGTAATTGTCTGCCAAGTATGTAGTGTTATATATTGATACTAAAGATCAGCTGCGCATTTGCAGATCCTGGATGGTGTTCGTTTCTGGCTTCGCTTAGTCATAAGAACAGGAATGAATAGCGCAGAGATCTGGTAGCATATAGCTAGCTGTTAAGGTATGATTTCCAGGAAAATTGTCGAATTTCAAGGAAAACCTATGTTAGTTCGACAGAAACGCGTTGTTATAGACGTTCGGGGCCGAAAAGTTCCTGAAACTGTGGAACAAAACTTTAAGCAAAAGCTGGAAGCTAATACAAAGCTAGTTAGTCCAGGAATTTTTTTTCAAGTCATCCACAAAAGAAATGATATTTCAGCACTGAATGTAGATCTTTTTTTCGCTCTAATCCTGAAATTTTTCCGAGTGAGTTTTGAAATGATTCTTAAATTGTATACTAAGGACCGAAAAAATCTAATAACTCAATTTATTAAATAATATGTCCAGAATTAATCCGAAAGAATTCAAATACTCAAAAAAGTGAGAAAACTAAATGCCTCCCTTTCATTTCTAAAGGATTGAATTGCTCCCACTTTCCCAAACATCCAAGCCATAGGCTTGATCATAATCGAATTTCCAGATTTCGAATAAATCGATAGCTATCTAATGCCTCATTCGGCCCTAAGTATACTAACTTCTATCTATGCCATTCCCCAAATCTGAGTTTCTCAGTTGAAATCGCTTTAAACTCAATGTAAGAAAAATTTTTCAAGCATGAAATTTTCTCACTGCTTCCGGAAGAGAAAAAAACCTCTGCCTGGATATTGTAAACATAAGTACCGCTAGAGGCTTTCTGTACTATAAAAAATCTTCCGGCATAACGAAGGCCCCTCGACGAATTGACATTTGATGCCCAATTAGAGCACCACGATGTGTGTGAAAACTAAGCACTTCGCGCCTGAACGACTGGGATATCTCTGTGTACTCCGTTAATCCACATAACTCGCGGGCGCGTTTTCCCAGCACTCACGTGTCACTCCATCATCAGCCAGAAGCTGCACACGAAAACACTCGGTTAAAGGAATCATTCAAGTGCAACACAGCAAATGTATCATCCTGCTGGCTCTGTGTGTATATCCGTGTATTTGGATGGATTCTATTTATATAACTAGTTAAGGCTGTTCCACACTTGCCTAAGAAATCCAAGCAATTACCAGGACCTCTGCGTCTATACGTAGATCTTAGAAAAATGTGAGGTTCAGGTGGAAAGATGCAGAAAAGCAGAGGTAACAGTAGAGCTGAAATTAGCGGAAAAGGTGGAATTTTTTTACTTCTACCTATCTAAGCGAGCTAACATTCCCATTTTTCATCAAAGTAAAACTGTCGTCATAGTACAAAATGATGCAAAAAGCAGGAGATGAAACCTTCATTATATCATATTACTCTCTATAACATGTTGCAGAAACAGAAAAAGCGAGGTAATGAGGATTTTTCATTTGAGTTCCATACAATCTGTGTAGATGGTGTTAATTTACACTGAGCCTCGTCGCAGAAACACAAAAAAAACAGCTTTGACACCTCTCAAATGCAGAAACAGAAAGTGCTATCCAAAAAATTTGGAAAGGTCAGGTCTGGTGACAATTTGGCTAGGATGCGTCATTAAGATGGTAATTTGACGTAACCAAAGACAGCATGCATCATTGAGGCCACCTAGGGTAGCTTTGTTCACACCACATGAACTTACCCAGCGTTAACAAGTGTTGCCACTCATCAATGAGACTCCAAGATAGAATTCGGTGTAAATATGGTCCGAAATTACCCCTCATCTAGCACTCTTGAAAATGTTAACCCATATATGACCTTACAAGCTCTATTCTATACCCAGCTGCTAGCAATGGATATGAGATTACGATCCTTCCGATAATTCATCCGGGACCCAGAGTCTTACAGTAGTCTGAAATTCATCGAATATACTTTAAGTGAGTGGAGCTACGAACCTCTCGAAAGTCATTACTCGGTAAAGCAATTTCACTTACAAAGTAATTTTTGGGACAACCTATATTACTTACGGACGAGTTACCAACTTCCAAGCAGTACGTATTTATTGTTATTTACAATGTTTTATTGATAGTTACATCTGGGACAACCAAAATTGAGTACATACATATTACTGTACTACACATCCCAGTAAACTTTGGGTGAAGAATTTTTTCTGGAGATCCTTCAGTTTCCCTTACAATTACCCCTAGTGAAAGGCACACAGCCCTAAATTTTGCTTATTTCCATAGTAAAAGCTTCCTGGTCATGGTAATTAGTGGGCAATAGTTGTTCGATCCAGACGTAGAAGGCTCTGAGCATGAGACTGAGCAACAGACATCAGTGGCTCTCACATTCACTAGCTCTTTGCTCGCATATTCCATCCAGAATCATACTAGACACGCGTTGGGAAACAACTACAAGCCTACGCAATCTTACCCCCTGCGGATTTATCCTTACTCCTATGCCTCGTCAGCTGTTAACATGGCCAGTTAATTTCAAGAATATTGAATATTCGAGTTGTTATCCAGCAAAGCTAAAAGGTGAACAAAAGTTAGCACAGAAAGCACAATCAACAAAGAAGAGGAAGAGAATTCCTGGAAGAAATCTTGAATGGCTGTAGCCCTCATTATCACTTCAAGGAAACTTTTTTTGGAGAAGGACAGGAACCTTGAAGTTTGTGGACCGCTGTTTGTGGATAATGGGAGGCGAAGATACAGAGATGCCATAGCCGTGATCCAATGAATTTCCATAATTATCTCACACCAAATTAACTAACGGAACTGGGAGGCTAGTTTAAGTCTACAGCTACCTAACCTCTAGCGGATAAACAGAGAACATATTAGGGCACATACGTAGTTTCTATTTAGAATAATTGATATCCAGTTAACTGATGCTGTAAAGCTAGTTTTTGATGAGTCTGGAAGCTTGGCTGGATGTTATCGGTGCAGTGTTCAGCTGAATTAATGTCACTGACTCTGAATCAGAAAAGTGATTTTAATCAATTAGCCGCAATTTAAGAAGATAATTTAAAGAGATGATGTTTGATGCCCTTCAATAAATACCAAACACAATAAAAACGTAGAAAATTACCTTTCCAATGTGATGGCGAACACTTGCCAGATCGTACACGACACACAGAAAGAAGCGAATGGTTGCAAAAGAAAGAGAATATATGCCATAATTCCATAAACAGGTATCATCCCGTAAAGCAACGATGGTACCCCGTATGTTGCTGAAAAGAACAAAGACATATCAACGTGGATTATTTGTATTCGAGCTTGTTATGTATATTCAAATGAAGGTAAATAGGGACCAGCAAGTTATAGGAACCAACCGCCTCCCCTTGGTTCTGGAAAACCTATAGCGGTGTTCATGGATGTTCCCAGGAAATACGCGGCCCATACAGGAATGGGGGGAGGGGTTCTTAGTTGCCAAGAAAAACCGCTGGTAGCCCTGTTTAGTACCAAAAAGGAATCTCGAGGATAGAGAGATATGTACACCTATTTTTACTTGAGAAACACATTCATCCAGGATTTATGGAATGGGGCTGAAGTCGTGCCAGAAGCTGTCATACAAGTATGCGACTTCGACAAAGAAGAAGAAATAGAATATAAATTGCTACAACCTAACAAAAACTAGTTATCCTACAGCTAACAAATAGGATATAAAAAACTTCGATTTTACTCGCTAAAGATCAAAAAATGCTATGATCTAATGGTCTGATCTAGAAGCTATTTCATCTTCATGGGTGGTCTTTGCGCTTCGAGAAACTGAGTTTCGTAGCAGTCTGAGTTATGCATTAGGGGGGATTCGATTTACTTCCTTTGGAAGTATGCACGTGTTTTCTTCTCCGGAACGATTTGGATAACAAGCATAACATGAATGAATGACATGAATATACTCAGCTAATAATCAGGCCAACACATCGCTAACCAAACTCTTTTGGTAAATAACTACCCGCGACAACAAACTGGTAGGACAACTTCCTTCCAGAACAATCTGACTACCAAAACCTTCATTGGAAATGAAAAAAACTAAGCTTTGCTTCAAACAATGCATCTCAGAGCCCATGCTATAGCCCACTAGATCGAGGGATATCAATTCATCTACTACTGAAGAGGATTTCGCTGTCTTCTCAACATTCCAGAGAAAAACTGTCCAGAAAAAACTCTCACCGAGGCACGCTACTAGATATAAACTGTCCCATATGCAAATCATTCCTAGATGAATGGCCAATCGTTTGGAAAACACATGTGAGCTATAAATCTGGAAGGGAAGTGTGATTACAGTGAAAATAAAGGATGAAAACAATAAATACTAACCTGTTTCAGCAATAGAAGGCTTCCGGCCAGACCAAGTGCGACAAGAATGGATGTCAGTACACCATTGTATCGGAAACTGAAATAATAAACTTCGCCAAGGGGAGAGAGGTGCAAATAAGGTAAATTAGGTTTACCTAAACTGTTTGTACTCCTGAAACGTGTTCCTCATCTGGGCAGCAATATTCTGCTCAGAACTCGCGTAATACATCTCAATATCAAAGCACCAGTCAATCATTGGAAATTGTGGAAGCGAATTGTTCGTCATATTCTGAAGTCAACACGTATGCCAAAGCGACTGACTAGTCCAGAGTAATGCCTGGGATTCGAGGTAAATCTGAGAGTTCAGAGTAAATCGAATTCTGAAGTTGGCAGACGAAGGAGTTCCTGTTGCTGATGCCACCCACTCTGGCGCCTTTGTTGTTTCCTACCTCAATGAAAGCAACAGCGTAACGAATTCCGTTTACTAAGGAGATTAAGGTTGTTTGAGAGGAGGTGAGAGATATCACAAGGAGTGAGGTAACCAGTAATTAGGACGCCAAATAACACCTTCACTATTACATCGAAACTTGTACTAGTTATAAACTCTACAGTGCACTTCAATATAGATCAGATCGTATAATCTCGAAGGCTTGGAGGCTCTAAGTAATTATTAAATTCATCTATGAAGTAATTTCGTCTTATCCGGGTAAGCTATACTTTATCTTAGAACCCAAGTTCGCTAAGACCAGAAAGCCAATTGTATCAAGGGCTTAGCAGAGCATAGAGTCCAGAAAAGTCCAGAAGAAGAAGAAAAAAAGAAAATTGGCGCTCTGTGAAGCACTGCAACTTACTTCAAGGAAATTATACGAGTAGAAATTCAAATTTTCTCCTAAAATAGGTTTAAATTTGTGCTACGAAATACGAAAAAAGAACTTTTGACTGTGTACTTAATTGTAAGTGCGGAACAAAGAAAGAGGAAAATATGAGGGAAGGAGTACTAAAGCAAGCATCTAAAGAAAAAATGGGTGGGTTAAGGGAATGTAGGATATGTTAACAGCGTTAAAATCCATTTCCAACTTTAATTCTTCAATTCAAAGAAAATTTATGAAGTTTTTGCTATGGGGATGTTGTTCTATTCTCCCCCATAGGTTAACTTTGATTTAACCTAATTTAAAACTATTTAAATTTCGACAAAAAGATACAATTCTGCAGAAAAATATGGTCCACAACGGGTGCTAACTTTTCAAGCAAGTGGAGCTCACGTAATCAGTACCATTCCAGAACTGTTAGGAACCGCAATATCCAGAACTACTGGATATTGCGGTTCCTAACAGTGGTGCTGGTCATTTTTTAAAATTTCTATTAATCCAAGCTCCTCCCGAAAGATGCTATTGACACATTCGTCACGACATTGACAAGTTGAGCAAGTATCAACAGCAACTAAATGGACAACATGGAAAACAACGGTGAGGGCGACTTCCCTGCGTTCACCCGCGGCTCTGATACACCGCGGGGCGATTAGCGAAGATTCGAACGAAATTTTCAAAACGACGCTTCTGATTCAATTAGTGAAGTGCAGACTCGGCTCGCACTGTTTTCGCAATTGTCCATAAAAGAGGGGAAATTGCAGAGGCAGAACTACAGGCTGTGAATGAGCTCGCACTGCAGCCGGCATTAGTCTCCAAGTCGCTCGCATATCTTTTTACTAATCTATTACCAACAGAGAGAATTCCTCTCAACAAATAACAGTAGAGCCCTGAAAGGCGCTAAACAACCCAGGTGAAATTTCCAGAAGAAAACGAAATGTTTAGGACAATTATAGAGTCGAGAAAAGAGCGCTGGTTACAGAGTGCAGCGTGGATTATTCCTTTCTCGTTTCAGGGTGGATCCGTTATCAAGATGTGGCTGGACAGACGTGGATGAAAAACAATGTGGCGCTGATTTCACGCTGCAAAGTAAATCTGCAACTGTTTGCGAAAACAAAAGTAGAACGATGCGTAGAATTTGGAAAGGATCCGCTGATTAATTGAAGCATTGCCGTGGCGTCGAATACCTTAGAACCGCTAAAGATCCAGGAATCCTTGGAGTCGAAACAGTGGCAGAGGGCAAAATCGTGAAGAAATCACAAGAACATTGAGCTGGATGACGTCAGAAAAAGCTGAACATTTCTGTCAAGCAGAAAAAAAGTACGGAAAAGATCTGAAAATCCAGAAGTGTGCACTGTACTAGTTAATGAAAGCTCCTAGGCAGCCGCATATGCACCATGAGGGACTTCGTTCTCTGGAACCTATGAAAACGTTCATTCACAATAACGACAGGATTTGTGTACTTCATCCATGATTAATCAAGATTAAAAATTCAAAGAACCTAATATCCATCCATAAAGGATAATCAGCACAACAGTAAAACTTCATAATAGGGTATGGATGGAGAATTTGAAGTCTGTCTCGTCTGCTGCTAAGTGACGTCTAAAAATTGCTGGATAAAAACCGGAAGGCAGAACAAGTTCAAATTTTAAAAATAAAAAAGAGAGTATTGAAGACAGTAACAGGCAAAGTTTCCATGGCCATCTCTTGCAGATTGAGTTAGATCCTAGCCAGTTGTACTGTGAAATATGAGGCGATTGCCTGTTAACCTAGAAAAAGTATAAATTATAGATAGAGGATCATTGCTTTAGTATTAATAGCTTTTGGAATTCACGAGCCCCTCCAGGAAAAAGCGATAAAATAAGAAAAGGCCGAGAAAATTATTGGAAAAGACGGAAACTTCCGGCAGAATTCATCCACTATTTTTCCTATGGAATCGCTAGCATCAGCCTAGAATATGAGGAAAGTACAGCTGTTGCTGAAACTCCTTAATCGAGTCGAGCAATTAACAGCAAAGAAAAAACAACTTAAACTCGACGAAATTGCAGCTTTGCAGAAAACTGCGGCGTAAACTTTCCGTAAAACATCGGGCAAAACCCTAGGAGTATCCAGAATCTAAACCTCTACTTGCACAGAGGTATCAGCAGGTTCCGAGTGCCTGTACTATGGGGAGACATTGTGGATTTTTTACATCTTTAAGAATTTCTCCCATCTCAGTTCTTCATCCTGAGCCTAGTAATACCTTCCGGATCCATGGAAGAGGCAGATCTTTTACTGTGAACAATATGACTTGTGAAAATCCTTAAAAATAATCCTGACGCGAAAGAGATAGTGTTTTCATCAATTATACGCTGTATCGCAAACGTTTCACACTAAACCACTAGCAATAACGCTTTTAGGATCGATGTGGGAAGTGTGTGGCCGTCAACAACGAGTTCCAAGTGCTCTCAATTTGTGTGGATCACGGATATCAATGTAGTCTTCCAGATTGGCAGCTAGCACTAAGAAACGACTACGGCAGCACAGCAGACACAGCAGTGCACGGCGGACAGTAGTCCTCTCAGAATGCGGTGACAGCAGAATGCTCTGTGAGTGACGGATATCCGCAGTAGATGAAATGGAGCAGTGTGCAATTGCACAAATCCATGCACATCTGGACACGAAGCAGCAGTGTCGGTGTCGGCAGCGGCGGCAGGCCTCGTCTACGGCCATCAGCCCGTAAGGATCCTGTTTTGAGCATGTGTCTAATTGTGTAGGCAAGTTTGCACGTCGGCAATGTGTGTATCTCTTTCGAACGCTCCTCTCGATATCCTATTTCCGCAATTATCCGCAGGACATCGCCTATTCTCACAGGCTGGAACTCACGGTGAATACCGTAACGCAGCAACAGCTAATGACTCAGAAATTCCACTGGGTAAATGCAGCTGCGTCGAAAAAAAAACCAGATGAAATGAGAAGACGCGCAGGATCATCAGTGTATTGCGTCACTTTTCAGGGAAACTTGCAAAAAGCCAGGATGATCTGATGGTCTCAACACTGGAGGAAAAGCGAGATCCCAGGGGAATTAGATCCGAATACCGTCTCCAGAAATTTTTCCATGCACTCTTCTGCATTTCTTTCTGTAATACTTCCGGTGGCATTGAAATGATGGAAATAAGAGCTTCGGAGGAGGCATCTATGAAAATCTTCGTGCAGAAATTCTGTTGCAATCCGGAATTTCGAGGACGGCAAGGATGATTTAGCGATGTAATTGACTGAATGAAATTCCAAGTTTTCTTTTTCAATTTTTCTCTTACCTTCATTCTTCATTCTCTCATTTCGGAACTTTCAATTTTTGAAAATTTTCAAAAAGGGAAAACAAAAAAAGTTTCAAGGATTCCAAAAAAAATTTCGTTGTCTTCCTCATGTTTGGATAGGCACACAATTGTGTCGCTGAGCCCTGACACCGGATGAGAGAGTTACATGTGATCCAAACCCCGCGTAAGTTGGTGGATCGTTTGGTCTTTTACCCAGATCAGCGTCCTATGGCCATTTTCTTTGCGGCGACACCTCTGCAGGTAGGAAACATATATAATTCACGAGCAATCGACGACACTGAACACCACCTGTGTCAAAGTTGAGGGTACTCCCACTACTCTTTATTTTTTACTTGTTGAAAAATTTCCCACATGATACTTTTGGGAATAGTGTACTGTTGCTCAACATTTTCTAGTCAGAAGCCATTGCGGCTCAGTAAGTTTTTGTTTACGAGGATTCCACACCACTTGTAGTTTCAAAATCCGAGGAATTGGAGTCATGGAACGAAAAAAGTTCAGAAGGATTGAACAAACGCGAAAACGTTGAACAAAAGTGTAGAGAAAGGACATGTGTGTAGGTGTTTAGAGTCTGAAAATCTTGTTATGGACATAAAACTGAAAAAGATCACGAACGCAACACAGATAAGCACAAAACTGGTAAATCTCTGCTATTCAGCCCATTTATCGGAGAGTGTAAGCTGGCGCTTCGTTGCAGAGGTGACACAAAGAGGACATGGTGACGCACTGCTGCCTTCGCCGTATTTCCTTTTTAGCGAATGATTGCCGTGATTGTTCCGGGATAGTCATACGCAATTAGCCCTGTCTGACATAGAACATTTCAGCTCGATTATGAGGACGCCGTCAGGATTTATCCACTTCTCCTAGAGTGCTTAGATCACCCTATCTGAGGGTTTAATAGGTGCCCTCCATGTTTCAGCCCTCTCTTCGGACTTATTTCTACTAATTTTCAAATTTAATGGAGGTTTCAGCAACTGCGAAGCCATCAGTTATAATATTCATAAGAGAAAACAGCCTTTGATGTGTCGAGCATGAAGGAAAACAAGGCTACCCAGCAGTTAGGCATCACGGATTAAATGGGCGGTGTGCGGTCAGCTGTTCCGAACAAGCTGAGCTCTTGTCGTAACAACTTCTCGATCTCATCAGAATTGGATGACAAGGACGAGTAGTCGGACAATGAAGACCTGCCAAAAGTGATGGAACATGGCGGCAATTACGCCGGATGCTAGGATGTTGCGCTCTTTTTATGAGGAAATGAGTAGGTACGGATCCCATAAAATAAAATGCAACACAAATAAGCACAAAACTGATAATTCTCCGCTATTCAGCCCGCTTCTTGGAGAGTGTAATTTGGCGCATCGTTGCAGAGAGGACACAAAGATGGTATATTTGTGTTGCTGTTTTATGGATAAAGAGAAGAGAAAAAAGGAAGAGAAGAATTATTTTCAAGGCTTACTTACTTTTCTATACTAACAAAACCGTTTGCTTGAAAACATTAGAAAGGTGGTGCACTGAGAAATGAACACATTCCACGAAGGGATCCAATACTAACATGGCAGACATTACCAAAATCAAGATAAAATTAGGCCCCGAACCATAAATTGGCTTTCAAATAGGTTCCGTGGAAACCATTTTCATACTCCAATGCACTGAAAGAAACACATTAGAAAGGGTTTACCTACCCCTCCAAAGCGAAAAAAAATCCTATAAGGATCTGGATTGTCGAATTTCTTGACACTTTTCTGAAAATTCCTCATGGAGCACACATATGGAAAATATATAGCCATCACCTCCTATGGTGTCAACTGCCCTGCATTCTCTGAAGTTTGGTCGGTTCAGATTCTTCGAACAATCCTCATAGTTTCTTTTTCAGTTTTTTATAAAATGTTTCTCTCAAGCCCCGATTGTTACTTTGTTGCAATTCACAATCAAATTAATTAAATAAATAAATCAAATGGTTTGTGGTGACATGGATTCCCCAGAGATTTATCTCTTGTCCCAGGACACCGAATGTGAAGTGCCAATAGCTTTCGCTTTCTCCTCTAGCTTATACACACTTCGTATTAACAAAAATTTGCACACTTAAGGGTAACTAGATCAAAGCAGAACGGTAGAAAGACACTTAAATGGTCAACGATAATCAATCCAGCAGTAAAAGCAACGGATAACGGAAGTTATCAGGTAATGGCTTGTCAAAATGATATCACCAGTGAGTTATGTACAATGACTAGATTGAGCTTTTTCATTTTATGAAGTACTTACCATGTAGTTAAATAACTACTGTATGGAACAACACTATAAAATATATCTTCAAGTTTTTGACCCGAAGGAAGAGAAGATGCGGACTCAGAACTCTCATACTCACGTATTTTGAGATTAACTAAGGTGTTTTGGCTACCCTAGCCAAGAAAACCTGAGTCCACCTCAAAATACATGAGTATGAGAGTTAGCTCCGCGAATGGGCGGGATTTACGCCTCACTCACTTTTCTCCACAGACAAAGCTTTGAAAAATGTCAGGGTAAAAGTTTTTAGTGGTTGTCTGACTGGTCATAGCTCTTTCGCATGCAGCGCTTTCGCTTGACTTTTCTGGTGTTCTCCCGGATAGAACCGATTATGGTAGGTACTTTTGAGACACGATTCCGCCACTTGCTAGGATAGCATGAGAAAAATGTAAGCTTGTCTCCACCTTGATACATCGGAATCCTACAGCTGGCTTCTACCATGATAGCGTGATTCTGACAGTTTGTGGTCCCTATGTGCTTAAAGGCAGTGTTTCACCTCATATTGGGTGTCGAGATATCCACAGATTCAAGTGCAGCTCGAGGCGCTGATTCCGTGCTAGTGTTGAAGAACCATGCCGCACCCTCAGCAAGCTCTTGCGGCGGAATGAATCCTCTCGTTCATTTGCCGAGAATTTCGGAATTCTCGGCCAAAGAAACCCGTAACTTATAGGGTTTTCGACGTTTCCACGAAACTTTAAGTACATCTTTGTGCTCAGCGGCTCGCGTATGTTCGACTGAGATGGGAATCTCGAATGCGGCCCATGAGCTGAGACACTACTGCCTTTAACCCACAGAAGAGACCGACACCTCGCACTGGTTAACGCATTCAGAGTGGGAGTTTTCTGCTTCAACGTCTCCCCTTATCTTCTTGAATTCCTTCAAATGTTTGAGTTAGTGAAAGAATGGGTCTGGTTAACAGGGATAAGCTTGAGCTCGGTTGCATCATTGAGATCACCGATGGTAAATGGGCCACAGTACTTGAATTTGATCTTTATCTGTCATCAGTCAAAATGCTAACCTGTGATGTATTCATATCTACAGTCCGGTCCGGTAGCCACTGCAAATGGGCGCCGGCGGGCGCCGGCCACCGCCACCCTCCGGCGCCCCGGTATTAATGAGCTATAAATCACTGGAGCTTGGGAGAAAGCGAAGAAAAATACAATTTTAGTCCATAGTAGACAGGGTAGATAAGCCTAACCCTATGCTTAAGAATGGGTTTAAGGCTTAGGCTTAGGCTTCACAGGAGTGACCCAACTCCCTTTTCCCTTAAATATCTAAGATAAACTACGATAAGTGTAAGTGTAAGTAAGATTGGACACTATTTGTATATTGCATCGCGTGCGCGCATAGCTCAGTGGGTTGAGCGAATGATCGACGTTGTGGTGGTCAGGGGATCGAATCCTGGCCTGTGCCCCCGTTTTGCAAATACATATAGTATGCTGCCTACGGCTACTGCAGTTATCTAACAAACTCCAACATAAAAAGTAGCCCGGATGGCTCAGTGGTTTGAGTGGCAGATTGCAATCTGTCCCTATCGCTGGTTCCACTTCGTTGGAGATCCAGAGTTAAGTATCGCAGTGTTTGGGGTTCACTGCTTGGAACGTCCCCCGTGATCTCCTTCGGGTAGTCCAGGAAGGCATCCGGCAACGTTTTGCATAAATTTCGAAGATAAACAACGATAAGTGTAAGTGTAAGTAATAGTGAGAAACCACTTTTTCAAAGTTGAGGGAAACCGGGAGAGAGTAACTCCACCGTAAAGGACTGCTCCACGAAAGATAAATGACAGCGGTAGAACTACTTCGCAATGGATATGGAACAGTTTGTACGGATTTCAATTATTTCTGAGGATCCCGAATTGGATGAGCTTTATTATTCAGATGGGATAACTGAAGTACTGTGTCCATCTATAGAAGAATAACGGCCATTTTTGTATTCGCGAAGCAGTGTACTATAGCAGAAAATGGAAGAGTTGGCTTCGCTTATTGTGTATTCAGAAATCTTTCCCCATGAAAATCACAAAAGTGAAAAAACATGAAAGTTGTGAAAATCGTCCCCTGCTTTATAGCCTTAACATACCCACTGCACTCTGTCTACTATGGACTAAAATTGTATTTTTCTTCGCTTTCTCCCAAGCTCGACTGATTTATAGCTCATTAATACTGGGGCGCCGGAGGGTGGCGGCGGCCGGCGCCCGCCGGCGCCCATTTGCAGTGGCTGCCGGACCCGACTGTAGCTGCTAAATACGGGTAATCATACCGTTAGGTACGAGACCATCCATATTTTCAATTATGCATCGGGAACCTGAAACTGTTATCCATGTTCCTTTCCACGAAAATTTTATCGTGTTGGTCTCACAAAGACACGGGCAGAAAATTTACCTAGATAAGGAACAACTGCAAGGACCGAACAACTGCTCTTCAGTCACTCCACAAAAGTGTGGTCGTCGGGGGTAGTAGAGAGGGGGGGGGGCATTTTAAAAGAACAACTGCCAGATCCATACTGCAAAGATTTTCCATCGAAATGTTGTTTTTTATGCATGCTAAACTTACACCTTCCCTGACAATGATTTTTATAGGAGACTAGATATAGCTGGGAGAAGATCCGGAAATTACCAACCAACAAGGAAGAAATAGTATGACTAAGCTGAATGCACTCTTAAGTAACGAATTCAAAATTTTCTGGTGTTTGATGTGTTTAAGCGAGCATATGAAATGGCATGAAATTGCGTACGTGCATAGGGCCCATTTGCCTGCTTTTTTAAATCGCCATCTGTGAAATTATAAAATTGCCTATGGAATTATAGGATATGAGAAGGCTAGAGACTATTCCCTGGGTGTCTCCAACCATGTGGACCCGGACCTGCTGATGCGGAATACTTCCCGGACCAGAAAATTGCCTCATAGCAAATGTCAGTTATTAGTATGGTATCCACTGTGAAACTAAATCACTTCGAAGACAGAATCCACGAATAAATGATTTAGGCCCTGGAACATTCCTGTAAATCACAACTATAGGAGGAGCACAAGCCGAATCACCCTACGATGCGCCAGTTTACAGCTCTGAACGGCTTACGGTAGAGAGCACAAAGTGTGACTACCCAATTAGCTTCCGAGGTGAGAACCTCGGATGAACATGGTCAAAACCATGGCTGCGCCTTCACATGCATGGGAAACAATCCTTTCATCTCGTGGATTTCCTGCATTTCCGAAAGTGAACACAAGTTTTGGGTACGCCAAAGCCATCGAGTGCGGAAAATCTTATGCACGGAAAGTTCTGGATACTTCTATTGCTTGAAATTTGTATAACTTTTAGGAGGCTTACCCTGAAGCATTTAAAAAGGCAAGTCTCAGAACTGCATAGGTTTTTTTTTTCTGGGACTTGTTCCCCTCGACCTAATGAGGGCTCTCCGGATAATAAAACGAACAGATAAGCTTGGATACTTCGCATGAGCAGAGCTGGAGCAACGCAGACTGTTCAAAACAGCACGTGAAAAACTGAGGACGAGTTTTCGCGTTAACAAAGTTACGAAATGAAGTGGCATGGATTCGCACAACACTCCCCTTTGCTCATTGCTCGCTCATTGCACATATGCGTCTCATTTTACTTTTTATGACAGTTTGAATCTCTGGCACATCATTCGAACAGCGCTCTAATGAACACCCGAAACAAATACCGTAGAGCAATGCTCTCACTAACTTTATCCAGACACGAAACATTCTGAATATTCTCCGTCAGACTGGAACAATTTAGGAGGTATTGGATTCGTGTATTCCTCTGGATTTGCCTTCGTTTGATTCGAAATTGTATGTGCGTCCCTTTAATGAATGGCTCAAACTTCAAAACAAACTGCAAGACAGACATCCAGTAAACAGAAGTGCGCTTAACATGTAGGAGGTCTGTTCGATGTCACTCAACGCTTCTCTCCTAAACGTCACAATTTTAATTTACCTCCCACATTAGGCACAAACAAAAAGCGAATGATAGATTATTCAAAAAAAATAAATAACGAGTCAACCCCAAGCTATCTTGCAGGAATGAAGTGGGGCTGATTTTGAAAGAGAGGTTACAAACCTAACAAGGATGAATTTAGAGCAGACCGCTGTACATAGTGCGTTTCTGCCAGGTTTTCTGTTCCCCTACAAAAAACTGCAACCATACACAAAAAAGCTCCTCATCCCCACGTTTAACCATAATTGCTTCGACTGAGTATTTGTATAGGATTTAGAAGGAAAAGAGAAGATTTAGAGAAGATTGTTTTAGAAAGATTCAAAGATAAGGCTCCATTGATCAAAAGCTGAAGCCCAGATTTTGTTTTTCCACGAACATTTACAAAGAAATAGCGTCAACTGATCCTGGACATAGAAGATGTTACATGCTTCTGTCCTGGAATGGGAGCCTGGAGAGGTAAAGCGATGTATTATACAAGGGGTTTAACAGGTACAGACACAACGAAACCTTGGCCCTAATTGAGAAAAATTGCTTTTCTGTGTGTTTTCATTAGTTCTACGTTCAAGCAGCCTTAATTAAAGTAGAATCCACTAAATTCACGTTATCAGCAAGATAGATACTTTCCAGATTATCCAGGAAGCGAATATACAAGTGACACTCTTGGACGCAAGAGTGGCTAGACAAGAAGGTGGCAACTTCGCCACGCTGAAGACCGGGACTGAAGAGTAAAATTAGCGAAAACATTAATTTTTATACTGAATGATTAGACACACATATTTAAAAAATAGTAATAGACAGAAACATTTACAAACCAGTAAAAGAAGTAGTAAAACAGTCCTTACTACCTTTCAACTCAAGCAAGATTAAAACGAACGGAAAAGCAAGACCAGAAACTTCCTGATTCCCACTAGAATACCGCTTTCCCCAATAATTTCAAGGACCCCATCTGCAGGGATTTGCTGAAGTGGAAGGGTTTACCGAGGGTAAAAAATTATCCACGATGCACTAAACTATTCACATATGCGTGCTCGAAACAAAATTTTGACTAGTACTCGTTTTGAATACAAAAGATTTAGCTTTTCAAGAAAGGAAAACACGTAAGATATATAAGCATGAAAAGCGTTCCGGTTGGTTTCCAGTCTATATCCTCCTTTGGACTCACTTTTGGGTTTGTAACAACCATTGACTTCTGTCTCGAAGTCAAATTAAAGCATTCATCATCTATATCACATCTTTCATTCGTTTCTTCTTCGGATTGCTATAGACTGTCCAGAAATTTCATAAATATATGTATTCCAATGAAAATGTCGGCAGTGTTTGGGGGACATCTGCTCAAAAGCTAATGAATAAGCTTTTTTTGAAACCAAGGACACTGGCAATGAAATGCATCCTCATATAGACAATTATCCAGATAAGGCACAACTGAAATCCACTAGGATACGTATCGTTATGTTCAGGATGACAGAACAATTTGAAACAGCATGGAACTCTAAAGATTTCACGAGAGGCGCATTGTTCAAAACAAGGATTGAAACTCTAGCGTACTTAGGCATGTTTGTCATCTTCAAAGAAGCCAATCCTGAGCACAACATGTTGTTTAAAGTTCCTTGGATGATGACTCGTTTATTGTGACTCTCTAATCCGGATGACGAACTGAATGGATTATTGTTTCCCTCCGTTTAGGAGAACTCATGTTTACTAACTGAGCAATGTTTCTAAGAAAATTGACCCACACCCTTGTGATTAAGATCGGAGAGTTCGCAGAATCCATGAAACGATTAGGCTGGACACTTCAGCGAACAATTTCTTTCATCTAATGCGAATTAATGTTAAGTGGTGCATGATTTAAAACCGGCTGAAGCGTGCAATGCCAACAAAAGCAATCCGTCCGTTTACCTTTCCTTCGTTCCGGAACTAAATCAGATAACACCTTCTCCCGAAGACTTGCAGTACAAAGCATTCGGCATTTCTCATAGAATGCTACAGGAAGTAGACAATGTCTGGAACGTTCCCGAAGGCGAAGTCGTTTAGCCGAACGACGCTTAATCCGCCGCTCGATTGGCAAAAATATTTATGCGAATCAAATGAACGCTGGTTTCTGCTTGCATAAACATAAGGAGAGGTTAGTCACATAATGGACAAAGCTCAACGTGTTCATCTGAACAATTATTCCTGGAGGAGCAGAAGTAACGAATGGAACACACAAGCAAACATGTATTTGAAGCAGATGTCCAGCATGGGAACACATCCTGTGCAATAAAATGACCCTCACTTTTATTGGATCGAGGGATGAATGACGTTATACACGTGCTAATGTGTACACGAGCAGTCTCCCTACTGAATTTGCAATTATAAATACTCAATGATAGAAGTAAGTCATGTGGAAGAAACTAGTTGGACCTGCAGCTCATCATCTTGCCATTAGCGGAGGAGGTCCACTCCTCCTGCAAGCTCTCATTCTCCGAGGAGGGTCTGTCAATCTGTCTGTGTGCGGAATGAAATCAAAAATGAAATGGGAAGGTCCTAATACCTAATCTATTTGTATGAGCGATTAAGAATTCAGAATAATTCAAGAGTTATTTCTCCGGGTATGAACCGAATGATGTAGATCACACATAGACACCTTCGAATTCGAACATTCGACTTTGAATATTCGAAAAACTTGTGTGTTCGAAGAAGATATGGCCGCAAAGCAGAGCTAGTAAGAGCCGTGAAGCCTCTTGTCTTTTTAGCACTTAAAGTTTTCAAATTGGTTCCCAAATTATCAATCAAACCAATTAAACTAGTCGAATTTTACTCCCTCTCTGGCATGATCCTTCAGCGAACTACGACAAAAAGCTTGATTTTTTTCTTGGATTCTGGCCTAAATTCTCGGATGTTTCGGACATTCCAAAGAGAACACATTTGGATTACTTTTTATAGATTAGAACCTACGAGAGGTTGGAAGATTAACAGTTCCTGTATGAAATACCGGTAAAAGAACCTAATTGGTTATGGTCTTGGGCAAGAAATGGAACCATTCGAGTTAATAAAAGAGATGCGCACGGACTTCTACGAATCCGGACAATAGTGCCTTTTCCGGGTTTATTCTCTAACAGTCCATCATAATTAATGGAGAGCTTCTTTCGCATTATGATCGAGAGCAGCTAGTGACCAGTCACTACATATTATAAAAGCAGTCTGCTCACAAAAGCCAATATTCATCGTATTAAACAAAGAACTTGCTATGAAAACTCAATAAGACCATGACAAACTGCAAATCCTGGAACTTCTAGTTAGTAACGTGTGCATAGGGACGTCATTTATGACGCACATCAAGAGGCCCAAACGCTAAGAACACGGGGAAAATTGATGACAAACATTCGAATAGGTAACCAAGGATGCCGTTTATGGACTGCAGCGGCAGAATCCAAGGATTGGCGTTCTTCCGCGTAAGTAGAGCAATTCTCAACTGTCAGACCACAGCTCAAGACTCGCTCTCTCGAGAACAACGATAATGAATAACTCAGCCCGGAACAAATTCAATTATTTCCCATGAATCTGGTGTCAAAGAGAGGAGGAGAAGCGGAACGATACTTCCAAATTTAGCCTTGTATTTCTAAAGTGCATGCTGACAACATAATCTCTTTAGAACGTCATTCCCAGGAACGACAGCGGATAATGGCTCTCAATGAGATATAAGAGATTCACAGAAAACAGAAAGCGGCAAATGCGGACAGTACTGTTTACTAGTCAGTAAATAAGGTAAATACTTTCCATTAGGAGTTTGGCATGAAATTTTTGGACGGAAATAGAACCCTTGATTACCTTGGACAGGAAAGCCTTCAAATTTTAGCCACGATACCGTCACCAACACCTTTGAAGTATGCATCTGTCTTTTTATCAAAAGAACCAGGAATAAATAAGATGAACCAGGAATAAATCCAGCCTGATTTAGCTGAACAAGCACTTTCCATCACCGAGCATTGTTATAGGATTCACAAGATAAAAGCGAAGATGGGTTCACTAGAATAAGCATATGACTGTCAGCCTGTCTTTCATGTTCTAGGCAATTTTTGGCGATCACGGTATATCCAGAATATTTGCAGGTAATCCACCAGCATGTACCTTTATATACTAACCTTCGCTCTCTACCAGAACCTCATCTACCGGGTTTGATCCTCGAAATAATTTCTGATTTTGAGATGCTGCATGCGCTTCCCTTGATAAAAGAATCATCAGTATTAATTTCAGAATATTGCATCAAAACTTCATTTACTTGAACTGCAGCCTGAAGATACTTGGAATATTGCCAGAAACATTACAAGAATAGCAACTCAGTCCAAAAACCAACCTTCGCGGGAATTCACTGACTGATTCCAATGATATCAACATTATTAGACATTTGTGGTCATTACGTGTTGTCGTGATGTCAGTTAGGCAAAATTTCGTTTTTATTATAAACTTTGTAGCTATGATGTTGCTTTTCTTCACGATTTACGGATCGTTAGACAAGTACTATACGTTGGAACCTTAGAACATACACAGAAAATAAAACAGGCCATCCTCCATTCATCAATGATGTCATTTACTAATGATGAGGAAAATTTTACCTTAAAAAATGAACAAGGAGCTAAAGTGCGGAAAACACTTTCACGGGAGCGGAAATGAAGAAAAATCATGTGAAATGAACTGTGGGTGACTTGGAAACGGCGCGAAATGTTCCTGGTGACATGACGACAAGAAATCCTCATTGCACTGCGGAGGTAGTCCACTATTACTACTATTGAACAAATATCTCCGGATGCTTTCAGGACATAGTGGCGATGAAGTGCGATCAGAAATTACTTCTGCTACGCTGTGGGTTAGGACAAGTGACATGCGTAGCTCGGAGGTTGTGATTGACAGGTGAGCAAGGAATCATCGGTAAGGTTACCTTCCACCTTCTGCTCAGCGTGCCAATTTTTCACGATACCTGTTAGAACAGTAGAACAAAAAAGTGGAAAATCCTTTGTGGATGAGGTAGAGAAGACTGCTATTGTATATGATAATAACAATAAATAGGTTAATGCGGTAGATATATTCAAATTCAGTAATTCGGTTTCGAGCAACGCGAAACTTCGGATGTTCGGATATAAAGGAGCAATACTACGGAATTAACATCTATCTAAAAGCTGTCTCCTGCCTTAAAATTCCTTTTCTGAGCGGAAACTGAATTAAAATTTTAATTAGGTCAGTTATTCAGTTTTCATAATCATTCAGTTGTAGGCTTAGTTAGTCAACGTCTTGGGAAATAGAGATAATTTAGAAAGAAAATAGAGAGCAATGTGGAAAACAGATCAAATCCGAAAACATCCCAGAAATTTGAAATATCAACTGAAAAAACTTTGCGTGCAATTAACTTGTTGTTTTGAGCAGCCTCACTCAGTTTGTGTATTTGTGCGAGACAAAATTGGCATAGAGGATGACGCATCCTGAGCTAAGGACTGACACAGAGGATTTGCATGGTGAGGGATCCTGGAAACTGCTTTGCACCGATTCTGAAGATAGTAACACGTGACATGATAGACGGATAACACCATGTCCGTCTAATTGAGAAACCGTACTTGTCGTATATTGGTTTATTACAAGGAACAGCGCAGAGCGACAAATGTTCCAGAAATCACACCATTAATGGATAACCGTCTGAAGGCTGGTCGACAAAACTGGTGGGTGGTGAATTAACCAAAGTAGCGATAAATTTGGCGAAGTGCAAGTAGCTCTGCCCCCAAGCGGGGGCTTATTCTTTGTTTTGCTTAAAGCCGAGTTCAATCCAGCTATTAGTGGTAATTCCTCCTGTATTCATCGCTTGGTAATTGAATTCCTGGAAATTTATTTAGAGTCATACAAAAGCCGATAACGTTTGATTTCTTCTAATTACTTCTCCAGATTTACTCGAGATATGTATATCTACCTGGAGCATTACGTCTATATAGCAAGAAATTGCAAAGCAGAGTGACATCATTCAATTCTTCAAGTTTCTAGCGGTGTTTTTCCTGAGAACTGACGCTAGCGAGATTTTTTCAGATAATCCCTTAATGAGCTTGATGGAAAATGAAACAGAAGAGCGATATGCGATCCTAGCCTGTCCTTCAAAGTGCTTCATTAGATTTCGCTGGAAATAAATTTCAAATTAACGATATCTGAGAATCAATGAAGTGCGGGACTTCCAAACGCAATCCCTTTGAGGTTTCCCGGCGATTTTTATCACTCACTGCTCAGGAAGTATCGCAGATCTGGAACTATTCGTAAATATGTAGCGATCAAAAGTTTGAGAAAAAAAACTTTTTTTGTTCTTGACGCTTTCAGATTGCAGATCTCAGTAAAGAAGCATACCCACCTTTCACAGTTGCATATTTGCAGAATAATCATTTTAACAAATAAACATCGGGAAAATTTCCTTTTCCAAACTCCAACAAAAAAACCAGAAGAAAAATTAGTTACTACCTAAAGATTTTACTGCTATAGTGCGTTTCACCAGGTGCGCTAGTTCTCAAGACGACAGAGAGGAAAAAAAACGTGGATAAGTGCGCATCAATCGGGGAGGAAGGAGAGAAAACAAGTTGTCCGTACGGATACTCAGCTATCGTTGCGTTTGAAACAGACTACATATATAACAGCTGTGAATTCCCGTTCCCTAAGTGTTCCGGATTTGGATTTTTTAGACTAAATTTTGGACTAAAATGCTTACTGTGCTCAATATCATTCATGATGAAATAAATCAAACAAGTAGATGGACCGAATAGATCAATAAATAACTAAAAAGAACTTATAAAAGCTTAGCTGAAGCTGTCAATACGAAAAAAAAAAACATACTGAGCAGACTGAGCAGGTTCAACTACTGATAAGTGTAAGGCGCCAAGGAAAATGATCATGAAAGTACAGGCCCAAACTCAAGCGCAGATGGAGAGGACACGTTTGAGATGACCGACTAAGATGGAGCTGAATTTCTAGTGAATATTTCTTCATCTCACAAGTCCTAATTTCTTCACCTTGTCAGACAAAATGTCAGACGGACCGCAGCAGAAAGAGATCAGAGATGTGGTTGAGAGGCAAAGATAAAAAGATTCGGAACGACAACAGCAGGATATATTTGTGTTGGGAACGATTCGGAAGGACCGCAGCAACTATCGGAAGCACCGCAGCACTTGTTCGGAAGGATCGCAGCGGCTATTCGGAAGGAACGCAGCAGGAAACCGGAAGAACCGCAGGTCACCCGTCGGCTCTTCCGGTCTTCTGCTGCGGTCCTTCCGAAAATTTTTCTGGGATATTTCGAGTCATTCAAAACATCGACTATTCGAGGAAAAAAGCTAGAGCTTGCGATGGACCCAATATCGACTATTCAAAAATACCAAAAAAACAAGACTCTTCTTAAAATTGTTTGTTTCAAAAATTCTGATTGAGGTGTTTAGTGCAGAGATGTCAATTAATGCTTTAGGCACGCAGCTGTTCGAGCGAAATTACTATTAAACGAAGAGCGAAAGTTGTTCAAATGTCCACTAGTTAATCACATTTCCAAGAGCAAACACAACGATTTTCAGGAAACATTGCGGCACATGACTAGCTGCATGTACGTACCTTTAGTGCAATTTTCAGTTTGCACTGAGAGCAATTAGCAGTGCTCCTTGAAAGAGAAAAACCCCAGTTGGTGAACTAACGAGCAGCATGATTATGTTTTCCACGCTCGGAACACGGTCACACGTATCCTCAGGATATGCAAGTGTTTAGATGTCTAGGAAAAGTCCTTCAATAGCGCGTTTTTAGCGTATATAGGTGAGGCTCCGGTAACATATGCACATATGCTATATGTTGGAAAACGTTGGTATTATTAGTGGAAACGACGTGGCGAAGAGGCCCTTTTCTTCATGACCCCTATTTCGTAATGCTTAGTAGATGGATTTGGCTCTTCGTAAATGTTAGAAAAACCATGCTGCAATCGCCAGCATGTACATCAAAGAAATATGCTATCCAGGAGCAATATTTTGCCAAAGGAAATCTAAAAATTTCATTCGTATACGTGTCAGAGGTAGTGTTTAAGCTATTGCATCTAAGAACAGCTAAGCGACTTTCTGGAGCAGCGATAGCCAGCGGAAATCCTCCACACGCGTACCTGGAATGATGCGGTTGTCCCATAGGGCTTCTATTAACAAACCCGATCCTTAGTTACGCTATATCAGCAGCGATCACAAATTCCGGATCTAATTTTAGACTGCTGTCGTCTAGTACAAGCGTTCTTTTAATGAAGGTTATTTTAGGAAGTAATCTCAACTAAAGAAACACACAAATATTTGATGAGAGTCCTCCTCATTCAGTGCAGTTAATAAGAAAGGAATGCCACAAGTTTCGCAGCTGTTAATCGCAGACAACGTGAATTCTTCATTCATTTCTCGTAAATATTCTGAGATGTGAAGCTCTCAAACACTTCATTCGAGCTCACCTCGTTTTCTTTTTCTAGAAGCCACTATTCCCAAGCATTATCACACTGCATTTATCAAAAAAAAGTTCACGCTAGCTGTTAGTACTCTGATATTTGTGCAGGACGGACGCAGACCAAACGGCGTAATGGTTCGAGAAGAAACCCTAGCAGCAACGGTTGCCAGTTGCTGCCATCGTCGCCTTGATAGCTGCCGTCATGACCATTATGCCTTTCGGACCATTATGCCGTTCGGGCTGCGTTCGTGCTGCACAGTTATCAGAGTAAGTGCAGAATGTTAGTAAAAGCTGAAAAAATCTACACAACAGGGCTCTCCTTATATCTGTAGCTCTCAGTGGCGATAGATTAATGTTTTGTCATGCTGTGTTTTACTGTATACTGTACACCGTATGTATAGGTGGCCAATGTTGGAGCACTCGAATTTCCCATTTGTTCAAAATTGAATATTTGTGCTTCCAAACATCGATTATTTTAAATAACTGGAAAGTTCGAATGTTCCAACATAGAGACGAATGTACTGTGTCTGAGAGAGAATAAGAGCTTTAAGGTCTTTTTTTTCTTTCTGAAATGTCTAGATGTTTAAATTGTTCCCTAGATTATAAATTAAACTAACAAAGTTACCCTGTTATCCTTCAGTCCTAAGCATAATGTATAACATAAATAAACGTATGTAAATCATTCGCACATCACGAAACATCAGGCCCGTTTTCCAAACAAGGTAAAAAAAAACTTAGCAGAGAAAGAAAGCTTCAGGAGAATGTTGTTGGAGTTCAAAAACACAAATTTGTGAGCAGTGCTGGCCAATGGAGGGAGGAGACCTGGAAAAGGGGAGCCTCCAGAAGACTTTTTTGGTGAATCTAATAAAGAATAAGCTACCAGAAATATTAGCTTTGAAGTGTTGGCAATAATATGCAGGAGATTAAAAAAATCTAGACAGAAAGTTTTGTTTTTTTTTTCAGCTGCATTGAGGTTCTCCACGCATTCTGAGGAAAGAAAGGATAGAGTAGATTGGAACAACACCTCCCATTAGATCTCCCCAGTATTAGGTGCGCGTCTTCAACAGGAAGCCGTGAGATTCTCAGGACAACCGTTTCTGTGCTATTCCGATTAGTGAATTCGAATTACCAATCAAAACCCATCTGCAAAATTCTGTACTTGATATCCACGTTTTCGCCCCACGATTCTAGACATTTCCGCGGATTAGCATTTAAGAAGGGAGCATGTAATTGCAGAATGCATTCAGGATGCGTCAGTGGCGAGGGAAATGTCCTAGAGCGCTACGATTTTGTATAGGTATCGATATAATATGGAATATCAAGATTAGAAAATATAAAGCACAGAAAAGGCATGCAATAGTGGTACGCGTGGAAAACTCGCATCATCATGAATCGAATGCCTGTTTGCGGAAGATGCTTAAGGAATTCATGGACTACGGAGAAAAGAGATCCTGATATGCATGGCTATCTATCAAAGCATACATTTTCACGTCCACTCTGATAACTGTGCACCATGAACGCCCCCGACCAGCGTAATATTTGGGATTTGGAGCCTGAAGCCACATCGCTACCCCAGTTGCTGCTATCCATCCCTCAGTAGATGCCATCCTTCCCTAACTGCTGCTGAAAAGTTGGACTTTTCGGTGGCAACCAGGGATGTGCGTATCAAAAATTTTGATAATTGTAAATCGTAGACTTTCCAAAAACGTCGTAAATCGTAAACCGTGGAGGGTGGAGAAAGCACCAACTAATTTCGAGCCTAATTTCTCCTACTTTCTAGGAGACGAAAGAAATTAACTGCGTAACGACTTTGTGAAGCAACATACACTTGTCCTTAAAAGCTTCCTTATCCAAATAAGTGACATGTATTCACTCCTGTAATTTATGTAAGTTTAATCTACTCAAAGCCGAGAATTGCAACATTATCACGCGAAAAGAAGGAACTTCTCAAGATTCTCTGCGGTTAATTTTGTCCTAAGATCATTGATAATTATTTCTGTTGTTGGAAATAGTCATCCCGATTCGGCCGAAGTAGCAGGGACCGATATGTACTTGATGGCAAGACGTTTCAAGAAGGGATACTTCGAAGAATTAACATTATTACGCCAGAATTCATAAGGATCGATGGAGAGTGACCTCTTGTGAAAGAAGTATTGCTCTACTTCCTGAAAAGTTTACAAAACGAAAATGAATGTTTCATTTGAGAGAACTGCACTGAAGTACTACTCTTAGTTAGGGCCTTCGCTCGAGCGTCCATTTTTCCGACAAATGGAACTTCTTCGCAATCTTCTTCATCGTTAAAAAAAGTGTAAAACGGAATTGCATTTTCTAACTCGTTTTCTATGTCACTTGGGCTCGGACTTCCGCCCTCATATGCCTCATATGTATCACTCAGTGGCGGACGCAGGGGAGGGGGGCGGGGGGGGGGGGCGGGCCCCCCCCCCCGAGAATGGGTCGCCAAATTTTCGAAATTACTTTACAATACAAATAAAAATCTTGTGTTAGTTTATTTTTAATTGTTTATTTTTATTATTATTTTTAATATATTTTTTATTTATTGTTTATTACTATAATTAAGATTATTATTAATTTTATTTTCCGTCTGGGTCCCCAAAACGGCAGAGACCCCACTTTTCTTCCCACGCCCCCCCTCCCGCACACTTTCTGCGTCCGCCACTGGTATCACTACAGTTATTTAGGATTTTGTTACGAAAATTGGGCCATTTTCTCGTAATTCGTGAATCGTAAAATAAATCCCCAAAAATGGCCGTAAATCCTAAATCGTGGGGGGGGGGGATGGCAGCAAAAAAGGAGACTGGACTCAGGCTTGAAACTCGAATTATTGTGTTGCTCGGAGAGTGTTCCTGCTTCACATTCATCAGAGTACGTACGGTGCCGGTCATTCACTTTTGCACCACAGAATACCGCTCATGTGATCTGCCGCGCTGCACCACCTACGCGATGCGGCAAAACAGCTGGGTTCTGTGGTTTTCGAAATTGCCTACATTGATGTTTTTCATAATAAAGAAGAAAACATTGAAAACACCACCTAACGACAATAGCATGCAGGTGTTCTGCCTCGCCGAGTTCATGGTGAGGCGCGGTAGACCAAACTTGCGGTATTCAGTTATGCAAGAGTGATTAGTCTGCACTGTAGTTTCACACGTCCATGTATGTTCATCCATTATACATATATATAGGGGACCATTTTCACAACTTTCACGTTTTTTCATTTTTGTGATTTTCATGGGGAAAAATTTCTGAATACACAATAAGCGAAGCTAATTCTTCCATTTTCTGCTATAGTACACTGCTTCGCGAATACAAAAATGGCCGTTATTCTTCTATAGATGGACACAGTACTTCAGTTATCCCATCTGAATAATAAAGCTCATCCAATTCGGGATCCTCAGAAATAATTGAAATCCTTATAAACTGTTCCATATCCATTGCGAAGTAGTTCTACCGCTGTCATTTATCTTTCGTGGAGCAGTCCTTTACGGCGGAGTTGCTCTCTTCCGGTTTCCCTCAACTTTGAAAAAGTGGTTTTTCACTATTACTTACACTATTACTATTACTTACACTTACACTTATCGTAGTTTATCTTCGAAAGAGTTTTCCACTATCATTCACACTTACACTTATCGTAGTTTACCTTCGAAATTTATGCAAAACGTTGCCGGATGCCTTCCTGGACTACCCGAAGGAGATCACGGGGGACGTTCCAAGCAGTGAACCCCAAACACTGCGATACTTAACTCTGGATCTCCAGCGGAGTGGAACCAGCGATAGGGACAGATTGCAATCTGCCACTCAAACCACTGAGCCATCCGGGCTACTTTTTATGTTGGTGTTTGTAAGATAACTGCAGCAGTCGTAGGCAGCATACTATATGTATTTGCAAAACGGGAGCACAGGGCAGGATTCGATCCCCTGACCACCACAATGTCGATCACTCGCTCAACCAACTGAGCTATGCGCGCACGGGATGCGACATACAAATAGCGTCCAATCCTACGTACACTTACACTTATCGTAGTTTATCTTAGAAATTTAGGTGAAAAGGGAGTTGGGTGGGGCCACTCCTGTGAAGCCTAAGCCTTAAACCCATTCTTAAGCATAGGGTTAGGCTTATTCACCCTGTCTACTATGGACTAAAATTGTATTTTCTCCGCTTCCTCTCAAGCTCGAGTGATTTATAGCTCATTAATACCGGGGCGCCGGAGGGTGGCGGCGTCCGGCGCCCGCCGGCGCCCATTTGCAGTGGCTGCCGGACCGGACTGTACATTGTAGGTTCACGCGTCCATGTATGTTTTCTATGGTGGTTAGAAAATGTATAGTGGTTGAATATTTTCGGACGAAATTTTCAGATGCTCGGTAGAACTAAGGTTAGCTGAAGTTTGGCTGCAGGAGTTCAACGTTCCCTAGCAGAAACAATGACATCTTATTTCATGGATAATCTCACCACAGCCCTTCTTTTCCAAAGAATCTGAGCTGAATACCTCTGAAATTGTGTGCGAACACGTACAATGGATGACATATATCTTTACTGAAATTCTTCCTCTTCCCTATAGAAAACGAGGAAAAGATGTGGCCCTTTTTCTGGAAGGACTGTTCCCACAACCACATACATAGTAATTGTTTCAGTTAGTCTTATTCAACTCTAGAGAACCTAAAGGAAAAGAGGCCGGTAAGGAATGCCGGAAACGAATTCGAGAGCTTTTGCACGCACAACACAGATGAATAGTGAAGAAATTGCTTACTGCAAATGATAACCTGCATCAACACACCGGTAAACATCGCTATTGTTCACAAGGTGATGGAATAATAACTAGTGACAAAGTAATAGCTCCGATTCTTTCGAGGCGAATACAGGAGAACATCAACAGAATGCTCATTTCTTCTGATATTCTATCAATCTCTATCTCCCTGGAATAATCACAAGCCGGAAGTGCAATGGCAGTTATTTATGCCTCTAATACTATCAGACACTTACCACTACAAGTGTATCGTCTCGCCATTAATCCCTTCTTGCTAGCTTCTCTTTAAAGCCAGGCCAGCTCACACATGAAAGGTTAAAAAGCTCTTCCTCATCTTTTTGGATACAAGCTGACATCGGCGAATTTTTAGTGAACGTCTCTCTGAAAAAGAATACAACTAAGTCAAGCCTACGAACACAGCGTGTTTTAGTCAGGGCACTGTTCCCGTCCTGCTAAGTTGTCTTAATAATCTCACAAAGAATAAGAAATTTGTAAGAAATTGTTCAGAGTAGGCTACTCATTAAGCTACATAATGTGGTAAATTGACTTTCCAACTATTTCCTACAGTAAATTGCTTGAGGCGAAGATGTCCAGCACTACAGAAATGAGGGATTCTAGAAGCGCACCAACGAAACAATCTAGTTGTAAAGATGGAGAGGAAATGTGCTAGGAATATGTATGTGCCTGGACTAAACAAGTGTGATAGTCAAATACACTAGAACCGGGATTATACAGCTAGCATAAACATAATTAATCCAAAAAAACACAGAAGTGAAGTGCACAGAATTCCTGATCAATATCTTAAAAATGTTACTTCATAAAGGGTCAGCCCTTCGAGGCTGGCCACCTCAATGTGGATATTCCCAGATGATCATGAGAAACAACTCATCGAATTCATAATCAGACGGCAATCTTGTGTACTAGACACGAACTAACTCGAAAATCAATGGAGTAACACCTAACACCATCTACAACACGAATATAGCAGTGTCGATGTGATATTTGTCGGTTGAACACCAATCTGACCTGAACGACAATTGCAAAAATAGGCTATTCTTCGATTTTTAACTGTATGCAGTTATTCGAAATGTAAAGATTTTGCTCAGACCCCTCGCTGCGTCCATTCTAGGCAACAACAAACATTTCCAGTTCAACTTTCTTGCACGAATGGAATGGTACGCATGATAGGAATGGTACGGATAATATAGCCCATGTTCTCTGATCATAAAACACTACGTATGGATAATCGTTTGTTTTATTTTGTGGAATGCTACACAGCACTGTTTTGGGACTATCCTTTGCAGATCCCCTTACGAAATCGATTAAAGTTGGAAGAAAAAATCCATCTAAGGATACTGCCTTTAAATAATTGTTTCTATTCACGCACTTAAGTGTGAGCCGGATAACAGCGCTACTGCTCAAGGCTGACCCTCTCTCTTGTAAGTTCGTAAGGGTTCCACACGTTGCTCATGGATAGTTTGTCAGTCCGCAACTATTCTGTTCAAACGAGGAAACACATCAATGAATAACAACTTGTTATTGTTACTACCACACAGTAAATCAACGGATATCATGTCTGCCCCCACCCTCTACTTCGGTTCGTTCCAGCATTCAGATGGAGAAAACTTTATTTTAGGAGTCACCAAATAACTTCCAGCGCATGAGTCATCCGTTATATTCGAACGATATGATTCACAAAGGAAAAGGACATATTGCACTTAAGTGTGAGCCGGATAACAGCGTTGAGCAAAGAATAGCACCATTCAAGAGATTTTCATGTTTATCATGTGGCTGCTGAATCCACCACCTATCTTGCTACACTTTCTTTGCTTGTATAATCCCTCATTTTGACAAGAGTTAAGTAAACGATCGTATTGCTGTAGTTCATCCAGTTATTCAGCAGTTTGAATGACTCTCAGAGTCATTCACTCTCCGCTTCATGGAGCTTTATATAGCCCAAATATTTTAACTAGAGCACTATGAAAGTAAAATGGAATCTTAATGCTCCCTCGATTTTTGAAACATCGTGTCAAACATTTTGGTATCCTTATTCCGTCAAGTCCTTTTTCATTCAGATCCTCAAAGCACTGTTTTATTTAGTTCTGAATTCTGAGTCAAGGACTAGCTAGGAGATGTAGTGATGACTCGTTGCACATCCTTGCTTGCAGTGAAGATCCAGAAAAAACCCTCAGTCGAGATCCAGAAGAAAAAACTCTGTCATCTTTATTCCGCTTATGCACAAATGTGATGCGAGTAGTACGAAAATCCAGAGTGATGGTTCGAAGAACAACTTTAAGTTGATCATGCTGAAAAATGCACAACATCTCGACAGATTTCATCACTACTCCTTGACTTTTTACTATTATAAGCTTCGAAGCTTTCATTTACTATGATGATTTTACTATGATGATCTGCTTTTGCATTGGTTGTCTTTCCAAAAACAACACTGTGGGCCGAGATAAAAAAGTGAAATTCGAAGGTTGGAAAGGTAAAAAACACGAGAACACAGAATTTTGGGAAATTAAGGCTCCATTCAGTTATCACCCAGCTCTCCCCGATTTGTTTCTTAACCGAAGTATCATGTTCGCGTGATGTGTTCAATTTTCTCCGCGTGTTCTGGAGAATGAAATCAGAGATGTGAATAATGTGAATTTAAATGCCAATTTTCCCTTCTTCATTAATATTTCCTGCCAAGAGTGGCCATCTTTAGAATTAACGCAACGATCCTGCCTGTTCAGTGTTTTCATTTCATTCGTGATTATGCCAGCATAGTCAATCCACGTTCCTTTTCCTCGTCTCTGAAACACGGTTCAATACCTCAACCTAAAATTCTAGCTCAGCTTCAGAACCATACCTTTTCAGTTCTATTTTGATTCAAATTCCAACTATTTTCACACTTCTCGAGAGAGAGAGAGATGGATTGTTTCCAGGCTGTCTTGAAAGTAGTGAAATACTCCGACCTCTTAGGAGTGCTCGAGGTTCTACTTGTTGTAGACGAAAGTCCTTGGAAGTCACTCTCCTCATGCGAATCTGTAACTCGCCTCCACGAAATTCTTTCAGAACTCAAATTTCATCTTTATAAAATTCGACAAATTGGCGTTCAAAAACTCTAGCCACCCAAACTTGCGGTGATTGAAGTTCTGGAAGTCATAGCCTGGTGAAGTGTCTTCTCCTCTTGTTCCTCAATTTGGCAGTGAGCCAGCCCTTGTGTGGCGACAGTCATCTCCAACCAGCAGCTTTAATTTGCAGACTTCAACTAGGATGGGGAAAAAGTAGTACCTTTGTGGACATCCCATTACTCTCCGGACAATCCAATAATTTGCACTTTTGAGCTGTTTCAGTTCCAATTTCAACAATGGCACACATAATTTTGACCATAATTTGTAGTGATAATGTTTTTCGGAGCATGAGAACTCCTCTACATGCTTTTAACAGATAAATGGCAAACATATCAGTGTAATACCACTCAAATTCGCCAGTTAGTCGAAAATGGTGGCTCCACCTCATCTTCTTCATCTTTCCCTCCAGAAAGTTTCCTTGTTGTCAGAAAACTGAGGTTAAAAAAGACAGACAAAACTAAGAGAAAATTGAGTTTTTTATCGGGTGCATACTGGCCCGAAAGTCTCGCACCAAAATTTTCTGGAGGGAAAGGTGAAGAATCTTTCGAATCTTTCAATCCAGAAATTCTTGTTCTAGATTTGGAACTCTTCGGCAATAAAGCAAAGAACAAAAATAAAACAAAAAAGTGGTAGAATATTCTACTACGTCCCAACTATGAGAATTAGCAGACCAGGTTCCATTCACAAACAATAATGCGACGATTGTTTGAGAAAAAGTGTGCTGTTTGGATAAACCAATAGATCCATAGCTTCCATCCTAAAAAGTCGTAAACAGAACAAGCAACCTGTGGAGATATCTGTGGAGGTTCTTGGAAGTGGTAAATAATGTCTTCATTGCAGGCTAGATAGGGCCTTCACACATTGGTAATAAATTTCGGAGCACATTATTAACGAATTTCAAAATTCACGTGTCCCTTGTTTGGTGTCGCCATTTTCCTATGATGTATATAGAAGGGATTTGTAGGAACGTAGTGACCCTTAACAGAGGTTTCCTCCATTTCCTTCATTTCCTTCTCTCCCATTTCCTTTGTAGCCAGACGTCCAATAGTAAGACCCAAAAGTAGGCTTACATCTGTTCGGAGTCGGATCGGCATCGGATCCCGCAAGGAACCGGATGTGCACCGACACTGCCGTCATGTCGGAGACATTTTCACCTGCTACTACATAATTCTGGGCAAGATCTGCTTAGCAACAGACTGCCAGGCGAAGGAAAAAACGTGGAAACATGGATTATTCTGCTGATATTTCGAAAGATGACTCATTCCGTAAACTCGAAGAAATCTTCAAGCCACATGTTGACAGAGATAAGCCACAAACATACCACATCATTTGCTGTCATGCTTTTCATCTGTGACTATACCGCAACAGGCATATTCATATAACTTCTTATATTTTATTGCAATGTTGTTCATTTTACTGTAATGGTGTATGCCTACATAATGAGGTAAAACTTATTTCCGGTAAAGCACTAGCTATCCAAACTTTCAGAAAGTAGGATGACAAAGGCTCTTTGATTTTCTCTGAGCCGAGTTCTTACAATTGATTTTACAACTGAATCAGCTTATCATTTTGATAATCTTTCTCATGTGTCACTCACATTTTCTTTCAAAGAAGTGCTTGCATGTGTTGTATATAATACTAAAATGTAACGTTCTCGATTTCCCAGCAGTGCTTTCTCTTTCTGCTTGCCCATGGTTTCTGCACTAGTCTTGCCAAGTTATATAAATGTGCTAGTCAGCGCTGATGCTAGTGCTCCGTTAAGAACTCGCGATCCAGATATCTGTGGATACCGTACTTCTCATTCCGCCCTTGGAAATTCAGACGTTGTGCTTGTAACCGGCACTCATCCAGAAGTATGTACATCACTTATAGCACAGAAGGGATTTCTAGCATGAAAGACCCAGAGCAAGCACACCCTACTCTCATTCGATGTGCAGATTTACACAAATAAAACTGATTCAATCTCAGCTTCTTTTAAATATGTTTTTGTCCTCATTACTTTAGTTCATACTTTGTATTTCCTATTTCAATCAACTCTTAACTCTTGTTACTGTTATTAATACCATCATAGCTATATAAATTGACAAGTAGTGAGTGTTAATCCGAGCCCGGTGACCTTTTTCAGTAGCAATTTCCAGCATTTTTGCTTACTTTCAGCTATGAATTCTATACCATTCGAAAACGCTATTCACAGCTTAGAAGATGATTGTAATTCTGGGGCGGCTAATTGTTCCTGGTTTAATTCTAAGAAATGAAGTGTCAAGCCCATAAAATGCACTCCTTCCGGCACCTGCTTCTTGCGCTAGTTAGCTGCGAGTCGAAAAGCCTGCTAAAAGCGATTCCAGCTACAAATGAGAAAGCTGATGTGCCTGGAACAACCATTTAGTGGTCATCGCCAGAGGAAAAAGTATTCGCTTTTGAATGAAATTCTAGAATTTTGGAACTGAAATTGCAAACCGTAGGCTACAGTTTATTTGAGGAGCAACTGGGTAATCCTAGAGAAGTGTTGCGATAGCTTCTTAGGAGCTACAGAAATGCCCTGCATTCTCACTTTATTCTCGCTAAGCTCAATAATAATTTGAGGAAGTAACTGACCCTCATTTTGCCACAATATCTCTATTCTCCCTCCTTCAAACGTCACGCGAGTGCAGAGTTAGTCGGCTTCCTCGTGAATAATCCAGAGCTTGGTCATATTGATCTTTTTCCAAGCTCTTTCTTAGGAGAGACGGAGTATTTGAAGGACGATATGAGCGACTATGACAAACTCATGAGTGAGCAGCGGAAGCGCGGCTCAGAAGTCGTGACGAGGAACACAAAGACGGAGGAGAGGGTGCAGGTGGACGAGATGACGCGGGCAAACAACAACGTATTCTGTCATCCTGAATACTTTATATGGTCCTAGAAGTGTAAATTCTCGGAAATCTGGAGAACCTCAAGAGATAATTCCAAGCAGTTTGGGAGGTGTTGTGAAGGGTTTCGGGATTAAGCGAACTATGTTTTTCTATCTAAGCATCTCTCAGATCTTCCAGAAGGTAGCCATAGTGCAGGAATAGAGAGAGTCGCAAAAAAAGTTGCCGGAAAATTAATTAGGTACTTTTAAACGAGGTGAGAAATGTAGATTTCTAAAGAATCATCCTTTGATTTTCCAGGGCTTTTTTTTCTGCAAATTTTTCTACTTGGAAATGAATATGGATGTCAGCGGCGCCAATTTCGTGCGGGTTTTTGTACTATGCGTTCTCCAGAATTAGGATGCTGGATATTTAAAGTACATGCAAAGGAACTTAATTACATTCTCTAATAGTCATTTTGCCAACCTCAAGAAATACAGGTTTACTAAAGAGAGTGTGACAACGTGCGGATGCATACATCCTAAAATTCTGGATTTTCTGCACTTATTTCGAACACAATAGTTAAACATAATATTAATCCGGGCATTAGAAAAAATTATGATAGTGGAAAAATAGTTTAAAAGAACCCTTCAAAGAAAATTATGGTGACTGACGTCATGTTCCGCAATGCTGAAGCTCCTTGACATAGCATTTATTACCCTCATTAATCACGAGCTCTGCAGGTGGACGTATAGATTTGATATCCATTATCCATATTTTAGCTTCCAGCGGTTCTTTTTTTGCCGTTTAGCTTGCTCCAGTCCCAAAATACGCGGCTTTCCTTAGCTAATACTATCTTGAAGGTTCGAAAGCAACAGGATCTCCAAATTTTTACCCATTTGCACATTCTGGAACAAGGCACCGCTGAGAAGCGCTAACGCATCCCTCATGTGCTCTAGCTCATCCTTGCTGGGTATCAATCCTGGAGAAAAAAAACTGCCCAAATTTCTCTGCAGGATACCATCTATAGATGACAACCACCTTTTATTATAGCCAATTTCACAGCAGAATAGGTGGAGAAATCAGAGATAAAAAGCGAATGGAAAGACATATGACGTTCAGCGCGGTGACCAATCACAACCTTACCGTGCACCGTTTTGACCAGCACAACGCGGTGGGCGGTGCGACTTGCAATACTTCGCACAATTATTCGACTTGAGTTGTTTTTGAAGCAGACCCTAAAATCCGGGAGAAACCTGTGTGATGGCACCGTTTCAAGGTCATTACAGGGGAACTCCCCCACCTCCTCCCTACCATGCTTGACACGGGTTCATCGATGGCTTTTTTCTACCTTTCCTTGGAAGGCGAAAGGTAGAGGGCAGCATCCCTGGCACCGAGCAACATGTAGCTCCACCCCAGGCTACATAATGGTTCCTCCGGAAACCCGGCAGCGGTCGTGAGGTTGCGCGCGAATGCCGCGACCTATCGATCCGGTGCGGTGTGTCATCGATTTGTAACGAGTGTAAATATATAACAACGAGTTATTCTGTAATGTAAAGCAATGTCATGACATGGTCGTGGGAGTACACGCATGATATGAACGTGCGAAATGGAAGACGCTGAGAACTGCTGATTAGGACCAGCAACAACACAAGGACATGCAGCTATTTTTTCTTCAGGGTTTAATTTGCATGCGAGCGGATAACGTTCACAGGAAGTACGTGCATCGACCTCGTCTTTCCTCAATATAGGAATTTTATGCGCTTTTGGCAGTGTTGTGCGTCGAGCTATCGATTTTTGCCATCCCGCACACACCACAATTGCCAGCTCGTCGCCCGCAAACCCAAACATGTCTCGATTACTCAGACCTTCTCAATCTGTGCATTGCTCACCTGAACCTCTTACCTCATGTCGTCGTGTGTCAGTCAAGTACCGTCCGGACCGCGTCTGACTCAACGCTCAGCTCGCGGCAGCTGGCGCTCGGCTCGAGCCGCGGCTGGCAGCAGCGCGCGATGGCGTCCGATCGTGTATTCTGGTTAGAATCGGGCGAGTATTGTATGCTGGAATGCATTAACTCCTGCGTCTCAGAACGTGTCTTGCGAATACCTGTTAACACGTCATTTCATGCAACAAAATTTCGCCGTACGAACTGTTCGCTGCGCGCCGTTTAACACTTGCTTAACTATGCGCCGTGACCTTTGTGCGTAGTGGGAGGTCTAGGTGCTGCCCCCTTTTCCAGCATTCTATCGACAGCGGAATGTGTTGACTGAAGAACGTCGACGACATGAGGTTTGATTCAATAGTTTCGCAATAATCGCGATTGACGCGATTCTCTTGTGCTTCGCTAGTTCATAACAGCTCACGTCGCGCTTCTTTTGTGACCGATTAAATTCACATTCACATCAAACGCACGTCATCCTGTCTGCCGTAACAGTCATGCTTTACTATCTCAGGCTTGAAAATCGGAAGTGAGCTTTTAATCAGGGCTACGACCTGAGCTTGTTCGACAGCATGTCGCTGAAGCAGATCGTTGGGAACAGTGAGTTTTCTTTTCTTTTGGACTTTTCAAGGATTTGAGGTTTTCCTACCTTGAGTAATGTTTCTGCCATACGTTCCTGAAGCGAGACAAGTTCGCTTCTATTGATGGACAGCACTTATTTCGTAACAGGTGGCATTGTGCTTGTTCTGAAAGTGCACCAGTTCTATGCCATGTTAGCCTGCTCCATTGAGAAAAAAACTGTGGTAACTCGAGGAGCTCAGATTTCTCCTAAATGTATGCTATGTATTTATCTAGGCTATGAGCAAATTACCATGTGATACCTGAAGTGTCCACGCAAATTTCCGTGAGGAAAGAAAAAATTCTCCAAAATTCAATGAAATAGCGACTGACTGGAATGTGATGCAGAACGAATACCAAAGTAGATAATAGTTCAGAAATAATGCTAATAAATTAATGAACAAACAAGTAATAAAGACTTCAACAAATCAGGAAGATAACCAGCACAAGCACACCGAAATTTTATGCTGCTAAGAAATCCGCTGGCAGAAAACATATCGTTAGTGCGAGCATTTTTAGAGCATTTTCTTAAGGCAGGAGTGCATTTGTTCCAAATCTAAACAATCTCCGTTCCAGAGCTTCTAAATGAAGTGATCCGTCCCCTCAAAAAGCCGGAAGGAAAGGGCTGGAATGCTTTGGTGGTGGATCGGCTGTCCATGCGCATGCTTTCCGCATGTTGCAAGATGCACAACATTATGGAAGGTAGGCTGAATGTTTCTTTTTTTTTTTGTTCCTGGCTATTCGACTATAATCTCCATCTCCTTATAATTTTTTAAGATGGAATCACTATCGTGGAAGACCTAGCAAAACGAAGAGAGCCACTTCCCAGTCTGGAGGCGATCTACCTTATCGCGCCAACAAAAGAATCTGTGAGTTTGTGTCATAATACTCATCAACATGAACAGCAGAACTGGTCCCATTTGGATTCTGGATATATTCTGGATTTCAGATTGATCGCCTGATAGCCGATTACACGGTGCGCAACCAATACAAATGCGCCCATGTTTTCTTCACCGAAGCTTGCCCAGACACGCTATTTTCTGAACTTTCTCGCAGTGCAGCTGCTCGCCATATTAAAACTTTGAAGGAAATTAACATTGCTTTTACTCCTTATGAAAGTCAGGTAGGTCACGAAGTCATTTAAAATTTCTTAATCTCATGTTTTACAGTTTAAGTGGTTTCCATGACGTTTTCGTGCCCATTCAAGAGTTCCACAGTATGCATTTGTGCGTGTATGTAATAGGCTTTCTATAAGAAAAATTTCAAACAAAGCTTAGGATTTCCAGCAACTGTCAGGGTACAGAATTACACTGGAAGTTTACGGGTAGAGGGTAGTATTTCGGCGTCTTTCTTAGCACAGCCGTGCATATTAAAGGCAGCACTTGTTCGAATTCTCGACTTTGAGGTAAATTGCTAATGATGACAAACACTGTCGGTGTATAACAAATGTTAAACCAACAAAGTAATGATGGTTTACCCATCAAGAAGCTCAAATTGCGATAACGAACCCAGCTGCCTTACATCGACTCGCTTTGTGACGAACCATCAGCTTACACGGGCTCAGGCACTTGCACACGCGCGCGTGACATTCGCGTGGTGGGACCCACGAATGTGAGGATGAGCGTTCCAAACGTGAGGGAAAAAATACCCAGATTCTGTGGATTCCCCGTGTATGTCCTGCTGTCTCACACTTAGGCTTGAGTTCTACGTCCCATAAAGCCACAAGCCCTTTTCTGCGAATAAAGTTAATGTAGTTCATTCCAGGTTTACACTTTGGACTCACCCGATACGTATTTTCTTTACTACAACGCCCAAAAACAAGGTGGACTAACATCTAATCTCGAACGCATAGCTGAACAACTCGCCACAGTCTGTGCCACGTTGGGAGAATATCCTTCACTACGGTGAGTATTTATGGAATACAGTATAGGCTGTTCCACAAACTGCTAAATGAGCATGTGCAAAAAAATACTAAGTCAACTCTGAGCGGCAAGCATCCATGCGAAGCTTTGTTGCCAGCCGAGTTCTGCGGATTTTCACACCCATTTCCTCTAATTTCTCTCAGATTTCCGTGTTAGTTGACAAGAAGCATAACTTTATGGTTTGTTTAGTCATTCTGTTCAATCTCAGCTATTCTTTCAGTTATCGCGCGGATTTCGAAAGGAACGTAGAACTCGGCCACCTGGTCGAGCAGAAGCTGGATGCATACAAGGCTGATGACCCAACAATGGGAGAAGGTGCCGATAAAGCTCGCAGTCAGCTCCTGATCATCGGTGGGCTTCACTCGCGCAATGAAATTATCTTCCGAAATATTGTTACTTTGCTCCAGACCGTGGTTTTGATGCTGTCACTCCGCTACTGCATGAGTTGACCTTACAAGCGATGTGTTACGACTTGCTCGGGATTGAAAACGACGTTTATCGCTACGAAACTGGTGGCAACGATAGTGTTGAGAAGGAGGTAGGAGCTCTGAAGCATCGTTCTCATATATTTTGTTATTATTTCCATATGAATCATATCCAGTAGTAACATTCTTGCTGTTGCATTTGCGCATTTTTTTCTTTCTTTCTTTTCTAACCTGTCAATTTTTAACCAAAACATTGGGATGGTACACCTTGGAATAGTACTGCCAGGGACTTTTTTCTAACTTGTCAGTTTTTTAAAATCAAAATTTTGGATCCGTAGTGTCAACGCAAGGTTAATGTTATGCTTAGGGACCAAATGGTCCCAATATCTTCCCGGTGATTTGTTTGAAAACGGATGGGATTGAATGTTTGTGCACCAGCTGCAAATTTTGCGCTAAATGGAAAGCCTCAAAAAGCTGATTGGTCGCATTGCTCGGAAAAGTTCTGACTGGTTGCTGTCGTGTTCCTACGCGTTTTCTACCTATCGGTGGTTTCGACCGAACTTTTACCTTCTGCAAAAGAAAAAGAACTATGGGTTGTCTGGGTGAAATATGCTCTGTTGCGCTATGGTAAGAGAAAAAACTCTTTTTGGCTCATTTTAATTATTCTCAACAACATAGCAACTCAGTCATTCCGCTTGAAACTTTCCTTACTCTAGTCCACATTGTTTTCTGGTGATTCAATCAAATGCGAGGAAACAGAATTAGGCAAATTTGTCGTCCTGTTTCTTCCACAGCTTCCTAGCCAGCACGTACGCGCGAAGATCCTGGACTTGAGCGTTTGCGTCAGCATCCCGCCATTCTAATTTTTGGTTTTTGATTCTTTTCTAGCAATTTTTCGAGGACGCTTATGTGGATTCACATGATTCATACATATCGCTTTATCAATTCCAGGTGCTACTAGATGAAAATGACGACCTGTGGGTTGATACTCGCCATAAGCACATTGCCGTTGTGTCCCAAGAGGTAGGTTTCAGCTCACATTTATTTCGAAACCAACAGTAGTTGTAGTGACTTGATTTACTTTGGAAACACGAAAGTAGAGGGATAGCTTTGCATTTCTAAGGCGTGATATTGTGTTAGGCACTACTACGGTTACCAATGTTTTCATACAACAGCATTCTTACTAGTTTAGCAGCTTCATACAATTGATAACAGTGTGATACCATGACTAATATCTGAATGTTCACTGTTGTTTATTTACAACTTGAGCCTTTTCCAGGTCACAAAGGGTCTGAAGAAATTCAGCGACACGAAAGCGGGTTTTAAAGCAGATGCCAAATCTATAAAGGATCTATCCATGATGATCAAGAAGATGCCTCAGCATCAAAAGGAACTGAATAAATTTAGGTGCGCTAAAGAATCACTTCACATGAGTTAAGACTCCCTTTTCAATTCAAAATTATGACTTTAGCACCCATTTCCACTTGGCAGAAGAGTGTATGCGTCAGTACCAGAGCGGCGTTGATAAACTTTGCAAAGTCGAGCAGGTTTGCAACTAAATGGTTCCCATACTAACACAAGTAGCATCCATAATTTGCTTCTTCTCAGGACCTCGCAACCCAAATTGACGCCGAAGGCGAGCGTGTTAGGGATCCGATGAAGTTGATGGTACCACTACTGATCGATCCTGTTGTGAAAACGGAGGATCGATTGAGGCTTATTCTGCTGTACATCCTCAGCAAGAACGGTGAATGACACAATCGACGAATTGGCTCGAATACGCCATTTATGGATGGTATTCAGGCATCACCGATGAGAACCTAAACAAACTCCTCCAGCACGCCAATATTGCAATGGCTGAGAAGGAAACCATCACAAATGCAGCGCTTCTAGGACTGAACATTACAACTGATGTAAATCCAATTTTTTATTGTGGCAGTTCATCTGCGAGCGTGTTGCATCGTGGAGGAAAATGGGCGGTGCCGCTTTTGTGCGACTGGCCCCCTCAAACACCTGCATTCGGTATAGCTTACCCACTTACTTTCAAATATGTCAGCATATCATGGTGTAATCGTGCGCGAAAGAGAAAGATTTGACGCTAAACGGCGAGAAGCGGTAATTGGACACACCAATCGTACAACAGTGGCTCCACCTCCTCCTCACTCAGAATGCAAAGTATCTTCGGAACGGTTTCTATTTCCAGCAAGGGCGCAAGAAGGTTTGGACACCAGCAAGAAAAGAAAGACCAAATGAACAAGTTTACCAATCTTCACGTTGGGTACCTGTGCTCAAGGATATCATGGAGGATGCGATAGATGACAAGCTTGACACGAAGCACTTCCCATTCTTAGCTGGCCGGCAGATAAATCAACCGTTTAGGTAATTTTTTAATTCACATTTCTGGAAATTCACCCTGATTTGCCTTAGTTTTGACGATTTTCAGAGCTCCAACCTCAGCACGTTATGGACAGTGGCACAAGGAGCGTGGACAACAGGCGCAGTACCGAAGTGGTCCACGCTTGATCGTTTTTGTTATTGGAGGCCTTACCTATTCAGAAATGCGAGCTGCCTATGAAGTGACACAAGCTAAGAAGCCATGGGAGATTATTATAGGTTGGTTCGAGCGACATTTCCTTCTTCGGAAAATAGAGCATCGTTTAGTGAGAAGCAGGAATTCTGGGGCACTTTGTGATGAGCAGGAAGTGCGCTCTGTTTTACGTAAAATGGGTTCTGTAAACTGGATGTGTTCCGTGGTATAAGGATTAGTTCCTTCGTGCCTTAATGCATACTTTTTAGGATCCGACCAAATCATCACTCCAGAAAAGTTCCTAACCAATCTCCGTGACCTGAACAAACCGCGAGAACAATGACATCCGATTGGTCACAGAATCGAGATGGTAGAGGACGAGACAACCAGCAGCACGTTAGGAAATGTAGTAGCGGTCTAAAGTTACCGCCGCATATCGTATTTAGTGGATCGTGGTCGTTTTCAAGTAAGAAGCAACTGAACGTGTTACGCTTGTGGCATGGACCAGCCGTTCATGGCTTGACGCAAACTGTGTGTCTGTGTGTTGCGATTTATCGCTGCCACAACGGCGGGCATTTGTCTTTCGCCTACTGAAGTCAGTCTTTTTGAGACTTCTGCTTTTGGAAGTGATTATAATTCCATTTTGATTCTGTGACCACGACTGTAGCTTTCCATTTGATAGCAAGACAAGTTATTCCAAAGATTGTGTTTTCACTCACATTTTATGTGTTTTCATGCTTGATACAGTGCGTTTCATAAGTATAGACGCACCCCAGTAAATGCCGGTACCCAGTTCATCACAGGTTCATGAGAAAAGTTACAAACGTCAATCGATTCGGCATGCCAGAAAACCTAAGATTGCGTTGTTTCACTGGTGATTATGGAAAATGAGGGATAGATTTGGCACATCACCATTAAATGTGCCGTTTCATAAGTATAGACGCAGTTTATACCTAAACACAAATAAATCTTATCTTCAGAGGAAAAAGTGGGCTCAATATTTTGATGAGAACTAATAAGCGTCTACAACGTAAATCTGCATTTCAACTTGGATCACAACGTTTTGGAGCGAGGCTGGGGCAGCTAAATTATTCACATACTGTAGGCTAGTAAAGTCGCAGGATCTCCGGGTAGAGGAGAGCTTCTTCGGGGTCCACCTGCGAATATTTATAAGATATAGAGCCCTACGATCGAAGGAAGAATTTTGATATGCAAAAGAAGACATCTCTTCAAAGACGGCGTCGCATACCCTGCCCGAACTCGAAACACACGATGTGCATTAATGGTGTCTGAGCCGTTGCGTCGGCTCCGTCATGCCGTGCAGGGGTTAAAAAGGCATTTAACCGCTGCATCACCATTGCACATTGTTGACTTCATCTCATACCCGGGATTATCCCGTTCCAAAAAGCTTCACAGCTTTGTTTTCCTGGAAGGAACGTGGTGATCGGTATGTCGAAAAAACAAGTTGGTTGTTTTCGATCTTTTGAAAGCCTGTGCTATGTTTAAATGATTTTACAGGACGAGAAAAGCTTTATTTGGACTGTATTATAATGAATGCATGCCGCTGGGATGACATACAAGGAGAGCCAGACTCTCTCAAAACGAGCATCTTTGAAAGTAGGCGCTGCCAAAGTTGGAGATGTTTCCTCCCATAACGACATCCTAGGTGTTACTTCCATTTCTACATAATCGAATTCCTCAAATCACAAGAGCACCTTTAGTGTTCAATTCTTACATTTTCTTGCAGCACACAGAAGGAGAAACCTCACTTTCCATCGAAAAACCGGCGTGACCTATACCAGTCGCTCAACAAATAAGCATTTTGAGAAACCCTAACTGGCAGAACTATCTGCCTTTTAGTAGTAGCAACATCGGACATCCGTGGAGCATCCTAGCAGATGACATTCATGGCCGGAACCGAACATCTTCTGGCACAACAAACCCGAAAAATGCTATTGCCTGTACTAAGAGCCGTTTTGATTGCCATTTGCTGGAAGGGATGGGTAAATCTATGCCATTCCATGTTTTCGGAGTTGCTTGGGAATTGCGAAGACCTATCAGCCACAAATCTGCTGTTGCAAGGAAGTTCCCTCTGTGAAATCATCGGTTTCTGAAAGTGCGTCTATACTTGTGAAACGGTCCCTATGAGGGGGAAGTGCTGGATCTACCTATTTTTTTCCATAACTTCGGGTGCAACGGTGGAAACAAGGGTTTTTGGGCACGCTCATTTGATTGGCACTCGCGGTTTTCTCCAAAAAGTTACGCGGAACTGTGTACCAGTGTTTTGTGGGGTGCGTCTATACTTATGAAACGCACTGTATAAGGAAAATCTTCTTGCGATATCTTCCATCTTAACATTTGAGACCACGCTAACGCAAAAATGGCTGGTCACTGCTTTCTAATGTATTTAGATCGTTTGATTCTTTTACACATTTCTTGAAGTTTCTGCTTCACTGAATTCACTCGTTGCACTAGATTTGTTTATAAATGTTTTTATGATACTAAAATACAGCTGAGTAATGAATTAGAACTGTCATCTTGTCAATATATGTGGGATGAATTGTCAATGAGCCTTTCATCTTTTTTTACTGCAGTTTTGTTCCACTTTTCTCTCTTTTTAATTTTGAATTTTGACATAATTGGACTTATAGCAATATGTATAGTGCGTTTTTTTAATGCTGATTTATGCTCTTTAGACTCTTGACATTCCGGTTTGATGGACCTAATTTGGTCATAACCTATTTATTGCGTGCAAATATTATAAGGAAGTGATAAGTATCACAATCTGGTCGTAAGCGTCTAATCTCTTATTCGATAAAATTTGCATTCCTGTTGTTTTGTGAAGTCACGAGGAAGCAGACATGATGGATTTTCAGCTAGGATTAGAGTTAGTCGTCAACAGTTTGATGAATAAATCGCATTTACTGTTAGTTCTCAGATGAAGTTGGGGGCGTGGCGCATCCTGAGAAAAAACTGACGCTGACCACTTCATCCTTTATCGTTTAAATGGGACGACTCCCTGGCTAGTCTCTGGCCACACAGAAGGAAAAGAACTACTCTCAAGGATCATGAGGAGGAGTGACAGTGAATAATAGGAGCTTCGACAGTTCATGTGCTCCACAACAGACAATTCTTATGTGTAACAGGTTTTTTTTTTATCATGATTCACAACTAGGTGTAGCGTTTAGTAGCACTTTAAGAAAATTCAAGATTAATGTTTATGGAAATGGTTGCTGGAATGAGTTCGAACGTTCTTCTTCAAAACAAGGACCCGTGAAAAGCCATTTCCCAAAGGGGGAAAGTAAACGGCAATCCTTTACAGTTACGAGTATTCGGTGTGGAAGCGTAAATATTAGAATAGATTCGGTACTTCACTGGTTTTGAAAATTTGCAATCCAGAAAAACAACTTTTAGCTCTAATCCTGAAGAAACAGAGACTATGGTAATACATTTCATATGAAACTTGGTTTTCTATTTTTCAGTTATATTTGAGTTAGCTATTTTCGGAAGACTGCAGTCGTGCTCACAGAGATCAGGAATATTTCATCCTACTCGGTAATATCTAACTATAAAGACCCTCACTCGAAAGATCGTAGACATAAAAAAATACGTAACAGATGTACTAATAGATGTATATATAAACAGGTCGAAACCTCTTCTCTAGAGTACAAATAACCCTGCCTATGGATGAAACTGGATTTAGAATGCACGGAAGTACAGAAAAACTATTGTTAACTCCTAAAAAGCAGCCCAATTTCTGACAATGACGAAAATATGAGCTGTCTCAGAGCCTGCGAGGTTATAGAGGGTCAAGCAAACTTCGGAAATGAAGATATGGGAATATCTCCATGGGCAGTAGCTGGGTTCCCTTCCGGTCTGTCTGATTTTTACTGCTATTTTACATTATTTGTACTGAAAGTAAGTTAGTTCCTTCATTCTTTTGAGTTCCGGATGACACTGTTCAACGCGAGGTGCACCAGATCTTGGGAGGAGATGGCTGCTAATTTGAATAACTGTTAGTCTACCTCCGCAATCCAAAAAGAAATATTCCGCAAACTTGAGTTTGTTAATGTTCCCGCTATTCCACGCACAATCCTAATGAAATTCGTGCGCACTTCCACTTTACCACTTTCAAAATAGTGTATAATTAATCAAAGCACAACGAAAGAACCACTTAGGAACGATATTTTCAAGGCAGCCTGTAACCCCTTATTATGCATGGGATGAGAATCCTATTCTTGAACTGCTTGGTAGCAAACTTTCTCCCAAAGAAATGCAAGAGGAAACAATCACATGGGCGTGAAAAAGTGAGGAATTCCAATCATAGGATTAATCTAAGGATGCATAGCAAAAACAATGAAAAACACAACAGATTCTAGAAAACATATGTGTAGATCTGGACAAAAGAAATGAAAAATGCATAGCATCACCAGGATTTACCCGAGAATATCTCAGAAAATGAAAAACGACACCGTTTAAACGCTTGAAGATAGCGCGCGCTGTTGAGACGCCGGCCCCGGCGCGAACATGTCGTATTACAGTAACCCGTCGAAACACGAAAATCGACGTCTTTCTTCACACATGGCCTAAAAATGTCAATCTGAGCGAAGCTTTGATCTCCATCAGGAAACGTTGATTTTATTTGTGGCTTTTGTTTTCGCGTTAACTCGATTTTCTTACGATTTCTTGTCATAGTTTTGACGAATTAGGCACATTTCTAACGTTTTACTTCGTCATTGTATGTAACTGATAGATATGTTCTATTCATTCTGGTATTTTTAAGGGTTAATCATGACTAAGATCCGAGCTCGCGATCTCCGCAACCACAAGAAGGATGATCTCATCAAGATGTTGGTCGAGCAGAAGACTGAGCTCGCTTCTCTGCGGGTATGAATGTTGTTGAAGTTATATTTTTCTCGTGGTTCCGTTCTCTATAGTTTTTTTTTTGAGTATGGAGAGTTTTTGTTTTTCCCTTTTTCTTTCCTTCCATTTTTTTCCGTTTTATAAAATCATTCATTGCTTCTTTTAAAAGGTCGGGCACTACGATTTAATGACAGTCAGCTGGGTATTTAAACTTTGGTCACCACTGAGGTTCTTCGAACAATTTGAATAGTATTTGAAAGTCTGAGTCTGTAATAGCTTTTTCTTTATGCTTCAGTTATTTGCTGATTTGCTGTGGATGATTTTACGCAGGAGTCTATTTTGTTACTATCTAAAGTTGAGCTTTGAGCTGTCCCTCTCGAGGCATCTTGTATAATCAGTTCGTTCACGCTGTTCTTGTCGGTTTTTTAAAAATAATAGCCAGTATTTTTTCTACTTTTATTTGTTTTATGGTCAAAATGTCCCTGTTAGCCTGAATTATGTGAATTATTTGGAAAATTTTCGGGAACTATAGAGCCTTGCTTTGATAAATTTTACTCTGGAAAATGTCGGAATAATCTCTATTGTGATGGACGAGTGATGGTGAAGAATGCTAGAAAACCGGAGTTCATGGTTTACTGTAGAGGTCGTAACTACAACTCTACTAAATCAGTCAGTTCTGAAAAGGTTTCAACGTGTTTTAGTTGAAGATGGGTGTAACGCGAATATTGATGCATCCAAGGCTCATGAAATCTCTAAGGTTCACTTTCAACCTTAGTTTCGGTAGCTATATGCAAATTTTCGCTTTTGGGTTTAGAACGATTTTGTTCTAATCATTGCTCATTCTTGTTTTTCCCTCGTCCTTCAGCAAAAGGTACCTGTAGTTCGAAATGCGATAGTAAGTAACTAGTAAGTGGCAAAATATTTTGGGAGATTATTTGTTGATTGTTAAATGGAGTGCGAAGTTAATTTCTTGCTAATGAATAATATGATACTGCGAAGTTTGCACTGGTTGTATAGAAAATTGGACTTTTCCGAAGTAGATTTCTAATTTTCTTAGCTGAAAGTCATGCAAAGGCCATGTTATAATCTTTGCCCAGCACAGGTCCACAAATTTTCGATCAATCTTTAGAAATGAATGAGTCCAAGCAACCGATGAGTGTCAGTTTTATTGCTCTCCGACAATGTTCCTGCATAGTCGTTGTGAACATCATTTTGAGGTTACACGAATGTGTTGAAAACGTAATGGAGGATAAAAAGACAGTCGTATTATTTCCTGAAGGTTATCTTTTTCAATAATGACTAACTTTGGCACCACTCAGCTAATGGTTTTTGAAGTGAAGCCTGTGGCACTCATCTTGGTAGTGTTTTGATTTTGTTTCGATAGATTTGATTGAAAGTTATTCGGAATACTTTGGGATAATACTGTTTAGCACATTGCATCGTATTTATTTGAAGAAGCTTCAAATCTCTTTCCGTCATAATCGTACATGGTTTGAAAGTCTAGAAGTATTGTGGTCTTTTTTTTTTTCTGAATTGCGACTATTTTTTTTGTCTGGGTTTTACTCATTATCATAGGTATCATGGAAGTCTTGTCTTTTTTAGAAGATTAATCATTTCCCTTGGAGATTGTTCCACTTTTTTTGCTTCTTTCGTTTCTTTTTTTTTTCTGAGATCGCGCTATTTTTTCAACTAATTTGTTGTGGTTTTTATTCCCACTGAAACGAAACTCTGAAGAATATTTATATGAATTTGTCAATTCTTATTTCCTTCTGACAAGACTCATGACTGACAAATTTCTAAGCTTGAGAGTTTCAGGTGTCCAAGGTTACCGGAGGAGCCGTTGCTAAGCTTTGTAAGATCCGTGTCGTTCGTAAGACTATTGCCCGAATCCTGACAGTGATCAACCAAAATTACAAGCAGGAGCTCCGCAAGTTCTACGCTGTGCGTTCGTTGTATACTGATTCAAATGCAGCTGACAATATAGAACGTCGTATATTCGTTTGATTCTTCAGGGACACAAATACAAGCCGATTGATCTGCGCAAGAAGCAGACTCGTGCCATCAGAAGGCGTCTCACAAAGCACGAACAGAGTTTGAAGACCGCCAAGCAGCAGCACAAGGAGCGTGCCTTCCCGATGAGGAAGTTCGCTGTCAAGGCTTAATTCTCTTTCGTTGTTGTTTTTGTTATAAATGAATTGTTCAAAGAATTGTTAACATTGGACAGCACTTTTCAAATTCTTGCCTCAAGTAGTAACCGTCTTTTTATCTAGAGAGCTAAAAAAAAACTTATGCTGCATGATAACGGAACTAATTTTTCACTTTCTGCAGTTTTCTGGAACCAGTTTTGGAGGCAAAATTTAGAAAAATATATTTTGATACACAACGTTTCGAAATAAAGAGAACAAAGAAGTTTTTTTTTTGTAAGACAAGTTGCAAGTTTTGATTTATGAAAGGTTTTGTTTTAAGCTTCATTTTTAACCGAATTAGATTGTTATGGGGGAGGGGCAATATGCCTTTTCTCTATTTAGCAACGCTTTCTATACATGTGCATGATATAAAGTAGGGTATGAAGGGGATTGAGAGTGGCCATCTCCAGTTTCTTTGCTTCAAAACACGAATAGCTGACGGGAAAATATGCACTACTCAGAGAAGGCGGAGTATTTCGAGAAACTGGTAAAGAATATATCACTATGGGAGAGGCTTACATGACCGCATATCGTTTTTATTTGGAACAGTGAGAAAATCAGGATCATCGCTGTTTACTCGAATTTGCAATGGAGAAGAATACAATCGATTAGAAGATCATGGGGTCACCGCAAAAAGGCGCGAAATCATTGTGTCGGGACGCATAACATCTGATGCGCAGCCTGCAGCAAATCTCTAACAGTATTCCTTGTTGACTGTTTTCCGTAGTGCTTTTCTAGCTCGTCAGTTAATTTATCATTTGGTCCAACAATTACCTACTACAATAGCTGAACTGTGAGATCTTCTTATGTAAGTTAGTTTGTCGTCGGTCTGTGCGGACGGCTGGATTTATCCGAGAATTTCTCCTACATACTTGGTAGCAATGTCCCATGAATGTCTCGGAGTTGTATTTCGTAGATAGAGATTCTTGTATATCGCATCTCACGCTTATAACTGTACAGGAGGAACGCAGTACAAACAGCGTAATAGATCAAGTTCAGAGCCTATGGCCACCTCCTCCGTTTGCTACCATTTTCTCCTCAGTTGCTGTCATCATCCCCCCACTTGCTGCCACCTTCCCCTCAGTTGCTGCCATCCTTCCTCAGTTATTAGCAAAAGGAAGAGCACTACAGCGATAATTGGTTTGAAAATGTTAGTGGCTAGAAGGAGATGGTGTTGGGTTCAGCACTCGAATTATTACGATATTTGGGTTGACTGTATTTCTGCTAGACAATTGTTGAAGCAGGTCAGTAGCGTCTATGTAAATGTAATCAATTGGCCTGGTTCAAATTCACAAGTTTTTTTTTGTCTCTTGCGGAAAGATTCTTCAAGAACTAACGATAATTCTGATTTGAAAGATGGTGCTAAAGACCTCAGCGAGGGGTATTGGTCTCTGGATTAGCAGCAACTTTCTATACTTTTGATTCTTAAGACATGTTTTCTTCAACACTTGTTGTTTACGAGAGTTATGGTTTTGACAATTATTTATTGAGCTAATAATCCATTACTGTAGTTGAATAATGAAGTGTTTTAAATAACGTAACGAGTATGTGCTGCGTTCGAAATCCACTCTTAAAGGTGTATTTCAACCATCATACCACAACCACAACTACAAAATGTGGGATAGTATCTCATAACACGAAAATGCGCGCTGAACGTCTACGTCTTTTTATACAGGCGATCAATGAAATATGCTTTTCATGGGGAACATTCGGTTCGTTGTCTACTCTTCTTCTTCCTCTTCTTCTTCCTCTTCTTCTTCTTCCTCTTCTTCTTCCTCCTCCTCTTCCTCTTCCTCCTCCTCTTCCTCTTCTTCCTGAAATTTATCATTTTCGGTAAAGATTTATAAGTTTCGAATTAGAGTTTTGAGAAAAGAGCTGCTGAAGAGGCAGAAGGCAGAAGAAGTGTATGAAAAGTAGGGGTAAATCCTAGAAACTGAGCAGAATATCGAATACCTACCTCTTCCTCTTCTTCTTTTTCGTTCTCCTTTGCCTGAAAATATGAATCTTAATCAGTGTTCTCCTTCTAACTTCCTGTATTTTCGTAGTAATAATGTCAGTTGTTATTTTTTGAACTCTTCAAAATTTCTCCTTATTTTCTACTTTGATAGTTTTTTTCTCATTCTGTATGTTATTTTTTTTTCTTTCGAAAGCTGCGCAGTACTCCTGGACGTTGTATTTGCAAGCGGATGTGCTTCTAACTTATACAAGTGGCTAAACCACTAAACTGGTGAATCGCAGAGCTCTACCGTACAGTAATTTTCAGGTACAGTACTCCACACGCAACATTCTGGATAACTGCTTCTCAAAGTTTTCACAAATAAGCACCTTTATCGAAGTTCGTGAAAAGATGCTTATCCTTATCACATACCTCCTTCTCCTCTTCTACTTTCACGGATTGAGCGTCAATCTCAGATTGACGCGATGACTGAAAATAGTGAAACTGTTATTATGTCCTTCTTGCCTTACAGCACATACATTTACCTCTCGCTCTTCGAACTTCTTTTTGTAGTGTCCGAATGGATCGGCGCTCGAAGCGCTGCCTGGTGGTTTCGTCTCTTCCCATTCCTTAAGCGCCAACTCGTATTCCTCGATCCTGAAACATTATCGCTGTGGATATGCGACGTCCATAATCCCATCAACACACACACATGAAGTAGTGTTGCGAAGTTTGCGTCAAGAGGGTTACACTCTGCGCGCTTGCAACCAGCTTCTTCTCCACGGCATGCTTCTTATCCCAAGACATCGTCTGTTTGTTATTTCTGCGCTCTCCGGAAATCACACAGCTTTTTATCCCCTCCCACCATTCGCGGATACGCAAACACTCAGCGCACTGCGCACTATTTATTTCTCATTGGCAGTTGACGTTGAGGAAAACCAATGAGTTGTAAGCGCGAAAATGCGGAAAAACTGTGATCGGTTCGTAATAATCGATTCGCAACCAAGCAATCGATATATCGATTGATTTTTGGAGCGTCCACATTGTAAGACTTACCATTCCTTCTTCCATCCAGACTTCAACATGGTGTTTCTCGGTGTTCCGAATCCAGTCATTCCTCTCTGAAAAGCTTCGCTATCACTTCAAACATCTAATAAGAATGAGACAAAGATGGTGTCTTGGAAGGGGTTTCATGATTCCGATTTCCCAAAAAACTGGGAGATCAGGCAACTTAAAATAGTGCATGAGGAAGGCGTAGAACTAGGAAATAAACTTATGCAGCACTTCCAGCTTACCTGAGATGCCAACTTGTTGGTTCCGGATTGGAGAGGAACGATACCCTCGGATTTCTGCTTCAAGGCTTCCTCGATTTCCTTTCCGCCCTAGAAACAGTATCCTGAGCGACTTTTCCAGAAAATCTTTTCAAATGGTGATTTGAAGGACCTACCACAGTGTGTGGAAGAACGTCTCGCACTTTCAGGAAACCTCCGCTACCGGCTTGTGTCGCGAATTTATTCTGACCAGAGTACCATGGAGTGAATTCCGTTCCGCGACGTTGTTGATCTTCCCTAAGAATTTTTATTGAAAATGCGCTTCGTAGGTTACAAAGTATGATTAACAAGTATGCTGTACACTTCTTTCAGGATAAAATGCTCGAAGTGGCCTATAGTACAAAAGAAGGCAGGAGGCCTCAGGAACAAATGGACCATACGTCATATCCAATCCTTCAATTCGTTGAGTAGCCTGTCGAACGGCACCGATTCCTGGTGGGGCAGACATTCCCGTCTGGGATGCGAAAATGTTCGTTCCTAGAATCATCAGAATGTCGTCATCTTGAGGGATACTACAATAAATTATTACCGTTCTGGAAAACAAGGACTCCGTGGGTGCGGCGGTCATGAGGAAGACGTCCGCGAACGTTTGCCACCTGGTTACGGTGAGCACCCATGGATACCTGAAAAGACTACGTCTGAAGCTGTCAATTCCTCAGGATCATCTAATTTCATCGGATTTTCATGTGCACCTCTCCGGATTGGGTAGCAAGTCCATAGTCTCCAGCTTGTTTTGGGATGATCTTCTCGCCTTCCTTGTCCAGAATGGTTTCCCAGTCCTTCTTGTAGGTGATCTTCGGTACCTAAAGATTTTTGAATTCAAGGGAGTCATTTAAGGATATCTTTGGGATTTCGTACCTGGAAGCGACTTGCTCCAATGGGGGTTTCACCCTTTTGGGATGCGTACTGATTGGTTCCACACTGAACTCGCAGCACGTTTTCCGAACGGCGATCAGGCTCAATGTATCTGAAATTGTGGATATTTACTAGTCGAAATTTGATTCATAGGGTCTGCTGCTTCCATTTGCTGTTACGTCAACAGTTGGCATAATTCCATACGAGAAAGTGATTTAAATTATTTGTACAAAAAAAAAAACAAAAAAGATTTCGCAAATAAACAATTATAAAAAGCTCCCTTATAAGGATTTGATTAGATTTGTATGAAATCCTCTCGATCCGAACTATATTTTTAGTCCTCTTGAATAGCTGCACGAGAGCAGATTTTTCTTCACGTGCGCAAATCGTGCACTGCTCCAATGAGAGCGACTTGTAGAAAAAAGCTTGCTGACAATGAAAATACAGTATGTAGTGGATATGTCACGCACTGGTGGCATACGGTAGCGGTGTATCAAGCGCATAGTAAATTTAAAAGGGTTCGAGGAGGGTTTGAAAAAGTGCTGTAAACTGCTTAAAAAACTATCGTACCCTAGTTGCTTGTCACGAACAATGTTCCAACGTGGCATTCCAGGTGCTGTCATTCCACTCTGGGAGTCGAACTTGTTGGTAGCGGCCTGCATCGACAGGAACGTGTTGCCGCTTTTCAGCTGCTCCAGCGTCCATCTTTTACGTGGTCGGGTCTCTTCCTCGCGGTAGTCCTGAAGATTATGGAAATTTTGTATCTCTTTCATCTTCTTGGATTCGACATTTCTGCTAGGTCTTCCTTGACTTTCGGGAAGACACTGTCATAGCACTGTGTGCATGCTGCTCGACGACGGATCTGACGTGATCGTCGAGCAAACACTTGGCACTTGATTCTGCTGCGACCAGGAAAATATGAGATCAAGTGACGGGATGCCAGCTCTACGGATGTGTCATTAGCTTGGCCATGGCTGATCCAGGATTCGATGGATCTTGAATGTTTAGTAATCCTAAGATCACAGAAGTCGGCCTGTAGTATTGTCGCTTTTCAAAGTGCTGGACTCGCTTCTAGAGTCAAGTAGTTCGCATTCAGCTTTATGTTTCCAAGCGTTTAGGGCTCTGGATATCTCATGGATAATACTGTAGCGCGCATGGGAAGCGCTGGATGGAATACGTCTCCCCGAGAGCAGTGGAAACTGTTAAACAGTTGGGGTCAGTGGAATGGCTTGGCACTTCCAGCAGTAGAATAGACTGTCCAGAACAATTAGATGTGGTAAAACAAAGGATATTAGAGCCGACGTACCTCTTCTCCCATCGTGCTTGCCTGGCGGATAGTCGACTGAATGTGAGTGCGTTGAGAGCTCGCGAAAAACTAAATCCCGCCCACAGGAGGAGGCACTTGAGATTCAGGGGGATTTCCGCCTGTTGTCATCCCTGTTAACCTGTCCGGACAAGAAATATGTAATCAGAGGTTTTTGGAAAAGATGTGAGAGACAATGGTTCTGTGATGTTCTGGGAATTTTGTGAGAAAATTTTTTGCAAGTGCGCTCAAATTTTTCAGGATTTACACAATATGATAGTCGTGTAAACGAGAAGAGAATCAAGAAAATGTGTCAATTTCGAAATTCGCTGAGGAATATCTCCTAGTTTTCTTCTATCAATTTATTTAGGTTTCTAGGTTTTCAATGAAAAAATTCGAAACTGACAAATCAGCATAGTTCCTTAGGAAGAGAGGAAAAAAGTCCTAGAAACGAACTAAAAGAAAAAAAAAACTCCGGTTTTACATTAATCCAACATGTAATGCTTAATTGGCGGTTTAAGTTCTCTATACTGCTAGTTGCTATAATTAAAATCCTTGGTTATCTATAGATGTCATACATCGAATGCGGTCGAAAGAGGAAGGTACGGTGCCCCAGTCCGACTCCGCGGATTTATACTAGGCTTCCTTATCAAAAGAGCAGTAAAATTGGCTAAAAAATGGGTGAAACAGTACAGGGTTTCCCATATTGTCTGTCTTTTTTTCGTTTACCGTTCTCGCCACTTTCTAAACTTGGCCTACCAAGTGATAGCCAGGACTATTCTGCCTCGAGGGCTCAGCTCGAACTGCAGCACTCTTCCAGTCTTACGGCATCGGGTCGTCCAAAACACACACCCCTTGGGCAGACCACTCCTTTCCTTCCATCTATTTTTCATTAAAAAAGGATCTTTAAAAGTTTCGAGCAGCACTTTCCCGCCACCCTAATTTAAATTTCCTCGGAATGGTTTTGATTTCTGGAGCTGAAGAAGATGATTAAGTAGGGGAGTTTCCTTTCGTCTTCTGAACCATAGCTCTGCAAACTATCGTTCGATCGTTGACGGTTGAAAACGTTAGTGCAAAAATCCTCATGTCTCCAGACAAAGTAGAAAAATGGCTGGAAGCAGAAGAAACTGCTCAGAGTAATGCTGTGGAGTTTTGTGCGTTTCTCTTGTCAATTCCGGTCTATACCAAAATTTCTACTTAGCTTTTCCTTGATTTTTTGTAATACTTTTCCAGCATCATGGTAGTTTGAGGAACGTTGCCGCCACAGATATCCAACTCAAGTAAATTATGCAAAATGTTCTACTAAAAACGGTAAATCGAAAAGTTATTCGAAGACATTTGTTCACATGAGTTTCACTGTGTACCATCTACAAGTGAAATTCAAGGAGGCGGTTTTTCTCTGAGTTAGCCAAACCACAATCGTCGTTTTTGTTGCTTCTGTCATGCCAAAGGTCCACTACTTTTCTAGTTGACCCGGTTGTACTTTTCTTTTTCGCCCCCTTCATGCATTGAAGACCTCCTTTGGATTCAAGCTTTGTCCTGAAACTTTCCAAAGATCTGCGAGAAGAAAATGGTATGAGCGGCAGCTCCTTGCTGTGATTCTTGTTCTTGTCTAGATGGGGCATTGTTTGCAGTTGGATCCTCAGATGAAGTATTCTCCATTCTTCTTGTAATCCGTTAGAGCTAGTCACTTTTTCTTGGCCATTTCCAGAGTCCCGCAAACTATGAGTACTGTATGCTCACCAACCCTAATGAAATACAGAAACTACCCCTTCTGATCTCTTTTTGAGACTCAATGACTCCAATTATCTAATATACCACGATGGTACGCCGTCACATATCGGCGTGAACCTCACTTACGAGGGCAAGTAGTCACAGAAGTTAAACTTTAAGAGTTAGAGCTAAAGAGATCATAACATATTACTCTTTCCTGAACCCTAACTCCCCACCCTACATTTCTGATTACCGGATACTGTCTTGTTCAGTGGGAGTTTCTCTTTTCTTTTTTATTTGTTCTTGTTGGTTTTTTTGTTTTTTTTTATCCTCTACGGTTTTATCTCGCAGACCAAGATTCCTGAGGTTGTGGCGCGCCTACGGGCGTATTAAATAAATAAATAAATAAATAAATAACAGCTTGCAATTATTACATACATTTTGGTTCATAGTTTGGGGAAAATTACATATGTATGTCATGTTCCTGGAAGTATAAATCAAGTATTGCGTTGCACATTCCAGACCATCGACCATCCTCCTCCGTAAAGTATCACGACTTTACCCCTTAATAGAATGCACGTGGCGCAGTTGGTAAGGGACTCGCTATCACTCACATGGTCACTCACATGGTCGATGGTTCGATCCAGCACCGGTCAACCAAGCGATTCATCCATCCTGGGTCGGTAAGGAATTGGTAGCAGACGAGTCTAGGAGGTTAAAATGCTGACGTGGTACGTCGGATGCCTTCCCTAAGTCATCCTACGAGCGGGATTGACTAACGCCGACCACCCTATCCTCTACTCCTTGTTCGCCTACTTTTCAGAATACAAAAAAAAAACTTATAGTAGTGATTCTGTGCAGTGTTGACCATGCGATGTAGGTGCGATCGACTAGCAGCGAGCATTCATGAGGTATAGAGAGGCCCTAAATCTCTTCTTTCCACACGAGGTATCTTATTGTGGCACCTGTTATGTTAATTTTTACTATATCCTAGATCCAGGCCACCTTTCTGCAGTGGACCGGTTATGAGGATCGAGAGTTCTGCTCTCTTCGCCGCCCGCTCTTCTCTTTGCCTCCTCATTGCTCACGCGATCGCAAACGTTTACCGAGGAGGCTGATGACACTAGGGCAACAACTCAAAAACTTAGCTTATCAACGGGGAACGTCTTGCGCTTGCAAATTGTTTGACATTGTTGCGTGGGCGACGCCTGCGCTTTTCGGGAGGCCATCAGACATGTGACGTCTCTTTGGAAAGATCAACACATCGAATACTGGGATTTATGGTCAGGGCTGAAGGATTGGTTTAATTCAATTAAGATACGAAAAAAGGCTTCAGTTTTTGGATATTGTTAGCAAATGTGCTAGCTTTGGAAGTCCGGGATTCTTCTTGGATTACCACACGACTTTTCGTAGAATAATTTTTCGACCCTAATCTTTGCTGTGCTTTGAAAGACAGCATAGCTATTGGTTTTTTTCTGGGAGAAACAGGCACTTATGGGCTACATACTACTACAGTAAACCAATAGAATTTGCACTAACTAATCAACATTCTCATCATCAGCTTGGAATTGAGTTCAAAACTAAGGTTGCAGTCACCTGGGCGAAGAATCATGGTACTAGTTGAATAGTTTGAGTTCGGAATTTCGAACCGAACTTGACATTATGGTCCTTTGTTCGTTCTTTCTTGTCTATGTGCTTGTAGGATATTACACGGCACACCCGTTAGGGTGTAACAAATAAATGAATAAATAAAATTGACCACGATTTGCAGTTCTGCACTCTTCTGTTGGTTCTTCTGCTACTTGTTTGAGCGCACACTGATGACTACATTCTGAAATGAATAAAAAAGGTATGAACCTATTGCTTTAATTTCCGCCACAGTATTGGCCACCCAAACCCAATGAGAATGTGCAGTAGGACAGACAAGAGCGAATAAAATTTTTGAGGACTGATTAAACATGAAATTATCTTAGCGTTTTAGCTTCTTAACAAGTTCGCGAGACAATGCAGTTTCTAGGTTTCTGAACCGATGCGAATGTGTGCCTTATATTTTGTAGAAGTGGCGATAACAAGAGCTTATTTGCTGCATTGAAAATGAACATGAAGTCTATTTCGCACGCTAGGGCTTTCTTGTAATATTAGTGTTCATACTACATATAGGAACTATACTTACAGTACGCCTACAGTAATCATGTAGAAATGCCTTGCGGTATAAAGGGGATGCCATCCTGGATAATCCACCGCTTGGGATACAAATATAGCTTGAGCTCAAACTAGTACAGATCTTCATCTCCTGCAAACGTTAGTTACACTATATCTATCAAGTTTTAGTTGTAGCAAGAGCACTTGACACTAAGAATGAAAATTATGGACATTGTTTCCTATTCCTTCAACGGAGTAACTTTTCCAGTAAATATGGATGGATTGCTCAATAGAGAGGAACGGATGGTAACTTACAGTGTCGGCCACATATTTAGCACGTTGCCATTTTCGGGCGATCAACTAATGAAAATAGTAAATTCGTATTTCGAGCTTGGAATGAGCTCTCAGGACGATACTCGAGAATATGATGGGGCATAGTGTACCCTCTCTTATTGCTCAGGAAAATGGTTCTCAATGGAAGTGGGCCCACTCTTTGCATTCGGAGCTCAAAATGCAATACTTTTGGAAATCTTTTCGTCGCACTCACACAACAATTTATCAAATCGAAGGAAAATGTGATTTTGTTCTAAATATTAGTGCGCGTTTTGCCATAGCAGCTTCGTGCATAATTGTTCATCTCAGGGAAGAGCAAGGGCCATCAATATGGCTAAAAATTGGTGGAAAAAAGGATTCATGGTGATTACAAGCAGAAAGCATGTACTTCGGCTGTGGATTTTTCGTGCTACTGACAGGCATTCAGGTACTCACAGGGAAATTTCGACGCTTGCATTATTCTCGAGATTCAATAAAATCAGTTTTTTGACAATTTTGGCAGTTTGTTCCTTTCTCTGGCTCCAGCGGGTGCGGACGCTGCGCGAATGGTTTTCATAGCAGTTAAATAAATAATCTTCAGAAAGATGTAGGTGCTTGCACTCTAGTCCATATTAACTAAGCATTTGTACCTCCTGAAAAGCTTCCTGCTTTTCTCGGACAATTCTATACTCACGTAGGTACATATTTGTCGCCTGCATAACCTTACCATTGTTGTCTCCCACATTTGTTTCGTCGGAACCGGTGCTGTTTGCATAATGGAGTGAAGGTCGTCCTTCCCCACATCAGTAGGCGTCTCAACTCAAATGACCACTCCAGCAGCATCGTCTTCGTTTCATTCACCCTTCTTTTCTGAGTCTTGTGCACAACCTTACACTCACTCCCACACAGTATTGGATGTCTCACTACTAAGCTGTTCACTTCGCTTTTGAAGATTTGGATTGGAAAGACTTTACTATACAGACACATTCGGCTAATCATTGTTAATCGTATGGCTTGAGCTTGTTACTCTGCTTTTCCGGAATTTCCCTCTGACAATTTGTGTGTCCAGAAACAGAACTGTTTTGTAATTCCGCCAAAACTTCTTTGGATTCAGTTATCAGTTATCAAGCGCATGTACGCCTTTTGGTTTACACCACTGATGACTGTGGGAAATTTCATGTGAGCCCTTCAAAATACCCTTATCTAACTAATCAGCATGATAAATAAACCAGAGGTGAGTTACATCCCGCTCTAGAAGGTGAACTCTAGAAAGTTAAACCCTTGTGATGGTTTCATCGATTACCGCTACACCTGGAGTGGGATTCATGAAACGATAACCAAGCAAATTCAGGTTAACAAACCAAATTTTGCCGTCTGCGCCTCTTAGCATCAAGTACGTAGTCAATAGGGTAACCAATCACGGTAGCCATCCTTGATTTCCTTGGTTATCGTTTCATGAATTCCAGCCCTGATGTAAGTCCTTATATTCCTGACTTGGAGGCCTCGTCAGGGGGTAAGTTGAAGAAAAATGGTCTCAATAGTGTCAGTCCATTCGTGCTATTGATAATGTTTATGCATATCGTTGACCTTTTTCTGTTCCTGTCTGGAGGGAACGCCAACAACCCTCGGATGCCACTATAGTTTCTCGATCCTTTTTTATTCTTTTGCGTAGTTTTTTTAGGATTACCCTCATTGCAACTGTTATTTTCCAAATCCAGATTTCTTCCCCTGTCAGTGTCGTACATAGTTTGTGCTCCTTAAACGATGATTTCTCCCGCATTAATGACAAACGAGTTAAGTTAAATTTTTCAGTGTTAATTTAGTGACTTTTGCCACCCATCCCCAGAAAAGGCGCATGCTAAAGCATATCGCTTACAGCCTATGTTCTCCTCACGACTGCTAGTGCTTTTATGGTCTGAGTTCAAGAATTTAGCATTAACAGGCAGGCAATTTTATTTACCATTTATTGCAAGTAATGGTAGCAGGGTGAATCAGCACATTATATGGATGCGTAAATATGGTGGCATAGAAGAGACTTCACAAAACGGCAATAATTCGCCCAGCTTTTGTCATTCTATCTGGTTGCGGCAGCATGGAGTAAATAACATATGTAGTGGCGGTTGGTACTGTAGGGTACTGCTAGTGGTTTTGAAAAAGTTAATACTAGGATTCTGATAACACTTGTCCCAGTGGAATGACTTATCTCTTCTCTTCATTTTGTGTTTTTTCTTTTAATTTCTGGACACTTGTGAGTAAATAAGTAAATGTAAGCAGGGAAAAAATACGAATTGAAAAGCAAATAGGCAAATAAGTAAATAGATCGAAAATTCGAATGATCGAGCAAGAGACCGCAATCGGGCTTTGCAGGATACGTAGGGAAGAGGACGATAGATAAGCGGCGCCGTCGAGCATTCTCATTTTATATCTGTGTCCGGATCGGTTCTAGGATCACTAATTAAATCATTTGAATTATTCGGCTTCTATCCGTTTGCTATGTGCTGCTTCAATTTTTTCTGTGCACCGTACGTAAATTCACTGAAAGTAAATAAATGGAGAACTCCTCCTTAATGTTCCTATTCAAAAAAGTGTTCTCTTGGCATCAACGCAAGTTAAGAAACTATATGGGATTATTACCAAGTTATATAGATCCAGTGATGGGAGGGGAACGGAATAAATGTGGATGTGAACACCCCTCCGCATTGGCCATTTCCATTGTGAGACGTGCATTCACAAAAGGTCGAATGGGAGTAGTTTCGAAGGACGAACGGAAGGTGCTCGTCCGTGGCCGATCCTCCTTTTGCACTCGTTTTGTCCTCCTCTTCCGAAATGTTGCTGACCTCGTCGATTCGTCGCACATCAGTTTTCTGGCCGTCTAAGGCTGGTTACGGATGCCAACACGCTGAGTAAGGATGCGGTAAACTGTTCTCTGAAACGCTGTCTTTGTAGTGTATTCCACTAAGTCGATATGCACCTGCCTCAGTGGTAGAGCTAGATTCTTCTGAAAATGTTTAAGATTTGCTTAAAATATAATAGGTAAAATCCCCCTAAAAATATTGCTATAAAATTAGGTGGTGAAATACGGTAGAGCTTGGCCCGCCCGGGAAATAGCACACGCTCTACGATAGTGGATATACCATTGTGGATACCACCTACACCACTGCTTCAGGATAAAACCTTGAGAAACTGAATACTTACTACTTAAATGATTAAGCGACTATACACTTTGGATCTCAGTGAATTTAATTACTACACAGTAGTTATGTTGTTACCCTCTCAAAAGAATATACGATATCAACGTAATCCACTTTGACGTTATAATTCTGAACTAAACGCGCTATTTTTGTTTTTTCTCTGGTTTCAGTTTCTCTAGGTCTGATAAAGTTTTGATTCCAGCAGCAAAATTAGGAGAAAAATGTGATGTGCAAGAAGTAAAGTGGAAGTGCATTTGAACTTTTTGTTTCTTTTTTCGTCATTAAACAATGATATTGAATTTCTGAGGATTACAGTTCTCATTTCCCATGGCAACAGACATTACTCTCTCTTCACTGCAATTGTGTTTCATGAGATCGCACAGTGCTCTTGGAGCCAGATCTTTTCCTCATTTTCGTAGTGCTCTTTCAAGACTAGGTTTCATGAACGCGTAACCTGGTGTTTAAGTATATCAGCAAACAAATTTTGACAATTTCCACATTTTAGCGTTACACACATTGTTCGATAGCAAGCCAGGTTAACCACCGTTGGTTTGCTGTAAAACTTCTCTGTAGTTCATTTTGCTTAAAGTCTACCAATTCTAGCTTTATTTCGATTTCGGTGAGTTTCACTACAGCACTGGCTTCCTAACTTATGGTCGAAGGTTATTTCCGAGCGAAGCCCCAACTGTTTCTTTATTCAAAAATTGTTGCTTCTCTTGTATGGATTCCGTCCAACGAACTAATGCAATCCTTTCACATATGTGCATTGTACAAATCCATGCACGTTGTATGTACAAATCCACGCACATTGTACTTTGCAGAAATCCATGTATGTGCGTACATTATACATTACACAAATCCATGTGCATTGTAAACTGCACTAATGTATAATACAAATCCTAGAGCTCCTGCATTGCTCCACTAGGTTTATAGCTTGTATAAAAACTAAAGATGGTTGAGAATGTGCTCTCCGTCTGTCCTTCTTGCTTGTCTCTCCCAGATTCAGCACACTTTCTTGCATTCTTTTTTAATACTTCTCCAAATACAATCTTTCATAATAAAACGTATTCCAACGTACACATCTTCGTAAGCGCTTGGATACTGCAAAAATTTTGGGTTCTAAACATACGTGCGTTTGCTTCAAAAAAAAACCTTATGTAGAAAAAACAGTCTGTCTGTCTGTCTGTCTGTCTGTCTGTCCGTCCGTCCGTCTATCTGTTTGTCTGTCTGTTTGTCTCCCTGTCTGTGTTTCCGTCTGTCTGTCTGTCTGTCCCTTTGTGTCAGTATCTCTATCTTACTGGCCTCTAACAGCTTGAAATGCATATCAGTAACATACTACATACTGCTCAGCAGTTGAACTGCGAAGGAAGTGAATACCTACTCATCTGCACCACACTGATGCACCGTCAAAGATCGTGTAATATCTGAAGAACTAAGTAAATATAAAGCCTAAAAGCAGAAGAGCACGTAGAACTCAACCATTTGCAACCATATCCACGAAAAAACAGGACAAGAGGACGGTAACAATGCCCTTAGTTCAACTATTCACTGCGAAAAAATTCTTTCAAAAGATTTACAGTGGCGGTAAGAGAGTAACCAGAGTAAGAATGAGATATATTCTAACTATGACTATGGTGCATTTCAAAACTCAAAATCAATTTTTAAAAAAATTCAACTCAAGATTCTTAATCTTCAACAAATACTGTTAATGATGAGATTTTCTTCCATGATGGGCGGGTTCCTTTTTCAGAGTCGCTTTGTATATGAATTTTTGAAGAATCGCTCATTTCTTTTTGTTTTTCCACAAAATTTTCTTACTTTCATCTGAAGGTAAAAAACCACATCATTAATCAAGTATTTCAAAACATTCCCGTATCGCGAATAGGTAATCTTCCGGCTTCTCTCTGCTACTTCCTTCATGACACACTAAACTATTTAAGTTTTTATACCTTTGAGGACTTGAATGCAATAGAGTGTTTTCGGAGTCCTGGGAAGCCACATCGTGGATAATGCACTTTTCGTAAGCGCACTTGACCCGTCCACTCGCATTCATCCCGGTCTTAGCGCACCGCTGTGGACCCCGAAATCGTTATTATGCAAAGGAGGTGTCTTGCGGTTTAAGAGGGAAGCCGAGGTGGAAAATGGGCGTCCGTAACCGGCCATATAATCGGGCTCTGACCTTTTGCGCGTGTTCGTCGTCCATCCGTGCTGTGCTGTGAGTGTGGGCTTGAAATCGATCGAGGCCATTCACACGACCAACCTCAGTTGGTTTCGTTCGCACTTATTCCTTGGCATACGCCTGGATGTGCCGCATGAACTCCGTGCATTGTCATTTGGGTGGTCGGCGGCCACTGCGCCCCGAGGCCAATCGTTCCTGCTATCGGGTGCCCTTCTCAGCCACTATATGGCTGGCCTTTATTTGTGCTTCCTCATATCGATCCGTCATGCTCCTGTGCCTTCCGTAATAAACGGAGGTAATGTTTCCTAAAACAGCGTGTCGTTCCTGCTTGCCGACCGGGCACGCGCTTTTCCCGAAGGCGCTGCGACGCTGCATTTCTGGGCCTGTGTGTTTTATCAGCTCAGGCGTGAAAACACATGCGACGTGTGTCACTTCACCATCCCCATATAAACTCTGTAAACTCTAGCCTTAGTGCAAATACCACCCCACTGCTGGTTCTTTTCATGTTTTGAGCGCCATTTCTAGGGATATCGAGGAGGTCCAAGGTTTGATTGGATTCCTGTGCACATTTCTATTGAACCACTGCTCTACATCCAGCTGGAATCTCGTACATTTTAGGCTTCTTTTATGTAGAGACACTTCCATGAATGTACTCGTTAAGCTGTGCATTTAGGTTTGTAGTCGTTAAGCTTTGCGTGTTTATAGTCAGTGGAAATCGCTGTTTTGTGGGTCATTTCGCTTCGTGAGCGGGCTCTGCTTGCTTTTCCGATTTCCGGACAAATCACTGCTCTTGACTGCACGATTCTCCCTTTAATATTGAGCGGGGATTGGCTTACAAATCAACGCTAAATAGAGCTTCCTCCTGCAAACTAAGCTGCACTTTGTTACTTGTGAAACTGCAACAGAAAGTGCAGATGCCCTATAATTTCGTCTACAGTATTGGACAGCACAGTACAAGTACTCGTAAAAATCTATATGCACATCCAACGCTTCTTCTTCTACAGCTGGCTGGTACTTCATATGCTAGTGACACTTAGGTTGGAGAACTTCGAATTTATCGGCTAAAAGCTCTGCAATCAAAATTCTGCATGAGTGAGGATAAAAACGAGCTTAAATCCCGGGAAGTCCCCTGTTTGGGTCTGTAAGTTTGTTCGCCTCTCCCTTAAAAGGACCCATATCGAATATCCACGCCCTTTTTGAGATGGGAATCGTGGGGATCATGTTTCCTGCTAGTTTTTGTTGCAAAAGTCATTTTCGTGTACATGCTTTTTCACTTGTCATTTACTTTATGAAGTGCAGATGTTCTTGTGACAATTGCACAAAATTTAAAGCCAATATGACAAATGTCTATCACTCTAATCTTGATCTGTTATGGTATGCACTGCTTCTGGTCCTACCGAAGAGTTCCATGGAAGGTTTCCTTTTTTTGCCTGTGTCCCGTCCAGGTGTGGAAGCGTGATGGACATGGTGTTCATCGACGTTTCCTCCTTTCTTGTATTTTTTCCAATGTATAGCTTCTGGTGATTTATTGTACAAGTAAAGAACCTAACTATGATAAATCAGAGTAAAAAAAGAAGAGTAATAAAATAAAAATGAATTGTTCATATGTTGGCAAGAAGTGACGAAGAAGAGTGCTTAAATCTCCATTTTTCTTCGAGTAGTAGGCAAGTTCTGGTAATTTGACTGTCTGCTTTAGATTTTACCTTGGGCCTAGAGATCAATTTCACGAAATTGCAATTTTCCTCAAGTTCGTTGCACCAGTTTAGCTGTGGGCGTGGCCTATCGCTTGAGCTTTCGACAAGCGCGCGCTCTCGTGTCGCCTTTCTAAATGAACGAGGTAGGGAATTGAACAAGATTTCTGCGTATTAAAGTAATAAAATAGCTACTGCGGTAAATTTGAGACTGATACCCATCGTAAAACCGCTAGTCATTGCTTTGAATCTATCTGACCATAGGCAATTTTGCTGAATGCCAAGCCAAATCCTAGAGACCGGCTACGCTTCCTCTCATATGATCAATCACTGCTTTCTCGTATATCCATTCTTCGGCCTTCCGGTTTTTCAATCGCTACACGTCATTTCTCATTGTTTTCCTATCGCCCAGATGGTCTAGTGCGCCAGTTTGTCCAACAATCCTTGTCCCAAATGCAGCCGCCATCTGGCTCGCAATCATAATGAATCATCCTAGAGTCTATTTGTTGCCATTGTTCGTCTACTTCATAAAAAACGCTCTTCGTTCAACATTGTGCGCCATATCGTGGGTATAACTGAATCACATGACTGGTTTTGTGATTTTTTTTTTTGCAAATTTCTGTGATGTAGCTATTACGCTATTACTACTCTAGGAGAATAATATAGTAATTACATGAAATTTGATCATAAAGGCGTTGCACAAGTGATAATCAATAATGAATGGTGTCCCCGTGAAAAGACACAACGGTTATTGATTGTGAGCTCTGTTAATTGATTTTGAACTTTTTGATCAATTGATCTACCGAGCTGTAGGCGCTTCATCTCAGTTTTGATGCGAATTTTTCTTCTTTTTTTTTTGTTTAGGTAACTACAGCGTTTATGAGTTAGTAATGAACTTCTCTTACATTAACTGATACCTCTATTCAGACCATGAAGTTATTACTTGCATCTTTGATAAACCATGTGTTTTGATCTCCTCGATGAGCTGTTTGATCTATACGGTTTTCGTAATCATTATTTATCGATTTGCATCTTGAAAACGAAGCACTTCAATGACTTTTTATATATGTCTTTTTTCCACGGATTATCGTCATGACTAAATGTCGTGAGTATAATCCAGAGCATTTTCCTAATATGTTTCTTCTTTGGTAGGGATACCGTTTTTTTTTCACCCTCTTTTTCTCTGCTGATAGTTCATTTGAACCCCGACTAATTTCCGCGGAAGGAGGAACTTCGGTTTTATCGCTAGAAATCTTCCTCCAAGGTCAAGCCTCTTCCTTCTACAACTTTCTCCCTCTTGCGACCATAGTCTCTCACTTCACGAACATTATACTGTACATAGTTACTACTTACTCGCTGCCCAATAATAAGCAAAATTGCACTTTGGTATTTTTGATAGTAATCTGTTCTTCTAATCCAACATCTATTTTCTTCCTAGTGAAACGAAACTGATACACTCCCCTTATCCTATTCCTTTAAACGTGCCCATGCATCTTCTGTCTTTATTCGCGTATGTTCGTCCATTTAATTGGCGCATTGGTTTTTTTATCGAGATGTTTTCCTCAGGAGAATCGAAACGAGGATGAAAGAATGTCCTATATTAAGTATGGGAGCAGTATTTCTTATAGTTGTTCTTGACATTTATTTTCTCGTGGAGGTTTGAGAAAGTACACAGATAGTTGCTACGGTATTCTGTTATATGGCCACATAAACCTGATTTAGCACCTTATGTTCTCGTAATTTTGAGCAATTACACTAATCTCGTGTCTTTTGCTTGGGTATCTCTTGTATTTTGCTTGGGTTAAACTGGAAAAATGTCATTTGGGCTACAGTTGTAGTTTTTGTTCCTTTTGCGCAAGCGTAAATTTGCGCTAGGAGCTTTTTGGCTCTCAATTGTTTTTTTTTGCGGACAATTAAGTTAACAGCACTATCTGATTCTTTTGTATTTTGGCCTTTGTTTTCAATAGTGAGAAATCCCAAATTCTTCATAGATCGAAGTGAACGTTTTTAGTTAGCTGAATCATGACGGAGTAAATGAGCAAGTTGTTCCAATAGCTCTTGTTTTATTTTTATTGACTTTTATTGAATTTATTGACTTACTTATATGTATGTAATGTTATGTATCGTACTCTATACAGTACAACGTTCTGGTTGAATTGTCACTGTACTTACCATCGTTATTGCCACAACTGGACATTGAGCGACAACTTTCGCTATGGCGACTAATAGAAATTTTTTCCTTTGTACTGTGCTTGCAGCTTCTTCAGAATTTACAAAGAGGCTGTTGTGCTATCGTACTGATACATATTAAGGCTCGGAGAAGTCATACCACTTCCAACTTTGTAGTACTCCATCCTCTGGAATACCTTTCAATTTTTGTTTCTAATAAAATTAAGCGTGATCGCTTTGAGGGTGTTTTTTTCTGCGTTCTGATAAGTTCATCACAACCTCATGCTTCAAACGTTGCAGATGTTCCGTGATCACTATAACCTCGTATTGCTTCATACCATATTTGGCTGTTGTGTCAGGAGACGAACAATTATCAATTCATAATTTATTTCTACTTTTTTTTTTGCCCATGTTTTTCTATGCAGAGTAAGCTTTTCTCTTTCTCATCGTTTATAGTACCATTCTGGCGCCGCTTAACATAATCCAAAGACAATTAAGTGGAGAAAAACTAGTTGAAAAGATGTTCGCAATCAGTTAATCCCCACCAGCATTAACACTCTGCGCTGTCACCTTATTTTGTTTATTTTCCGCCATTTTAAGCTATTTTTCTCTTCCAGAGGTTTGCATGGACAAGAAGATGTTTTAATATTAACGCGAAAAAAAATTCAGAAACACGACATCCATGATGGAAAATTTTCATCTAGAGAAGGTTTCATTTTGTAGGCGTACAAAACTTTCCATTGCTTTATCGGAGCAGAGACGATTACACTGTAGTGCTAGTGAGGGTGAGATTGAATATAAATTGTTAAATAGTTAAGATGAATGTTATTCACTTCATTATTGCGATTAACAGCTATGTGGTTAATTGTTGAGACATTATTGATAAAATTTTGCTGCACAGGGGCAGCGTATCTCAGGAATATGTGGAGGATATTGGATTACCTGTTTATCTTTGATTACAAATTACCAGAAAGGGCATGTTTGGAGAACATAAAAACTTAATGCTGCGGTCATTACATCACTTTTCGGCCATATGGGAACGAAGGCAGACCATTTTTTGCCGGGATTCCATAATCGAATTACCCTTCAAAATCCTCCATGCATATGGATTATCATCTTAACGAATTGAAATTCTCTCCAGAACCAGAAAATGAAATTTCTGTATTTCCGATTTGTCTGCAGACTGTTTATCCTGATAAAGGACCAAGATTAACCTTCCACTGCATAAAGCATTTTAGCATTTATTTGTTTTTGCTGAATACTTTTTTGAAGCATAAAGTCTTGGTTGTGTCGGCTCAATTTTCATATACATAGCATGGATTGCACACACCATACTGGAAGGCCACTTTATGGGTGGTCCTTACTTTTTGCACCCCAGCGCCTCTCACCACTCCCTCATTCCCTCTTTCCTCCTACTTTCATCGGCTCTTTTCTGCGTTCCGGAGGATATTTATTCTTTTTGCCCAGCTGCTGTGATTTAATTGCAATATGAAGAGTTGCAGTTATTTTATTGTATGCATGCTACTTAACATTTTACTGCATTCCACTTGCAAGGTAATGAATAATGTTATGCTCCTTCGATATTGAACTGACGACGAAGTTCTAAAGGGTTCAGCATCAGACCGTGCGATTGACTTGAGAAATAATAATTTTTACTGCAATAACCTGAAATAAGCTTATTTGTACAGCACAGAATATACGCATCCCCATTTCAAAATGACATCACACAAGATCCGCTCTTTGGTTGACGATAAACCCCAATGATTCAGGAATGAGTCAAAAGAATGATGTGAGGTTGAATTCATTCAATTCTTTTTCGATCATTTTTGTTAGTCACGCTATGGCATTTTGATATATTTCTAGCAACCAATGGAATCAGCTTCAGATATGACTAATCTGTCTTTGCGTTCTCAAAGAATGCTCATTTAATTGATAAGGTACGAAACCTGACTCCACGAGAAAATATCTCTCAGTGCGATGGGGGTTACTTCTGTTCTTATTCCTTTCAACTGCTGGCTACAGTTGAGAATGTTATCACTATCAGCGTTTTACAGACTAGTACAGTAGATACTCTCAAGTAGGATAAGCAGTACAGCGTCTTGCACTGACGTACTTTTGTTGTACTCTTCTATCGTGTTGATATGTGCCTTTTTTAAATTTCACTCTTCCAATAAATTTTTTCTCAAATTTCACCACTCCAATAAATCTCTTGAGATGCTGTCATCATTTTGTTTTTGTTTACCTCAACTTCTTTGAGCACGTCGTACAATTTATGTGGCTATCGTTAAGCGTCTGCTGTTCGGTATTAGTGTTGTGGTTCAATTGTTCAATTTCTCGCCCGAGTGAAGCAGCATTGTTGCATTCGATTCACTTTTATTCCAGTACGTTCGTGTAACGTAGTGATAAATGAGTGAACAAATAAATGTAGCAATCACGAGAAGATGAAGTGAGAGACCTGGAAATGTTTGCGAAATATTTTAGAGATTTTGAAGGAATCTTCCGACAAATTACAAGAATTTTTTTCTGATAAACAATATGTGGGGGTTGTTACTGAGCGTTATGCTATCCGTTAGGTGCCCAGTGGACCGCAAACCTGCGCCTTCCGAAAACAAACTTTAGAGGGGTCAATTTAATGCTCACTAGTATCCGAGCACAAAAGCTATTAAAGTGTTCGCTGTTGTATCGGATATATTTGTATGTATGTACGCAATAGAATGCATAAAAACTTTTGAAGATAGAACAATAATTCGTCGGTATTAAGTTTTGTAAATACATGGTATAAGTTATACAAGTTCCATCTGAAGAGGCGCGTAAGGGCCTGATGGTGCAGCTCTTTTCGTGAGAACAGTTCTGCTTGACCTCTTTTTACGGATTCCTTATGCAGAAGCAGCCTTTCTCTGTCTCACACTCAGCTCAAAAGTGACGATGTTTCGGTTACTGCGTGATTTAAATGTCCGGTGATATTATCCTTGATATCACGAATTTTAAAACTGTTCCGCAACAAATCTGGTTAAGAACCTGAGACCGTTGAGAAGTAATAGTCATAGTTGCGAAATATTAATGACTAAACTCTGAATTGCTGATCCAACACCAAGGTGACGCCGCGCAAATGGGCGGTGCTTCGCTCAGAATCGCAGACGAACAGCATTCATGTGTAGAGGAGACTCAGCCACCTGTTTCGAAATGGCATTACCAGTTCCCACCTGGCTACCTGGTTACTTGTCAGTATATGAGGTTTTCTGTGATGGCAAACATTCCATTTTCTCATTTTCATGCTGAAGGTGAGCTTAGGTATCCCTTCGTTATTTTGAAGCGTACTCATTCCCTATAAGTTTTTTCTTCATGTTTACTACACCGTGAAGTGATAGGAGGAGAATAGGCTGTATTTTTTCTGGTTTTGGCCGGCAAAATTAGGGTCCGCGTGATAAACTGGATTCCATTTGCGGCTTGCTGGCTTCGAACTTGCTGTATTTTTCCCGCCTCTGCACACGCGTTTCTTCCGGTTTCTGTGAGACATTCGATTTTTCCTTCTTCTTGCACCATTACGAATGTATTGTCATTCTCTACCAAATTTGTTTGCTGATGGCGGAAACACGAGCGGTGTTCGTTTCAAGATCGATCCTGAGTATAATATGCCTTAATAGGGCAATTCTCTTGAACAACGTTGGCAAGACGAGTACGAATCGATGCTAATACACATTTTGAAACCTATAATTCTGCAATCCTATTGTTGCAGATTCGTGCGTCCACTCTTGTTGACACAGATGTAAAAGTAGGCAGACAATGGCTATGCATTTGCTGCTTTGATGTCTCTAGGATGTATTGTACTAAGCCATGGATCTTTCCCTGCACCTATTTCATTTGCTGTAAAATTATACTGCGAAATTGCTCCTAGTAGCGGATTTCGAATGAGACTACTCCCATTATAATTACTCGGTTCATGATTTACAAGTGAATATAAACACGTAAACTTTGATTATTATTCTCTATCATGGTGAGATCCGAGCTTCATCTTTGCATGTCGTACAGTTTGTCGTATCTTCGTAATCTTCTAGAGGTACTGAGCAGGGATGAGCGGAAGTACTGCATGAGACCGGAAGTCGGAAGTCGGGAGTTGGGGGAAGTTCGAAAGCTGGCGAAATTTGGAGCGATGAATACAGCATGTCTGAGTTGGCGTGGCCCAACGACTGCCAATCTTCCAAAAATCTCGGAGTCAGAAGCTCGCATGAGGCAAGAATTCAGGAACTTCTGACTTCCGGAAACCGGAATTCCGCTCATCCCTGGCACTGAGCATCCCCTAATTTCCTGGATCATGTCGATCTTCTTTACTAAGTCCCTTCTGAATTCAGAGGATTAAAATGGCGTCTTTGTCGCATAAAGTTGCAAAGATACGAGGCGATTACCCACTCTATACTACCTTAAATGTTTATGTCCGCAATGGATTCTGCCTATTGTTCGCGATTCCTTTCTGAAAGAACACTTTTTTTGTGACAACTCAAACCTATTACGAATCCATTGTTCCCTAAAAGGATGGATTAGATTCCATGGTTACTTCTATACTAGTAAATAAAAGTGGGTCATAGTAAATAAAGGGAAGTTGATTACTTTCTGGACGATTTTATAGATTATATAGTGCCCATTTTTACTATATTAAAGGAATGAGCCTGTTTTGCTGCGTCTCCTTTTGGGAAGCCTATGGCAAAGAAGAGCTGCAGACTGATGTAAAATACCGTATTCCTTGATAGCAGCTCGTTTGTCCTAGTTTGCAGGAAAATGGCCTCGTCTATGGGCGTCCCAAGACGTCTTGAACCAGTGCATTGTTTCTTATTGTCACATTTGAATCTTCTATTTTCGTTCGGTTTCTCGAGTCCATCACCGCGGATTGGAAGTGTTATCAAGTGTACAGTGTATTTAAGCCACTTGACATTTAGCGGATGCTCATTTGAAGTGCGAAATTTTTGTTACTCCGAAGTACTTTGTCACAGAGTATAAATAGTGCACTGTTAATGTCCTTGGGCATAAAATTATGTCAGGCATTTTCCTTTCCCATCTGGCTGTTATTTTTCCCATCGTTCCATATGCATTTTTGTTCTTCCTGATTTTGAAGTAGTATGATTTCCAGATGGAAATCGCCTATGATTTCTCCGAAATCTTTCCATCAGAACCCATCCAGCGTTTGGATCGGACACAGTTGATCCGCTTCAATCCTAGAAAGTTCTGGTCCGTGCAGAAAGCCATTGATGCACTGGGACATCTGTCAACAGAGGTAATTTTCTCAAAAACTTGCACTAATATTATAGACACTCCAAGTGGCAGCACTTTAGTGATCGTTTTGTTGTTTTTTGTTCAATCAAACATTCATGACGTGCAGTGCCGGCAGAGTCATGCATTTTTGAGTAGCAGCACGGGCTATTACAAGAGTTCCGCAGAGCTCATATACGAGCACGTGAAGGGAATAATGGACACAGAAATGAGATTTTGAAAATCCTAGATATATGCCTAGTTAGCTGTTTCAACTCGCTACATGAGAAATAATATGTAGTGCATATGAATCCTGTTTTCGCGTTGTACTCAAATTAATTACTCTACAAATACATTGTCGTTTTGCGTGACTATGGGCGCGTTAGAAGGACGATCGTCAACAACTACGATAAATGCAGTGCTGTGGTTTAATATAGGCACAGCAACTTCTGCGCTGCTATTCTACTAATGCTTTCGCGGCTTCTTCCTGGTTTTGCGCAGAGTCGCTGTCGGAATAAGCGCGAGTCGCGATTGCTAAGTGCGCGAGGCGTCTCGCAAATAATAAGAAAGTGTAGCGATAGTCAGTCGTTATTACACACCTCGAAACGAGGCTGCGCCGCACCACTCACGCGGCGCGGCAAGCCAGCTGGGCGCTGTGAATCTCGGCCGTGATCGGGATTGCTGCCAATTAAATACACGGACAGAAAGGGACTAGCGGTGGAAGAAACAACTGAAAGAGCATTACTGAAGACGCTTGAGACCTCAGCGCTCAGTTGGTCTGCCGTGTCGCGTGAGTGGTGCAGCGCGGCCTTGTTTCCACCTGCGCAATAACGATTGACGCTTACCCATTTTATACCTTGTCACTTTTCTCTCTTCTATTATAGTATGTGACAGAATGGAAGTGTTCGTAAGTATCGTCAGGTTAGACATAATTTAAAAAAAAAGCTTCTGGAACAAAGCTTATGAACAAAACAGTACTTGTTCTCTTGGTGGAAAAATTTCTGCTGGTGTTCACCCCTTTTTTGATAGAACAGGAAAGAAAAAAATTGTATTACGTGCCTACTTTTTACTCCTTTCAGTATGAGTAGCCTAGCACAAAAAATAAGCTACTCTACGAACGCACAGTATAATCTAGAAATTTCGCAACCATTCATAAGTGCAACAACTTGTAGCAATCGTTTTTTTCTATTTATTGTACCGTATCACTCAAAGGTGCAGTTCCCAAGCACTTGAAAAGTAATTCACCTGGTGCATCGGCGTTTGTGGAGCTTTTTTTTACCTAACCGCCTCCAAGGGCCTTTGTTGACACAAAATCCAGTTGATTTGTGGATTTAGGAGTCTTGTATGTGGATTCTGGAACAAAGGCAACAGTTGTCTTCAGCGCGAAAGGCGTCTATGATATCGTGTATAAACATGTATAAATATGTGAAAACATACAAAGATTAGGACTTGAGGAAATTCCCAGAGCTATGAGCACGTGGTTACTTTGGTACTGTGTCACAAAACATGTTCATCTTAATAACCTACTCTAGGCGCAAGGCTTGAAACGAATTCTGACGACATATGAGAAAGTTTTGAATCAACCGGACGATCAATTTTTATACCTGATGTGGCAGCACCATCCAACGAAACCGTAAGTTTCTTTGAATTTTTTTCTCAGCATCCTTTACTACTCATGGCTATTAGGATACTGTCGCGTTTTAGGGTTAATAAGCAACAGACCAAACATGTTCGTACAGTTTGTTGATTTAAGCTTTTTTTCAAGGGCCGTCAGTCTTGTGATTGGAATGTTGAAAGTAGGCAAGAAACATCTATATTTGTTGGATGAGGATCAGAGGAAATACGAGGAAGAGCCACTCTGCATCCTTGATTTTTATATCCATGATTCAGTACAAAGGAGAGGAAACGGGCACCAACTCTTTGACCACATGCTCAAGGTGAGTGATGTTTCATTATGTAGTTGAGTTTTTGGATCTTAATTTAGTGAAAATTGCTGCCGCACTTAAAATTTTTCAATTCTTGAGGAAAAACAAATTTGAAGACGCATTCGGGTGAGTTTCTAACTATCCAAGATTATTGTGCGCAAGCGTTCCACAAATTGAATATTTTTTCCACGGAACGTTCAGAATTTTTGAGGACGGTAGGATAAGGATCTGGATTTCTATTTATTGGTGCTATCATGCCAAAACTAAGCAGACTTTTTTAGTGGAAAATCTTCCGTCCCGTGAAATTCATTCCAGAACTCTATATCCCAAACGAAGTTTATGTGAAATTTCCGATAAAACGGGTCTTTTGCGTGTAATGGATGGTTGTTCCATGTTTCAGTTAAGGTCTTCAATGCTGCCACTCACTTTTATGGAGAAACCCAAGTTATCCTGACCTTTGCTCACTCCATAAATACCATAAAGCAATTTTAGCAAGAGTCGACATCAGCCGCTGCAGTTGCCATCGACAGGCCGTCAGATGCGTTTCTACAGTTCTTATCGAAATTTTACGGGCTCAAAAAGCCGGGTAAGTGAGCGTGAAGAATTTGATGATTCTATTGACCGGATACCAGTTTTTAGTCTGGCAATCAACAAATTTTGTGGTATTCCCGGAGTTCTTCGAGGGTAAAACTCCCGTCGAACGTTATGACAAGAGCGGAAGTGGATGCCGAAGTGAGAAATTTGGGACGAGGAGAAACACCGATGTGGGTTTTTTTTTTTAAATATGAGACATTTTTAGAAGGAATAGCACATCATACTCATGAATCGTACCACGATTTTTTAATAGTTAACGGAAGTTGAAACAAGTACATACACAGTGTACATAGGTACTACATCTACATCTATGTAAGCTACCTTTTTCAGCTAACAGCTCCAGAGACAACTGGTAAAGACACTGTGGCAGGTCTGCTCCACGGTAATATGACCCCAGAATTGCGACGAATCGCAGCTCCGGATACACCATTGGACCGGAAAAATAGGAGGGATTTTGGACATCAGAGTATATGGTAGATATGCACTGCTTCTGCTGTTATCGTTTTTGTTGTTGCATTATTGAAATAATGTAAATGCGTATTTTCATAATTTTCTATTGTATTTATTCTAGCTAAGCTTTTTGTGCGCAGTCCTGCATATTGTTTCTTTTTGTTTTTAAACCAAGATTAGGTGATCTCAGCTAGTCCACTTAAAACTATGCGCTTAACAAATAAAGCTATTAATTTTTTTTCTAGATTCTTGTTCATTTTGAAGATTACAGTGATGTTTTTCAGCAATAAGCGAATGTTGAATTTGATAAGTAAGAATTTCAGGTCTTTTTGATGAATCCTAAAAAATGCTAGTAGTTTCATTTTTAATGAAATGACATGAAATGTCTAGGAAGGCCGTTTTTTGCAGTGTCGCCAATGGAAGATGTTCGGTTGGTAAATTATATCAAATGCGTAGTTAACTTCAGGATCTGGGCCAGTGTGCACCATTAAAATTACCCAGGGTAAATGTGTTTACCCCCATGCTTAGGGTAGGTAAATCCGGGGATGTTGAACACGCTTACCCTGGCGAATCTGCAATGATGCATGTCGGCTTTTTTATGAACTGCTGAACTGCATCTGTGTGTTTCTGAATGTCACCCGGCTCGGAATCGTATTCTGAACTTGTCTTGCACTACGCTGTTCTGCAATTTGTAGGGAGGACAAGAAGAAGGATTGTCGAGTTCCACGCATGGAGTGCAATGGTATAGTCTTTTGAAAAAACAAGGTCCACCCAACGTGACCACGCAATGAAACGTCAAAGAAACGAAATCTTCTAATGCTAATTTCCCAAGCATGTATATGAGAAAATGCTGATGCAGTGATCGCATTGCCCACTTTTTTTTTCTGAATTTTTGAGTATCCCGCTTTTCTACTGCTGTTACTAAGAACTAATAGAGTGGTCCAGCATCTTCAGAACTGCAGCTATTCAAAGCTGGCAATGTTATAAGTCCTGTTTTTCTCAAAGAAAAATTCTTTTGGCACGTGTTTGCCCGTTACAGTCGGGTCCGGCAGCCACTGCAAATGGGCGCCGGCGGGCGCCGGCCGCCGCCACCCTCCGGCGCCCCGGTATTAATGAGCTATAAATCACTCGAGCTTGGGAGAAAGCGAAGAAAATACAATTTTAGTCCATAGTAGATAGAGTGCAGCGGATATGTTAAGGCTATGAAGCAGGGGACCATTTTCACAACTTTCACTTTCTTTCATTTTTGTGATTTTCATGGGGAAAGATTTCTGAACACACAATAAGCGAAGCCAACTCTTCCATTTTCTGCTATAGTACACTGCTTCGCGAATACAAAAATGGCCGTTATTCTTCTATAGATGGACACAGTACTTCAGTTATCCCATCTCAATAATAAAGCTCATCCAATTCGGGATCCTCAGAAATAATTGAAATCCGTATAAATTGTTCCATATCCATTGCGAAGTAGTTGTACCGCTGTCATTTATCTTTCGTGGAGCAGTCCTTTATGGCGGATTTACTCTCTCCCGGTTTCCCTCAACTTTGAAAAAGTGGTTTTTCACTATTACTTACACTATTACTGTTACTTACACTTACACTTATCGTAGTTTATCTTCGAAAGAGTTTTCCACTATTACCTACACTTACATTTACCGTTGTTTATCTTCGAAATTTATGCAAAACGTTGCCGGATGCCTTCCTGGACTACCCGAAGGAGATCACGGGGGACGTTCCAAGCAGTGAACCCCAAACACTGCGATACTTAACTCTGGATCTCCAACGGAGTGGAACCAGCGATAGGGACAGATTGCAATCTGCCACTCAAACCACTGAGCCATCCGGGCTACTGTTTATGTTGGAGTTTGTTAGATAACTGCAGCAGTCGTAGGCAGCATACTATATGTATTTGCAAAACGGGGGCACAGGGCAGGATTCGATCCCCTGACCACCACAACGTCGATCATTCGCTCAACCCACTGAGCTATGCGCGCACGCGATGCAACATACAAATGGTGTCCATTATTACTTACCATAGTTTATCTCAGAAATTCAGGTGAAAAGGGAGTTGGGTGGGGCCAGTCCTGTGAAGCCTAAGCTTAAGCCTTAAACCCATTCTTAAGCATAGGGTTAGGCTTATCTACCCTGTCTACTATGGACTAAAATTGTATTTTCTTCGCTTTCTCCCAAGCTCGAGTGATTTATAGCTCATTAATACCGGGGCGCCGGACGGTGGCGGCGGCCGGCGCCCGCCGGCGCCCATTGGCAGTGACTGCCGGACTGGACTGTACTTTGGCTCGCATGAGCTGAAATCGCTGTTTTTACCAGTCTAATTCTACTTTACAACTCATTTTTACGTCAATTTGTTTATGTTTACGGATGAATACGTCATCAGATAATCGAAAAAGTCCTTCCAAAACAATGCATCTCGGCAAGAATTGCTTACCAACGGCTTATGTGAACTAAGCTGCGTAGACAGATATGTTGCGCCATTCTTTCCTGATATCTTCCAGTCTTTCTAGACCAGATATTCTGGACAGGAGATTATGTAGCTTACTAGTAGTATTCCAAAAACAAATCCCCTAGGAGAATATTTAGGCAAGAACGGTGTTTGTACTATTTCTTAAACTAGAAGCACGACATTTTCAGGATAATTCCCGGTGAATTTGTCGAAGATCCTCCTCTTCGTGCCTATATAAAAACGGGCAAAAAGCAGATTCACAGATTTTCCAAAGATGGCAAGGTAATCCTCTATAAACTGAAATGTGTGTAGTCGTTTCGAGCAAATGACGAGACCTTACCGTTACTGCCCTCCCCCTCCTCCCAACTTGCCGATACCCTATGTTTTCTTTCGAAGAGGACCTGCAGATCAGCCTCAAATCATTGGAGTTATCCGCAGAAATCCACAAAGAAGATAGTTTTAGTCAGAGAACACTGAAGTTATTCTTAGAAACCCATGAACCCAACGCGCAGTTTGTCAGGCTGGTGAGAAAAATCTATCCTAAATGTTCTGAAAACTCCTTCCATTCAGAAAGAAATTTGGAAATGAATATGTGCTTTGCAGCACATTTGGGCACATCTTCTGGCCTCCAAAAACGTGGAAGTGTGGAAAACCGTTCACTTCCCCACTCGGTTCACAGGCCAATTTCACCGCTTTTTGTTAAGAAAACCCGGTACAAGCTACCGAAGCTTGCCAAGGACATCATAATTTATCCTGCCTTCTCTCAGGTCTACCTTTCCACCTCTATTTCAAGCAAAATAATTCTCTTGAAATATGTCAAACTGCATGCATTGAACTCTTTGACTCTCGAAATGCACAATCCTGGCAATAGGGAATCAGTGAACAATTCCATGGGTAGGCCTTCGTCATGCTTGTGATGATTACGTACGTCGCTAATCAAATTGGTCCTGGAAAAACTCGGATGAACCCTCACCGCACCTATTATTGTGTCTATATCAAAAATATTCCGTACAGGAAAATCGTCTGTCCTGCATATAATTCACCTCCGAGCTCATATGCAGAATTATTCCGAAATATTATATATTCCTGATCACTTCCTAGCATACAATCCAGATCAGAGAAGATATGTTCAATCAGGCGTTGAGTTGCTTTGGTCATGAACCTCGCTTCGTTAGGGATCCTCCGAACAGTGGACCTAATGAGTTCTCTCCTTTCAACTTTGGCGTTTTCTGGCTGATGCTTGAAAATGAACTCGATAGGGAGACTGTCACTAGCACCATCATTCTTTATTTTACGTGGTATTTTTATTATTTTTTATTTTTGTGTTTTTATTTTTATTTTTTTTCGTGAATGTTGCTATACTGGGAAACCTATCACTTCATTCAAGATCCTTCTTAGTTGTAATATCTCTATTAATACTCACATGACTCAAAACAATGACTTGGCACTGTTTACAACGATTTTCTAGCAAATTCAAACCCAAGTCTTTCGTTCTTTGCAAATCAACATTCTGTCCCAGTTTAGAAGAGTAAAATTCAAATACAATAGAACGACCCCTGAAAATTCGTTTAGCGAAAATTAAAATCGACTGGATGCATTTCATTGGTGTCAATAAATATTGTTTGTCGAGTACTGTTCCGTACCAGTCTCGATTCCATTCGAGCCATGGATGTCCTAAAATATTCTACCAAAATGGCACCAAGCATGCAGTGATTACGTTCGGACGAGAATACCGTAAAGTACTTTAACAGCAAGGTAGAGTGAAACCCGCAATTAGTAAATGTACTTGAGACCGAATAATGCATTAAGTAGGTATCGATTTATTCAAATTTGAAAAATTCGATTCTGAATAAGCTTGCAGTTCGAATTTTCGGAAAAGAGGGAGGAATACAATCCTCAAGGAATGATAAGGAGGCATTTAGGTCTTTCTCTTTTTTCAACATTTCAGTTCTTCGGGTCTAGTCCTGCATGAATAATTGAATGAATTGAATTAGTCGCTTTTTATTCGGTCCCAAGTATACTAGTAGATGTTAAAAATTAGGTCCGCTATCAAAACGAAGGCAGTGTTTTCGTTCTATTTTTATAACTGAGAATGCCGGAAACTGAAACTCCAATGTAGGACTGCAATTTTACCTGGACGACATACCGCGCCATGGTTTTGACGCAAAATAACACTGTCGAAGTCTTACTATGAGTCAGCTTATTCCTACTCCATGAAGTCGTCTTGAGTTAACAAAGAGGGCCGAGTATATATTCTATGCGTGAAGACAAGTTCGCTGAAATTATACTTCCATTTCTTCCTTCTTTGTCATTGCCAAAACACTTATGTATTTGTATGTCTTTGTATTTCTTTGTATGCCATCCTTACCCTAGTTAAAAACTATACGTCCGGTTATACTTGGAGCGAAGTATGTGGAAAAACAATGTAAAACATCTTTTTTTCACTGGAAACATTTGCGAACGGTTTATTGCAAAAAAAATTGATTTCATCCACGATTGCCCCAACACTGCCATTGTGGAACCTCGAATCCTGTAAGAAATCGGTCTTAACTCTGCAATCTCCACATGACTAGAAGCATCGACAGCCAGATTTCAAGTCCAGTCGTTTACCGATTGATCCACAAACACAAGCGTGAAACGAGGATTTTGGGAGAGTCCAAAGTACAACGAATGACGCTTCCCATATCTATCAACACGCAAGTTCGAATGATATCATCACACGGACATAAATAGGGACTATTGCATCACGCTCGTCGCATACTGTACGATGAAATTTGTAATAGTGAAAAAACTACTCTTGTGAATGGAGCTGGTCCTGGAGCCCACTGGAAAACACAGTGAAGCAATTAATTTACAAGAGATATCCCTGTTGCTATGAAAATATACATGGTTGACTTAAAAGACAAACTTATATATTTTGACATTTATTTTCGCGGTCGAAATATGGACATAAAAATTTCCAGAGGATTTTGATCACTATAATAGGGCATGTATCACCAGGTGAGACAGTTAGGAAGATATAAATTGTGTAATTATCGTCGTTTTTCGAGATATACTATACAAAATTAGCAACAAAAATACCGAAAACTGTTTTGAAGCAGGATGCATGACTGAAAAGATTGATCGTCAGTTGTTCCATTGAGATCCCCTCCCGTGACAACTACACTTTTCTGGAATTGCTGCAAAGCAGGGATCTGGATCCTGAAGCTGTACCTTATCTAGGTAAATTTTCTAATAAGCCCATCATCATGTGTTTGTAAGACCAACACGGCAAAATCCTTGCGGAAAATGTGCTAGTCACACAAATAAATAAATCATACCATGGTTATGAAATAAATCATACCATGATTATGCTTACTCTCGGGTAGCAGTGGGGTATAGATAACGTCACGTATGAGTAAACATGTTGATGGGTGCAACTTAAGGAATAAATTTGGGTATGTTAACACCTTTGCCATGGATTATCTCTTGGTGCATCCGAGCCCTGGATGGACAGGAATCCAGAGCTTTGCGTAACTCTGGGAATGGCCTCCTCCACAAACCTCTCCGGCACGGGTACTGCAGTAATCGGCATCGATTGGTTGATAAAATCAATCAATAGACCGATCGATATGATTCATCACGCGGTCAGTATAGTACAGTCGTTTGCGCCTCTGATCATAATCAAAGATTTTTGTTAGAAAATCTACAGATCCATCGATTTTACCTATTTTTCTATAGATATCTTTGAACAAATTCATGCCGGAGCATTTTTAGTAATTATGATAAAGCGTACCCACCAGACAAGTCTAAAAATTACAGCTTGTATTAGTCCATAGCCTCTCAGCTCTATTCAAACACAAAGTCAAGCCGCTGTTGGAATAAGACGTGCATGGCATCAATTTTCCTGACAGAAGCTCATATGATGAGAGATCCATAAACCAAATCCGAAAACATATTTGAACATCTTATATGGATTCCATAAATAAGCGTGTAGTACTATGAACCTCAAACCTTGAGGGAACCTGTCAACCGAACATAAAAATGGAGTAATATTCTCTCTTTAAGCTAAGAATAATTGTAGTGTTGTACGCAGATGATGCTACTGACGGTTGTTATGGAAGAATTGGAACTTAGTTTAGGATTTAGACTCCTGGACAGGAATTCAAATCAACTTTTATCTTTTAACCGTTTATATAACCTATAAGAACACAAACAAAATATCTGTATATCCACAGGCACTACGCATCCAAATACTGTAAACAATTTAGTAATTCGAAAGCAAGAACCATAGAAACGCAAAAATGTTATATTGTTGCTCACATCGAACTTCTGTGTAAAACCGGAAGAGATGGCGGTTTCCGAACAAGTAGCTTTACCATTCAAATAAGATCAAAGTTTTGAGGAAGTTCCTCGACTGTATCTTCCTGATAGATCAAATTTAGCCCGATCGATAGATCTGTCCAAAATCATCTCATTAGATTTCATTAAAATTTTGAAAACGACAACGCCATGTATGAAATCAACCCGAAATTACATGCATATTGCTTGTACACACTGGCCACATTTATGTACTTACCCAAGGATCGATTTTTTTACCACTTTTTTTTTCAAATTACTTTATGTAACAGATAAAAATCCTCTATCAGCATAATATTAGCTCCTAAAGTCCACAATTATTTTCTGATATTTGATATTTATCATTTCATTATCGGGCATTGTGAGCTGAATCTTAATGACTTTAGTTTTGAAAGGCCTTTCTGGAGGAAAGCCTATATTTTTCTCCTACACCCTCTACCACTTCTACATCTTCGACTGGTACTACTTAGTAAGCTGAGGTTTCTCTAGTCTCACCACAGTAAAATTAGCCGGGATCAGATCACGTCCCACTTCTCACCACTCCAAGATTCTTTCGTATTTGTGTTTGGATCTTCGGAAACGCAACAATTATACAGCTATGACTTTTTATAGAGCTAAAATTAGATGTTCTAATGGGTACAACTGTAATATTCATAACTCTTTGTTACTATTCTCATGAGGATTCAGTCGCATTTAATTTAGATTAATTCAATCACCTTAAATCGACAAATGGCTTAATTATGACTAACTAACTTTACACCCCGGCATTTTTCCTCTATGAACTCCTTGCTCGGAGTAAGACACTAATCCGGAATATTTGTTACTACTCCAACACAATGAAAGAATAGATGACAGTTATTAGAAACATGTTTCTAATCGATCCTTCGATTTTGTCAGTCGATTCCCTTTTCATTAGCAGGCAAAGTACGTTAAAGTACTTTCAAACACGATCTGATAGTGAAGTAGCTAAGTACCTGAGCACTTGTGACGTTCCATAAATAGACTGGAGCGAGAAAGTCCGGAAAATGACACAGAAAGACACGCTGGTGCGACTCCGCGCTATGCGAACTGGGCGGCACGGAAATCTACTGACACCGCACTTGTCACCGCGCCGCGGTAGGTGTAAGGTTGGTCGCGGAAAATCGATACATACGTTATTATTACTTTTGAACTCTACTCTTACAATATTAGTTTTGGTCGGAAATTTTCAAGCGAAAGTTGAAAGAATAGTCTCGCCTGGGTGAATGGAAGGGGTTCCTTCAGGAAATTCAGGAACTTCAATAGTACACATTCTTATAAGTTATTGGTTAAGTTGGGATCTTATAGTCGCCACTTGAGGGAACTTGTTATGTTAGAATATCCGTATTTCAAAAGGATTACAGGCAAGTACCGGTTAGGAAACGTTTTTATTGACTTCCATGAGTGCGCGGCTGGCTCGATCAACAAGTTGAGTTTGGAAAGTTATAAAAAGTAACAAAAAGGAACTGTTTTAGACTCCGTGTGGTAACTGACAACAAATCTGATTGCTTTGCTCATTAAAATTTACAATGATGTAATGCTTCGATGTGGCAGAACTAGCTATTTTCTAGGCAAGTACCAAAAATTCCAGAAAAAAGGTTGACTTGCAATGAAAACACCAGGTTCAGCTGTATCTAATTTAGCTGAGAAAGGCTCCTTTCTAAAAAATCATTCTCTCTGTGACATCTACGACTTCTTTTAGCTACTTATTCTGCGAATTTCGTTGTTTAGGCTTTATATCTTCCTTTTATTTCGATCAACGACTATAGAAGAACATATATAATTTGCTTTTCTGATTCATTAGTGAATGAATCTCATTTTGGGGCTAATGTAGTAAGAAAATTCTTCATATACGTTGAGTAAAACTATGTAGTTTTCAGATCAGTTGTCCTCATTTGAGTGAGTTTCTCTTTAGGACTGATTATTCACTCACAGAGGGAGAAATACCTCTTCTGGCAACAAATTAAGTTTTCGCTTCAGGTCCGTCAATGTCTCGTGAAAGAATTTATTACCTGTTTACTTACTAAACACGCCTCAAACACTCATTTTCGTTTGTGATAAACAAAATTCATCACACTTCATCTGGAGTAATGTAGTTCCGCTCTTTTTGCTAATTTTCACCCAATTCTCACAAAATACAGCCCACTTTAACGCTACAGAGTGGTAGCCCAGCAATTTATATAGCTTTCTCGTTTTAATTTTAACACTTACCCCGCTCTTTTCAATTATTATCTCCACCTCTGCTTCGTCAACAATAGGATTCAATGGAACTATTGACGAGTGAATGCGAGAAAAAAAATATTTGGTCCAAATTTGCTCCCATGTTGAAACCAATGTTCCATTTCACCTCTGACCAGACTGCGCTGAATTATCAGCCATGTTTTAATCCAGTGGCATATAGAGTGAGGATTCCGCACAAAATACTTCCTGGATTTGCATGCAAAATAATGTCGACGCGTCCGAACAACTTCTGTTATTACAGTTACAGAAATTCTAATCTACTGCATATCAATTGGTTAGCAGCTCGAATTTTCAGGTGATGACCGCACTCTCGTTTTTTAGGAAAACGCAGGAGCTGCTGAATCCCTTCTGATTTTCCGTGGGATCTGCCCCATTTCATCTCAGTCTAAGTACTATAAAATGTGTTTATTCCATCTCAGCTTTTAGGAAATGTTTTCATGAAACCCGGATGAAGTATTTCAGCAAGGTATGCGGACTACATTACAGCCACTGGTGGGCGTAAAAGCAAATGTGTACTGTGTATAAGTAAGTACACGCTACACCAGCCGTGTGCGATCCTGTCCATTTTTTTTCGTCCACATGGTTTCAAGTACAAGTACATTTTTAGTACATTCGGCTGAACGTGAAGATTATTCACAACGGTTTCCAAACTTTCACAAGCACAATGGCGTTCCTTAAATTCTTCTTCATAGACTGGAATCGCGATTCGGCTAGGCGACACATCGTGGAGTTTTCTGGAAAAACGTGGACAAAGAAGATGTTGTCGAATGATCCTTGAGAACAAGGAGACCTCGCTTATTTTTAGGGCATTCATCCCATGCCACTTAATTGGATTGCGTTAAATGGAACACCTACAACAAAATAAGTAGAACTTAGAGAAAGTTCCACGACAGGAATTTACTACTTGTTATCTGCACGTATCAAGTGCATTTGGATTAAATCTAATTCGAACTGAATAGCAAAACATATGAAACAAAAACGAATTTATGTTTGACACGCAAAATATGCCTACCTATTTCATTTTACAACTTCTCCAGTCTAAATGTATTTTCGTTAACTGAATTTTAAAGAAAATGCCTATTTCGATACATACATTTACAACATCGGATCTTCTTTGAGAAATACTTTATCACGAATGTCAAGAGCTAATTCTCGATTTTCCAGTTGAAGGCCTGATAGAACTATAACTTGTCTAGGTGGTATTCCAAACAATTCCCTTCGCACTAACTAATGGACGAAAGGGAGAATACTCCACCAAACTGCAATTTGTCGACATCTGGATCATCACAAAGTTCCGGAAGGAATCGAGATGACCAATACACGAGATGCTCTCCTTCAACATTTCGGAAAAAAGAAAGATGACTTCTCCAGATTTCGTCGCTCCCAAGAAGGAAAATTCGTCGACTGAAAAGACACTATTTCGTCATTTGTTTAGCTCTGCTGGATAATAGAAACAAAGATCATCGCCACCTTCCCACATCACGTGCAGGTCCGGAAACAACACAGTCTACGCATACACGGGTTTCATGCGAGGTGAGCCATAAAATAGCATGTGGAATTCAGCTTCTCTTTCTTAATTGAAAACGGTCATGGAGTTTATGGACCAAGTACGACGTTTTCCCTACACACGTCCAAAAGAGCAGTAAACACCATTCCAACAACTAATTGCTCATAAACTCATAAATCGACAAAACCAAACTTACAACAGCAAAACTTGTCGGAAGAAAACAAACCTTTTCCTCCGGGGAAAACTTGTTAGAAACACCACAAACACACAAAAAACCTGGGTAACTTCCCTGCGAACTATGTGGCTACGGGTATATCGAATTACAGTACACACGCAGTACATAGCCGGAGAGCTGGTTACCAGAAAAATGAGGACGAATTTGAGTGAAAGGGCGTGGAGAGATCGGGATCATTATCATTACGGGTACATCACAGGCGTGTCATCCGTAAATAATGATCCGGACCCCAACAGACGCAGTATGGACGAGTAAGAACGGGGGATCGACGAAGAATGGTTAGTGCAGCACACAACAGATGAGGTCAGTCGATAAGGGAGGGGGAAGAGGGTGGGGACGCGCGCGCGGCGCGTAAACAAAGGCGCTCGGGGGTCACGCGGACGCCACCCGCACCCCGTGACCCGCGAGCGATTGGGGACACGCCGCCTATTAGCATATGTCAAATAATCGATATGAGAAGAAGGAGGGCAAGGATTCAACACCGGAGACCGTCAGAACGACCACTGAGCGACGGCTTATGCGCCGATAAGCGACGCAGCCGTACCAGTCACTGTACGATGCTATAAAAACCGAGTCACGATCGTGTCCGCTATCACAAACGAAGCACAGTGCACTTATCTGTCCGACTATGTTGCCCAAAAGCTACAACAGGCAAGGAATGAAGCCGGAAAAGATGATGAAGAGCTCACGCCGCTCAAGCTATGTACATTACGGGTACAGTCACATAAAATGCACACGGAATGCATAGCTTGTGCCGAATGACTCACTCACGTGACGCAGCGAGGATGTATGAACGCTGGTTGTACACAGCGGTGTTGTTGCCGTCGCGCACATCGTTCAGCGAATAGAAGAAATGTAGTAAGTCAGGTAGCGAAATGTACAGAATGTTTTTTTATAAGCGAGAGCGGCGTAATAGTGGAGTGGGTGGATGGGTGGTGGCGAATGAAAGATTGGGGTGTACGGGGTAGGGGGGTAGGGGAGGAGGAGCGAGAGGGGAGGGGGCACACAACCGCCAAGGCCGATCGTCGGACAGCGTAATGACCAGTGTCCAGTGCCAAGCCACGCCCTAGCTAACACCTGGCATCCATCCATCGGTCGGTGGTGGGTCGGTCAGCAGCAGCAGCAGCAGCAGCAGCAGCCGAGGGTCGTCAAAACAACGCCAGCGGTGAGAGAGCGGCAGCCGACGAGGAGGGGCGGGCGAGGGCGAAGCGAATCGACTCGATTTGCGCCCCCCCCCCCCCCACCCCATCTCCACCCCTACTGCCTCAACCATATAGGGACGGCGACCACCAATTCGACAGCGGCGTGGGGCGAAAAGCGAGTTCGTGCACAAATGGATGGTGTACGGACACAACAAAACGCAACAATGACGTGTTGCTGTGCAACCAGCACGAAGTACGCCAATTAGGGGCCAGACGAGTGGGAATTGAAGCGTAGTGACGCATAGGATCGGAATGGAAGAAATGTTGGCGTACAAGCAGCGAAAGACGTCGAAGCAGCGCAGCGAGAGCGGTGAGCGGTGCTGATCACTGCAGAAGAATCCGGCCGCTCCGGTGGTATGGGAGAATAGTGCGATCGATACGGAATCGCCGAAAAATTGCCTCATAGTGCATTCGCCGCCCGTCACAAACAGGCGTTTTCGCGCAAACGTGAACACCAGATATGCCAATTAATATAGTAATGCGAAACAATTCGAAAACGCCACCCCCAGGAACGCGAAACGAAAAAACATACCGTGCAAAATATTGATTGAACGACTGATTGACTTAGCGGTGGGTGTGTCCGGAATGAAAATGCCGAAACGAATCATCAACAGTGTGATACATATGTACATATATTTGCATGTACATATGTATGTAAATAACTGCGTACCAGTGTCGATTCGTATCGCATTGTTTGACCTAGATTTCGTAGGCGATAGTATTGTACACATTCACGTCGTGCTTCTCCTCTCCGACACGAACGATCGATATTTTAAAATTTGCGCGCGTACAATCGGATCATTACGTCTGTTCGGGCGGAAGCATTACAATTCGATGTTAAAGCACTTACATTCGCGAGGTATACACGAGCCGCACACACCGATTCCGGCGATAAAAACTTGGAATTGGCAGATTTTCTGGAAACATGGCAGGCGACTGGTGCAGCTGGGCGAAGTGGCAGATAGATAGGCAGGCGGACAGCGCCTAGAGCACAGCGTCCTCAACGGACCACCCATGGTGCTTGGCACACTCCATAAACAACGTCGGGGCCGGGTCAACTGTCGTAATCGCGAGGTGGCCTTGACCTGATCGCAACGTTAGTCGATGCCGGACACACGTCCGTGCCAGGGTCAATCAGGGCCTTTCATTATCGGAGGAAGAGGGAAGGAGGGTGCGATGGCGGGCGGGCCGGCGCCACTGGAACAGGGGCTGGACGTTCCCGTCCCGTCGTCGAGTTGGAATGAGCAATATCTGGGGCGATGCCCTTTGCAAGAACCCACGAGCGCCTGATAGGAAGTGATGACCCTCAAAGAGATTTTTCACAGCAATTCCCTCTACATACACCTTATTATTAGTGTCGATAGTGTCGAACCTCAGGGAAACATAAAAATTCAGCGAAGATTGCATTCCAAGAACCCTACACTCTCTCAGTTCATTCCCCATAAGTCTATATTTGATTTAGTTTTTATAAAATCTAAAACGAGCGCGACAGCAACATTCCAGACCTCGTGACCAGAAACTCCTCACGAACCCGAAGTGCCTCGGTGTTTTTAACCTCGCAGAGCGGTTCCAGTTATTCACTTTTTGCGCCCCGTATGATTTTTTGCAGTTTTATCGATTTTCACTCCAAACGATCAATGTCTACAGGACACTCCTCGGAGAACGCACCCTCAAAAATCGAATTGAAAAAAAAAAACCCACAGCCGAACTCCATCAAAATGAGCGGATGATCGTGCGGTCTGTTGGGCAATTGCTCACTCCACGCTCTGACAAATCGACACCGGAAACGTCGGGAAGATGGGTCGATATTGACTCAACGATCGGCTTTTGCGGTAGTGCGGAGAAGAGCGACGGCTGTCGGTGCTCGATGGTAGAGGACAGATGAAGCGGAACACATGCAGCCTGTCACAGCCAGAATAATGGTGGATCAAACAAAAATAGGGGTGAGCAAGAAAATCCGGAATAGCGGCGCCGTTCCGTACCAACACGCGGATACAACACACATGTGAATCACGCAAGTTCCTTGGGCGGGCCTACTTGCAATTTCACGCACAATGATTCGGGTTAGCCGTTCATCTAAAATAGGTCCTGACGCATGAGATTTTCCTGATTGTGCAGAAACACTAGTCTTAGCTACAGTAAAGTCCTCCTAATAGAATGCCATGGCTCTTGAACAAGAAGGCAACAATTCTCAAAAAATCGGTTAAAATCGCAGCAACACTACTACATTCGGGATGGTAACATATTCTATTCTATCTGAGCTTGCCGTTGAACTTATTCTTGGTTACTTGCTAATACCACGCTGTGACCTTTGTAACTCCTTCACATTTCTTTTATGCACTTCATTTCATTTAATACGTCTAATGACGTGTTAAAACAAAAGAAAAAAAAGGAACACTATAAACTCCAACCAGGACTAGAACAATGAAGGATTAGCACATCTATAAGATTACAGCTCGGAGCACTTTTAATTGAAATGAGCAAAATTGTGGACGCTTATCCATAATTACTTTGGTACCTTTCAAATTAGTGATAAGCTCAATCCTGACTTTGCACCAAAAATTCATTCTCTCTTATCATGAAGTTAGCAGGGATAAATGAGTTGACATTCCCCTTTGAATGGATCCCATAATGACGTTTTTCAACTTCTTCTCCTTCTCGATTTTTTTCCTCTCTCTCTTTTTTTACAGATTAAATTTTCAAATGAATATCGGCTGACTTCTAAAAAGATTTTCTATAAATCAGATGATTTTTGAACAAATGACATGACTTCAGAACTCATCATTGGTGGGAAAATCCAGAAATTCATGAGGAATTTTAGTGGCGAGTCAGTACAGTAAGCTTTGTCACAGAAAACGTGAAGGATCGCAGAATGTGTGCCGCGGTAGTTCAGGAGCAGTTGAGCAAAATCTACGCAGATCATATGAGTCGATCGATATCTTCCGGTTAGTCAACAGAAGAAATCGATCGATACAGAACAATTTGAAAGTAGGTAGATCTCAGTTGTACTCCATCTACCATATTTTGGAATTCATCGAGCATCCACTGAAATATTATTTCTCAACAATGAGTACCAGGCCTTTTTTTAAATGGGTAACCAGTCGATAAATTTCAACTCCTTCCAATCATTACTGGTTTTACAGCCGCATTTTTATTTCAAAAGCAATGAGCGGTAGATATTCGTTGACATAAGCGGAATACTCGGATGAAGTCCAGATTCGTTACACATATCCAGTACTACTACAAAAATTTTTTTTAAAAATTCTGATTCAATCGATACTAGAGCCATATGTCCTTCTTGTGCCAAATACTAGATAGCAAAATAAACTCTTGTAGTGGATCTCTCCAAATATTTCCAAACTCCCACATTCTATCTCAGTCTTTGTTAATTTGTAGATAACATAGCATGGTAGTTTGAGATGTTTGCCACACTCCGAACAAAAAGAAAATAGTCTGCATTGTAAGTGCACAGGATACGACCACACAATGAACAATCAATTATGTACCTCATTGCAAAGTCCAAAATAAATTTCGTTGCTTTCTTTTGTACCGCAAAACAGCAACACATGCTTTCGCTTCCGTCATCTCAAAGTCTTTATCGTTTGAAAAACTGAAAAAATTAATCGTACAGGCTTCGATTCCGAGATAGAGGGTAGAGGTGTATACATCCCGACCTCTGGGGCACGGAACGATATTCACTATACAGACCCACACAAAAAATGAAGAGGAATGCCATCAGAACAGATTGGTTCCCTCCAGCCCTTCTTCTCGGCTTCGAGTGCTCCGGTAATTTTTTCACCGTTGCCTAATTTTACTGCTGAGCTTTTGGACGTCCTAGTGAACACCTCTCGGATTTTTATGCTCACTCTATCACGTGTCATTTACAAGTCTCACGACTACCTACAACGGTATCAAAAAGCTTCTGGCCTAGACCACTTGCAGAAAAGCAACGAACTGAGGTTCCAAAACAACTAGATGTGAGACCCTTGCAGTTCAGAGCTACCTCCATCCCACGATTTTATTTCCTTCAACCAATTTTATGAACACTTTTATCGCATAGCTGTAAATACCAGGCGGCTCTTTATCGTTTTTCATGTGGTTCCGTTGAGGCGCCGTTTCAAAATTTTGAAAACGCTCTAGTAACTGGTCCCTCTATCGTACCTGTAAACTGGTCAATTAAGGAAAATACAACTGCATTCTCATTAAGCGAAACAAATTGTAAAACGGGATGTTTTGTTCCGGGATCTGAATTTCGTAGTTAATTTTCAGCAGTCATTTCATCTGCTTGTGGAAATAAGGGGCGTAGAACTTATCTACCATCAACTAATCCTGGGTTTAGTTTGAGGTAGTCAACTGACTCGATAACTTCTCAATTCCACAAAACCTTAAGGGATGCATTTCCACTTCCAGATTGCACGTCCGATCGCACTAGTCTTGAAGATATGCCTGTCACACCCAGCTTTATTCGGTTGGAACTTCAAATCGTCGAAAAAAATTCTATACAAAGTCAAGGAATGAAGTTAAAGAATGCCGCTTCCGCTCTTTCAAAAAACACTCAAGTTTCCACCGAATGTTCAGCTAAATTATTTCTGTCAATTATAAATGAAGTCCCAGAAGTTCAATATTCTAGAAAGCTTAAACTTATCACATGATTGCCTAGAATATTTTTAAGAAAGTTCCAGATAGTTTGGGTGCTTGCACAGATTCGGCTGTCTGCACTGCTTGATAATTATCTCTACAGTCGCATTACTCTGTTCCTGCCTTACCTTTGTTTCTTGATCACTGGTCGCTCTGTTACTAACTGATTCTCACTCTTTCGGAGACTCTAAGACTTTCCATAATTTCACGTGGCGATGTGAGAAAAGTTTCCTTTTTTTTGACAATTTGGAGGCAGATTTCGACTTTGAGGATATCATTTACAGAATAAAACTTCTACACCTGTTTTGCGCTGGAAACACATTTTCGTAATATAAAGATTAGCTAGTTTGAGCAAAAATCTTATGAAACTTCGCAAACCAACATGAAAGGCCTCACACTACATGATTCACCACACTACATGATTCACAACCCCCCCCCCCTCCCCAGCAGAAAAAAATGCACACAAACACAAGGCAGGCAAACGGAGACTGGGATCGTTCTGATACCCCTACCCCTGTATATCCCACTCCTTCTGCGAGATTACATGGAAGGTAGAGAGCTAGAAGTGAGCGTCAATGGAGCTGGCATATTTGCGGACTTCAGCATCTACAGCTGCGCGACCGCGTCGCGCGCTGGAGTCGCTACGCTGCCGTGGTAGCGCAAAAGCGTCAAGTACACTGAAAACACTAAACATGGCTACGATTAGTTGAAGACAAAGATTTCAGCGGTCAGGTATACATGCACAAGTCCGCAAATACGTCAGCTCGTTCGACGCTCACTGTAAATAGGCCACCAGCGTTAACGAATTGGCCTGTTTCGAACTGCGACTGAAAACTACCGCAGCAAATCAGTGATGTATGGTTTCCGCCAGTTATGATCGGATCTACTTTTGATTTCGTAATCGGTTGCTTTTGGCGTTAACTAGATGTCAGGGTTTTGAATTTTGAGGTATTCTCTCTGAAAACCGACAGTTTACTGACTATCTACCATAAGGCTACAATTCTGTCCTTAAATCTGCTCACATGGCCAACCATCAGTACTTATTGATGAACAATCTATCTTATTTGTATCTATTTCGCGGTACGACCATTATGAAGTCCCTCATCTTCCCACAGAACCAGCGAGAAGTGCAAGGTGCAGTGGAATGCCATGTTTTTATGCTGAATATGTTCTTAACGGATACTAAACAGTTGCGTCCCCCCCCCCCCTGTACCACCACGGATAGTTCCTGCACATTTGCTATTCAGACTTCCGACTCCGGTAGTTCTAGTTGCAAAATTCGCTCATCCTTGATTGTCCATGTGAAGTTTCCGCATTATTTCTAATCATCTCTGTGTATCAAGGATCAGGGATTTGTTGAATTCAGGATTAGACTGAAGAAAACAGTTTCCAGTATCTACAGCGCACATCCAAATATGTGGTCCTTCCAAATTTTACGTTTTGAGCTGTAGTACGAAACGGCTACTCATCAAAAATGCTGTTCCACGCCCTCCTTTTTCGTGGCAAAACCTGCTCATGACTCCGCATGTTTGCATCTGAATCATCGACAAAGCATTTTATTCACACATTCACCTACACATTGCTCGGTGTAGAATGAAAAAAAAAACAGCTATAGTCGGAAAGGAAGGTTAGAAAATTGTTTCCGCTCCTAGTAAATCAATAGTCACAAGAAGTATAAATATGGTTTATGACAAATATGCTCCAAGGTTTCGCACCTAACTTGGTTAAATGTCACATCCCACACGCACAATGCTCTATGCACAGTTTGGAAAACAGTAAGAATAGTCGAAACAGAACGGAGATTGATCCATGACAGTAGTCAGACAGCATTGAACCTTCTTCCTGACCAGAACTTCTGCATAGTTGAAATTTTCAGGAAAGGTTGATGATGCTAATAGTGACGAGTACGGGTAAAATGGAGTGGAGGGGGATCCACTTGGTACTGATCAATAATACAACCTATCCTACACGTTCTGACTTGTTTGCATTTTAGGTAACTGCTGTACGTTAGGAGAGCTAACAAGTCAGAGCGTTCTGGACGTGTCAACTAACAAGTCAGAACGTGCAGGACAGGTCATATTATCGACTTATACCAAGTGGCTCCCCCCAACTCCATTTTACCCGACGAATACTGTTAGAGAATCACAACTCTCAAAAGAGGAAAAGACTCAGGTCACTATCACGAAGCCAGCTTCCTCACACATCCTGGCACTGAACCGATGCGCCAGCTTACGCAGGCGTGGTTACCTGTACAAGCGCGCGTAACGTCCCCGTGGCGAGATTCAAGGAAGTCAGTGGGCGCTCATTCAGATGCCTGCGAAAGAGCAGATCGATCCAATTGTGTTCTCATCCAATTTCATCTATGGATTTGAGTTCTACCTTCATTAAATCCCGAAGTCCACCAAGATCTAAGAAGCGAAGGCTCGAGCGGATGCTTCGTTTGAGTTAGCCTATCAAGTGTGGCCAAACTTGCACAGTTAATTCGGTGGTTCTAGAGCAATTCTAAAACCTTTTTTTTTTTTTCTTGATGAGTTCTAGCAATAATTGCAGACTTTATAGGGCACTAAACCACTTTCACTTACCCAAAATCATCGAAAAAAAATGATATCCGCCAGAACATTGCATAGGGGGGGGGGTATTTGAGGTCCTGAACACTGATATCTTTTCCATTTTGCACCGTAACACCATTTTCGAATGATTACGGTAGGTAAACGATAAGCAGGACATCATACAACAATCTCTCAGTTTTTGCATGTAAGGATTATTTCATATGCTGATCACGATTATCAACACCAATTTTCATGGCACTGCCGTTTTCCTACCAAAATCGACATTTTTCTCCAACTGGAAGAGCCATTTCGTAGTCCTACAAAAATGAGATTGTGGTGCATAATGGATACGATATTCATGTTCAGCACCTCAAATACCCCCCCCCCCCTCCCCCCTCATCCCTATGCAAAGTTTCAGAATATTCTGTGTCATAGCCGTATCTACAGTATATAGTCCTTGTCAAAAGGACGAGTTGCGCGTGCGGTTCCACATCGTCGCCGCCGCAGAATCGCGGCGGGACCTCCCCGACCCTCTGACCTCGAGCATCCGTCTCTTCTTGAGAAGGACTGTACCTACGGTGTTCTCTCTGCATCCATCGCTTCGATCTCACCACGATTCTGTAAACACGGAAACTCCGTCTCTTCTCGAGAAGGGCTGTACCCACCGTAACCCTGCAAGAGGGAGTTACGGTACAAAATGGACACGATATTCGTGTTCAGGACCTCAAATAACCATCCTACGCAAAGTTTTGGAGGATTCTTCGACATACCGTACCTGCAGCATATCTACCGGTAGAAGTCTCGTTAGCGACACCTGACCACACGTGAGAAGTCGATAAAATCAATAAATTGACATTCTCGGCATGAAATGGACATTATATTCGTGTTCAGAGTACCGGAGAACCCCATTAGGCATGTCCTCACTAACCACAGCGCAACTGTGTAGAGAAATCGATAAAATCGATATAATCGGCAAGTCACTCGATAACGAGGGCTTACACCATCCAGGGGCCCTTCGAGGGTCTGTTCGCAAAGTTTGGTCTGGATCAGTCGAACGCCAGAGGGGATATGTGATGGATGTGTGTGGACATGTTAGTTAACATGTTAAGTCAAATCCAGGATCCGAAGCTACATTTGAAACTTCATTTCGGTCCCTGGCATGGTGGCGAGCAGTCGCTCGTACACCTTTCTTCTTTTTCTTATTATTTTTATAGTCTGTTTCAAACGCGATGATAGTTGCATGTTGATTTCCTTTCTAGACGAGCTTTTGCAACTGTCGCAGCACACGCTCACGTTTTTGCAACTATCTTCCCTGTTGAAACAGACTATACAAAATAATTCATAGTGAACTTATAGTTGCGTTGACTCCCAACTATAAGTTCTTCCCTGATTGCCCCCGATCTCCCAGCTTAATCCCCTATTTTCATGTCTGCAATGCGGAATGTCGATAGGGTAGCATAGCTCTGATCGACACGCGCTGCAGACCGCCCCGCTAGCCCACCACGGTTATTGTTGCCAAACCGGTGGTTTATGGCTAACCCCGTCCCTACCCAGTGCTTCGGCACTCACCCACCCCACTTAAAAACGGTGTTTTGCACCATTATTAAGTAATTAGGGTTCCAAAATGTCCACTGTGGACATCTCGTCCATGTTGTGCGAGAAGGTGCGTGTCAAGTTGAGTGTTAGGTCCGTTCTCGTGAGGAACGTCGCCGTTTTCTTCCTTGTTTAATTGTAACCATGTTCCATTCTCTTGTCGCTCTATATTTTTGTTTGCAGATTCTGCAAGCGAAAATCTACTTTCCTAAGCATCTCGTGATCATGGGAGACAACGCTGATGAAGCTGCTGGAAAGAGCAGCACTTCCGACGTGGAATTACCAAGCTTCGGTGGTGATGACAGTGAGTGTCTGTTATGTTTTAACATGCAGTGCAAGTAGGGGTAACATCTCCCAATCATCATTCGTTAGTATTCTGTGCTGTTTACCTCTCAGATGCGATTTGCGAGCTAATTATGGAAGAAGATACTGCTGAAGAGGAGTGTCACTATCCTGAAGTTAATGGTGCTAAGACTTCTGGTGACGTTTGCGAGACTGCACCGTGAGTGTTTTGCTGAGCACAGCTGTTTTTTTTCCTCACATCATCGAAAGTTTTCAAGTGAGCCTACAAAATCGAGATCGTCGTCGTTGTGCGTCTCTCCAGGCACCGCTGACGGTAGCTCTTTCCTTTCCGATGCTTTGGATGAATTGAACGAGGTTAGCGGTTCACATCTAGAACAAAGTACAGGGAAAAATTGGAGCGTTTGCCTGTCGTTCAAACCAAGCATGCGTCTTCCACTCTATTCCGAGTGTTGTTAAATTAGTTTGAACTGGTTTTTTTTTTCAGCTAGAATTGGATATCTCCCCGTCCCGCAAAGTTAGCCTTCGTGACGCCTGCAAGTCCAAATCAAGCGGCTCGGAAAATAGGTACGCCATTTTTGCAAATCCTCCGTTCTACCTAAAATTCCTGGAGTTTTATGTCGAAAGTGTTCAATATCTACGCCGCAGGCACTGTTAGATTAGAGAGCTATGCTGACTCAAACTTCCATATTGAACTCAAGCTGAGTTTTTACTTCCGCGTATGAAACGGTTCAAGGTTTTTCGGCTTTCCGGCCAAATTTGGCCACCTCAGAGCATCTTGTGGATGAGGCGGCCGGCTCTCATCGACTCTGGGTGGCTTAAAACTAGTAGTCTCTGAGTTTGCTTCTAATTTCGACGCCAATGTCCGTGTTCTGTTCGTGTGAATAGTCGAAATGTTAAGTAGGATAAGATCAGTGAAGGGGTACAGTCTCTAAAAACCAATTATATGAGTTCCAGGACATTCCTGGTATTCAGTATGTTTTATTCACTGATAGTGGTAGCTTTTTTTAGCTCTCAATCTGACACTGTGACCGATCTGCCTCCGATCACATCACCAGTCAAGGAGGATTATCGTGCTTCACAGTCCTATGATGAAAACTTCAATGAGAACGGTAAATTCATACGTCCAAAAGTTGCATTATGACATGCTACTGGTCATCCGAATAATTCTGTGGTTTTAGTTCCCGATCCCACCACATCATCCACGAAACGTGACGCTAAAACAAAAACGTCAGTAAATATATACTCTGAGAGCTCATTAAAACGTAATTCTGATGAACGTAATCGTTTAGGAAATCGAGACGGTCTTCGGTAGGATCTATTATCGATTTGGAACCTGAGAATGACGACGAGGAGGTAGAAGTACTTTCGAAGAAAATGTCGAAATGGCGTAGCCTCCCACAGCTGGCCAAATCCAGTGAACCAGATAATGCTGCACCACCTGCTGAAGTTCCAAAAAGTGAAGAAAAGAAAAAGGAGAGGTCATACTCAGGTTTGTGAAGCGGTTTAAATGTCCTTAGAGCCACCTTTTTAGGAAGGCTTGCAAAATAAACAGTAAAATAAGCGGTAAACATCCGTACTAAATTTATCCAGTATTTTAGTGGGAGGTCCTGTAAAACCACGTGTTCGAAAACTGTCAGAAAAAGGCAAAATTGAACAGAGATTCCCAATATTTGATCCGGATATGAAGGACATTTGGGACTTCAAGAATTTCGACCTCATAGTGAGTTGTTGATTTCCTAGCAGTTTTGTGGTTTAATGTTTCTGTCGCTAATGGTGGTCAGATTAATGGCGTATTTCTATAATTTCAGAAGAACGTTAAACGTGCTTCGGGCATTCAGAACGGTGGCCAACATTGCTTTATAATATCGGTGATGCAGATGCTGACCCACACAGCTTCCTTCATTCGATTCATTGTCGATAAGCACAATCATCCCAATGGTGCGTGTTCAGATGTGATTCTGAATTTTTGAGCTTCCATGTTCCGAATATACTTTACATGAAAAAAGAACGCTGTTCTCACTTACTCGACACCGATTTTGATGTCTCTTGATTGTGGGTGGGCCTTGCTACCTCCGCGGCAGTGATGGGTCACCCACATTCATTAGGAAACTGTTAAAATTAGTGTTGTCGGATAAGGGCGACGCAGGGTGCTAAATCCTATGGAAGTGTAAAAGCCGAATTCGACAATCCTCAGTTATTATTACTAAATAGGTGTGAATGGCTCTTTTGATGAAAAATGAACTCTTAATTCAGCCGGACTTCGTCACCTTCAGATGTGTTTTGTTATGTGAATGTATTTCAACTCCAGTACTATTGCAGGTGGGCCAGTAAGTCGCTGCTTCTGCTGCGACCTGCGCAAGCACTTGCAGCGTGTTCTAAGCACGAACGTCGGCAGCGTTAATAGGATGGATTGGATCTTTGTCTACTGGAAAAGTATGTTTTTTTTTTCCTTCTGTGGCAAAAAGTATGTTGCATGATCGGTTCAGAATCATCCTAACATTGTTTAGCTATGTTCGGGTCCGAGTACTACTGGACACAGGAGGATGCACATGAATTCTTGCTGAAAACACTGGAAATGATTGACCGCTGCTGCTCTCCTGCTTCGTCGTCATCTGACAAAATGTAACTAGTTATTCTTTGTTATAAGCTTATTTGAGTTAATCTGTATAACGCAAAGCTTGTTTTAGTCCTAAGGAACCGTCACCTCCAATGCTACAACTGTTCGGATTTAAGCTAAGATACCAACGTGGGTGGAATTCCGAAATTCAAGGAATTCTTAATCATTTAGAAGATATTTCAGTTACTTGTACCGTTTGCGGATTGTGCTCAGTCAGCTACGCGCTGCACAACGATCTGGCACTTCATCTTCCAAGACCTGGTCGTTTCAATGTGCCACCAAAGATGTACAACCTCATTGCAATGTACATGAAATCTGAGGTGCTCGAATATGCCTGTCCAGACAAAAAGTAAGTAAACCGCTGACGTTTCAACCTTTCTGAGTATATATGAGACGTGGTACACCTTACTCTATGCTAGAATATATTTTGTCAGAAGTAAAGTTGAGGAAGTTCTTCTGTGGATGTTCTTCCAAATCTTGTACCCTGAATTGGAACTGCAGTTTAACGACATCCTTCAAATTCCAACAGACTCTGGGAACTCCAGACGGCCGTGTGCAAGGGGCGGGACCGCGGCGCGGCTCTCTTGGGCAGAGATACAGGGGCTGTGCATTCTGGCCATGGTAGTCTGCTTCTGCCAGAAGCAGAGAACTCGTGTGCCACCCCTCGCTGTCCCACCCCTTGCACACAGCCGTTTGGAGTTCCCTGTTCAGCTTCAGTATGCATAGTGAGAATTAGATTTGTTTTCAATTTCGTGTCGAATGGAGGCTGTGCTCACTATGTTCCTTGACCAAATATCATTTTCTATTCGAATCTATTAGCCACATCACTTCTCTAGATGTGACCTCTGAGGGAGAACGAGTATATTGCCTGCAGGTGTAAAGGAAAACTAGCCAGAAGAACTCCATTCATCTTTCGTGCACCATCAGTTCTTATTCTGCAAATCAAGCGCTTCATTCACACAGAGAAGAAGAACGGTATGCGAGTGCAGGTTGAGGTTAGTTTACTGATTTTTTTAAAGTAAGTAAGCTTAGATGTTGAGCTGCAGTGCATGATTCATGCTCGTCCGTTCATTACTTCGTATATGCGCAAATTGTGGGAGGTGTTGGACCGAGGGGACGCTACGCACCACCCGCGCGCTGCGGTCACTTCCTGATCTCGCTAGCAGTAGATCATGAATATCGATCGATCTCTGCAATGCTCAATGGGAAGTGATTCGCCGCATCGGTTCAACACCTCCAAGCCAACCTGTTTCCTTAAAATCCTGTTGCGGAATTCATGTACGTTTCTGGCTAGGAGCTGAGTTTCCCGAACATCCAGAAAGAACTAGTTTTCCGAGCAAAGTATGCTGTACCTTGGAATTTTTACCATTGCTCTCTATCACTGTTTGAAACGAGTCGCTCGGGTGAGATATACCCTTCTTGCAAGGTGGGGGTTCTGGTTCTTTCCTCTCATTCGCTAAAAAGCTGGGAACGTCCATGGATCCCGTCACTATGAATGAACAGTGCTGTTGTTTCGTTATAATTGTTCAGTACATATATGTAACGATTCTGGTTTCATTAACATTTACACAATTTTTTTTTATTCATTTTAGGAGCACCTCTCCCTCAAAGATTTCACCTATTCTCAAAATGATAGCGTTGAATATGAACTGACTGGCGTAATTTCTCATGAAGGACACCATATGTCCAGTGGACACTACACAGCTCTTGTGAGAGGATTTGATCGTCAGTTCTATCTGTTCAATGACGATCATGTGAGTGATTTTAATGAAGTATAAAGTTCGCTGATAATCGAAGCCGGAATTTCTCTCAATTTCAGGTCAGACCACAAAGATTGCTGACTGCGAATCTTTGTCCATATCTGATTATTTACAGGTTAGCTTTTGTTTTCGTCCATCTTAGGTCTAGTTATAGTGGGCGTCGATGGAAGTGCGTTTTCTGCAGACTCAGAAAGTACGCGGCTCAGCTGCGCCGCTCGCTCTGGAATCCTTGGCGTAACTTCAAATAGGGATTTTTTGGAAGTTTCTCATCCTAATTGAAGCCAGCTATCAAGGAAACTAACTCACAGCTAAGAAAACCCTGTGGTTTGTCATTACGGTGATGATTTAAGCGCGACTTTTCTCAAGATCGCGGAAAATGCACTCCCATCGACTCTCGCTGTAATTTATTTGGCCTCATTGTAATTTATTTGGCTCCGAACCAGAGGCTGCACATCATATGACCATTCTGCACACGCGTTGCGACCGTTCGCAGTGCCCACAGATTGATGCAGCCGCCGGCTTGGAACTAGTTGAGCTTTGTAGAGTCATATTTCTCTGCGTAAAAGTCTTGTGTGTAGTATCCAACGTGCTTCGGCGGGTGTGTATCATCGTGAGGGAAAATTGGGCGTTACCACAACACCATGATTGGCGTATTGATTGAATCCGCCGATCGCAGCAGCCCGTTAACGCCCTATTTCCCCTCACGATGATAGACACCCTGCTTCGGCCAATGTGAATCTGGGGACATTGATCGTAGAGGGTTAAAACATGCTAGGTATTACTAGGTTATATAGATTTCCGAAGAAATTATTGCATGAATTGTTCCTTTTCAGCCGCAAAGGACCACAGGACCGCATCTTCGCACCAGCAAAGAGTGCTGAAGCTAATATCACCAACACGAAACCTTTGCTGCCACAGAAAACAAATAGTGTCATCAATGCGAGACCTTTACTGCCACAGAGAACAAACGCCGCTACAAGTCCAATCAAGGGTACTAGCGGTACAGGCGCTGTTGCTGCTCTTCCGAAATCCCCTGCGCTGACGAAGACCGTACTGCCAAGAAAGCCAAAGTTGCTTCAGGACGGCTTATCTATCGCAGGATCAGAGCTAGCGAGTATGAGAAGTTTCACGAGAAATAAGTGGTTCTGTCAATCGTATGCCACAGGATCGGACCTAGAAAAGGATGTGAAACGTGGCAGTGAGAATGAGTCTCAGGAGTCTCAGGAAAGTAACGGTGACCTCAACAATGTCGACTTCGATGTTGCATTTGGCTCTGAAGATGAAAAATGTGGAAACAGTGCCAAGGAGAATGAATTCACATCAAGTATGGATTCTCAGCCGATGGGATTTGGAGTGTCGAAGCTAACCCAGGCAAACTTCCCCGAGACGAGCAGCAACGAAGGTGGTGCAACCGCTTCGAACACAGAGGCTACGCAATTGAATCCTGAGCAGCTTCTAACTGCCATCAACAACACTTTCGCCTCGAAAGAGAGGTAACCATTCTGTTTTTCGCATTGGCTCCCTTCATATAATTTCTTTTTAGCAGAAGACGTGGAAGTTTAAATCCATCACATCTTCTTAAAGGTAATGGCTGTTACAACTGCGTGCTGTGCAACAGTACCAACGATGATTCGAGTAAATGGAAGAAACGCCGGCTTGAGTGACCTTTTTTCTCCATGTTCTCCTTGAAACCTCACTGTTCATTTCGTTCGTAAGATTTTGTCCTTTCGTATGCTGCCTTGATTATTTTGTTCAGATTTCATATTGTCATTCATTCGTGTCTTTCTCTCTTTTGCGTTGCCTCACTATATCTATGTGTTCTTCAAAGTGTCTTGTTAGGTATGATTTGTTAAGTTAGAATCTGGTCACTTTGCTATACCCTATGCTCCGCACTTCGGCTGAAATTCGGTGAGTTTGTCTATAGTTCATCTCCATATATTTCAATATGTTCTGTTCCCTAGTTATTTGTTGGATAGATCTTTCGGATTCCGCCTTGTAGGTTGTGGTTCTCGATAATTGCAGAGATGTGGATCTTGCTTGCTTCTGTTGATCTGTACATCCCAAGATCTCCACTTTGTTTGCTTTTGCACAGATTGTTTGTCTCTTTCTTGTTAGAGATTGTTTTTGTTGAATGTTCTGCAGGTGAAGGTGAAAGAGTAAATGGTAAGGCCAGTTCCAGCTAAGTGCCTGCCGTTCGTTCATTGTTTTCTGACGTTGTTATCGGTGGTTGATTTTCTTGTGTCGCTTTCGTGGAATTTTTGGCAGTAACGGTGATCTCTGTATTATGTAGGTTGTTCATTTCTTTATCCATCTAAAGTACAATGGTTCCAACTCTGTTAGCAAATTACGAATCTCTTTTTGGTAGAATGTTTTTGTGTGTAGTGTTACGTAATAAAGCTGTTGAGTCAGTATGCGATCATACAGATACAAAAGTTTGATTTTTCAGGATTTTTAGAAACCTTTTCAAACTGGGCTGGAATGTAGAGAGTAGGGATGCGAAAAAGAGGTGCGATATTCACAATCTCGTCTATCACGGAAAAAAGATTTCCTCATGGAAAATCATTTTTCAAAGAAATAACACTGCGAATGACCCTTCCATACTCGAATCTGATACAGAGTCGTTTCAAATAAGAACTTAACGCTCTGCTATCAGGAATGTAGGGTGTTCTGGATTCTCGCAGTGCTTTTAGTTGATCCACATTAGGGTTATAACATGGAAACGGAAATAATTATGTGCTACAATGATAATTGTTAGGCTCAAGACGATTCTGGATCGTTAGGTCATTCACAGATCGGACGACATAATATACTGCGTTCCACCACCGACAATAGTTGGGAAGACAGCAGAGAGATAAAGAACGCGGGAAAGTGTGCAGAAATTGGAGAGGAATGAGAGAAAAGCAGGCTGTGCGCACGGTCACTCAACTATCGTCGCGGTTGGAACACTACATAACAAAAAAAAACTTTTTCCCAAAAACTTTAACTGAGATAAGGGTGCAGACGAGCTGCCCTAAATGCTTTTTTTGGAACCAAAAGTCACTAGTATATTCCCTAGTGGCTCACTAATAGGGCAATGTACTCAAGAACGCTGGAACTGCGATTGATCATTGATCAACATTGATCGATAAACAAAGAAGTTCGCGTTGTTAAGGACAACACAAGAGAAAGGACATTGTTACTTGCTGTAAAAAAAAAACCACCACTTTCTTAGAAGTAGTAAGGTCTTTCAAGCAAATCACGTGACTATGATAAATTTTTTATTCAATAAATTATCCCAATAGCTCATCTTCAAGAAATCTATACCCTCTACGCCATGAGACTCGCCATCTTTTTGTCAATAGCATTAAGGAAGTCTTCTGTCACAAGGAACATTCCCTTTTGAGCACCTTTCTTCGAGCCGTGGATACAGATAGAAAGATCTTTAGTCATTTTTCCTTCTTCAATCGTATCAATGCAGGCCTTCTCCAGCTTGAGGGCAAATCTGAAACATCCAGTGAGTGAAAACAGCACGAGGCACTGCGCAATTATCCCTCTCTACGGATAATTCACTTTTTAAGTTCCTCATTTTTGTCCAGCACTCCACGATGATGTAATCCTCGAGACCATGCGAAGATAGACGCAACGGGATTCGTGGAAGTGGGATTACCCTTGAATAGAGAAATACATACAGATAACAATCCACGAGACAGCAGATCGTGCAAAGCAGCTGAAATCCACACCTTCTGGTGCTCTCTGTAGTGCCTGGTGACAGTTCCGTGTGCTGCTTCTGCTTCAATCGTTTTGCCATCGGGACACATCAAAACCGACGTCATCAATCCAAGCGATCCATAACCTAAATGGAACCATCTTTTCCATGAAAAAAAAATAAAAACTTTGGACTAATTGAAGATTTAGTTAACATCACCTTTGTTCTCCTATCCTCTCTATCTTACTGAGTACTTCATTACTTGTACCTAGTGAATACAGAAATAGGAAAGTAAAAAAAAAAATACAGAAATAGACTTCACCTTGTGCAACAATATCGCTTTGGACGTCACCGTCGTAGTTCTTGCAAGCCCACACAAATCCTCCAGCGCTCTTCAATCCCTGAGCAACCTGGAATTTGATAATTTTATGCTTGGATCCCAATTAAGTGTCCCCACATATCTCCACAGGTCGCTGAACAGTACTGAAATACTTCAAACTTTATGACATGGTAACGCACCATATCATCAATCAGCCTGTGCTCGTACCATATGCCAGCGCTCTTGAAATCCTTTTCATAGTTCCTTGAATGTAGCCAGACTGCAGAAGTTTGCAGATATGTAAGATCAAAATAATGAAGCTCACGATTGATAAATTTCCTGAAATATGTCCTTGAATCGTCCATCGTATCGCTTCAAAATAGTATTTTTGGTGCTGAGGTAGAGAGGCCACTTCTTCATTAGCGCATATTGGAAGCATGAATGAGCAAATCCACGAATGCTCTAAAAATCAATGCTTTAAGAGTAAGATATTAAATCCTGATGTGCAGATGTCTACCTCGTCAGTATTGTACATTGCCATTCCTATTCCACCCGATTTCGCATATTTAAAGACCGTATGCGCTTGGTCCTTACCATCTGGTCCTGAAAAGGCACGCTTGGTTTTCTTCTTTTATTTTATTGAATCTCAGCTAGAACAAGACAACTATCTCCTTCTCGTTTTATTTGTAGAGTATGCAATCGTGGGTCATTACAAAGGGTGCAAACGATTGCGCAGCGTATGTGCGCACACTTTTTTAATGGGTGCGCAACGCAACCGCTCTCGCATCGGCTCGCATCAGAGCCGTAACGTGATGTATGGGCGTAGGATTCAATCAAATAAAATTATTATGTTTGCTTCATATAGACTGCACATAAATTTCTTTTCCACTTTCCCTCAGTGACAACGTTTTTGTGTGACTGTTAATTGGATGTCACGTGGTCAAGGAACTTTTTCCAATAGATTGCGCCCTAAAGCACGGCTTTCAACGACTTCACATCAAGACATTCAGACACTACAATAACTAAAAAAGAACAAGGAAGGAGTCGTCCAAAAAACAGCCATTGAATTGTCTTCCTTATCTTGTTAGCATTACTGCAAAACAAACAACACGTGACTGCTACCTCAACAGTTGCTAATTCTTGGCATAGTTTTTTTAATCGTTCCTGCAAAGTGTTGTTTCTTGTAAAAACGAGTTTAAGGAACTTTAGGGATACCTTTAACAATAAGTTGCAACGTTGACCCTTGTGGAATGACGAGATCTGTTGCGCGATACTAGAAAAGCGACGAGTGAAAGGACAAAAAAGAAACTGTAGAATAAATGGGATATGTATGAAGTGATGAATTTCATAACAACATACCTGATCACCGAAAGCATGCCTACCGATGACAATCGGCTTAACCCAACCGGGCACTAGTCGTGGAATGTTTTTGCAGATTATAGGTTCTCGGAAAACCGTTCCTGAACAGGGTCGCTCCTGATTACGATGTACAGAAGCTGAACTTAGCTACTTAAACATGCATTCCGACAGCTACTACAAGCATCGGAAAAGCAAAAAAAGAGGACAGTAGATTTAAAGATAATGCAAAACTGTCGCAAGCTGCAAAAAAACAACAACAACGAAAAGTCCGATAAGATAGGAGCTGAGGTTGCAATGCGCACGTTACACCAGCAATACCAAACGCTCACCGCCAAGAATATTTCGAATTGTTCCGTTTGGAGAGAGGTACATCTTCTTCAGTTTGAACTCCTTCACCCTTAAAATGACATTTCGAAGAACTACCGTACAATGAACTAATTACTACTGCTGACCTTGCCTCATCTGGAGTGATTGTTGCACATTTCACACCAACGCTGTACTTCTTGATCGCTTCAGCAGCTTCGACAGTAACCTGAGTCAGCGAGAGCACTTTCCAAAATGGTAGCACTGTTATGCTAAAGGTTTAATTGTTGTACCTGATCGTTCGTTTCATCTCTATGAGGTAGGCCGAGATCGAAGTATTTGGTCTCGAGGTCGAGGTACGGGAAAATGAGCTGGAAATTATGCTTTTTTCTCATGAAAGGAATAAATACAAGGCAAGTTCTTTATCCATAAAGTCAGTGAAAGACGAAGACACAACTAGAATCACAATTCTACACAAATATACTATTCAGCTAGCAATTAAGCAAATCGTGGAGTAACTAAGGTGGAGCTCTATGCAGAATAATTTTGTTTAATTACTATTCCTCATATCTGGCAAATTTATCTACGAACACATCCGACGAGGTCAATGTTTCAAAAAAGTCCTCTATAGCAAAATTATGCAAATTATTCGGCCTTCACAGCTACGTTTAGAAAAGCTCTTTTCACCTTCACAAGGTTAAAAGCTCTTTTCACCTTCACAAGGTTATCGTGTATAATATTTACCCAGATGTAAAGAAGCTTGAACTCATCGAGCATCCATCAACTTGAGCGATGAGATTGAGAAAATAGGAGCTCTGATATTCATATGCATCTTTTAAGGATAACTACTTTTCATAGCTTCCTGCCGTAGACAACATATCCTGCACATCCTGGTCAAAAATAATCAGTGCAGCTTGCATCAGAATCCAGAATAACGGAAGAGCTCTCATACAATTCAGTTTCCAGCCCTTACGAGCACAAAGGTCCCGGCTTGAATATCGGTACGGTAACCCCCGGTGGTCTGGTGGTGTGCTATTTTGTTGATCACTTATAAATAGCGATCTAAGGAACAAACAGATATGCGCCAAATAGTGGTGAAAAAGTATTGAATCGACGACGTACACGCCGACTAAGAATTTTTGCAGGAATGTTTGTCTGGATTTTTTTTTTTGCAAAAAAAAAAAAAACTAAAACGAGATCACTGACACCGATGACCAGATTAGAGGAAAAAACTCTTGAAAGAAAAAACAAGACAAAGAAATCTAAGTCTGGGAAAGTGCTTGGAAAGTAGAAGACATACCTTCTTCTTGATCTCGGCCCAGATGATCCTAGTCATTTCATCTCCATCGAGCTCGACTATTGGATTGGCGACCTTGATCTTTTGCTTAGAAAGTGGTGCTGTGGTGGCGATTGCACGAGACGATCTGGTAATCTGTCGGGAATTCCAGAGAACTAGACGGACACTGCGCTGCATACTAGATGAGCAACCTGGAATACAATGTTTTAAAAGTCAAGCCACATAATCTTACTCTATATAAAGCGCAGATTTTCAAATATTCGGAAGGCGGGCGTGGTGGGACCAACAGTAAGAGAACCGGTTCGTCCCACCGATGTTTGAGTAGAATAAAGTGAGCAAAATTTTCATATCTACTTGAAGTGAGGAATCAGTAAAGCAAGAAGAACTGTGAATGAGGTGCATAGGAGAATTCCTTAGTGGTCCGAACTATAACATGATATAAAAATTAAGTAAGGGTAAAAGAAGAAGTGAAGGAAGCTTGGAATGTGCTGCTGCTACTGGAATTGACTATTCAAAACGTTGGAGAATTCTTAAGTAAATAGCGATGGGCGGGCTTCATGCAGCAAAAGGGCAGAATGACAGGCGATGCCGACTGCACGTCATGACTACGCACTCTTGTAGCATCGGCATGATTGAACGATCGTTTGATCGCTGATCAAGCGAGGACAACAGGATGTCGCACGGATCAGCTCAGTTTCTTCCTGGAAAGCAAGAGTCAAGCGACAATTGTCATGCGAAAGTCCACAAGAACTCGCAGAAAGCGAACTATGACAGAGCTCTTCCCAGAGAAGCGGAACATCTTTCGACATGCTTCGAACTATAGGCAGCACTCATGAGGATGCTCCCAGCAGAGATTTCGCATGATTCAAAGTTTAAAGGACGTATCATTTACAACAAATAAATAAATAGCGCCAAATGCGGAAGAAATTCACGAAAACAAGGTGCTCTCTTCCATGCGCTCGACAGCACGCCACTTGACGTTCGTGCGTCCCGCCACGCGGGCCCCAGGCGCGCCTGTACATGTAACCCAGCCCGCGTAAGCTGGCGCTTGCGGACACCAAAATCCACTGACATTAGTGTCCATAGCAATATCTCCGCACAATGATAACTCTTTGTGTTGTACCCACTGTGACTCGCAGGGGGCATCCGATGTATCAAGTCAGTGCCTCATTCGCCTGAACTCCTCTGGTACCAATTTACTGACCCTGGCGGGATGGAAGGCCTGGTTATCCTGGGAGGTATCGAACCATGGACCGTACGAACAGCCTCTTGCCAATGTTCACTCATTTACTCACTACATGTGCCCTAGTAAAGAATAACACCTACAAAAATCGTCCAGAAACGTCTACGGACGGAGGTGGAGAGTCTTGTTTTCGCGAGCAGAAAAGGCAGATAGAGTTGCCTAGGCGGAAGGGAGGGCTGTGTACTTCTACTAGAGTAAAAGAGGTCGTATTTGAGGAGGGGTAGTCGTGAAGCAGTGACGGATGCAGGATAGAAGAACGGCTCCTTCCAAAGAGAATTGTGGCTATTTTTTTCCGAAGGATAACTCAAAAAAAAAAATGGTCAAGAAAACTGTACATTTAAGCTTATAATGCCATATGTTTACTATTGGTTTTCAAAAATTTACTTATAATTATTCACTATTGAAATTAAGACTTTGAGTGACATCATTCTTAAAATTCTGGCCGTTCAAGTCCACAAAATGGCGGAGACCTTGCTTTCTTGCCGACTTTACCCTAACTGCGCATTTTTTTAAACGATTCCTTGTACCTTGACAATTAGACAATTACGGCAGGGTGATCATAGAATAGGATGAAGTCAGTGGCGGACGCAGGAGCCCCCCCCCCCCCGAGAATGGGTTGCCAAATTTTCGAAATTACTTAACAATACGACTTAAGAATACAAATAAAAATCTTGTATTGGTTTATTTTCAATTGTTTATTTTTATTATTATTCTTAGCGTATTTTTTATCTATTATTTATTGTTGTACTTAATATTTTTATTAATTTTATTTTCCATCTAGGTCCTCAAAGCGGCTGATACCCCACTTTTTTCCACCCCCCCCCCTCCCGCCCACTTTCTGCGTCCGCCACTGGAGGACGGGTATCGGAAATTTGATCGTATGAGATGAGAGAATCTCTGATTATGAAGAGAACACAGACGAGAAGACATATACCTCTTCGTAGTCGCCGCACTGATCGGAATTTAATTTCAGTCGATGTCAATTAATTTTAGTTAATGTCAATCAATGTTCTATAACAGACTTCTTCATTCAATCTCATGATTGACGAAATAAATCTAAATCTAAATCCCGGCTTCCGCTCATAGGCAAACTTTGCTCACTCTAGGGCAAAACGCTTTTCATAGATGGTGGCGGGGGATGCGGGGAGGCGGAGAAGGGGCATTATTTATTTCTATTATTATTTTTTTATTATTTATTTATATTATATTTATATTTATTTTATCTATTTTTTATTTTATTTTTATTTTTACATTGTAGTTATCTAACTATGTTGCACCACTTATAGAACCTTTCACTGAAAGGAGACCATCATATATACAAAAGTTCTTCATTTCAGTGATCGAAAATAAATGAAAGATACCTCAAAAATCAGTCAAGCTTAGGGATGCAAAATGTTGAGGAGGAAAATACGGTAACCGTTTGCATAGAAATTCCTGATTACTTATACTTCTACGAGGTGTGTCCATCTCCTTAGTTGAGAAGGAGGTAAAGATCTGAATCAACAGATATAGATGTCACAGTCTGCAATGTTTGCTGCAATCACCAACATTCCTTGCAGCAGAACTATAAAATGATAAGGGATCGTAATATAAAAACCGGGAATCTTTACATCCTTTTTTTTCATTCGTAGCGTGTTCGAAGTAAAAAAAGAGAAACGTTCTGAAAGTATGCACCAAATAAGAACAAAATTACGGTTCAATAGGAGCAGAAAAAAATCTTAAGGATATCAGATCTAGCCATTTATGACAAAGAACAGTGGTGGAAAATAAGCAAGCCGTTTGCAAGATTGTATAAAAACACTTCGGAGGAGGATTTCGAAAGCGAATTCAAGGAGATTGTGATTATTCAGATAAATTTACTTTCTGAGGGTAACCCTCTGCACAACTTCGCACTGTTTCACCAACAGCTACGTTTTCAGACAGTGTATGTTTTCACTTGGGGTACTACAGATAATGTGAAGCGCTGTCCAGAATTTTTCAAAGGAAAAGTAAGAAAATGCGTTCGATGACCTCGACCACAAGCGTGAATGACCTCGATGGTGTCACGCTTGGATCGAAACATGAAATGTAGGCGACTGATTTCTGCCAGGCATGGCTGAGAATAAAAACGGAAACCACAAGCAACGCTCATCCAAGGAAGTCACCAATTGCTTTGCCTTGATCGCTACCACAGAAAAATACGCAAAAATAAAATAATAAATGAATAAAAAGGCAATGATAAAAATCTCCTTCATTTTCTAAACCAGAAGCATTTGGTAGCCCTCATTTGAGGGGACAATCCATGAATGATGAGGGAAAACCAGTCTCCGAAAAGCGAAAAAAGAATTTCGGGATAAGAGCTTGATACGACAAGCGCAAATATTGAGGAACATAATTCCATAAAACCAAAACATCGTTCAGGTTCAAAACATTACACCATTCCAGCTTGAGCCTTTATGCTTTAAAATCGATGCACGGCCATTTAGTTAATCGCATTTCAGATGAAAAAGATAGATGCAAATGTGTAAAACGCGTAGAATGACAATGCGAAAACAAATCCAGAATTTATTACGAGAATAGGGCTATAGATTGCCAGGAGCCAGAAAAAAAAACCCAGTTTGGTGCTGACTAATAAAGTCGTAATGATGAAGGTTACTAGGTAACTGCTTCATACCTTCAGAAGCCCTGCAATCCATCTAAATTGACAAAAAGAGCCTTAAAATAAATTTTTATGGCAAAGATGGGCACTAAAATGATGAGCTGAGTGCTATTTGCATTTTCTTCTTTTGTGGTGGATGAGTTTCTCAGGAAGAAATATCAAATAAGTTTAGGAAGGTGGCGAATAGGTTATCATGCAAAAAGGCACGATCCGTCCGATCCAGTAGACAATCCAGTCAAGCGATCGATGCTGGACATAAATGTTTGCAGTTGGATCAGTACTATGAAGTAAAAATGTCAACAATTACGCGAAATTTGTTGACGCTTCGATAGAGAGTCCACATAGTCAAGAATTATTTAGAATACAAAAGATTGATGTAGAAATGGTGTAAATAGCCAGAGACTGCAGTAAAATAGCAGCAAGCAGATATAAACACAAAGTCCGAATAGCTTGTGTACAGCGGAAAAGTATGCAGCAAAGAACAGCCAATTTAAAGTACAGAATCTCGGAATAAATCCAGAGAAAGCTCTAGAACTGGGGATGCAGTCTAACTCGCAAAGGATTCATATTCAAGATAATTCAATGCGCCATTCATAAGACAAGAGAAAATGGTCTTGAATAACTTCCTAACGATCAAAGACGTCGATTACCGCAAGGGCATCCAGAAAGTGACTATTTCAAAATGACATGGAAGTGCAGTTCTGGCAAAACAGAGAAAATTTCAACCAAATCAATGCAACAACGAGAAATATCTTTGGCCGAGCGATGTGGTGATGACTTATCAAAACAATGAATCCAGTGCAACAGTGCAAACATCTGAAAAAGTTAAGCCTAGGAAGATCTAAGGAAAGGCGGTGATTCTGGATTTGAACAAAAGGGATGATTGGAGCGAAAATGCACGAAGCGATGAGAAGTGCTTAGCTCTAGGTTTTGCTTGTTAGGCATTCAGCATGGATGACTGATGGATTGCGAACACGTAAGCATAGGAACGGGCATGAGCTTCAACTTTATTCAATAATGGCTCCTCCCCTCGTAAGATGTCGAAGGATTCTAAGATTTCTTTTCCGAAAGAAAGTAGGAAGCAGCGTGGATCTTACAAACCTGAAAGGGATGGCAAAAAGTCGTCTAAATTGAGCTTGAACTCAATGCATCCAGCGTGAATTTTTGAGGGCGAAAATAAACTTTAATTCACTTATCATACTGCTATTTAGATTCCTTATATGAACAGATTATTTTACTTTCAATTCGACATAGAGGAAAATGTCTCGACATCTCAAAGGAACCACGCAATGCAAAGCAGCGAAACGTCAGCGAGCTTCCACATCGGATCGTAAAGTGATAGCTGGTTGGTTAATCTTCAGGAAACACCCACTCTCCAAAAAAGCATCGTCAGTGGGTTCACGAAAGCCTATCAATAACAATGTACAGGTCTTTCCTTCGGAAAAAGGTCAATACTTCTGTGGCTTTGGGGTTTGGCAAAGAAAAATTATAAGAAGTGGAATGCTGAAAATTCCAACAGTTTCTGGATTTAATCACGAGAGAGGAGTACATCTCGAGATTTATAGGGAATCTCACAATGTTAAATCATGTTTTAAAACTGTTTTATCGATTTTTATTAGTCAGAACAAAACAAAAAAAAACATCTAAACAGGTAAAGAAGGCCTATACACCCTCAGTGAAGAAAAACAATCCCCGTCCAAACAAAAACGTAGCTAGCAAGTGTTTACAGTATTTTTTCGAGGACTCTCCCGAAGACTACTGCGGAGAAAGCAGGGATTTAAATTGCGCGACTATCTATAGTCTGCTTCGCTAGAGAAGACAGTCGAAGAGACGTTAAAGAAAAAAAGAACACGAGAAATTGTGCGGTATGACAGTGGAGGAAAGTAGGCGCTATGTAGATACAACTACTGAACTATTATTGGTTTTAAAACAGACTTTAACAATCTGTATGTATGTTTCTTCTTCCAGAAATACTTATCGTAAGTCAGGATAAGATGTGGGGCAGATATTGTCGAGTCGGCTGCCACCGACCGTTCACCCTTGTATCTCGAGTGTTCACGAGTACATCGATCAGTAGGTAGGTTGGCGAACTCAAATACAGGCAGCAACTGTTACCAGTTCCTGGATCTGAGAAGTTTTGTAACGACCCAACCATGTTGTAACATAGCGAACTGCTATGTAGCAACAGCTTACTTCTGCAAAAAATTGTTCAGCAAACTTGGACGAGAAATACCTTGCTCTGTTTTTGTCATTATTGACAAGACCCCTTGGATCCTAACATTACTAGTTCGTCCCTACTTCCATACATCTTGCTAGGCTGAGCTGGTTATAATGAGGCTGTTAATTAAAGACAAAGGGGTGGTGGCAGAAGCATCACGAGACTGAAATCCGTTTTGTCCTTCAGCCATATTTGTTCTCCGAGATTCATCCTGGCAACAGATGTTGTGCAAATATCATAGGTGTCTGTCGACTAGATATAAAATTTTTCTCAGCAAATTTAGGTAAATTTAGCTATTTAGGCAATTCAAGTTAGTTTCAGTGAACATTTTCTGGAAGAGTAAGTGTCGAAGGTCAGTTTCGGCCACTTGGAGATGGAATTCGGTCCATTATTGGGTTAAATGTGGTGAGAGCTCATTTCGGAATGTAAGAGGAAAAAGGTTGCCACTAAGAATGTCGGAAACGTTGATAGATAAAGGCTTAGAAGCTCGCGGACATGAGAAAAGTTCTGAGGACTGTGGGTGGTCTGCCCGCCCACAGTGTCCTAGTAAATTATTCGCACACTTCCTAGGTCACGTTACAGATTGACCTCATCATCTTACCTTTTCATCGAAATAAAACTACAATTTCATTTCGAAACTGTTGTTTTAGCATTGAAACACTTAGGTTTTGAATTTCAAATGCTAAAAAAAAGGTGCTAATCCCTGTCAGAACCGCGGAAAGGATGGAAAGGATGCTTAGAAAGGAGTTCAGCAAATCGATCGCTCAAAGGTCATATCTATTCCTACCATCTCGTGCCATGTAATCCAGGAGGAACGGCTACGCGTGAAGGCAATTTTCAACCTACATGAAATCCGGAAGAAAAGACGAACATCTGTGACTAGATTAGTTGAACAAATGAAGCATAAATTGCTTGAAATTGTAAGGAATAGAAGCGAACAAGTACACTTAGTACCGAATAAAAACCGAATCACTCAATTTATTTAGTTACCCACTCAGGACTAGATCCGAAGAACTCAAATGTGAAAAAAAGAGAGACTTAGGTGCCTCATTATCATTCCAAAAGGATTGTATTGCTCCCTCTCTTTCAAAAATCCAAACTATAGACTTATTCGAAATCGAACTTCTGAATTTCGAATAAATCGATAGGTAACTGGCAAATTATTCGGTCCTAAGCGTACAAACAAATGCTAGAGCATAGATCCGTAGACAGGTTAGGTTTTTTTTTTCGTCCACGTTCACTGACCGTTACACTATCGCACGTGATCCCGCCAAAAACGATATGAAAAACACGGCAAATGTCGTGCAAACACTTCCTCTTTACTCGGAATGGAAACTTAACATACTTGTTTCTCTTTTTTCGTTTTTAAAAATGGTCTTTCGCATGAGAATAATGATTTTGAAATAGTTCAAGCTTGGTAAGGAGTGAAGAGAATGAAAAAAAAAACCACAATGAAAATAAACGTGCAAATAAAAGTTACACGAAGCGCACGAAAAAAAAACGGCATGTATTTCAAGATCGTGAGTGGAGGAATTCAAATCAAGGAACTCGCGTGAAAAAAAATCATCCAACGACACCCCATGATTACATACGCCTTCATCTTGTTGCGTGTCACAAAAATTTTAGAACCAGCCCATAATGGACGCATCACCAGTAGGTGTTTGCGAGACAATGTACTCTTGTTCGGAAAAACTCAAAATCGATTCCTTGTCGAGGTGTCCAGGCAAAATTTCTTCCTGAGGTAAGGCATTCTCACTCGTCCCGAGCAATTTTTCCGGATGCTGAGCGAATGCCTGGCTGCGCTGTTTCTCTGGAGCCTATTCTGTGAGAGAGGTCGGGGAGCAATGGCGAAAAATACGGAGCATCCTGTGATTTGTGGAGTAGTCTTATCATGCTTTCCTGAGGTCACAACGTTTTAAGTTGTCTGTGGAAGGATTCTTAGGTTGCTGTTTGGTCCTGTATTGTAATTCTTCTGTTTTATATGACTAGATATCAATCTTGATTTGTTCCTTAACACTGAGACAGCTGTTCATGAGGTTTTAGAAAGGCTTTTCCTGCATACTCGTGACTTTTCCTGCCTAGTGTAAGCTTAAGCTGTTGAATCCAGGAAGAGTTCATCCCAGTGAAGCTCTGTTGCAGACTATCAGCAAACGAGTGCTCTTCGCCACAGTTGTTATGTTGCTCATGAATCCACAACATTATCCATTATTTCTTTTGTTGAAAATGCAATAACGACTCTTTTTTCATCTTTATTCCGAGTATAATATGAGGAGCACAACGTAACGAGATCTATCTAAAGTTTAAGATATGGAGCCGACAGTTGCTTGCAGCAGATGGCTATGAAATTCAGAAATTTAGCAAGTGTAGCATCTGTTTTGAGGGTAGAACAGCGCAATGACAATTCTGTATGAGTTTAAGAAGAACATGGAAAGAAATCCCAGGAAAGAATGAGTGGGAGAAAGAACCTCGTTTGTCATCTATTCAAAAAATCATGAAAGGGTTTTGCCCACCCGTGTGAGGTGCCATATGTTTGATACGATGAAAGTGTTGAGAATAGAGGTGAACAACGGTTGGTGGTCTCCTAGGACGCACACTGTACAACGATTAGAAGGGGTTTAACAAATTAAATTCAGAGTTTTCGCTTGTATTCCTTACAACAAATCTCTGTACACCTCTGGAGTGAATGGAAGTTATTCAGAGTACCGTCACAGCCTCCGTATTGATATTCCACACAGGTGTCAGTCGCTGCGTTGTATCCATAACGAGTCTCGTAATTGGTACATGGTCCTGGATCTCGAGGTGCGGAGCAGAAATCCACAGGATCCTGTTAGAATTAGAATTACTCATAGAGTTCGCGAGATCTCAGGGATCCCTCAGAGATGTCTTCGAAATTGGCGAGATTTCAAGGATTACGTTCTTCGAACTGTATTGTTAGGAACTAGATAGTAATGGATAACATGGTTAAGAAAAATGGGTGATTGAAAGCAAATGCAGAGTAGTTTTTGTAATGTGCACTCTGTGATGTTCCCCGGGAACTCTGCGAAGACACCTTGCCTCCAAGGAGATGAAACTATCAACGACGAATACATCCAAAAAAGAGTCGAGAGACTATTTTGTTCGCCATCTCGTCCAATGATCTACGCTATTTCTACATCTGTTAGAAGTTTTGAGTATTGATTGCGATGATTTTTTCACATGCGCAGTAATCTCGAGCGAGAGCGAGGACGGCAGAGTAGGGGTGTGGCCTTCTCCCACGTCTACGGCCTGGTCTGCTGTGATTGGCCGGTCATGCCCAAAGAAGGCGTGTGAGGGAGGCCTTGGCGGGTGTAGAGATGGACCGCGTTTGATAAACTGCATTGGTATCCAGGAAAGTATCTAGTGCAAATATCGTCAGAATTCTCCAGAAGTATTCCTTTCCACTCCATCACTAGGTATGTCGAAAATTCTCGCGAAATCTCGCAAAAAGTATGGAATTTTTTCTGCCTTAGATATTTAGAAGGGGATTTGTATTCGTATACAGTCACTCCCCAGGATGCTGCACGAATCAAGAAAGTGCATTGCTTTCAAACGTGAATGCTATTTACCTGACAGCAAATGGACACATTAAATTCAGTGCTCATATGACAGATGAAGCCATCTGGACATCCTCGATCAATTCCACAAGCTTTGACTTGCCCATTGTCGACCAGAGGAATGCCGTGAGGGCAATAATTACGATATACTAGAATGTTTTTCTATCAGCTTTAAGTTCCTTGTGCAGAATTAGGTGGACTGACCTGGACACGCTTCACTGCATGTGGATTCACTTATGAAATTGTTCTCGTTACCTCCTATTCCACCGTAGTTGAAAGGTGCACACCTTTAATACCTTATAATAATCTAGTATAAGAAGTTGTCAGTTAGTTCACAGATCGGTTAACCTGTTCTGCTTCCTGTCAAAGAACCATCGCGGTAGGTCGTCTCCTCCTGTGCCTTGGTCAACTGGCTGGTCGCATGCATCAATTTCTAGGATACTCGTTTTGAAAAACAACCTTTTCAAAGTATTTTTGCAGTATAACTAACTATTCCTTGGACAGCATAAGGTCGTTAGGGCGCTGCTACCAACATGACAGTAAAATCCACGAGGGCAACTGTCTATTTTTTGTCCTCCAGAACACAGCACACGCTCATCATCGGTGCCAATCAGTGGCTCTCCAGAGCCACATGGATTAAGTTCTGGAAGAGTCCTCGAGTGGTGTGCATCTGACCGGAGATTCGACATTGTGTTTACCTTTACACGCTTGTCGGCAGGCTTGTTTCGTCAAGAAATTGTTGGAGTTTCCCTTCATTCCTTTGTAGACGAATGTTCGACACATCTGGAACGAAATTTAAATTTGTTGGATAATTGTCAGGCTTAAGTAGATCACGTTACAGCGGAAACTTTTGCCCCTCCCCCCTAGTCTACCTCAGATAGGAGGGGAGGGGAGGGGAGTGCCCTTTCACTGTCTGCGCTCTCCAATTTCTGAAATGCTTCGTTGAACGAAAGGACACAGTGGCGCATCGCTTATTGCGAGCAGCATCTAGGAATTCCTAGGATTCTGAAGGCCACGGTAGCGTCCGAAGATATCATCCTTTTTCTATGGATTTTGGAGAACATTTTAGAAAATATGATCCTACCTGTATTCCTCCATCATAGAACCATCGTTCAAGCGTTTCGGAGCCTTGTCCGGTTTCAAGAGGTAAATCGCACGGACGTCTAGCTAAAAATATGATAATTCGTGCATTATTTCACACTAAGCGTTTTCGTGCAAGCACGTGCAAAACTCACTTCCCGGGCAGCAGTTTGTTGTTTCGGGACTACCTCCCACGTGACACCAGTATCCATTGATGCATGAGTCCTCACCACCGCAAATTATGGGCTCTTTAAGGGCATTCAAAAGCGGTTCTCCTTGCCGACACGGGTTTGGGATTACTGAATTGTAGTTTTAACTTAGTGGTCGAGAAGGGATTACTCAAAATGCATAGGTTTTTTCTTGCCTGGGCACACTAATTCGCAATCCTCCATGCTTAAGAAGTTGTTTGCATTACCCTTCGAGCCCAGATAATTAAATTCACGACATCTTCGAGTTTCCTTGTCGAAGAAGTACCTTGAATCAGCAATATTTCACTTGTTTCTCCTGGTAATGACTTTTGTTTTACCTAGTAAGTGAATAAGTTCCTTCTCCGACCGCTAGATCCTGCGCACATGGATCACCATCTGAAAAGTTAGCATTGCTGCTGCTTCCAAAAAAGCCTGGATTTCACTCTTACTTTTGGGGCAGCAGTAGTTCTCATTACTGTCAACTCCGATATGACAGAAGTGCGTTGAGGGACATCGTTGAGATGGATTGCAGACTTTTGGCACGTTGCCAACAAGCAGAGGCTTTCCACTTCCGCATGGATTTTCGTACACTGGACAGATGGCTTCACAGTCGTCTTGCGTGAGGAACATGTTCTAAGGAGAAGGTATTATTCTCCCAAAAGTTTACTAACTCCCTGTAAATTCAGACCAGCTGGTGTGGGTGCGCAACGTTGTGCCTGGATAGGGCGGTACTGCCCATTTCTGTGATTGGTTAGACTATCCATTTGACCAATAGCAGGCTTTGGCCGCACCAGTCCTTCCAAGTGCAACGCTCCACAACCCCTGGTTCCGATACTCTGGATAGAAATGCGAAAGTTTTGACTCCCAAATTACCTGATTTCCTCCTTCACCACTGTAGATGAACTTCACGCATTTTTTCTGAGTGCTGTCGAAATGCCAACGAGTGAGATACGAGTTACCATGGCCCTTCATCAATGGCATTTCACATGTGTTTGGCACTAAAACCTCTCTACAAGTGGAGAACTCTTTTTGTAACTGACTACTTACTCGTTGAACAGCAAACTGTCAATTCTGGAGTGATTCCAACATGGCACCAATGGGATTGAGGACAGGGTAAAGTTGGGCTACACAATCGTGGCTCATTCAGTGGTGTCATTAACATCTGTCCAGATCCACAGGGAGATTTGCACTCGCCTGGAAGTTTTCTTTTGTTCAATTTAGCCAGATCATGGATGTTTTTTCTCGTATCTGTAGAAGGTCCTACGTTTGCATTGACGTTCGCATGCTGCCCTTGTGAGGAAATTGTTCTGATTTCCTTTAGTTCCCTTATAGACGAAGGGTTTGCATTGCATGGAACAGGAGCGGTCGTTAGGATCAGCGTACCATCGGGGCAAATCGGCGTTGCCGTCACCTGTCTCAACTGGGAGTGAGCACGGATCCGGAGAAGCTGGAAAACCTCGAATTTATCCGCAAAAGATCAAACTATTTCAAACTGCCAGATGGACAGGACTACCTCCTGAACAGCATACTGTAGTTGCTTGGGATGCTCCGACGTGACACCACTGGTTAACACCACATTCCGTGACATTGGCAGAGCATTCCTTTCTCGGTGAGAAGTTCTCAGACGGGCAGGGGTTGCTCCACTCTGGAAGAGCTGCTTGAAAGAGCAGGAAAAGTCGCTAATTTGCAGATTTGAAAATGTAAAAAAGTAGTTAAAAGACTAGTTCAAGTGACTTTAATTTTTTCTTGGTATAGTTCCTGTAATTAACTTATGGATTATCGCTAATCTACTTACTCTGACACACATCCTGACACTGCTGCAGCGTTAGGAAGTTGTTCTCATTTCCCTTGGCACCTCGGTATACAAATTCAGTGCAGCGCTTAGAGAAAGTATTGTAGTAGAACCTTCAAAGCTGTATTTTAACCAGAATCCACAAACTCCTGCATAACTATGACATCTCTCTGCACATGATACAATCCAGAAAATTTTCTGTCCTCACCTCTTCAGAAGCGCTTTTCCCTGTCCAACGTTCAATGCTAGCAGGCAGAGATCAGTCACTGCAATAAAGCTGTTGAAGTATAGATTCCAGAGAAAATAAACACTATGGAACGAGTATCCCTTACAACCACTTGACTCGCAGCACGCGGTCGTTTCCGGAGTTTCTCCGAGGTGACAATAGTAATTCCTCGGACAAGTGGACGAGTCGTTTGGACCGCACACAATTCGTGACTGATTCCGGTGACTCGCTGGATTACCGATTCGACATGGGTTCGTACGATCAACGACAATGCCTGAAACGCCTGAATATTAGGGAATAACAAGGTATAAGGGGTAACAATGGATTAGCTAGAGCAGTTCTGTGGAAAAAAAAACTACGAGCGAGAAAAATGAGAGACCGTGGAAAGGTATTACACAATCGGAGGATATGTTCAGCTACTATTCCAGCTACTATTCCTCCATTTCAGCCTCATAATGCTCCGAAAATTTCTGAGACAGCACCAGAAAACAATTATGTTGTCGACCGCACTCCAGATTATAAGGAAACATGCTTGTATACTGATGCTATGTCTCAGGATGAGGACCAGTGTTACAGCTTCCAAACCGCGCAAATACTTCAAGTTCTACGAAATTTTTAGTAAGCTAAATGTCTCCGGAACTGCAGCATTTAAAACTGGGTTCATCTTGACTCAGCCGTGAACCTGTTTACTAAAATCAGAATTCAATTTCCATTCTTTATAGCCTGTTGTGTCCAGGTGATTGTCTCTTTTTATTTCGTTTAATTTTTCTATTCCTTATTTTTGCAGGTTTTTTCTCTTCCCTTTTTTATCTGAGGGAAAAACATGCCCCATCTATCATAATTTGATTTATTTATTAATAACTCAATAATTTAGCAACTAGTCTTACTTGCCAAATCCGCGTCCTACATTTGACCGGTGCCTTGTCCACACTCACATAGAATTTTACTTGCTATGCGAAGAGGTAATAGTACTTTCTTGGATACACCCTCCACTACAGGAAGCTTCCATTTTCGTGAAAAAAAAACCTCCAAAAAACCGTTTGGCTGCTGAGCAAAAAGGCATCTATGAAACCTCAAGGAAACAGGGAACACATTCTGGCTTTACTAAAAATATTCACAATCCTCTGAGAAAGAAAAAGGTGAGTGACTTTCTCTTTCCATTTTAATGACCTTTAGTTATTGTGTCTAAGTCACTGCGGATTCAATGCTCAGAAAAGCTTTGTAATCCAGGGATTACATTGTGAAGTTCGTGGGGAAAAAAGCGCGGTAAAGAAGAAGCGAAGAAAAAGAGTGTTGTGCTGACTAATCCCGGAAAAGACTACGTCACAGGTATTACGTCGTGTGCCCTCTCAAATCGTGAACCTCGTTTGAGTAAACTCACTCGTATCGCACGCGTCAACACACTGTGTTTTAGTGACGAAGTTGTTTGCGTTCCCACGAATTCCTTTGTACAGGAAACTGAAACTTGTGGATACTAACAAAGCTATACTCTTGTATTTCGCTCCAAAAATCCTGGCATATTTCAACAAACCGTCGGCATTGTTTGGCCTGTTTGTCGTAGTACCACCTAGCCACCAGCTCGCTTCCTTCACCCGTGTCTCGTCGCATTTCACAGCGATTCACTAAAAAAAAAGGATTATTGTGTGGGACTTCCTCTAAATATGAGGAAGAAGTTCAAATCGTACAATTATCAGTCCTCAAACAGCATGAAGTTGTTGCAAAAGTGGCACCAGTATGACACCAGTACTCTTCAGGACATCCCGCGTTTGGCTGGTTGAGGTAGTTGCACGAAATTGGTGTGTTGAACTCATTCACCAGCGGCCTACCCGATGGGCATGGATTGATAAACTCTGAAGGATAGTCCTGTATCTTTCCAGAAACAGCCTCGAGCAAGATACGTAAAACCTACTGGTCTTGTTCGTTTGTTTGCGTTCAGGACGCAGAAATCGTGTAGTGGACGAGACTTCCGTAGTCGACTCCGGAGGTGGTGTTGGAGATTCCATTGTGGTGGAAGTGACTGTCACAGTTCTTTCTGTTTCCGGAGGAGGTGTGGGAAGAGTTGAAGCATGAAATATTCGAATTTTTTAAATCCTACAATTGTGAAGACAACACAACGCTTACAGTGGTAAACGTGAAAATCCTTGGAAAAGCTGTTGACGTGATCGGCGGAAGTACCATCGGTATCGGTCGTACAATACTGTTGACGCCCACTTGAGGGCGTGCTACTGCTCAAATTTCACTCAATTCACTTGCTGTATTTTATGTACAGATTTCCAAAGGATAAGAGTATTTTCAGGATCTGCTACAGCGCATCTCTACTCCTAGCAGCTTGATTTTCGTTGCAAGTACCTACCTGTTGGCCGGTAGTTCCATCTATAGCGGTTCTGATTACACCATACGTACTGACAATTCGTCCTGACTGGGTACATCAGAGTTCGTTGTGGAATTCGTGGCTGTTGGTAGTAGAACTAGAAAATCATGGAAATTCGAGAAAGTATTAGTTGAGAGGATTTCTCAGTTCTAAGAGCGGTGAGTCAAAAATGGATTAGACCCCTCAAAACAAGTCTTGCAAGGATTTCATCCACAAATACTTCCGGGGCGAAGTGATGTGAATTTTCTCTAACGATTTGTACGAAATATTTCTGTTGCAAGCGTTCCAGAACTTTTCAAAAAAAAAGGTACATTACAGGAAAATTCCGCACGATCAGCAATGGGAGAAATACCAAGACAGTTCTTTGCTGGTTAGCTTAGTAGCCTCCAAAATGCTTACCTGTGCAAATATCAATTGTAGTAATGTTGAAAACAGTAACAGCTTCATGGTAGTGTATTCCTGAAAGAGGAGAACTTGAAGCTAAATTTCTAGAACACAACTATTGCAACGAGAGCTTGAAATGACTTCTGAGCTTCGAGGAAAACGGGAAAAATGGATAAGATTGATGGAATTCTACAGCATTCGGACGGACAGTTCAGGAAGAGAGATACCCAATTAGCAAGGGTAATGTTAGCTGCACACACATGGAATGGGAGCGACCGCGCGCAACTTTGGCGCGACAGTTTAGTGTGGCTACGACGTGCGACCCTTACTGACCGGAAGTGTAAACAGTCGCGCCGAGCGAGGAAAAAGTGAGTGACTGAATTAGGTAAACAGAGTCCACACCCTACTGCTAGATGATAATAAAGCAGGCCAACTATGGTAAGACATGGGCGCTGAGCAGATTTCCGAAAGAAAAACATCCAATGAACGAAGTGTTTCCTGGTGCAGAGCTCCAGGAAAGAGCTCCAGACAAGCATGGATAAACAACAATATCAAAGAGTTCGCATGTGATTGCTACTGCCTTCAGTTTTAACTTTTTTTTGCCCTTTTTCCCCACTTAAAATTAGTTGGCGGTCATTGCTTTTTCTCGTTGTCGTGACTGCATTGCTATCAGGGTGGTCGAGCCTGCTTGTTGTCCTCCGTCGGCTCGGCATTTCCTCATTGTGAAGTCAAACAGGCGAGCCGATACTCTCTGGCACGCCTATGAATGCACACTCTCCCGAAAATCTCGGTTTTTTCTTAGCAAAAGTGACCGCTGCGAACCGAGAATAAGCTGAAATACCAACTACAACTTGTTAGGTCGGAAGCATTAAATGAAGATGATAACGATCGAGGAAGAGTCTCAAGATGGATGTATATTGTAGGATCTGTAGTCGTCTGCGTCTTCACTACTCAGCAAGGGTTTCGGGCTCTTCGTTTCTCTTTTGCTAATTCGAAACGTCCTGGCGTTTTTGTCTCTTCCAGGCGTAGGCAATGCCGTGTAAATAAAAATAATAACCTGAAGGCGGAAGTTTATTTCCTTACTCTCCACTGCAGTGATCCAGAACGAAAATGGGAGAGCATGACGAAGACAAGTATATGACAGTAGCATGGTGATTTGAGGGGCCGTTGCGTAATTTTCATAGAGGGGAGGAGCGGGAGGTTGGGTACAGGTCTTCTTCCTTTGTTCTAAATAAAAATATAGAATAAACTGCTCGTTAACATACAGTGGTGATAAAGAAAAATGCTTGACGTAGAAGAGGAGCGTCAAAACACATAGAAGAACAAACCCTATCACTTCAGGTCTTAGAACTTGGAATTCGACAAGTAGCCGAATATCTAAGATGTTGGAAGTTCTGATCCCGATCAAGATTCACCTATCTATGGTCATTACTTCACAAAAAATTAGAGTAGATCTGAATTTTCAAGGATGGGCAGAATGTAGACGTCGCTGGCCATCTGCACCTCCTAATCAGGCAAGTTTGCAGGATAACGGTGCTACGGAGCAAGAGTTAAACAATATCTCTGAAAGATTTGTCAAAGTCCTAAAGGCAGGGTCATATCCAATTTCGTTTGTGACACATTCGCACACTCTAAATTTTCTAGACTTGCTGATTTTAACGGCTTATATTAATTGCGTGAGAATGCCTCCATGCTAGTTCTTCTACACTCTCACTAATCGTTCGTTGTACCAGTTTGCTCAAGCAAATTGTCATGGTGTGTCGTGCATCATACTGCAGATTATATCGAAATCTGCACTTCAGTCCAATCTAAAATCTACGTGAGGCGAGGTTTTCGTCACTTTTTTGATTTTCTGTGTATACCTCGGAATCAGCGTGGCGATAAGTACCACACTCGGCCGATTTCTCAAGAAGGAAAAACGACGCTGGACAAGGTATTTTGTCCTTCTACAAAGCAGCGGCTATTTGAATCGGGGGCTAGCCTTAAAATACAAGGATAATTGCTACATATTATCAATACAATGCTTGAAATACAGTATACTCACTTATGCACTGTTTTTTTCACATACGCACTGCTCATAAGGACCCTGCTTCAATTACTCAGGCAGATCTAGAACAACCTTGAAGAAATCTATCCAATAAATAGCCAAGATAAGGGTTTAGAAAAATTCTGTTGCAAAATGAGTAGGCATTACGATCAAACCAACCTTCTCGATATCACACATTCTTTCAGCGCATCGCTGTGAACCTGTCAATTTCTACGTTCCATTCTCGAACTGCTGTGCTAAATCCGACATCCAGAATCACGATGTATGCTAAATGTGGATTCTGGGTGCTGAATGCTGGATTTCGAATCTGGATGCTAGGTGGTGGATGGTGGATGCTGCATTTTGGGTTCTGGATGCAGGATTCTGGACGCTGGATTCTGGATTCTATTTCCCATAGTTTGAAGTACCTATGGTTCGGTGTTACCAGTTCTCTTTGCTTAAAATGATGCGAAGTTGAGGAGAGCTTCTCCGATTCACAGCTATCACAAACCTTTCTAAAGTATCATGCTCTGAGACGAAAGAATCCAGAAAGCGATCAGCAACAATCAGTATTCATACCCACGGATCGAGAGTTTTTAACTTGGATGATGGAGGAGTGTGTTTGCCGAATTTCTCAGGAATATTCTTGTTATCACTTTCTTGGATATTTTTAAAAAAAAGTAATTCAGTATTAAATTGATGTCTCCAGTAATCTTCCTCCTCCATTCGGGCCCCAAAAGTGGCGAAGACCCCACTTGAACGAACTAAAAACCACTTACATAGTAAACCTTTTCAGTTCGATATGGTAACGTATCTCCAGGAAGTCATCAAGAGGCATCGGTGTAGTTGTTCGTTTGCCACTCTGCAATAAGAAGAAAAAAAAATTAAGCTCCAATTTTGCAGCTACATAATTCATTCAGTCCATTTTCCATATTTGTTTATGTTGGATAACTGGTTTTGTTTTACCGTCTTATCCAGGGAAAGCGGAACACACATACCAGCACTATATTTACAAACTGCTACATTTGTCATTTTTTGGACTTTTTCTCCTTAGCCAGATAACCAGTCTGAGCTATGGTCTAAGATATAACGATCCTAAAAAATGTCACCCGCTGGGATATCACGCCGTTACTTTCTCCTCTGCAGGCAAGCGCAGACGAGCAGTAGTAAACTTTACAACGAATTTATCTTGCTCACTATAAAACTTTGCTTCATACGTTATTAATGAACTCTGTCGTATCCACGGTAGTTGTTCGCAGGACATCTAGCACTGGTCCTCCTGTCATTCCTGACATCGTGGCAATGTCCGTGCGACATTCCACATGGGCATTCATCAATTCAGAGCCGATGTCATCTTATTCTTTTGCTTTCCCTTGTTCCAATAGATTCATTATTGTCGGACGCCAGTTTTTAACAGAATTTGAATCACCTCACAAGGAACTGAAATCCAGCAAAGACTGGGTGACCATTGGGTAACCAAGTTAGGGCGATATTTAGTGAAAAACAATTACTTCTATAACCCTGAAATGTGAAAAGGGGTAGTGTTTTTTTTCCTCTTTGAATTTTCTCTAAACATGAAGATGTTTGCCGAAAAAGGAACCTAAGAAAGCACACCTCTCACGAAACTCGAGCCAACGTCAAGTCTACGTTACGCTGGGTAAAATTCAGATTTACAACTCTAATAGCATTAGGTTCGTAAGAGGACGAGTCTAATACCATCAAAACAAATTGCTAATGGGTAGTATCCATAGAGAACAGCTTAAGCCATCCTTGACCTCGAAGAACCGGTTTCTCGGCTGAACAGCGAGGAAGCACATCGTTTCTACGTTAATTTTCATGGAACCGTAATTATGTGGCTAAGAAAAACTAACAGAATCCTTAATAACAAGGGGTAGGATCTTCTCTTTAAAAAGTTATTAAGAAAACTTGATTTAAAAATAATTCAGGACAATGATCACTCTCCAACTTCTACTCTTGTCACAGTTTTGTCTCCGTCCACAATAGAGTTCTGGAAAAACCGCCAAATCCATACTTGTTAATTCATATTCACCTTGATTAATTCACGAAATCTTCGCTATTCTTAACAACAAGGTTTCGAAATAGGTGACTACTGCGCAGGAATTAGAACAATTTCAAACTGACACTAATAATTATCCCGGATGAATCCCGGAAATCTACTGAGCAAATAGCTGACACTGCAGCTGACTGGTGAGGCATCCGGAGAGCCGTATCCAGGAGCCACCCGGCTACCCCCAACGGGCCCTCCAAAAAACCGAGTGAGGCACCAGCGAGGGTGTGGCGGAGGAAACGACGCGGTGCGTGCGCGCGTCGCGTGCTGCTTGACCCCGAAGGCGCTGCTGCGGGTCCGATTTCATCCATGTTTGGATCCACTTTCTATTAATTTGCTTTGTATTACTGGCCAGTAGTGGTCAGTCATGTCTCCACGAACATTCTAGCTTGAATAGAAGTTGCTTTCGATTTTCCTGGACGTTATCGTGCTTGTCTAACGGTCGATCTGTTATGAAATTCTGTGATTTCCTGCTCCTTTTTGTATATTCATCATGGCACTTAGTTCTTTGTGAGTGAATCATTTATTTGATCGTTCTAGTTTTCCAATGTCTCCGTTACTATCCTTCATTTTCCTCTTTTGTATGCCTTGCTGTTTGGGAAACTGTGCAGAAAGTTATCTTTTTTCTCGATCAGGCAATGTACTGCTGATCAATTCAGTCGTATTTGCTTCTAAGCAACCATGGAAGAAGATATCCTACCACCGCTGACCCCTCTTGATCAGTATCTGGAAACTGAGGTGAGGCTAGTTTGAAGAGTTACCTTCTTTAAAATAGTTTTTGATTCGAAGATGTTTTCGTTTTTTGCATGTTAGTTCAGTTATTCCTTTGAAACATTCAGTGTAACGCTCGGGAAAATTATGTTCCATACATCTTTTTCACGTTTTGGTGGTTTTCACATTTTGCGAAGTCTGCACGCACTCCGCAATTCATTCGCACTTGCATTCTGGATGAGGCAGGAGGTCCATTCAAAGCCATTCCGATGCACAGCATCCGCTGGGAGAACGCAGAAGACGCAGACCTGTTACCCAATCTACTTACCTCATCCTGAGTAAAACCGTCTCTAAAAGTATAGGAGCAGGTGCATGGGTCAGAATTTCCATGAAGATGACGCATCCGTAAAATTTCAGGACCGTTACCGATGTGGTGTTCCCCCTGTTTTGATTTAAATAAGGTAGGAAATGCTGCTCCAGTATTTTGGACTTCATAGGCTTGTAAGTGGTTATCGGATGACTGGTAGTATCCGTTATTAAAAGGTAGACCAAGTTTTGCAAACTTCCTGGAAGCGAGTGCCGAACGTCCAGAACTTTTGGGAGCTTCATTTTTCATTTCTAGTCTTATAAAGGACAGCTTGTCATTTCTATATATCATCCTTTTGATTTTGACATGAAGCAACTTAACGGCTAAAATCATCCCTTTACCATGGTTGGACTCGTTTTTTTCCCTTCCCGGCATCCGCACCTATCCAATTTTTGGGCCATTTCTAGGATAATTGTGTATTTCCCACGTACTTCTTGGAATTACTTGGCTTGAGAGCAAATCATAAGTGCTTCGACAGGTTCGAGCAACCTGCGTTAGACCCACTTGACTCAAGCTGAGTCACCTTCTGTAATCAATACATTATCAGCGGTACTTACTAATACTTCCACAGAACCTGTCGATATTCGGTTATGGGTGTACAGTAACGACGAGCGCATGATTAGTGAATCGCCATGGGCGGGGCAATTTGCACTTTATGCACGATTACTCAGCCATCCTCTAATCTTAAAAAAAAACTGTTGTTCTTTGATTCTGCACGAAGAAATGACCCTACGATTCCCCTTTGGAAGCGGTACCTAGGAAAATGAAGGACGAAAAACTTGTAAGGTAGTATAAGCAGATGTGGGCTTGTATGCTTCCACTTTTCTTTAATTATCTCACTACTTGCGTTAAATTGCTTGTAGTTTTATTACTGCTAGTTATTTTACTTGTTTTATCGCAAATCAAATAGCCTGTTGTGCATTTACTGTGGAATGCGAGCAGATGTTATAGTTGAGCTCAGTGATTTCAAAAGCAGCAGGGCTCCGAAAGGATTCTACTGCATCATAGTCGAGAACTGGGCGGTGCCACTGCTCCGCGATTGGCGCGCTAATGCAGCCATTCCCGTCTTTCATTGTCAACTCGTCCTATCTCATGTTTAAATTGCACCACTTTGTTATTCCTGATCTGCAACACACCCTTTCACTTTTAACATACCTAAACTATAGTGAACGACAGCATTTTTATGAAGTTTGTCATTAACTGGTATTCAAAATGTTCAAAAATGAAAAAGTTTTCAGGGGAAACTCGCAGCGTCAATTCGATGGCTCATCCTACGCGTGTATGAACAAGAAAAAGACATACCTGACAAGCTGCGACACGGGGCATTTCGGGATGAACGGGTAAGTATTTTTTTTGTCTCGGATCCATCAACAATACGTCACGAGCAGCAACGCCTTTCAGGGGCACTTACAACTGGATGTCGCTATTCTCACTGGATTAACCAATGGATCGTTGTACTCCCAAGCAGCGGCAAAGATATTCAAGGAACCGCAGCTCGTAGCGGTACGCGCTTTTTTTTTTTGTTTTCCTTCAAGTTATTTGGTGAAAATAAGTTGGCAGCGGAATATTTGAGTTGGGCTTAAAATATTTGCTTTACGTAGCCTAATCTCCAGGCAAGGTTAGCTCCAGGCTGTTGTGTCAATATTCCGCCATTGCAGTATATATGCTAATACTGTTTCTATCGCTTGTCAATGAAGGTTTTTCGTTTAAAAAGACAACATTCCAGAAGGATTCTCATGCGGCAGCACATAATTTCAAATGGTTTTGAGAATTTCAGTAAATGTCCTGTTGCAGTCATTTGTGCGGGTCTGATAAAAAAGGCAATATCTCGTGGGTATAGTTCTTGTCGAAAAGATAGACGGATTACGTGTGCGGTTTCATAGCGTCGCAGCTGCAGAATCGTGGTGGGACCTAGCTGACCCTCTCACTTAGGGCATGCCCTTGCCGAATCTCTCGTCTAGGTCCCGCCACGATTCTGCGGCCACGGAGTCCGTCTATCTTTTTGATAAGGACTATATAGTCTGTCCCGAAACGTTATATGGACAATTTTCTGTGCCTACTGTCAGCCATTATCGCCTTCCTCTAGGAGTACCACACAATTTCTCGCGTGCTGTCTTTCTCCAGAATCTCCCCAGCTATCCACCCTGGTGAAACACACCGCAGGGTGTTCACCTATCGTGAAATCGACAGTTTGGGTTGAGAGATTTGGTTGGGAGATCGTCTGTATAGGGGATAGGAGGCGAAACAGATATAACAGTGAACTTTATTAATTAGGCCGTGCTGCGGACTCCCTGGATTACGTGTTTTTGTGATCCTGTTCGAAGTGGTCTCTTTTGACGAGAGCTTCGCTTAGGGAACGTCTCCTCAATCACTCACTGAAGCAATGTTATTATAAGAAATTTTGGGTGCGTTACATCTTGAGGAAGAAAGGGGCGGTGCCGCTGTTGTATGATTGGTGTTTTCAAGCATTTCATGTTACCTTTCGCTGTGATTTTTTTTTCATTTGAACATGACGAAGGACGAGTAAACACTTGAGGACATGGATGGTTATTTGGATGCACTAATCATAGACCAGTAACACCGGCGGTTCTTCTTCAGTAGAACACGCCATAATTTTTCCTTAACTGATGAAAACTATTTTTTGGACATTTCATCGGGTAACAATTATTTTGCAATTTCCAGCAATCTCATGGAGCAGTACTAGCCGCCTTAATCGATTATGGAATCGATGTTGTACATTGCGCCGATGGTGGAACATCACCAGTTACTGAAAATGCGCTTTTCTCTGTTGACAACTTCAACATGGTGAGTGCACATCGTGAAACCTCTTCTTGCTGTTCTCCATTATCTTCTTGCCACATTTAGGCTGCTCATTTGGCAATGATGGATGCATTAATGCTTGCTCATCTTCGAAACGTTATAACAGTTGGTCGAGTTATCGAAGCCGTGAGGTGGGTTATTGTAGTTTTGATGTCACTATGACTGTACGAGTAGTTACTGTTAATTACTGTTGTCCGACTATTTCAGTCGACACACAACTGTTGACGAAAGTGAACGGCCAATGGACTCAGTGGATGCATTGCTGTTCTGGATCAACAAGGTTTGCCTACTGGTTCGAGATGATGTCGAAAGGTCACAGATACAACTGAAAGGTGATTACCAATTGTTTCCTGAAATTACTTTAGTATTCTTCAAGATTAAAATAATTCTGTTAAGGTGGCACTGATGGTGGAATGATTCCGGAAATGGAAGACCTCTATGATGAAATCAGTGATGGTCAATGTCTCTGTACTCTTGTTGCTTGGTATCGGCCGAGAGAAATGGAGATTGAAGGTGAATCTAGATCGAATAAATTCTGGGCGAAAATGGTTGAGTTTAGATCCGGAATATATGTTATTTTACAGATATTTGCTATAACGATCAAATGAGTACGGCCCATTGCCACTACAATTTGCTTTTGTTACAGTAAGTTGTATTTTTATAGCGGGATTGTTTTTTTTTTCGATGAGTCTGAGAATCTACGTGGATTTTCTGCTCTTTCCAACTGAGTGCGCACAATATTCTTCTGAACTTACACTGATTTTTTTCGGTCTCGAGAGATTTTTTTTTTGCATTTTTCAATGAATCGTTATTCCAATATGCGTTCCCTATTACCGTTGCGCCTGACTATCACATCCTTTCCTTTACCTCAAAAAACAATAAAACCAGATCAATCTGAACAGGTTTCCAACATTAAATCCACGAGGTAGATGAACTGCATGGTGCTGGTGTATAACTTCTTTATCTTTTGTTTATGCCAAGAGAAGGCAGTGAATTCTGCCTATTACTCCTCCTTTGTTCAACACCAAAATTGCAATCCATAATCTTTATCCCCTCCCCTCTTCCTCCTCTCCCCATTCTCCCGGTTCAACTGAAAAGCCCTGTACGTCCCATCAACATCCGAGGCATCAACTTTCGGATCAGTCCCCTCTCGCATCCACCATCCACCAACCGGTGCCCAATTACCAGCTAATACTCTTCACGCCCACCTTCGCAGTAAAACCTTTGATGATGCCACGATTATTTATCAGAGAGAATCCCATCCTTTTTATGTGCTGAACTTCTAGAACAATGATTTGGAGTTTAATTCGAATGAGATAATTTGTTATTTTAGACGCTTCTGTCACAACAGTCTGCCATGGAATCCTTTCCATTTCGAAATTGAAGATATTCTTTACCTCCATGATTCTCTGCAGATGAATATTAACGTGTTTCTGGCCGATTTATTCGAGATTTTCGAACCTGCCCCTACTGGTGGGTATAACAGCTGTATGTTTAACCTTCCTTTCATCTTTTGACACTTCATTATCATTTTTTTCTTCGCTTTTTTGGAGATTTTCTGTTCAGTTGTGCAGCCAGAACCTGTTACATCCCCACGTCGGTTCGTTCCCATACAAGGAATCCCGGATCTACGTTCGGCGAACTCAGCTGCCCGTAATCCTCATCCGCCAAGAGTTAGGAATCCTTTCAGCAACGTGCATGTAACATCTACAGGTGGTGTGGCGATGCCTTCTCGTTCGGTCAGCATGATGAGCCAGGATAGCCTGCTCACTAATCGGTAAATTGTCTTAGCCCTTTCCCTATTTCTCGAAGGGGTTTTGTTGGTTATTTGAAGGACTCACGATTCGTGGCAAGTTCCACCGCAGCGTCAACCATCCGAGTACTGGAGCGCGAATGTCACGAATTTTGGACGTTTAGTCCAGGTACAGTGCTGGTCAATCATTTTTTGCTTTACGAAATCTGATCTGCTGAACCGACCCATCTACGCGGCGCGGCACACCAGCTGGGCGCTGTGATTGTTGGACGTTGCTGGTATTGATATTTTGCTTGTTTCTTGCCACAGTCACCCAAGCATTTTGGAATGAAAATGAACATGTAGGGCAAAACGCTGGAAAACATGAGCAAGACACCAATACCGGCCATCTGCCACGCCGCTTAAGTGGTGCGACGCGGCAGACCAGATGGGCGGTTTTCTGTGATGCAAAAATGATTTACCGGAACAGTATTTATTGCAGAATTTTCTTATCTTTTGTAGGTTTTTTCTTCGTTTTCTTTTCTCTTAAGTTTGCGATGAAATGAACGTGCGGTACAAAGGGATTATTGTGCAAAACCTGCTCACTCGGATTAATTTTCACTTCATTCAGCCTGATGGAGGCAGCAATGGGAATTTATCATCAGCCGCGTGTTCACCATATGCCAGAAGCGATTCACTTCCTACGGCCTCAATAAGACTTGCCCTGGAGGAGAAGCGGCGCGACCATGAAAAGCGGAAAGCTTTAATGAGGTATAGCCGTTGATAGTACTACTCATTTTCTCCGATTTTGTATCGTCGATGCGAATGCTTTCAGCACAATGACGGAGTCGGAGCGAGCCGAAAAGGGCAAAGCGGCATTCTTTGCCATTATGAGTAGATGCGATGCGTCAGTGAGTTTTCGCGTATTTTCTTGAACCCATGTTCCTATAGTAACGTATTTCTCTTGTTTCAAGAACACTCCTGCATCGGATTCACCTAACGCAAAAATGATCCGTGAATTGGATCGGAAACTGACAGACTTAGCTCAGCAAGTGTCTTATATGAACATGGCTCCCGATCAACAACGCATGAGTCGTGCGCTGTCGCAACCAAGTGTCTATCAAGGTGATGCCTCTTTTTGTTGTAGTAATGTAAGTACATTTTTGTTGTACTAATTCCAATATTTCCAGATGCTCCACAAATGGCTCCATCCTCGGCAAGAGCCGGATATGGTACACTACCACACAATGTAACAGCACAGGGAGCTCCAAACTATGCGCAACCCTATGCACAACAACAGCAACAACAGCAAGAGTACTACAGTTATGCACAACCGCAGGGACACTACGCTCAACCCCAGCAGGTCAGTCTTATCGTGTGTCTGCACTGCGTGAGGAATATAGCGGTTGCGATAGCTGGAATGCGGTTACACTGGTTTTGATACATATTGATTGTGGGCGGCGCATCGGTGGTACCGTCTCCGCTGTCGTCGGCAGCAGATCGATAAGTACCAAGACCATTATACCCTTGAGCAGTAAAGCGGCAGCGTTAACCTGCATGCATAATTTCCATTTTCGATTTTTTTCGCGATTTCCCACATTCTGCTCACTGTTGTTATTCAGTACCAGATATTTATAGAGGACACGATTTATCCTGGAAGCTAGAATTAGTTGGGAGGTGAATTTGGGTGCTGCATTAAAATTTGAAGCCACATTCTACATAGAGATGACCTCCAGTAAATGTCGATGAGAGGGCGGTTTCCCTGGCCTTGGAAAGCAGGCGGCATGACCGCGCTGCTCGCGCTAGAATCCTCTTTGCAACAATAGACGTAGGATTTTCTTTCCGTTAACATCAAATATAATGAAAAACAATCAAGAAAACCCCGACTTGCCACTAGGGCGGCAATTCCAGTGCGGGCGGCGCGGCAGCGCCGCGTACTTCTGGTGCCCGCCAAAAATGCACCACCATCAACGCTCAGTGTATCTATTTCGCTGCTGGTAGCCCTTATGTTTTGATTACACACAGATGTTTTCCTTCTAGACTCCCTTGAATTGGCTTCTGATATCTTGAAATTCACTCAAGTTTCGAAATAGTTGAAACACTCGCAGTCTCCCACTTTCGAATTTCCAGTGTTCTTTTGTTTCTGTCAGTTGTTGAATAGCGATCATTTTTAGCCCCTTTACTCCTCTTCAATGCTTGTGGTTTCAGTTACGTTCGAGCTTATCCAACGGAATGTTGAACTATCTTCCTGGCCAAGCACCATCATACGGCGAGTATCCGACGGGTTTGGTTCAGCCACATCAGATACAGCCTCCACCTGGGTATACAACTGACCCGTACTCGACACACCCAGGCTCTTATATGCAGCAGCAGCCACAGCAGCAAGGTTATCCAATGGTGAGTTGATTTTCCTCTCTAGATCAGTGCACTTTCTCAACGTTTCTCAGCTTCAACCGTTTGTCCAGATGCATCAGTCAGCCCACGCTGCCACCGGCTTCTCGCTTCATCAACCGTCAGCTGTTGGCATGGCTCCAATGATGCCTCCTGCATCCACTTATTCGTCCGTACAAGCTATGCCACCATCACTAGACACGCACAACACCTCATCCTCGTATGCACTCCAGCATCAACCTGCACAGTTGATCTCAACTGCTGGAATGATGCCTGCACAGCAGCAACAGCTTTACTCGCAACCGTATTCATCCTATCAGGGCACTCCACAGCTCGAGAATCAACCGCCGCTCGACTACGAGTCTCACGAAGGAGTTTCCACGTTCCGGCTGCACAGTCAAGATGTAACTTTTTCTTGTTTTTTTTTTTGTGGTTGGGGTGTTGGACCAGGTGGAGCTATGGGTGAGGGGTAAGAAGCAAGATTCGGTAAGAATTTGTAGTTTCAAAGGCTATTGCAGTTTGCATCAATCATTGTGATTTTCATATTTGAGAGGACTAGGTTTAGTAGGAAGCCGTTCCCTGCACCACCTTTGATGGCTTGTTCTGCTAAAGTAAGAAGTGCGAAACGTGGTTATGGACAAAGTTAGCAGCAAAACAATATTTGAAGTGATTTTAGGCAAAGTTGAAGAGAAAATTCGCACTTGTTCAAGTTACCCTACTCTGGGCCCGGAGCATAATTGGTGTTACCCATGGCAAACATGTTAGCGCACTCAAATTTGCCTTTTCCCTGAAACTCTTTAATACGTTCATCCATACGTGACGTCATCTATACCCAGCCGCAACGCGTGGGTAATCAAGTGGATGCATATGAAATTACCCAACCTTCCAATGATGCATCCAGGCTCTGGTGGTTCTACACTGGAGGAGTAATCTGAGTGATTTTCGGGGAAACCCTTTCAGGGTCCGGATGCGCTACAGGTATGGTAATCTTATACTTATGGGTATGATTACCCATACTGACAGCTGGCCGTAGGCAACTTCACGTACAGGTTAACATGTTGATGGGTGCCAGGTAGAGGGTAAATTTGAGCACATTAACACCTTCACCATGGGTGATGGTGTAATAATACACCCAGGCTCAGGTAACTTCTATAAAATATCCTCGTGAATGGTCAATTTCCCAAAGCAGCAGGATTCTGCTTAAGTTACGACAGAAATTTACGTATGCCGTCCCCCCGCCATTCCTTGATTTCCACCTGGTGCTGCATACTGGGTTCAACTTTGTAAATCGTTAGAGTGGTTCGGGTGAAGTACATGTTGCTGTCGTATTCATCTGACTAATACGCGATGTAGTTTCAGGCATCCTCTAGCCGTATTGATCCTCCACTTGAGATTAACCGTAATCTGACGAACTGGGGCATGACGTATCAGAAGGTATCGCTTTTCCTGGATTTTTAGAGCCCAAACAGGATGTATTCTCATTAATTTTTTCAATTTTTCAAATTCATTTCCGATTATGAGGTGTCAGTCGCTAGTAAAACTAACAGTATTAATGTCGCCTTAATTTCCTTTAATTATCCCGGTCAGATGCAGGGTCATACGGGTCGTCCACAAAGGAGGACGTGGGAGAACCAAACGTTCATCAAAAGCGAACATGATCTAGTAAACCAACCGGATCTTGTGCCGACAATTCCGAGTGAAGATGTGAGTGTTAAATGCACACATCTGCCGAGCGTTTAGTTTGATTTTCCGTTCAGGACCAAGCACAGCGACAGTCACCATGTCCAATTGGAGCGGTGCCGAGACGGTCGAGAGATTCTCGTGAAGGTAGTGATGCTACACTGGCACCGGAGCCTGAACGTGTACGAGTGCAAGGTACGCTTCTTATTAATTCATTTAAGTTCTGATTTATCCCATCAACCTTTAATTCATGGATTCAGATCAATCTGTTGCTCCACCGCAGCCATCGCCACCACGCGATCCAGCAAATCATACGAACGGCACAATTTCGGAGTCGAATAGGTTAGGTTGTTGAAGGAATCGTGGTTGTGCCCAAAACTGAGGTTCTGTTATATTTATGACAATTAATTACAGAACCCCAGCACCATCAGGACCAGCTTTTGTTGTTAGTGATGACCAGGCGGCTGAAGACTTCGATAAAATTGTGAGTTTAGCGTATTGTCTCGCAATAGCTGCTTATATCTCAAGTGCTTCGTAATCCACAGCGTTGTTAATGACTCTCTCATTTTTTTGGTTGGGGCCGGTTTTTTTTTTTCGCTGAGGAGCTTTAGCTGTATTCTTTTCTTGACGTCTCTGAGATTCTTTGGTTATTATCCGCCGATAACACAAGGCTAAGTCGATGACTGGTGTTTTTAACGATTGTTTTTTGCTCATATTCATAATTGGAAATGATGCTGGTCATTTTTGAATCTATGCACGATCTTGCTCGTTTTGTATTGTTCAGATCGTGCCGGGCTGCACGAAACTTCACGAATTATTGACCGCCGTGACATAAATTCCACCCTTTATTTGCGAACCCAATGTTCTTGTCAACAAAATCTCGAACAGTCTCGATTTTGTTAATGGGTAGACTTCATCTTTTTCACTATACAGGCTGAACAACGTCGTCAAGCCAAACGAGCTGCTCTTCTTGCCAAGACAATGAAGCGCAAGGAAGAGATTGAGAATAAGGTTAGCGATTTTCTAGTGATCCCAGAAATAAGGGCAGTTATTTATTTACTCCTGTTGGTAGAAGGCAATTTTTGATTTGTTTCAGGTGGACCAAATTGAACAGAGAAATGCAGAGAAGAGGCTTGCTGAAATGGCGAAACGAGAGATGGCGGAGCAACGTAAGCTGGAGAAGGAACTGCAACGGTAGTTTACCAGCATTCATGGAAACAGCCATAGTAGTGGTTTCCTTTTGTTTCTAGCCAGAAGATCTTGGATGATTATAAGCGTAGAAAGATGGAAAAGGAACTAGGTGTTGAGTCAGGATCGAACTCCGCTCGAGGCCCGCCCGGTCGTGGACATTCACAGCCGCCATTTATTCGTACTAAGTCTCAGGTTCGTTCTCCGTTTTATCTGATGTTGTTGGTTATGCAACTATGTTTGTTACTTCACAGATGTCAGAGTCGGCCCTAGGTACGGACGGGTCAGACAAAGGGCGCCCGCCCAGAGTACGTGGGCAATCCACTGTGGAGCAGCGTATTTCCGTTTCAAGCTTACAAGAGCCAAGTAAGTGTGAAATTAGTTTAAACTATCACCCTACGTCTTGCACATGGATTTTAGATAGAGCGCCGTTTTTCCAAGAAATCTATCAAATTTTTTATTTTTCGCGCAATGGTTGTTTTTGAGTGGAAAAGGAGATAGTTGTTTTTTTTAAATAATGCTTTCTACTTCATCTTGAAGATGTGGTGTCCTCATTCTCCTCGCGTTTTTTGTAGCTAATTCCACAGTGATCGCTTGTTTGCCTTTCGGGTTAGGAAAGAAATTGTAACGAGATCGATAACATGGGGCGGAGCGTTGCCACTGGGGCGACCACCAATAACAGCCATCCGATGCCACGCCTTTTCGCTTTTGCCGTGTTTATGTAGACGTGGCTGATCTGTTGATGTCACTACCCTGATTTTCTTTACCAGCTTTGGGAATAGGAGAGGTTGTGCTGTGTTTAGTCTTTTCTCGGATCAACTGATCTTTCCTCCAAAGAATTTCAAATCTAAACCTGTTATGCTTCAAAGTGTCTTTGATGTTATTTCCAGAAAAAAAAGCTTTGGACATCCTACAAATTGAGCAATTGATGTGACACTTCACTTGGTCACAAATTTCCTCATTCAAAGTCAACCTTTCGTTATTTTCAGCTCATAAGCTTTTCGCAAAAGCTGCTCCAAAGTCGAATCGTGGCCTGATCATCAATGCTCTTCAGTACAGTGTATTCCCTGGAGCTGTCAATGATCAGACGAGAATGAAGGTACTCACCATTCCATTGTTTATTGAGATGTTTTCCCCTTTTAGATTGCTGTTTTTTAGACCATGAATGATTTGGCTGCATCCGACGCTAAGCATTTTCTCATCCTTTTCCGGGACTATAAATGTCAATACCGAGGGCTGTATAGCTGGGACCAGGTACTTTATTAACACGTTTGGTGTTTTTTTCATGAGAGAAGATCTACATAGGCCAATTCATTCATTTGTTGAGATACACATGAAGAGCACGAAAAAAAAGCGGAAAACTGGCTAAGAACTTCCCACTCTCTGCAACGGAATTTGTTCAGAGTGCAAAATTTATTAGGTTAATATTAAGAGTTGTTGACTCCCTACTGAGGACTATTTAAGACACCGTTTCATTTCGCAATCGTTTCTGGGATCTCTATATGAAAAAAAAATTCTCCAGGAGGAGCTCATCGCGAGATGTACGTGGTTCCATGCAAAACTGCCGATATACCAGTTTTCGAGCTTCAGTTTTTGAAGAGATTGCGGGTGGAGCTTGAGCGGAGGGGGGGGGGGGGGAGTGGGTGGGGCAAGGCGGAAGGACGAGGTTTCTGAGTGATGCACTTTCGAGAACACATCTTCCAAGGAAATAATACTATCCGCGCAAGTTCCCTATCATCTCTTCCCTAGTAGGATTGAAGGTGCGCTCCATATGGGATCAGCAAGAGAGGACGGAAGCCCCGTAGTCTCCCCTTGGCCGCTCCCACAAGCTCCACGAAGGCTGGGGCTCGAAGACGGGTTGTAACTACTGGAGATTCTCTTCATGGGAAAGTTTCAAGAAAGATTCTGAGCTGGGGCGGTGCTTTCGCAGCTCTGGAGCGTTATATCCGGAAGGGGCGGCACAGTGGAGCTCTGCGAATGGCCAATTCACCCAAGCGGCCAATCGCAAAGCTACAACCTGCGTTTATGAATAGGAGAACGCTATAATGACGATAACGAACAAGGTTGCTACATAAACTTATTTAGGTGTCCGACACAGCTATCAAAATTTCTGGACAAGGGCCGTCAAAGTGTTCTGAAAGCATTATGAAGCTGATGTTCAAGTGAGTTACTAGGTTTTACTGGAATCACCTTGTAATGTTATGCATCAGTATTGAGCATGCGTACTACACTGCTATGTTTTGGTGCTGTTGTTTCAAACTATTTAACCTTCAGGTACGATTCGGGTGCGAAGAATTTCTCGCAAATACCAACAAAACATTTGGGCGCGACCATTGACGGTTTCTCGATCCAAGACCAATTTTGGCAAAAGCCCAAAATCCCATACAGTGGTGCAGCATCGCATCGGAATAACTGATGTCACACCGTCGTGCCGTCATTCTAGGGAAGCTTGTTCATGTCATTTTGTTGTGATCACCTCGTGTGGTGATGCGCCATCCGGTCCAAATGATGCCATTCTACGTTGTTCTGTTGACATTAGGCAGTCGTTCATTGTTTCTGTGACTGATGCTGCGGTTAGCTGTAACCAGGCTCAATTTGTTATGCGTTAATGCCTTTCTGTTCTCTTGTGTTGTATTAAATCAGTCATGCCTACCAGATTTCGAGTTAGTGAGTATGCGCGCGCTGTTGTCCCTTGAATCTCTGTGATTTTGGATATCAGTTTAGTTCGATTCACCTAGTACATGTTTTACGTTAATTTGCGACATTTTTTTCTTGCGCTATCGCCCTCGCTTCTCTTTTTTCTTCCGAAACGTCTTCCCGTCCTAGGCATCCATCAATTTCACGCTACCCGGTATCTGCATTGGTCTTCTTCGATATTCTTCACTTCTCTCACGCATCAATTGTCACAGTCTGCAGAATTATCCAAAGGGGTGCAGGCTAGCTTAGCTTTCCGAATCCGTTCGCACAATTGCACTTTCTGGAAGAGTCCCATTGTCATCGGAATGTTTGTCACAAAAGGCGATGCGATAGTCTGGTAAGAAGAGACTCTGACAGACTTCCTTCAACTCTATTCACCCACCATTCCTCTTCTGAGATATGCACAAACACACACACGTACCAGCGCACTTGACACTGTTTCTGAGTTGCTTTGTCTTCTGGGTTGTAAAGAGGGTGATTCATGCTTACTACTTACACTTTTGTTCCGTTATGGTTTCAAGATATGACACCGTTCGATCATTGGTGCTTCTACGTTATACATAGATGCCTGTATTTTCGTTCCGTCATGCCTGTAGTGCCTAGTTCATTGGTCCAACTGTTTTTTTCCTTTGCATAATGTTATAAAGCTGTAGAAAATAACATAACAACTTATGCCATGTTTTTTTTTCTTCTAGTGTGTAGGTACTCGTAACTTAATAAATTAGATAATTGTAATTGCTGGATTTAAGCGTAGTCATGGAGGGTAGCATATGTCTGCTTTATTAAAAATAATCTACGCTGCAACGTTAAACTGTGGATATTGTCTGGAATCAGCGGCAAGATTCATAAAAGCTACCGGAAGGGTTCTGTGCTTCCAAGATCATCCAGAATGTACGAGATCCTTGAGTTAAGTGAGAAGGATTCCACTGTTATCATCAGCTGCTGATCAAGGCGAATAAGTTATACAAAACACACCTATTTTTGTCCAGAAAATTCCTTCACTTCAAAATAGCTGGTAGCCGAGGCCTTGTTGGGAACATCTATGAATTCTACTGCAGATTGCTGTAGTAAGAGAGCGTCATTGTTTGTAGAGGAGTAGTTTCGATATCCGTGATATTGCTGAATGCAGAGGTGGTCGGAACGTTAAAATCTACCTGCTTGACCAGTCTGGATGAATCTTCTAACCAAAAATGGATCCATTTTACCATACAACTATTTTCGAATGACATCAGCAGGTGGTGCTAGGTGAATATGCTTTTACTTGGAAAACGCTTCCTTTCAATCATCTGGAATTTGGGAGCCTCCCTGGAAAAGTTCGTGGATGCCTGAACTAGCGCTGGGTGACGTTCATGGGTAACTGGGTTTTGATGCTTGTGACAGATTGTGATATTGGGTATATAGGGAAACAAGGAGCAAAGAAGGAAACGCATAATGAGACAAGATAATGAGGGAAGTAAATGAAGGATGTCATTATCGCCTTTACCATTTCATTTACTTACTCCGTATGTAATCTTGCAAATAAGTATTATTTAGTTTGACCATCGAAGCATAAAATACTGCTAATACATGCTTCCTTCATATTTCCGCAGGAATTGCTCATTTGATCTTGCAGTTTCCGCATGGTTCTTGCGAGATTATCCTTAGCAACGTGCTAGCTCTACAAAAAGAACTTTTAGCAAATTAACTAACACTTTTCTATCTCTATCCATCGAAAAAAGTTGTTTCCTGGTTGATTATTCTGCAGATTTGTTTTTTTGCTGGCACATTTATAAATCTGCGTTTACCCCGAAGATTTTGGAAACATCTCCTGAAAGGTGCTGGCTATATATTGACTGTCATGGGCGCAAGGATTTTTACCATTATATTAGATTCTCGTGTAAGCTGTAACAGTGGAGCATGATATCTACAGATATCAAGTACAGCGTTTATATCCGCATCACATGGACAATTGGAGCGAAACGCTGACCTTTTTCAGGACAAGTGTCGCGCTAGTTGTGTTTATTCAAGCGTGAAAGTGTGCAAGTGTGTGCAGTTACATGAGGAATATGGAATATTGCCAAAGGGGATGGCTATTCTCTACAAAAGATGAATATAATTTGGGAATCATCGTATGGTGGATTTTCCGTAGGGTCCAAGGGTTCGTGCTGAGGCTGCTTTTGTACAGGATTCTTCGGATAGATGAAAGAGCATGGAAGAAAAAATACAATTTTAGTCCATAGTAGAGCAGAGTGTCCATAGTGGTGGATATGTTAAGGCTATAAAGCAGGGGACTATTTTCACAACTTTCACGTTTTTTCATTTTTGTGATTTTCATGGGGAAAGATTTCTGAATGCACAATAAGCGAAGCCAACTTTTCCATTTTCTGCTATAGTACACTGCTTCGCGAATACAAAAATGGCCGTTATTCTTCTATAGATGGACACAGTACTTCAGTAATCCCATCTGAATAATAAAGCTCATCCAATTCGGGATCCTCAGAAATAATTGAAATCCGTATAAATTGTTCCATATCCATTGCGAAGTAGTTCTACCGCTGTCATTTATCTTTCGTGGAGCAGTCCTCTATGACGGAGTTACTCTCTCCCGGTTTCCCTCAACTTTGAAAAAGTGGTTTTTCACTATTACTTACACTATTACTATCACTTACACTTACACTTATCGTAGTTTATCTTCGAAAGAGTTTTCCACCATTACTTACACTTACACTTATCGTAGTTTATCTCCGAAATTTATGCAAAACGTTGCCGGATGCCTTCCTGGACTACCCGAAAGAGATCACGGGGGACGTTCAAAGCAGTGAACCCCAAACACTGCGATACTTAACTCTGGATCTCCAACGGAGTGGAACCAGCGATATGGACAGATTGCAATCTGCCACTCAAACCACTGAGCCATCCGGGCTACTTTTTATGTTGGAGTTTGTTAGATAACTGCAGCAGTCGTAAGAAGCATACTTTATGTATTTGCAAAACGGGGGCACAGGGCAGGATTCGATCCCCTGACCACCACAACGTGGATCGTTCGCTCAACCCACTGAGCTATGCGCGCACGCGATACAACATACAAATGGTGTCCACTATTCCTTACACTTACACTTATCGTAGTTTATCTTAGAAATTTAGGTGAAAAGGGAGTTGGGTGGGGCCACTCCTGTGAAGCCTAAGCCTAAGTCTTAGACCCATTCTTAAGCATAGGGTCAGGCTTATCTACCCTGTCTACTATGGACTAAAATTATATTTTTCTTCGATTTCTCCCAAGCTCCAGTGATTTATAGCTCATTAATACCGGGACGCCGGAGGGTGGCGGCGGCCGGCGCCCGCCGGCGCCCATTTGCAGTGGCTGCCGGACCGGACTGTATGTGAAAATTGCTCCTTTGAAGTAAGTGGTAACTAGTTATGCAGGAAAATTCTTCTAAAAATCTTTGAAAAATTTCCATCTGACCCTGACGACACATTCATTCCTGCGACATTTTTAAAAATTTCATCCTGAAGCAAAGTGGCCGTTGAGTGCCTTCGGGCTGCTTGTTTGTTTTTGTTTCCTTGTCATTTGTTTCATCCATGCAAATATTACTGGGTTGGGCTTGCAAGTGTTGTGAATGATTCCTTGTTCGTTAGCCTTTGGATTTCCCTGCTATCCTCCCATATTTATTTTGCAAATAAGCATTCGTAGACCTGGGTTAATGCAGTCTTATTTATATACAATGCAAAGGTTTTATTCCTAGGATGTAGTTGAAAAATCAGAGCTCTTCAATCGGCGCTAGAGTGGGCGCATGCGATAAAAAGATGTGGCTTGATTCATGATATTTTTGGAATTCGCCTATTTCTCTGATTTGTGATGGCAAATATAGGGATTTGCTGACAGTCCACTGCAGAATCTTGTATGATTTGATGATACATCTCTGATATTACTGCACTTTACAATAAATTTTTTAGAGCGATACATAAGATCACTACTTAGTAGTTAAAGTTCAAAAGAGAGATCGTTATGCGTTTTTCACACAAATCCGGTTTTACGGCTTGAACTAGACCAGGAAGTGTGGCCTACCTGGTGTCCCTCATCGGTAGTTCCTAAGGAGACTTCAAGAGGAAGATAAGTAGAATATGTGAGCTTTATACAGACATAATAGGTAATGGTAGTGCCTATTGAGGGCCAATGAAGCGTAATCCAATGTGTTCACAGCATTTGTATCATGTTCTCCTTCGTTAACTATACTTCACTTTTGTCTTCAGATTTGCAGAAAATGTAAGCTAGAACTTAAAAGTATAACCTAATGATACCAAGTAATGAAGCTTTAGTCTGGCAGTTAGCTTCATGTTAGAAAAGCATTCTTAGAGTTTTGTTGGTAAGGTTTTGAAAAGTTTCGAGTGGACAGTTTTCTTGTCGAGTCGCCCAAGGCTCTGATGACGGCAGTTTGCCGAAGTGTAATCCAGAATAAACTGGTTGAAAACTTCACTTGAAGTTCACAAAAGTAGTTAAGAACATGTTAGTAATCCTATCTATATACTATGAACAATAAGAAAAAAGTATGATAAGAACTTATTATAAAAGTGAGTAAAAATAAGGGATGATATCCTAATTGACCGTTTCGTTCCCTAATCATATAAGGGTCGTTAAGATAAGGAAATAGGATCCTTCCGGGAACACAATTAAAATGAACGTGTAATCAGTGCGTTAAAAACTGTGTACAACAAAAAAAACTCTATTGCTGTTTTCTCTAAAACATTTTTACATACTTGATAATGTTGTACAAAACTGGTTCCTAGCGCAACTCGGTGTCTTTCCTGGCGCTCGCCGCGCAAAATTTCTTCACGGAATATGCTGCTGCATTGTAAATCCACAACGAACTATTTGTATTTTATACATGTTACGGTGTTTAAGAACATAAAGTAAATTGCTCGGAGATCAAGGAACCGAAATGAGGCATACTTCAATTTTGGCGTTATTGTGACAATAACACGAGATCCACCCGAAGTACACAATGAAACAGATCAAGAATGGAGAGAATTCAGATGTCATGGTTTACAGATGCATGAATTTGAAAATACACGATAGAAATACATCCAAAAGTAATAAAGAGACTAGCTTAGGGCTACACAGAGAGTCGCTTGAGTATTCAGATGAGGTGATGACGATGACTGCGACGGTACAATGGTCATCACTGCATGGATTCCGTTTTGAGTTGGCGGCTTCTCATCGAACGGCTTCGTGTTCCTTCTTGTATATAGCGAAGCAGGAATTCGTTTCCGGATCAGGTTATCGCTTTCTGAGCCATCTTTGATTAACTGCAATTTTGGTGGCGTTTGGAAAGAGACGTTACGATGGACCTGAAAAATCGTATCCTTGTTTTCGTGAGGGCGAAGCTACGATGAGATAGAGCGTCAGAAGAGTACAACAAGCGAAAAATTGTAGGAAGTGGATCTACCTTCAATTTAGCACGATCTGACGTAAAAGGCGAGAGTGAATTGCCGGCCGATGTCTTGTGCTCGGATCGACGACTGGAGGACAACATGTCAGTCTCACTTCGATGAGAATGATATCCTGAAAGGCGCACAATTCGAATTGGAAAAGAAAAGAGACAGAATCTTTGAACAAGCCCAACCTGATCCACCACGACCACAAAGTGCTTTCACAGCTTGTGAGCGATTGAAGAGTATGTATAGCCATGGATTCACACATGAGTTTAGATTTCCAAGGATCATCACGTATATGCTTAAGCTGGGACCTGAAAAGCAGTTTTTGCGGTTAGTTCTTGCTAGATCCTCAGTAGAACAACTTTGAATTTAAAAAAAAAACAACGTACTGAGAACATCAGGCTTGACTGCTTGGATCATATTCACTACACAGAACGGCATCCACAAGAAAAAATTGGTCGCAATAATCGTCATCGTTAGTCTCACTGAAAGAGGAATCCATGAATATTATCCGCTGTGACTACTCCTGGAAAAAGTCCCAATTTTCTCCTAAAGGGAATCCTAGAAAATATGCAACTTGTAAAAATTTCTTCATCAAGTGAGATTTTTAAGGCTTATAGAATTTGGGTTTTATTCGGATTGAAAAAATGATTTACTAAAGGTAAATGCTTTTGAGTGAGGTTTTATTAGAATTGGTAAGATTCGGAATTCTTTTGGAATTCATTTTTTTATTATAATGTTAATATTTGTGATTTTTGTATTAGAAATTGTTATGTTTTTGGGTTTATTAATTTCTGATTTTGCTTCGGAAGTAAACTTTCCCGGATTCAGCGACATTTTTTCCAGAATGTTACGAGTAATGAAATGAGTAATGTTATGAGTATAAGTTTTATGAGAGGCGACGGTTCTGTTATCTACAGAAAGAGTGGATCTCCTATATATGAATAAGGAATGATGGGGACAGCTCGTCCACTGTAGGTAAGCTCCGCCCCTTGCAGTTGAGTCCGGCCTACAAAAACCCAAAGGCTTGTTTCACAATCTAATAACTTAATTTCCGCTCAGTTTCCGTTTTCTGAGTCGTAGTCATCTTCTAGAAGATTTTGAAAGCACATTCTATTTCTAGAAAACCTACTTAGGATCGATACGTGTTCTTATGTTGAAGCACGTAAATGGTGAAGGAGCGATAATGTACCTGTCTGTATGCGTTTCCGATCAAATTCTGAATTCTGACGTCGATGTCCGCAAGATTTCTTCCGAAGTCGATCGATATAGTCTTGCGTGACGTCGCTGAAAGTTTAAAGTATGCTTATCTTAATCAGGGTTCGTGCGGATTAATTTATTTCCAGGAAAGGGCAGTCGGGCAGTCGTTCCAGATGTCCTCCAGCAAACGTGCACTTGCACTCGATATTGATTTTGAGTTCAAGACAAGCACATACTTCTGGATTTTTCAACTCTTTCTAAGTGAGTTCCGGAAATTTATGTACCTCTTTTTCGGCTCCGGCTTGTTCGCCTCCTGAAGAGTGGCAGCTTTTGAACGTGACATCCATACGGCTTTGCAAACACAGTAGTAGAAGAATGCAGCGAAGATGGAAGGTAGAAGCCAAGCTGGAAAGAAACTCAATAAATGTTCTCGCGAGACAATGACTTATGGATTTCTGGAGTGAGGTGTTCAGAAATTTTCATACGTGGTTACTATGCCTAGATAGCTAAAAGGAGGGGAGTTTATGCCTTCAGCATTACTAGTCTTAAGCTTTTTTAAACTAGTCCTAAACTGAACTGCATGCCCACACGTGGAGTCAGGCGTTTGGTCATGTTTTATGAAGTCTTGCTGTCCTTCATATGTAGTAGCATTTCAGGATTTCTAGTCACTAAATGTCAAATTTCGTAGGACCTGTACTTCGGCGTTATAAAATACCCACCAAATCCGTGAAGCTAGCTTCCACAATATTTATAAGTTTGTTATGAGTTCCATTATTTATCAATTGATGGATTTTTATCCGTGAAACCCCATACCTCCTCGTGTCTAACGAATGAGAAAGACAAGATTCTTTGCCTCGATTGATGAAAATTAGCTTTCGTAGTAATCCCCGCCTTAGCACGAGGTAAGCCAGTCTTAAGTGCTATTTATTCTCGTTACGAAAACGACCAGCTGAGCAGTAATTCCAGTGTAGATGTTTGTTTGCCAGATAGAATTCAACGTATCAAGTAATTATGCTCAAGTTTTGGCATACCACGCAAGCTCGGAGATAAAGCTTCTAGGAATTGAAAAAAAACTCAGTCCAACTCTGTCACAATTTGGAGAAAATCCAAATATTTGTCGGGTTTCATTTAATTTTTAAGGATGCACATGTTAGATTAAGGACTTTTCCAGATGGTAGCGCTCGTATGGGTCACCCAGATACGTAGATCTGTTTAGAGGACATTTGGCGAGTTTGCAATAGGACTCAGGATAAACCATGGGAGAAGAAGGCCTCACCCTGCTTGAGTTCGTGGGTGGTCTGCCATAAATTCTTAAAAGGTTTCTACCTAGGGATCGGCTAAAATTTAGCTATAATGCTAAGAAGGTCTCCAAATTAACGGTGCTCGACGATTTTCAAGGATTTTATGACTTTATTAAAACTGTAAGAGATGGGCGATTCCTAGAGAATCCCGCAGTTTCAGCCCTTCCCAGCTTAATCACTTTGGCTATGTCTTATTTCGACATCGAAGCGCTGGTTTCCATCCAGAAATTCAGTTATCCTCGACTGTCTACCTCACATGTTTAGCTCAGTTACTTTGTTGCGAGAGATGTCTCTTCGACAGAAAAACTCACCTATAGTATTGAAACCGATAACGTAGAGGTTTTTGAGCAAATGCGACTTGTTTCCATAGAATGTCGCACATTCACCATTCCGCCTATAATATATAATTGTAATTCAGAAGTCCGCTCAGTAGTAAACCCTAAAACAGACTTCTTCTCCCAGATAAGTAGCTGAGGTATCGAAAACAGAAGGGCGAGTATCCACGCGACAGCTGCGAAACAGTTTGGCCGACGAAATCTCGACGAGCGAATATTCGCCAATGGCCGACAGATTGCCTGTAATTCCAAGACTTTCAAGGGTCCAGGATGAGGTTAAGGCGCTATTTTCTTACTTGGTATCGGTCTGCACTGATGGCGACTAGTAGAAATGGACTTGCATATAGTGGAAAGACTTGAGCATAGCGCATTGCTTTGCAAGCCCAATTTGAGCCTCGAAATTCCGGATATGACACCTGGAATGGGAGCTCATTAATGGAACTTTTGTTTCCTGGATTGACTACTATCGAGTAGTATGATGATTTCTACCAGGTTTTTCATCATAAAATTATATAAAGGGTTACAGTGAGAGATGTAGAGATTTTTCGTAAATGATAAAAGTATGGGAAAAGATGAAAATATGACTGATCTGAGTCCTTTTCTGGATTCGATCTGGCTAGAGCTATTCCCAAAAGTCCAAGGTGAGAATGATTCAGTTCACTCCAATAAGCTCTAAAAGTCATACTCCGCGAGGGATATACCTGTGTTATAATCCTGATCCATACAGCTGCTTCTAGAATGAAGTAAGCCCAAATACTCTGGAATGTCTCGGAGGTTTATGAAGCGCCATGCTCACAATTCCGTATTTAGAATTTTCATTCCAAGCGGCATTTCCTACATAATGTCAGCGCGCATCACCATAACCCCTCATCACCAGTGTTTACGGTTTGTTAAGCCTGCAGTCATGTGTGTAATCCCTTATGAATTGAATTACTACGTAGTACTACCATTCGAAGATCATGCGTATTGAACTGCCTGCTTCGAAGGATGTTTTTAGCTGAATTCACTAGATTAATGCTCAAAAGGTGCATGGTTTAAAAAAATACAGTGAGCGGGTGAGGGTAATGGTAAATGTGGCACAACGAAATTCAGAAATGGGATTTATGAACGTTCCTAGAAAGGTTCTTGCCTTGCCGCTCATCCAGAAGAGAGGTGTTCCTTGTGCAAATACAGTATAATTTTGAGCGAAATAACACGCGAATCGAGATCTTCTTATGTATTGACTTGAAGCATGTCCTAATGTGCTTGTTTTCTGGATTGAGGCACTCGTTGTGGTCTCCTTGTCTCGAAGCTAACAAGCGGAGCCGTATCCTCCAGTGATGTACTCTAATCGCCTCACTTCCTTATTTTGGTCCTAACATGCCGCTGCATAAAATTATCCGCTAAAGTTCGGGTCAATGAGAGCATACTGTAGAAAAAAGTTTCAACCCCGAGTACTGAAACTCTGCAGAGAGTAGTCACCTCTTGTGTTTTGCGAATCTAGCACCAGCTTAAAACCGTACTCCATTTAGGGGGATCTTAGACCAACTGTGGCTTACTGTATAGTTGTAACCAGTAATGTGTGCGTACGGTAACCCCTCATGGTGCAAAATGTATGACATAATCATTACATACTGTAACGCTCCAGGGCCGGATGCATCAGATTAAGAATGCATCAAAGCTTAGCCATGATAAATATATCAACTTATTCGAATTTGTCCTCTCGTTGTCACCCACCAACATGTTTACGCAAACGCGACATTGTCAACACCAAGTTGCTGCCCATGGTTATGAGATTACCCTTTCTTGTAATGATGAGGGCCCAGATCAGGGCTCAGAAACGCTTCGTTGTGGATGAAGTCAGATTATATTCGTAGCCATCACTCCGAACATACGATTGCAGCTACCGTAACGGTAAAAACTGTTAATTTAGAAGTTGTTAATTTAGCAATTTAAGGCTCAAACCCTGACCATATCGTACACTATGCTCTGCTGCTTGACTAGTCACCCTTCTCTTTGCACCCGGTCACTAGGAACTACGTCGAGAACATTCGACGTAATAGAATTGAATAAAAAATGAGATGCGCCATGTACTTTTGAAGGAAGTGCACTACGGTGAATAGGTTGCGAGGATGTGTCGAGGTTTTTTCTCGGAATTGAAGAATCCGAGCCTCGCACACTGCAGGAATTAGCAAATGAATTGTTTTTTAATGGAAGAGCTACAAAAAAGGAAACAAAAAAAGGCTACAATCACTCTTTGTTAGGAGAGCGAATGATCGGTCATTCATTCAGCCGGTTTGCCAAGAACTCCCAGAGTCCAGCGCTCTTCTGATCCGGGATGTTTACAACTTTACCGTTCTGGCATAGTTAATGAGACTGCACAATTTCAAAGTAAAATTTGCAAACAAAAACCAGTATAGATGCGGAATATTCGGAAAATCATGTGAAAATTCAATTTTTCTAACTGTTAATCTTCCACACTGACAGACTTTAGACGAAAATGCTCAGCTTCAATTATGCTGTACGGTGTTATCCACATAAGGACGAAGGTACTTTTCCGGAGAGGGGGAACTTTCCTTCCATGTTTATTCTATTGCACTGCTTTTAATAGGAACTTTTGTCATAGACAGCATGAACAAAGATGTTGTGTTTCAGAGCTTCTAGGGTGCAAGTAGATAATGAATTCTGGGCAATTAAAGCAATAATCTTGCGTATATTCTTTACGAGGGGGGGGGGTATTTTCATCTGTTCGTCCTTCTGCGATCTCTCAAAGAAAATTTTTCTCAGCAGAAGGAGTAAAAAAAGAAGAAAAAATATTCTCGTCAAGCCATGCAAAACTCACCAATGTTAAAATCTCGGTGCCTAGGGTGAGTAAGGCGAAGAGTAAATCTGCAGCACATGTATGCAGTAGTAACAACTGAAAAATGTTTGGTTTATACAGCGGTCATACAGCTTCTCTTTACTACTCGTGTTACTGTCTGGATAATTAATGCTAGCAAGAGAAACTGCAATGCAAAACCAGTTATCAGGTCGTAGAGCTATGTAGTCAGGCAATCAAATATTCCTAATCATCTGCGCTCTTTTTTTCTACAGAATCAAGTCGACATGACCAAATATGTTTTTTTCTAGCTTCGCCCTATATCAAATATCCTTAACGCCAATTATCCACACAGTTGGATAACTAGCACAAGTAAAGAGCTTTCCACCCACCTGAACTGGTGATATTCGACGTCGTACGGCGTGATTGCCTCGGAAAATCACGAAGATGAGGAACAAATTTCCGAATGTCGCCAGCGTCATCACTACGGACTGGTGAACAACAATAAAAAATACTTGCGGGTGCATAGAACTGAAATTGAAGGATTATAGCGACGATCAAGGTAATCTGCAAAAGCCGAGGAAATCCAGAAAACAAGCGGCTTCAGTTGTTATTCTTGTGTGAAACGTAATGTGTGAGCTAAGCTTATGGGCTAAGACATACAATGTGGATGCGCAGGTAAACAAATGATCAAATAGGTAGAAGATCACAAAGTCAGAAAATTATTCCAGGAATGAGGCAAAAATTTGGTTGATAGTTGTAAGTATGAAAAATGTTGCTGAAATCCTGAGTATGGGTATCCTGAACTGAGCCAAATCTGATATCTACATCTGATCTAAAGCAAAAGGAAGTCCAACTTTATCAGTAGATTTCCATATACGTAAATCCGAATATCCACAAATGATAACCAGGGATGACGTGAAGCCACGCCCCGAAATTCTGCTGCCTGCATCGGCCCACTTTGGGAAGAGTACGTCAGTAGATGGTCTGCTTGGTAGTGGTGCAGTAATGATGGTCTTTAAGGTCCACGGTTCAAACGTGTACGTCATGATCCTAAGTGCCCCTGTGCAGGAGATTCAAATATCCAAAACCGGATTAAATTTAACACTGTCGTTCTCTGCTTCCAGAAATCCAGTGGCTTCCTGTATTTAGTTGATATCATCTATACCTAACAATTGTGGGTTACTACTCATGATTCCTAACAGCAGAGCACTTCATTCATAAATGAATAGCCAGGGACAACTGTTCCATGCTTAGAGGTTCCCACTAATTTCTTAGGCCAGTGCGAGAAGCGAGTGGATTTGAGGGGCTCACTTGATTTTTCATATTCCGAAGAGCATAGAAGAGTTATCAGCTTTTTTTCACATACTTCGAATATGCCTTGTATTTATCTATAGCAGAGATTATTTTTTTATGAAGATTTCACTTTTGAAACTGGTAATATGGCTTTCCCTTAGCGGGAAAAACAATTTGAATCACTTGTATTTCATGAACAACAACTCTTTTTATAGAACTAAGACGTAGTAATCAGTCTCTCAGCGATCTGCTAAAAACAGCTATCATGGTAGAGCCAGCTGCTACCATTAAGCCCAAGAAAACCTTTAAAAAATACCGATACTCGATAGTTATCTAAAATTACACTTAGTTGATAAAGTGCAAAGGAGAAAAAAAACAGAGCTTTGAGCGCTGAATCAGCCTTATGCTCCCTGCTCGAATTTACATGCTACAATTTTTTCTCATCACACAGCTATTTTAGCACTAATCCAGAAATAAGATAGTGTTTGTTGCTCTAAAGGTTGCTGTGTACTGCGTGTGCTAGGAGGAAATTAAAAAGTACCTGAGAAATGAGTGCTATTATTAAACCTTGTCCCGTTTTCTTGGCTGGAATTCATGGAATGCAAGCCACGTAAGATAGTGACTTGTACCAGTGGAAATCCAGGGGAACAGCGTGGAATGCCCAAAATGGCCTCCTAATTTGGCTTTACCTCGTAATACTTACAGTCCGGTCCGGCAGCCACTGCAAATGGGCGCCGGCGGGCGCCGGCCGCCGCCACCCTCCGGCGCCCCGGTATTAATAAGCTATAAATCACTCGAGCTTGGGAGAAAGCGAAGAAAAATACAATTTTAACCCATAGTAGACAGGGTAGATAAGCCTAACAATATGCTTAGGAATGGGTTTAAGGCTTAGGCTTAGGCTTCACAGGAGTGGCCCCACCCAACTCCCTTTTCACCTAAATTTCTAACAAGGGAAGTGCAAGAGGCCATATTCGAAAATCGGGATGAAACCTATCTGGCTTGAATCTTTGTTGGAGAGGGTGTTGCAGTATATATTTTGTTACTGCCCTCGGCTTCAAAAAACAAAAATCCCACCACAGTACTATATGCGTTGCAGCACTAGTCCGTCAGCGACGAGGTGGCCGATGGAGAGGATGCGGACTGATAGGCAGGAGGTCGAGGGTTTGGATCCCGTCATTGACACTCGTTTTGCATTTTTGTTTTTTATTCCTCCTATGTTATTGAAATCAATTTTGGAGGGCTAGAAGACAACACTTGTCTTTACTGACGTTCAAAACAAAGAAAGGATGGTCAATGAGAAAGCATTTACTGGCAGCAACGGTGCACACAGACAATGAAGTGTTCAAAGCAAAAGCGGTGAGAACAATACGCGCAGACAATGAAAGAAATTCTGCTACAATCATTACAGTCGCAGTGAGCAGCCTCAAGAAGAATCCTTCCAAATGCTTCGGCCAACTTCCGCTCATCACGAGTTGCACAGTTGCCATCACCCGGACCAAACCGAGCCAACAAAAGGGCCACGACGCGTGAAGGTTCGAACATTATGAACCGAGTGGGAAAGATTTTGAGTTACAGTCGTGAAAAGTGACTGCTACTTTATAGCTAATCGAGGGAGAAAAGCAGGTTTTATATAACGTAGTTATTCCGTGCCTAGTGCGTCAGTAAGGATAAGTATTATCTTCTAACCTTTTAAATTTGATTTCAACAACACAGGGGGAATAAAAAAATGAGAGAGCAAAACAGGTAGGTGCGCATGACGGGGTTCAAACTCTCGAGCTGACAGTGCAGCATCCTCCCCACTCGGCCACATCGTCGCTGACGGACGAGTGCTGCAGCGCATATGGTACTGTGGTGGGATTTTTGTTTTTTGGAATCGAGGGCAATAATGAAATATATACTGTAACACCCTCTCCAACAAAGATTCAAGCCAGATAGGTTTCATTCCGATTTGCGAGTCTGGCCTGTTGCACTTCCCTTGTAAGATAAACTACGATAAGTGTAAGTAATAGAGGACACCATTTGTGTGTTGCATCGCGTGCGCGCATAGCTCAGTGGGTTGAGCGAATGATCGACGTTGTGGTGGTCAGGGGATCGAATCCTGCCTTGTGCCCCCATTTTGCAAATACATATAGTATGCTGCCTACGACTGCTGCAGTTATCTAACAGGCTCCAACATAAAAAGTAGCCCGGATGGCTCAGTGGTTTGAGTGGCAGATTGCAATCTGTCCCTATCGCTGGTTCCACTCCGTTGGAGATCCAGAGTTAAGTATCGCAGTGTTTGGGGTTCACTGCTTGGAACGTCCCCCGTGATCTCCTTCGGGTAGTCCAGGAAGGCATCCGGCAACGTTTTGCATAAATTCCGAAGATAAACTACGATAAGTGTAAGTGTAAGTAATAGTGGAAAACTCTTTCGAAGATAAACTACGATAAGTGTAAGTGTAAGTAATAGTAATAGTGTAAGTAATAGTGAAAAACCACTTTTTCAAAGTTGAGGGAAACCGGGAGAGAGTAACTCCGCCGTAAAGGACTGCTCCACGAAAGATTAATGACAGCGGTAGAACTACTTCGCAATGGATATGGAACAATTTATACGGATTTCAATTATTTCTGAGGATCCCGAATTGGATGAGCTTCGGGTCGGGTCCGGCGCCCATTTGCTGTGGCTGCCGGACCCGACTGTAGTTCATGGGACCATGTCCTGGATATATGTCCCTACTATGTTTGGACTGTCTTGGATATAAATTGTCGGAGCAATATTCATGACCTTTCCCAATTCCCTGCCTGACTTTTGGCCCAATCAGATTCTTCTTAGGATACTCAATATTCAGGCAATTCTATTTTTTCATCAATTTTGAATGGTCGACGTTATGAACAGCTGGTTTGCCCAGTTTCCCAAATGGTCGGTTTTCCACAAACTATAATAGAGAGTTGAGTCGATTTGGGATGTTCGAGTAAAACCCCCTACTCGTCAGCGCCCAAGTATGGCAAAAATCCTCAGATTTGATAAAAGTCAAGTTTTTCAGCTCTATACTGAATTTATGAGGTGCTTTTTAATATCCACGCAATACTCGTGACTTGAATGACTTGAGCACTGATGATGTGAAAATTTTTAATTCTCATTCAACGAACATGACATGTCACGGGTAGCCTTGCTTACGCTCGAGGCAAAACTTCAATGAGACAAAGCGTCTCGTGTATACAGGAGTGCGAAAAAAATGAGTACAGTCATCATTTGCACTTTAAAATGTACTTTTGTAATGTACTTGATAGGAGCATACAGACCAGTAGAACACAAAGTGCACGAAATTTTGAGTAAACTCCAAATGCACGTGAATAGTTATCAATATCGATGTAGTATAGCTACGTGAAGTATTTTAGCCATGAGTGGAGTGGAATTACTAACAAGTTACACGTAATTTTTTATGCTATTAGTTATGAGTTACTAGTTACGGGAGCGAGAATAGTAAGCGAAGGGTTGCTTTAGCCGCAAGGTGAAGTTCACACAAGCAGGTATAATAAGAAAATTTTAATGAGACAAATTGAACTAGCACAAGACACAAGTAGTACATGAGAAAATCTCTACGTAAAAATAATCTATAGTGTATCCTGGTGTGTGAATTCGGTGAGGTTAGAAAGTATCCAAGAACTTTGAAGAAAACATGAACGAATGAAGGAATTAATGTAGAAGTGAATGAATGAACGAACGAACAAATGAGACGGATGAATGAATGAATGAACGAACGAACAAATGAGCGGATGAATGAATGAATGAGTGAATGAATGAATGAATGAATGAATGAATGAATGAATGAATGAATGAATGAATGAATGAATGAATGAATGAATGAATGAATGAATGAATGAATGAAAGAGTCCCGTCATCATACATGAATGATTCTCGGGACATTTCGAAAGATAAGGAAGTGGTAAGAATTCCATTCTAGGGATACACGAAATCCGATCCCTGCTAAATTCTCCTATGAGCTCAAACATCCGGTTACTCTCTAGAGCTAAGACATGTACATGCTTTCCAAATGAACAGTGAAAATGTTTTCGGATTAGGATTTGAAAAATTGACGTCTTTTCCTAAGTGGGATGTTCAGTCGGTTTTCTACGAATTGATTATAGGCTTAGTGTTTATTTAGCTACTCACTTTGAAAAAATTTTGAATAACAGAACAGAAAACAGAATCGTTAACATGTATACGATGACGACAACGAATAGCTGCGATGGATGAGCATTTTCCGGGAATAAAAAGTTTAATTTGGGCTGAATTATGCTCATTCACCATGGTGAACATGACCTCGAGACAGGGAAAATGTTAGTTTTTCCGACACATTCAAAAGAATGTATTAGAAAAACCTCCTCAGGCTTCTACAATAAATCCAGGGCAATTGCGAGAACTACACTTCAGATGGCAGAGTAACGAACGTGCAACGCCATCATAAGCGCTCATTAAATCTTGTGATGGAACAGAAGCAGCTAAGGACCTCGTTCCTGAAATACCCATCTAACGAGGAGATATTTCCTAATAAAGAGGCTGTCGATAACTGCTTCAGCAGAACGAGGGCAGCAAAGTGTGAAAATTCAGAACATTCTCCCGCCCACGTCAGAATAATAGGAGGCACAAGATGCATTGAAGTATCTTGTGCGTGAAATCGCCCTTGACTTCTAATTCGCGTACCGAGAGTACCATTGTGAAAAAGTTATGTGTTTGCCTCAGCTATTCGCTCATCTTTCTTGTCTAAAGTACGTACTTTCACATATTTATACATATTCTAGTCATCTTATGTCGACGACTTCCGCCTGAATTTCTAGGAGCTTCTCCGTAAACTCCGGAAGGAAATGTGAGGAACGCGGAAGAGGCACAAATAAGCGAATTTCTACCGGAAAACAAATGGAGTTTACGAGGAATTTGAGCGAGATACGCGAGCGATTCCAAACATAGAGTAATTAACCCCAGTTCCAGGAGGAATCTGTCCGGAAACTGCTGGTGTAGAACATAGAATACACCAAGTACTGGAGCTTAGGACATAGTGCAGAAGCCTCCAGCCAATAGCTGTTTTCCGCAACTTCATCATCATTTGGGTTTTAGGAATGGTAATAGCCTGCAATTTTCCTTATAGATGGAGTTGTTGGATGTTTTCTAAATCATGTATTCGAAATATAGCGACTCAAGCCACTTGAGGAACGATTTTCACCTGTCGACCAACAAGGAATCTTGTGGTTTGACTTGGGCAAAACCTTCAGGATTCGTCATCTCAAGGAGTCACCATTCGAGCTAGGAAACAACTTGAGAAACTTGGAGAGCCAACTCATTTACATGTATATGGAACAGGGAACAAAATGGGCAGACAGGCAATATTCCTTGATAAGTTTTCCACAGACTTTTTCGGAACAAAACTTTACATAAAATTAATATTTTAGTTAGGAAGCAACCCTAGGAACGACCTCCTTATCTCGATACAGGTATGATTCACATGTCTGCTTTCTCCATCTGAACCAAACCAGCTCTCACTAAAGGAAGATAGACGTTCCTCTGGATGAATCGCACCTGGTTTCAAATTATCAGGCCAAGAAGGGGAATTCTCTGAGCCATAATTTTTCCAGGCAGAATAAGGATCATAGCAATTTCTTGTGGCTGCTTCAATTAAATCGCCTGATAACCTTCCCTATCTGTCGAAACGTACTTACGTACTTTGTATCTAAAACACCTCACATGTTGATTCGTATTTTTCTAAGTTCACCTATAATTACTATCGCGCATATCCGGCCGTACTAGGATGAGTTTGCACTTTACTCTGAAATCACATGAGTGAATTAGTGCTTCTGGACAAACTATAATGATGGCCAGTGCCCAGATTTATGAGCAAAATATAAGCGCTAAGTGCAAAGTTACTAACCCTGTAGGGCATAGTGTTTTAATTCCGTGTTAATTTAGGCCACCCAGGATTTCTTCTTGATTTCTGACCTGCCGAAATGTCCGGATAAAATTGAATTGAAATATTAGCGTGGATGGAAAACTGATATTCGGAGGCAGAACTGTGTTTTAGGGACATAGTCAAGGATTATAAGCATAACTGCCTAATCTCTAACGAGATTTAACAGGAATGCCACAAATCCACTCTTAGTTAGACGTAATTAATGGATATTTCTCGGATTGGAGGAGTAGTTCATTAGCCGTAGGCGTAACTCATACAGGAGTAGACGTCAAGGGCAGAGGCTGCCGTTCAGGATCAAGTCTTGCAAATAATCGAGATCCTAACACTATTTCTACTGGAGTTGTGGTGTCGGCAACTATTACATTTCAGGCTCAACATTATTTTTGACAGAAAAACGTTCACATGACCAAAATCACTTAGTCTCGCCTCACAATTCAATCGCTAGAACTCTCCCTACTTATGCAAATCTAAACTTATTTCGTGTAAAACGATAGTATAAGCAAATTTCTTGCAGTTAAATTAATAATAGTAGTCAGGCAGTTCTTGGTTTTTTATTTTTTTCTTTTCTTGCGGGTTACCGTAGTACATTACCGCAGTAATACCGTTGAAATATTACATAACGGATAGTGGTTGTTCTTTGGTAACGAGAGAAGAAAAGGAGTCAGAAGAGCATTTTTTCGTAAAGTTTAGACACAAAAGGAAATACGAAGTAAACAAGAAGCTCTGAAAAGGGAAATATTCCGAAGCAGCGGATGTTCTAATCAGAAAATGCTGAAAAATCACTCACTGTGGCTAACAACAAAACATCAGCCATCAGGCAATAAGGAAATGTGTTTAGAATTGCTTTAGTCTCGTTAATGAGGAAGGCAACGAGATGTGTAATGCCACACACTTGTTGAACTGACCATGTCCAGTTGACGGCCTTGGACTTTCTGGATGGCATATTGCCGTCCTGGCCTAAGACGACGCGGAACTTCAGCGGATGACCAAGGATCTCGTGACAGCGTGATGACTTCCACGAAGCCAACACGGATTTCGAATCGTTCCCAATTTGTGAAGGGAGTATCACTAGACAAAAAAGTAGACATGGACGTTGCCATTAGTTTCTAGAAGATTCTGAGGACCAGGGAAGCAGCAGCTGTGTTTTGACGACGTTAACATTTCTGGATAACAGCGTCTATCATGACAAGGGCAAGGATGCTAGGATACTACTTCATCGTACGATTGATACAGATATCTGGACAAGCGAAACTTGAGAGATTTCAACTGCTAACTATAGACTGTTTCAAATGCGATGATGAGTGAATAGTCGTGCGATTTCCCACATACTTTCTTTCCCTGGCGTCTCTTCAACTATGTTCCTCAGTGAAACAGACTGTAACTGTGACTGCTATCCGGAAGACCTAAGCCACAAGAAGATGATTTTGAATCTGAGGACAAAAAAAAAAACACGGAACTTGCCCTTGCATAACGAACCAAAATCAGGAATACTTTTAATAGATAACTCCTTGTTTTTTTCTCAGGATGTACCAGATTTTTTTTGCCTTCAACAATGTTTCCAGGTGAATCATGGATCCGGGTAACAGGGGCACAGTGACGCTAATTTTTACTACTGAGAAATAACTGCTATGCTAGCGTCCAGTAGCGAAAGAATAGGATGGTGACATGAGACTGGGGAGGGAGGGATTGGGGACAAGCGGGCAGCGGAATCTTTTAAAATTACTCCTTGAAATAGGAAAGAGAGATGGTGTCCTATCTATTATAACTATTTGAATTCCTCTCTATAGTTACAGGCCTTTAAATCACCATTTGCAACTATATAATTTTATATCTAGACGTTCAGTAGCTTTAACCTTCATGTGTGCCAAGGTTTTGGCGAAGGGACTTCCCCACCCCTTTCCGTCTGCTCGAAAAATTCTTGCCCAGAACGCCATCTAATGGCGCGACGTCGACGTAATCATTACATCACATTCCTGAATTATCATCTGCTGGATTTACAGGATTCACCTGCCAAACGGGAAAAAACATATTGCGAGAAATAGAAATGCCAACTTGAAAGCATGAAACCTCTGAATCGAAAGGAGGAAAAGTTGCATAAATTGACAGCGGTGGGCAGAGTTCGTTGTTCAATGAGCTGAACAGCACGGAAGGAGTCATGCCGTGAGGAAATACCAGGGAATGTGGATAACTTTTGGACTAAGTCCTCCAGAAAAATTGTTGTGTTGCCGTGATTGGCGGATTGGACAGCTTCCTAGATGCTAGCAACGCTAACACAATATCCGAGTTACACTAATGATGATGACTGAATTTCTCTCAACTTCAGTATCTAATCGTTCTTAAAGGAGTGAAGGCAGGCATAGTGATAAAAACTCAGAGCAGCCTGAGAAGCGCCGCCCATCCTTAAAATTTCCATCTCAACTGAAGCGATAGCGGAACTAAATTGCCAATGGCGAGGCAAGGAAGAGTAACGAGGTCTCATTGAGTCATATATGCACCGGAAATACACCTGTCTCATGTGGAATTTCCGTAGCAAATTGCAATTTTTCCTAGGATGTCGACCTACTTTGCGCATAGAGGTGAATTCGCAGAAGTACAAGTGCAATAGGATGCCTTGTCATCCAGGATTAGCCTAATAATTGTTAGTCGACTATGACTATGCCAGATTTCCTGCATGAGTCTTTAATTCACTGTTTAGATGAATATGGCGGGAAAAGAAAATTTTGGACATAGAAGTTATGTAAATTAGTAACTATGCATGTGGAGGACGAGTTTGGCGTGTGGATATTCTGTGGAATGTGATTCAAATTCGGGTATTCCCGAAGGTGCCATTGAACAGATAACTTTGTACAACATTTTTACTAAAATGTCATAGAAAGTTTCACAGTTCGTTTTTTTTCTTTTTGTTCTATAAGTTGAAGGCCTTTAGGCCGTATGCTTGCGGTTGCGTGTGACGTATGCTAAAAAACTAGGAAGAATGAGATCCAGAACACTAAAATTCCTATAATTAAGCAACAGACCTTCTAGTTAGACAATGGCTTTTTTTTCGTTGCTTCTTCTTCTCGCTCTATGTAATTTCCTGTTTTCTTTTTTCCCTTTACCTGTCTTTCCGTTCATTCTTCAACTATTTTCTACTAAATTTTCTTAGTAGGAAGAGAAATAGCTCCACATGCACCCTAAAAATAAATGAAAAAACTCTTTTCAAATTCACAATTGCCTTGCAGCCCATGAATTATAACAAGCTTCAGCCACATCCATCCCTGATTTTTTAGGGAAACTAATAAACGTAAAAACGGTGGCTCAATTTTCGTTCCCCATAAGAACACGGCAGTCGAATAAAAATTTCATATTCCAGCCCCTTTTCGTGCACTAACAAGTACATCGATTTATAATAAGTACCTTATACCTTAGGATGCTTTTTCCGTTACTGTGAAGCCGGCAGCAATGGATAAGCTTCAAAGTAGTACATATGTTAGTTGAGAAATAGTCGAAAGAAACTATTTGAAAAGCATATCTATTCAAAAATATGGCATTTATCGAACTGAATATTCAACAAGGTATACTAGATGTCAGCCAAATAATACTTGGAAAACCTGAAATTTGTAAATGAAAGGATGAGGAGTCCGAAGATCTCGGAATTTCGTCTCAGACAATACTTTTCCAGAAAAGGATCCTCAGAGTGAGGTGAGATGGCAGAGTATAAGTGTCGGTTTAAGATCTTTCGTGGATGGATCCCTACGAAGAGATGCAAAACCACCAGATGGCCGGAATTAGGTGAACTGAAGCTAGTCTGGGAGAAACAAACTTCTACTACTTTAGCAGCCAAAGTCCGTATCCAAGCACTCTCTTGCGTCATACACCTTTCTTCAGGTTGTTTTTCCTCTGGCGTGCAAAAGGAAGCTATCTGGAAGCTTAGGCATGCTATTAATTTCTGAATAAAAACTCTAATTCGGTACTTATCTGCAGGAAAACGAGGAACTGCAGAACATCCGCGCTTATTTTCTGAGTGGAACTTCTGGAAGCAATTTTTTAAAACTTTCTGGGGATAAACTGCATTTCAGAATTTACGTATTTGTAGAAAAAACATGAAGGTATTTGTTTATTTATTCATACATCGTGGTAATTCACAATGTGACCCTTCATACAGAAGGTAAAGAGAGAAAAGAACCCCAGAGAAATTTCGACAGGCTCGAATAGGTAAAAAGACAGTAAATCAGAAGAGCAGAAAGCTATTGGCTATTGCATTTCGTTCATCGTATTGTTTCGAAAAATTTCACTCGATTACATATCTTAGTTTTGATGCTGTAAGTTTTATGAGCGTAAGTGACAATACCTTTGTTTTATTTGTGCTTAAATTGTCACGTTTTCTAGCTACTCTATTTAAAAGTGGTTACGAAAATCAGAGCCAATCAAAAACCTGCAAGAGAGGTCCTACTTGCAGTAACTAGTTTGACCGTCTATGACTTAGTGGCAACAACCATATCCCTCAATTTTCAGTATCTTGATTTTTTACTTTTATTACGTGCACCTGTTATTCAATGGTGAAAAGAAAGCGACAGACTATGGGAAAACAAAGCTGAGAACAGATGTCTTGAGCGTCTACGTGACGGATTACAAGGAAGTAACAAGGAAATGGAAAATTTGGATGAGGCTAGAGGAAAAAGTGGGCCCATAAAGTTTTTTGGGAAGCCCCATCGAAATTTCAAATGTTCCATTCCGATTGCTATTTCGCTAAACATTTCCAACCGGGGTAACAATGCTGAGTGGTGAAAAAAAAGCATAAAAATTAGTAACTGGTAAATGTTTCCTCCTTAGAAGATACGAGATAAGTGGGAGAATGAGATGTCCATTCCCCCCTCCCCCCCCCCCCTTCCCTGCAAGATAGGGATACGAGCCGAAACGCATAATAAATAAAGTCAATTTACTTTTCTTCGAGGTAAAAACGATGTAGCTCACCTACTGTTAAAACATTTTCTTCGAAAATTTGAGTTCTAATCAATTTCCAGGTTTTTTTTTGCTAGATATTTTGTACTACGTAATGTTTTCCGTTCTTGGTGCCTTGCAGCGTATTCAGTGACCAGAACTGGATTTGTCTACACTAGTGAGCGTTTCCCGGAGAAGGCTAAATTTATCTAAATTTACCCGGCTTTTCCGAAGTGCACGCGTTCTCGCATCAAAAATGGATCCACCAATCCGACCAGCAAGCCTCATCAGTGCTAAATATAGGATGATGGAACTCACATTGCTAAAAAAAAAACCCGTCCACCCTGGAATAGCAGCAAGCTTAGAACCTTCCTACGAACGTTTATGAACTCGCCACAGGACCCCAACTGTGGATTTGGAGAACATAGCATCCGGACGAATGTACGTACAACAGATACGATAAGAAAAAACTTTTGAAAAGATCTATGTAGAACAGTTACAATTAAAAGAGCTTCTACTGTTAAGGGGAATGAGGAGGTGCCAGTCAGGTAAGGTAGGGTTTTGACCGGCAGGTCAGACCACCCAAGCGCTTACCCGCTGGGATCCGGAAACTAGCGCCATAGTGGTTTTACTGATGAAAATGCTCAGGTAAACTTACAACGGGCATAGTTCGGTATGTAGTACACATTATTTGGAAAGCCTCCCTGATCCTGAATGAATTTCAAGCACGTGATTTGATTCCGAAGAGATTGGTTAACGGAGTGCACCTCATCTTGTTGTCCTTTCACACTAAATGGTATTATTCGACGTAATCCTACATGTGGCCTTGATTGAGTATTTCAATGCTCACTCACAAGAAGTCGTTAGCATCGATTCATTATTTTTCCGAAGATGTAAGAGCACATGCTACATATGTCGCTGCATTCATGCTCTTTGATAAGTCAGCTACGACGAACGTCGCTGCAAACGAATGTTAGCAGCATTTCATGGATATGAATTATTAGCCCGGCGGCGGTCTGATCACTGATGATTCCGTGACATTTGTCATCCAGCTTAGCTTTTGGTTTTTCATAGGCGATGAAGTGGAATGTTGTTTGGGCCCTGCATTTTGAAGCATCTCTCCATATGTTGGGGCTAAAAATAAGGGCCAAAAAATACTTATGATAAGAAGGTTCGAAGGGAGAAGATTAAACTGAGATCATCTTTGCAGATGTCAGGAATAAGATAATTGCAAAGACGGCAGTAGAAAATGACTCCTAGGGAATTGTTCACTGTCGAAACTCCGAACGAACAAGTGAATATGTGTCAACAAGAGCCAGCCATTTTCCACCTTAATGCTGCCATACTTATGGGGAAAAGTAAAGGGAAAGACGCGAAGTTCTATTTGGTTACTCGGAAAGCCTGCACAGTGGATCCGAATAATCCATTACATATTTCACAACGAGTACAGGTCCTAGAATTCGATCGTCTCTCTCCATGGTTTTGTAGTCAACCCTATGTATGGTCTGGAATTCTTGTCAGTGTCATGACCTAATTCAAGCTCTCAAAGCAGAAATTTTTTAATTTTTTCCTTGAAAATTTCAGTTCAAAAGTAGGTACAAAGAGCATCTACGAAAAAATGAGCTGGAAAATCCAGAAGAGCACAGGACACAAGGGTGGAAGAGTTCTTACGTAAAGATGTTTTTACCCTACATAGTTGCATCCCAGAAAAATTTCAAAGATCCTTGTAGTTATGGTTTTTCTGCCGGGGACTACCCTTGAGGATCAATTGCGGGACGATTTGTCAATGATTACCATTAGGAATATAAGGGGTAAAACGCTAGATCTGTCCAAGCAGGATTCACGCGAGAATGAATGAGGAAATCCAGAATTTGAGGAATGAAGGCGTAAGAAGACAGATAATTTGTGCATGGAAGTAGATAAATTCAATTTCAGACACCTCTGATTAGCACAGCGTTTGAGCTTTCAAATGCTATCCAAGAAGGCTCGGCGAAAAGTTCACTGTTTGTCGCGGAGTTTAATTGAGAGGGGAAAATGAACTCACTTTCAGGATATGTTATTCTGAGAGTGAGGGGGGGGGGGTGCTGTGGCGAGGTGAATGAAAAATCTGGAAGTTGTCAAGTCGAAGAGATGAAATATTACTAGGAAAAATGAATCCTAATTCATTTTTGCTAGTAATATTTCATCCCTTTGATTTCACAACTTCCAGATTTACCTAGATACTAAGCCGATGCAAAACGAAATTACATCTACAGCCTTTAACATCTCTGTGGATTTGCCAATGAAAATCGATACAAGTTGTTTTTGTAAGGAGCAGTCCTAGAGTTTTGGATGTAACGAAGTCCTTGGACGTACTTCCATGAAGTGCTCTCTTGGTTAAGGATGACTCTTTCAAGTGTTTCTTGGAACGTCTGAAGAAAGAATAGCTCGCAGAAAAGTTAGCTAGTAAACGATTCTCATTGGCAAAATTGGAAATTCGTGCGTTAGCTGCAGGATTACTTAGCCTCCAGGCACGGCTAAAGAATCATAGTGAAGGTGTTCTTCTAAAAAAAAGAGCACCTTTGGGAGTGTTCTGAAGGGAATTCACGGATTTCAAACTCTACTGTCCCTAGTGAAAAATTTAGTGCAAGTCAAGGCCAATATGTAGATAGAAACTACGCGTTTTAATGGCACTTCTTCCTGAAAATTTACAAGCAATTTTTATTTTAAATTGTCATTTGAATAATAATAATTTGCTAATGACATCACAAGCGGTGGCACGACAAGCTTTTCTTCGATGCTGGGCAGTACCTGGGCTCTTCCGGGTACCAGATTTTGCTGTACTGTTCTATTAGGTCGTCAAGTATGAAATGTCTGATTTTGGATGAGAAGATTTTGAGTTTTGTTTCTAAAGCAAGATGCAGTATAAGATATCCGAATACGCTCCTATACTATCTCCATAGCCTTGCCATCTTAAATATGGCTTGGCTGCTCCAACACCTTAGAAGCATGGAAAGCTATGGGCGATCAAGTGAGGAAGAGCGTTTCCAACATGATGTTGAAAATTGAGCATTTTCTCCAGCAAGAAGTGAGCTAATCCTTGAAAGGAGTTGTGGTCAAATAGAGCAAGGTTTGCCCAGTGCAGTGGGTGGCAGGTGGGTCCTCACCCCTGCTCCTCTGGCTTAAGCAGCGTGGATTTGTAAAAAATGGTCAAAAATTGACACCCATTTTTGAGGGTCAAACTGGGAAAAATTCGTTTACCGAACCACTTTTAACGGTCATATTGGCTTGAGTACCTAAATATTACTGGATTATAAAGCTCACACCTTGCTGCTTAAGTTGACCTAGTTTGACTCCTATCCGCTTCGGCTACGGCTTTCAGCTCATCGAAATCCAGGTTCATCATAAGGCTCACTTTGGAGCTTCATGTCACCTGAGCGGAACTTCCCAAGCAAACGCTGTTCAGTGCATTTACTAGCCAAATGTCCCTTAACACTACCCTGATGTTCCCAGCTTCCCCGGCTCTAATAGCTGAAAAATGGAACCGATGTTCCAAAACGACACGATTTTTCGTCTTTGAGTAGTTCTACAAGAAATGCTTTCAAACAAAAATTCGAAAACTGATCAAAAACCCAAGAAGTGATCTTGAAAGGAAGAGGAAGTACCTTCATAATGAAAACAAAGATGAGAAGAGATCTAGTAAATTTTCGAAGATACAGACTGTCAAACTGACCGCTCATAAAATCAGACATTTCATACTTGACGACCTAATACTTCGGTAAAGAATAGAGTGATTTCACAGAATCTTGGAATGACGAAAAAAGTTACACTGTAAGCTACAACCACTATTTTGAGAACTGAGACTCCAAAGCTAATTATGAAAAGAGTAGGTATTGTTAGTTTCTCAGTGAAATGACTACATATCGCATGTGGTAATGTTTTACGCGCTCAAACATGTTCTTTTCCCCATTTGAATTTTGGAATCCGGAATTTTGCGAGTTCGTAAAATTTCTTAGGTTGGGACAATCTACGGCAAAGCAAGGCTGGCAAAAACAAAGAATTATTCATAGGAGCACCGTGTTCGCTAACATATAACCAAAATGTCTGTCTGGAAGAGGAGGGAACAGTCTGCTGATGCAGCTGCGTTTTCCAGGTTTGTGTGTTTTTCTGGAATCGGGAAGAACCCATGGATAATTACTGAGCTCTTCCAGAAAAAAATATCTGCAAGGTTCAAACTGGATCCATAGACATGATAGCGCTCCGAACTGTGATAAATAGTACCAGTTGGCATCTCTGGAGAGAAGTCTTCACTTAAATTTCACGTGATCTTTGAGATTCGCTTCAATATCGCATGCATCTAATTGGTTCGTTTTTAATGTTTGCAGCTGACTAGTCATCTCTAGAGCTTTCATTAATCCGTCAAAGAGTGGAACAGAGCTTTTTTGTTCAGTTGTCCTCCTCGCAAGGATTAAAAGCTCTGATCAAGAATGAGGTAACATTCGAAGAGGACACGCTAGCTACAAATAGAAGAGGAGGTTCGAACGTTCCCACGTTCCTTAGGGCTACGGACTTTTTGTTAGGATAAGACAACAACAAGCTATTCATAGATTGAACGCAGGTGCTGACGTCGTTTTCGATGACTTCTGGTACTATCGCGCGGCTGGGATTACTCCAGAATGGAATCACACCACGTGGGAGGCGTGAGACTTGTCCCGTTCACAATTCGAGCGTGAATCTTCGAACGAATGGATCTGAAATCGGTGCTGATGCATGGAGACATCTCCTGGACAAAGGGGTCCCAGCGTTGTTATCCTATTCGAACCGAATTTGGGAGTAGAAAAATATCGTTTCTAGGTGAATAACGAGATTTTGACTACTAGTTGACTCAAGTAGTAGTAGGAACAATCACGAAGGCGAAAGATAAACAAAAAATAAACAATATCAAGCGGTAGCTAGGACACTAGCTTTGAATTTTATTACTCTATTAGGCGAACGTTTGGCTTTTTGGGATATACAGAATACGAAGAACGAACAAAGTGTAGTAATCATCCGAAAAAGTCTGGAATTGTAGAGACAAAATTCAACCGTAGTTAGAACGACGTCGAAGCAAAACGGAATGCCTGGCATGCACGTAGATTCACTAACATCCCCCTTAACTCCCAGACTGACCGCCCACAACTCCACCAACACCGCAGGAATTTCTGGATAGCATCTTCTGGATAGTACATATATAATCTACAGAAATCAGGCGAGGAACAAATAATATAGTGACATTTATGTACGTCGTAGCAACTGGCAATTCAATTGTGGCCGGTGCGAACCAGGTGGTCTTTTGTCATTAGCGTTAGTAATTACTGCGTGAATTCACTTATGGGATTACAAGAAAAGTGGCAAGACTCGAGTGCTTATACATTTTGATATCCTGTAACACAGAAGTTCAAAAGCATACACTTCCTTATAGCAATATTCAAAAATTACGTATTCATTACAATTCTATTTCAGGCCGGATGTGACTAAATCACGGGAATGAAAGTGCACTATGTCTAGTGTGACACATCAGCAAGGATAGCGAAGAAAAGCAATTCAATAAGGGGTAGAAAGAGTAGATTTGAGGATACTTCTATTTCTGGGAACGAATAACACCCTAAACTAAACATTTGAGAGAGTTTTGAATCCCGAAAGGAAGGAAAATGGGTTATCCAAACAGCAGGATGTCTAGGAAGAAAATAACTGTGGTTGTTGGGCTACCTATTTTTTAAGTATCCGAGATTTTAATTCACTCGAAAACGGAAAGTAACTTAATTTCAAATGCGGTTTTTGGAACTAAAGGTGGTGTGAAAGTGGACTCTGAAATAGCAGTTCAAAAGCTGAAAAATCGAAAATTCCGCAGTATCTAAGCGAAGGAGAAGTGAAAAGTGATTAAGAATCCTCGGGACATGGTCCTGGGAAGTGATCTCTGCAGGAATCCATCTTCAAGATGAACAGGATTTTACCAGCAAGTATAGAAGCACTGAATACGTACTGCTCACTCCGTGGCCTTCGCACGAAAATACATGTGATTGTCGAAGAATCCTCTTTGGTGGTCTGAGGTCGTCTGAGCGGGGCGTTTCTCAGAATTGTCCTTTTCGGATAAAAATTTTATAGTTGGACGAAAAAGTCGGCTATTGATTTTTAGGGCAAAAAATGCAGAAAATTCTTCTTTCCTCGTGCGTAGCTGTCACTGAAAAGGAATAAAATCTAGAAGGTTCTGTTGACTTTTACTAATTTTCCATCCTACAATATCCTACAGCGCGGACCAAAATTTTGGTAACAGCCAATACGTGTTCTGCTTGTAAGAAAGTATTTTCTTCCCCGAAAACATAGTGGTAGTTCGTCTCCTTTTCCGTATTTTTCATTGTTTTCTGCTCATAAAACTCATCTACTTCAGAAGAGCAGGGAGAGTAAAATCTTCGCGAATTCAGGAACAATTGTTGATTCTGGGTCCATGTTCACAAACTTTCCGAGGAAAGCCTAAAATTTCCGCTTCTAAGAGTGAATAAGTTTCTCCAGTATCTTCTATAATACTAACATTGCCTTTATTTCTGATCATCGACTGAGACAAGTAGCTCCTATAAAATATACCCGTTTTTATTTGAAGAACTCCCCTGCCTTATTATGATTGGTAACTCGCAATTTTTCTCATGAAACGGGTACTGAAGTACATTCTTTCATTTTTAATGAGAGCTATTCGCAGGCTACGGTTCTCATGTTGGCTAGTTTAATTAATCCCTCCCACGAGGAGTGAAAACTGATTAAGTGAACTTTGCTGAAATTTAGTATTATGTCTGCTGACGAAAATAAAGTTTCTCTTCCAGTGAGATCACTCTTCAAACCGCTCCTAACATCTCTAGGAAGTAATCATCTTTCGAGCGAGCATGAAAACATTTCGTGCGTAAAGGTAAGGTGCTAGTGCACACGCTTTTCCATAACGTAATGCTCGAACTCATTTTCACGAGTTTTGCCCCAGGGGAAACAACGAGGCAATAAGTGCATCTCTGCAGCAAGCTTAGTGTGAAAATGGAAAGTGGCCAGATCCTGAACGAACCTTGCCGCCGGGGACGATCCTCAGCGCTCGGAGAAACATCGGGAACGATTCGGAGACCCTGTCGAATTTTTTCGAGATACAAACTTCCTGATTTTTCAACATACCAGAATTCTAGGATGTCAGGAATAACAGTAAATCAAACAAGTATCGGTTATTTAACATTTTTTTCTTCTCTAAAACTGTTTTTTTTCTCTTAATCCCTTCTGTTCTAGCTACATTGTTCAGACTCGATTGAATTGGAGCATCTTGAATGCATGAATAAATAAATAAATAAATAAATAAATTTTATTAGCATTAGCATTGTGATCCTTGTTTCATCTAAGAGTAAATACTGTATGAGAAGATATGCATCAAAGATGTTGCAGTCATCAAGGACAGTATCCAGGATCGCGCCTTAAGCGTAGAAGAAGTAACTCAACATACTGAAGTCGCTGAATAAGAGTAAGAAGAAGCAGAATGAGACGATTCCACGATTACTATGCCAATCCGCTGTGTTAGAAAAACCTCAATCAAGACTGGAAACCAATCGCGTGGTAATTCCCCGTCGAAGGCGACCTGAGGGAATATTTTGCAGCTGAAGGCTGTTCGTATGAGGTGAACACTGACCCACTGATAAATACCCCTAACTGCAAGGATATGAGGGTAACTGTTCGTTGGATTTGATTGCAGGGTAATGATGAATATACAAAACTCAAATCTCAAGAAACAAGGAGTTTTACGGATGTTTCCCAGAAACATGGTGCTAATCCACCTTTCGTATGACTGTTTAGGATTAGAATAAGAATGTGGTGTTGACTCTTTGGTTAATGTTGTTATATGAACGACGTGTCTATAAATGGAAAAAGGAGCCTGAATAGCGAAGCAAAGAACATGGAGAGCTACGTAGAATTTCATCGAAGATCTTTAGCATTAATAGAAAACCGTGATAATCGTTGTTTACAGCGGAAAAAAAACGCCTTTCTCCCGCGGGAACTTTTGTCTACTGGTTTTTTGTACTATTCAGCTGAAAATGAGCTCCCTGGTGGATTTCTCCTTGCCATCATATTTTTCGCTTTCCTTAAAACAAATGCACTTCTTATGCTATATTAACAATAATAATTAAGATGTGTAAATACATTTTTAAATTAAGAATTTGACACTTTAAACTTAAGTTAACATCTCTATTCATTCAAATCTAAATAAATTAAACGCGCAAACAAAAAAGGAAAACAACAAATTGCTGCATAAAATAGTAAATAATAACCTGAGTAAATTTTTTGGGAATAATACCAATAGCAGATGCCCTCAACTGAACACCCACTCCTCCGTAGTGTTACCGTACACAAGGCGGGAAAAAAGAACACTTGGACTTTCGGCTTCTCCCTCAGGAGGCAAATGGAAGTCGCCACGTTATGACAGTTCTCCTCGCATCACCAGTAAATCCAGACGTTTTAAGCCTCATGGTCAGGGTTTGCGAATGAGTTTTCCTTACCAAGAAATAAGTACCAAAACCAGCTCGAAGTAGCGAAATAACAAATCACTGTAAGATTACCGGATAGTTTTCAAGGTGTAGATGCACTTCAGTGGTCAAAATGACAGCTGACTACGATACTCTCGATACTCGACTTAAACTCGAAGACCCAACTTTGCACTTCTAGACATACGATACGAGCATTTGTTGACCTGAACGTGAGAGAGGGACGGTGTGAAACAACGTCATCTGTGTATTTTATTCACCATTTGAAAACCATGGCAGCCATTACCTCATGCCCTTTTTGTCCCGCAAAAAATCCGTATCGTTCTGGGTTTTTTTTGCTAACCAACTGGAAATGAGTCGCCTAATAGCGTCATCCAGGCAATCATGCTTTTTTTCTGCTTCTCCACCCGTTTGGGGCTAATTCTGGGCAGATGACCTCAACAAGGCAGCCACTACCTTATTGTTACGAGGCTTAGGATTGGGTTATCATTAACTGACGATTTTCTTCTGATGTTGTTATATTTTCGTTCCCTGGATTTTCCGTATCTCAATCATTTTTGCTCAAAAGGTAGATAAAATACCAGGTGGAAGTCGATTACTGTAAGACAACCAACAAGTAAATTGAAAAAGCGTAGAAGTTGCTCACAACATCTTACCTTTACTCACGAAACGTTAAGAAGTACTGTCACAGCTTTAAACCTGTGATTCTATCCTGTTTTGTTTTGTCCATCAAAGCGTAAAAAAGTAGCCAGGTAAACGCTTATGAGTAGCTTTTTCCTTATTTTTCATTAAGTTTCAATAAATTCTTTGTCCACTGATAGAAGCAAGGGCTCTAGAATCACCCATAAACTAATACATCTACATTTACGTAGACAAAACTAATTGCTTATAGCAGAATAAAGACCAAATAATATAGTCACATAGTTGATGATTCAGGGACCCAACTGAATATTCAAATACTCGAGGAAGAGGAACCTCTTTGATCCTTGTTATTTCTTCCTCAGAGCTGTATTACTTCCTGCTACATGAACATTAGACGTCCTGTCGTCTACGAAATCGAATATTCGAACTCAAATATATGAATCTTAAATGATAACCCGTACAAAGTTCGGAGGAAAACTTTACGGATCTGCTGTATAGATCCTTATAGCGTCATGAGATTCGTCATTCCGGATACATTCATTACTCCACGTAAACAGCTTATAGCACATCCATAGTAAATTTACATAATACGATTAACGTTCGGCAGGAAGGGACAAAGCGGAATAGAACCAGGAGATCAAACTCCTTAAACATGATGTTTACCTCACATCCGTTAAAAAGTCAGGATAGTCAAAGTTCCGAAAAGTGTTTTCAATATGGAGTCGTGCAGATAGACCTGGAATAGCCGTATGCTCGGAGCGGGTGCTGGAAAATACGCAAATCCGGCACACCACTTTTCTATTGTGCAAAAAGATTCTTAATCAAGCAGCTGCAATTAACTCGGAAGTTATGTGAAAGCAAGCGCAGGATTCTTGGAATCGGGAGGAGGTGTGGAAACAACCACATCATTCGAGGAGCCACTTCTTGTTTTGCGTTCAGAGGGGAATCTGGATGTGACGGTTGAAGCTGCAGCAGTTTATTGGCACTTTGGGGACTAATATTCACAGCGTGGGTAGGCTTAAGAGCTTGCTGTAAAAAGCAGTTTTCAAAAGGTTCTGAAGCCAGGGAATGGGAAAATGAAGAAGAAATAAGACATGTGCATTCCGCCAACGTGCGTATGGGAATCGGACGATGCCTGCCAGGAAAATTAGAGAAAAAATGAAAATGTAGGGATAAAGTTAAGGTAAGCAGTCTTTGTTCAGGATAATTCTGGACCTTTAGGCAGGTGATATTTCATTCCGTGTTCAGGAATAGTCCACAAATGGAATGTTTGAAACCTCACACTACAATATGGCGTCACGCGCGTTCAAAAGAATGTTCAGGATTTAGAAATCCAGAGAAAACGTGGAAGATCTGCATGTGCAAGAACTCCTGAAATAGCAAACTTCATGAGCATGTGGGATTTGCATAATAATTAGAAGAAGGGAGGAAAGGAATTGATAGGGAATGGATTTTAAGAGAGATTAGCATGTAGTTCTCAAAGTTGATCCTTCACAGTGTAAACGGTGATGGCGAGAGGACATTTTCAGAGGACTCTTGTAACCTGATCTCGCTGTATCCTGACAACAGGTCGCAAATGTGAGAACTCCTACGAAAACCTCTACTCTCTCCGGCATCTTCAATTTTTATTTGGAAAATTAGCATTTCAGGAAGAGTAGTTGATTTTGAGCAGCAATAGATGAGCCTGAAATATTTGGCTTGATAGCTTGAAAGATGAAAGATAAAATAGTGTTAGAGGTGGAGGAGCTCTTATGCAAAAGTATAGAATCCTGGAAAAAGCCATTACTTTAAACTTCCATCACTACCAAACAACATTAGTATTGGATGGTATTTGATGTTACACTCTGTTCTTCTAGATGTTGATCTCGTGGTTTTAGCTGTGGCACTTGAAGCGAAATACGAGTATGACGTAGTCTGTCGGCTCCATTTTCTAATTACCAAACGCGTCTTTCTATAATTGGATGATTCCTGGAAGCTAACTTTTCTCGCAAAGTGCGCATATATTCGCAGTTGATGAGGTGTGTTCATCCACAAAGACGACAGAGGTGGAGAGGAGACTGTCCCAAAGATTTCAGTGCTAGAATTTAGATTAACGGCACATTTAGGAGCACAATTTTTTTCCACATCGGAGCATTACTTGTGTATGTCTTCTATGAATCAAGTACATATTTTAATTATTGCTGGATTGAGAACTTGTTGGACTTCCTGGAAAATTGAGGTCAAAAGAGACATTATTCAGACTTCTGTTGCACCAGCATTTATTGCCCACATTGCTTCAAAAGAGTCTACCATAACATCCACGAAAAAGTTATTGTATGGGATACATCTGGCTCAAACGAGCTCCATGATTGAAGAAATCCTAGCTGTCACTCAAACGAGGTTCACAATCGAAAGAAATCCTAGCTGTCAGTATTGAAGGCTCTGTGTTCTCATCGGAATTGTTCGTCTCCTAGACGAGTGAACATGTAAAATATATGGTATTCCTTAGTTAAAACTGCTAACCACAGCGAATAGGAGAGATGTTGAAGGAGAGCACCTTCCGTTTCCAGAAAACTCTGGAACTAGGCCCACTAAACGTGTGGTAGTTTGTATCCATGAAGAAGGCGAAGTTTTCTTTGTCAGCAGCAAAACTTGTATAATGCACTACGATATCCATGTGAACAGAATCCACGGAATATTCTCTACATAGTTAGTCTGGGTAGAGGCATATCCATGCGGGTGATGCAGTTGTAGTACCTCAGCAAGTGAATGTTGTCTTCTTCCTGGACCTGAGTGCCAGTCGTAGTACCTCAGCAAGTGAATGTTGTCTTCTTCCTGGACCTGGGTGCATAATTGAGATTACCCAGGGTAAACGGGTTGACGAAAGTGTTGAGCTGTTTATCCTGGGTAATCTCGATCTGCATGGGACCCTTCAAGCATTCAAGCTGCGGATCGGTCAGATAATCGAAGCCTGACGGAGAATTTGACGCGTCTCCCTCTTGTCCCGGACCACCCATATAGTCGTTTTCGGGTGCGTCTTCAGATGATGCAGCCCTTGGATGGAAGTTGCAGCCGAACAATCTGATGGGACATTAGATTCCTCAAGGAAGGATGACTTGCTTTGCAAAAATAGCAATATCGCCGGAGCGTTTACTTGCTAAACTTTATATGTAGTAGTTCCCAAAAAAGTTCCATAGAGCTGCTTTGAATATAAAAAGGGTGTTGCTTTAACAACATACAGCGCTAAACACCACCTCAAATCCAGAGCAAATTCAGGGGATAACTTAGGGATAAACAGTAACTCTCAAAACTAACAAGTCATCGTCTTACAGCATCTGCAAAGCTTTGCGAAGAAACAAAAACGCAAAAATTCCCTGATGAGAATTCCAAATAGCTCCCAAATCCATGAAAACATCATTCCAAACTGGAAGCTTTCTGAAATCCTCATTTTCGCGAGTTTTCATATGCACATTCCCACATAGTGAATAACCTTTGAGGTGACGTTGGTGGAGCAAATCCGACGAGTGCTGTATTTCTGTAGAGAATACTGACGAGGAAGTGAAGAAATGTGAGTGGGTTCTCGTCTGGACGAGTGGATGTGGTTCCGTTTTGCCGCTGAAGAAGACTCACCCTCAGGGCCAAAGCAATACTCATTAAACGCATATGAAGTGGACGCGCACACCATCGTTCAAAATAGCCACCATAATAATCGGCTTCCGAAGATCAGCCGAGTTGCGGACTCTGCTATGGAAGAGGTAGATCCAGAAAATCCTTCAGGTTCATCTGCAGCCGTTTCGGCGAGAATTTTTCGGAGATGTTCAAGATTTGTGAATATAACGCAAGAAAAAGAGAGAAAAACAGGAAAGCAGTTGAATTGAGATTGAAAAATGCTTTGATCAAATCTATAAACTGTATCCAATGAATCACTCTTCCTTCCACTATTCCGTGAGCAGCTCTAGGATAGCTAATCCACTTTCTCAATTCGGTTCTCACGATTTCTTTTCATCTTGTTGAGCAATGAACGTATGTTTGTGATGCTACAAGCACTTGTTGTAAATAACACCTGGTTTGGTCCCATTTTTTGTGTGAAAAAAAGGGAAATTTCCTCGGACCAGCATTTATATACTAGCAATCTAGGGTAGGATTCTAACATTGAGCTTCAAAGAAAATCCAGAAGCACTTCCTCTCAAAAATTTTCTTGGAACTTCTCACGTAGCGGCACTATTTAATGTCCCTATGGAGGCTCGACCTTTGCGCTCACTCGGGGGAGTGGACGAGTTCTTCAGGTAAAATTTTCTGTCAACAGTAGGTGCAGCCAACATGGATGAGTCAATCAACCAACATGATTTTCCAATTTCGCTGGAGAACGCTTCCACACAAGGACTGGAAAGAAAAAAAAAACTTTCCGGGACATGGATCCCTGTATAGGTGGGGAAGTAAATGAAGAACCTCAAAGGAAGTGTGTAAACAATAACTATTCACACTAATAGTCAGAATGTTTCTAGTAATGGTACCAGATGTCTGTAAAGGTGAGCTATACTAGTACAATTTAGCAAGGGAATTCAATTCCAGATTCTCGAAAATTAGATTCCACGTAGTCAACTGTGTCCCCGTTCACGAGACGCGTAGACGAGGTGTCCTTTTGTAAAAAGTCCACGAACACCATGTTCGAAGGCTGCAAGCTGATAGAGCCAGAAGAGAAGGGCACGCTTCCTGGAAAGTAACCGTCGGTGGTGGACTAATCCGTAAAATTCGTGCACACGCGGTTAACTGTGGCTCGCCTGGGAGATTTCACGTGGGAGTAGAGAAAAGTGTTTGAAGTTGAAGCAACAATTTTCTCTGCTTCTGGATGGGAGCCGTTGGCACGAGTTTGCTGGCGAGTAATGAGTTGGCGGGGTTAATTAGTAGCCGTGGGTTAGCGGGGGTGGCTTAGTGGGAGGTGGGGGTGGTGAACGGAAGCGGGTTCAGTTGCTCAGATGCTCATACAACGCTCTCTTCCACTAATCGTCGATAGTCGCAACGTACGACAACAACAAGAAATCAAAGGATATACCCAATTAGAGTGGAATAGCGTGGATTGTCGACAAGTGGGCATCGACAACAACTCCCATAACAAAACCAGTAGCGGACGTGTGAGTGTGTAGGTTGAGGAGAAGAATTCAACGCCACCCTGGCGTGTACCCCATCTCACAACGCACGTAAACAACATATTCATCCAGCATCGGCTATAGTGACTCGCTTAAAACACCTGGAAAAACTGGTGAGTGACACAGCTGCAATGTTCACGTTCAAAAACGAGGGAACGAGCACTTTGCAAACGGTTTGCCATCGGAGTAAACACCACAAAAAATGCATGGATATACGTAGGACCAAATTGCGCTGTCTGCCTTCCACCTGCCAACTTCGTCGCCGGGATATGAATACGGATTAATCACTCCCCGGTGATTTTGTTACTTGCTGGGCAGCGTGGATGTGTCAGCGTGGATGTGTCACCCTCTGCCGTCAACCTAAATATGAAGAAAGGAAAATATGTTGTGCACAACAACTGCACGAATGCCATGAAACATGTGTTGCATACATGCCTCATATCGAATAGTCATTCGAATAGCTCGATTTTTCGAAATTTTCAGACTGGTAACTAGATATATTGCGTGCAAAGACTTCTTCGAACTGATTCAATAATCGGTGCTTCTATCGGCTCAAAATTTGGTCAATATGCATGATGACTATTTGAAACTCGACTCGAATCTGTCGAATAAAATTCTTGCACTGCAAAATCGAGTAGTTTACTTGTAAATCCAACTCAGTATTGCTGAGTAATGCCTATGTAAAATTGCGAAATTGCTAGGGACATTTTTCTAACGAAAACAGTGGATATTCACGATATTTTACAGAGTAGCATTTTAGGTACTACATACATTTGAATTCAAATAGTCAAGCTTGAGTAAGTAGAAAATTCAGACACAAGGCAGCAATTTACAAAACGTTGAACAACGACAAGGAGGGGAACATTAGAGCTATTATTTTTCGAATATTTTATTCCATTTCTTTTCGGCCATAGATGTAATATAATCCTCATCAGACAAATTTGTGCCCTTTTAGAGCAGCATGTCGAGCTTTTCATCAAATCCAGGCTCATCTTAATCCTTAATCTTTCAAAAATCCGGAGAGCAAAGTTTTTGGATGTATCTCGGTTAATGAGCTAGACGTCTGGTTGCCGAAAGTTTAATTTTCATAGAGGAAGTATATGAGGTTCCTTGATCAAGCATCAGCGGATATTCCAGAAACAAGAGCTCAGACTGGGATCCCGAACTGATTTCCTGAAAGGAATTGGAATAAAAAAGTCAGAACAAAGATTCCATCGATCTGTGTTATTTTTGCAGAATTATTGAGCAGCCTTGCACATTTACACTCTCCAGTTACATTTATTTACTATGAACCCAATCTACCTCATTCTACTGAAATCAAATGCTACGTTTGGTCTGTGTGGTCTGTGTACTTCCGGAAAGAGGACCTGCTGCGCACCAGCAGGTGGAGATCCCGAATATTTTGACGGTGCTTTGGAATGTTAGAGGAAAACGCACTATGCAGGTCAATTACAGTCCGGTCCGGCAGCCACTGCAAATGGGCGCCGGCGGGCGCCGGCCGCAGCCACCCTCCGGCGCCCCGGTATTAATGAGCTATAAATCACTCGAGCTTGGGAGAAAGTGAAGAAAAATACAATTTTAGTCCATAGTAGACAGGGTAGATAAGCCTAACCCTATGCTTAAGAATGGGTTTAAGGCTTAGGCTTAGGCTTCACAGGAGTGGCCCCACCCAACTCCCTTTTCACCTAAATTTCTAAGATAAACTACGATAAGTGTAAGTGTAAGTAATAGTTGGACACCATTTGTACGTTGCATCGCGTGCGCGCATAGCTCAGTGGGTTGAGCGAATGATCGACGTTGTGGTGGTCAGGGGATCGAATCCTGCCCTGTGCCCCGTTTTGCAAATACATATAGTATGCTGCCTACGACTGCTGCAGTTATCTAACAAACTCCAACATAAAAAGTAGCCCGGATGGCTCAGTGGTTTGAGTGGCAGATTGCAATCTGTCCCTATCGCTGGTTCCACTCCGCTGGAGATCCAGAGTTAAGTATCGCAGTGTTTGGGGTTCACTGCTTGGAACGTCCCCCGTGATCTCCTTCGGGTAGTCCAGGAAGGCATCCGGCAACGTTTTGCATAAATTTCGAAGATGAACTACGATAAGTGTAAGTGTAAGTAATAGTAATAGTGTAAGTAATAGTGAAACACCACTTTTTCAAAGTTGAGGGAAACTGGGAGAGAGTAACTGCGCCGTAAAGGACTGCTCCACGAAAGATAAATGACAGCGGTAGAACTACTTCGCAATGGATATGGAACAATTTATACGGATTTCAATTATTCCTGAGGATCCCGAATTGGATGAGCTTTATTATTCAGATGGGATATAATTCATTGAATGAAACCAAATATTGCTAGATAGTCATTGTACTGGAGTGGTTTTCGTGGATGTTTGTTCTAGACCTACTAGGATCACAGGGACAATTGAATTGAAGCTGCAGAAAGCATTTTACGTGTATTATTGAATGCATCGGCGCTTTTCAAAGGAGTTACCCATGTGAAACTCATTTATCTCGCGTTTTCAAGGAGGTCCTTTTGAAATTCAGTTCAGAAGTAAACATGCTCAGAAAAAGTACACGCAGCTGAATTTATCTATCACATCCTAGGAAAGACTATTTCTTTCAATCGTCCATATTCTTCAAAACATCAGAATTCTCGACTTCTTAAAGAACACAACATGTCCAGAGGGAACGCTTAGGTTTACCTATAAATTCCCCGTAATATGGAGAAGAACACAGAAAGGAACAACGGGAAAAGGATGATAAAAGAAAATGGAGATTTGTGGATTCCTCAGAGAGTCGTGCTTGCCTCCCTGAGATATAGGTTCCAAAAAAAAATTATTCAACACCAGATCTACCCGCATAGGGAGCAGAAGCAGCATGGCCAATCCATCACCAGATGAGTTTATTCAAATCCGCTTAGAGTCGGTGAGTCAGCATGGAGCGATCCCTCTCTCATAGGAAAAACTAAAGATTTTTGTAGATGTTTCCGAATCGCTTGTATTCCATTTTTTAACAAAAAGAGTAGGCAAGTATGGCCAGATATGGAAAATGCAGAACGTAAACAGAAAAAGGCGGATGGCCTGCTAGTAGTAGACAAGGGGCAGGATTAGTAGGTGCAAAGGAAATTTCTTTTTATAAAGTTTTGGGAGGTAGAAATTAGGTTAAGACATAGTCACCCAAGGATAGGTCGAAGCCGTTTTTGCACAAAATTTTACACTATTCATTGAATAAATTATCCTCTTGTAACAGTGATTTCGTCAAAAAGAGCTCACAAAACAAGCACTTTAACTGATAGTCAGCCGATAATCCAGAATTATAACTGTCCAGTACCTCCGAGACCTGCACAATGAACAAAGAAGGCGATCTACCGGGATGTCTTTCCACCACTATGTAACTTTAGAGATGAACAATTCATTCACAAATCCGCTCTGCTATCCACAAAAAGCCAGGATCATAATCGAGCTACGAGATCGTCTTAGTCACAGTCATCCTTGGAAGATCTGGCGCAAGTAATGCTCAACCCAAGGGTTTATACACAAGGAACAGGTGAGAACATAAGAATTAAAAAATACGCATGCACTTTATCCTAAAATCAAGATCTGGATTCGCAAATATGTGAAGTTGTCGTGTTAGAATGTAGGCTAGTTGTCACAGAACCCTAAGAGTGAGAGAGCAGTTTAGCAGAACCAATTGAAAAGTAGTGACTACGCCCATTTTCCAACACAGTGCATCATATAATTGCGAACAGCTGCTTCGGAATATGTCCAGGCTCACCGAAAGGAGTTTTATTTTCCTCAAGAATTCCTTCAAAGTAGAACCACTTCCAAGGATTGCGAATTTTTCCTCCAATTCTTGAAAGACTCATCTTTTGAATTTCATCTAAGCAACAGGTGAAATAGCGTCTACGTAAATGGTCAACTCAATAAACCACCTGGATTTTTTCTTTCACCTGTCTTGGAAGCATAGCTCACGACAGCATGACGGTCTGACGTCTTGAAATCGTTTCAGTAGTTTCAATAACATTTAACGAATTACTGGTAATGGAAGCAAGAGTTATAAAAAAGAGTGATATACTGCCCAAAGAGATCCTGAGAAAGGAAGATTTCAGGAAGAACTAAAACCAGTACATGATCGTTCTGATGTCTTCAGAGGATGTAGAGGTCGCGAGATAATGTAAGCGACGTAGCTTTACCTGTGGATGCAACCGGAAGTGCATATACATAAGTAAGTAAATGTTATTTACACATCATGTGAATCCAGTTGTGTGGCCGTTACGGTAATAGCATGAGTTCAACTTAGAGTAAATTAGCCTTACATGATTATTTTTACGTATACTTTGGCTTAACATTCTGATTTTCCTTCTACTTATGGATTAAAGATCTCATTAATCCAGTTACTGTGAAATAACTGGTAATTGTGCGCTATTTGGCCGGTGGATAGTTTAGCACAATATGCTACGGTATATGCTCAGATTTCGTCCTGGATGAGTTGTAGGCTAAGACGTCAGTCAGCTGGAGTAAAGTGTGCAAAAATGCAACAAACTGTTGAGGAACTAATCCTGTGCAGCTGTTGGTGGCGAAAAGGTAAAAATCAAGGACAATTTCGAAGACGGTCAAAATCCTATAGGTTATCCTGTAGATGCGTAAGAATAAGTTTTTTTTCTTTCTTTTAACGTTAGAGCTACTCCCGCTTCAATGCTCTGCCTTACTATAGATTTCTATTATTAAATAAATCATGTATCACTTATTCTGGAATAAGGAATTGTGTCCGCCAATCCTTAATTCTACAGGCAGATAATTAAAATTCCATTTTGTCTGATTTGTGAACTTGGTATGAGCGGTAGCACGGAAAAATAAGAGTGCTATGAACCCTATTAATTGGGACTGCGCTAATCGGAGATTTCAAATGCCAGATGATCCAGACGATCCAATCCGGAAATTCGAGGTAATTCACGATCCGATCTGGAAATTCCAAAAGGTTCATCGGTAGACATCTATCATTTCCGTAGTAGACTACTGCCATGAACTATATTTGAAAACATATTTAGAATAACACATATAAATGCATAATCCACTCATGCCACGTGGGGATAGTCTACTCTTTTCGATTACGGTAACTTAAAAAAACACTAACGAACAAGCAGTCAATGATAACTGCAGGCCCAAAATTTTTACAGTTCTGATTTCTTTACGTTTCGTAGCAGAACAAAGTGGTTACTGGATTCCATGTCAATTTTGAAGACATCGAGTCGATCGGATAACTGAATTCTTTCCACATCATTTGAATTATCAGTTTCCCCAAAATAACTCCGAAATTACAGGATAACTCCGAAATTATTCAATATTCGGAGGTTTTCTCGTCTCAAGAGTTGTTCCATACGAATAAGGATTACTAAATTCTCGAACTGAGTGCATGCATTCAAGTGCCTAACCCAAGAATTAGGTGTAACTGTCATATTCAGCTCCATATTAAACCAGAATTTTAACTGTTGGACAAGGATCAAATCACCAGCTAGAGTACATGCCTATTTAAGGTGAGGCTTCATAATACCAGAAGATCTTGTTCAGATGTGTGCCTCAAAACACATAGAAATAACTTGAATAGAAAAACAACTTGATTAGTGCTTACGTTTGACAAACCGCATATATAAACAAAAGAAGAAAATGGAAGAAAATAGATATCTGGTTTCGTAAATTATTACTGAAAGGATTAGAGGTCCTCAAAAGGATAAAAAAACCCGGCCACCACAAAATTCTGACGTTAATGGGAATTTAACGATATAGCTAAATCCTGGAAATGGAACGCCTATAAGCGTCCACATTTAAAATATGTGATCATAATAGGAGAGAGTAGAGCGATCTACCAGCATCCGAAAAACGTGTATAAGTAAGCGTGAGCTTACTTATCTTGGATATTCTTGGATTGTATTAGTCCCGTTTATTGGTGCTTCCAGAGGACATGAGAAGATGGTATAGGACGACATCTCTTTAATATGTTGTATTCAGTATGTGTTATTAGGATTATGTTATACATAGTATTGTGTTATTAGTATTAGATCAGTATATTAAGTATTATTAGTAATAATAATACTACAAACTAATTCCAAATTGTGCACCATTAGAATCGGCTTATAATCCTGTTGTTCAAATAGAATGAAGTCGGATGGAGGCAAGTCTATGAAAATGGTGAATGACCCAGCATGGATTCGGATGGATTCGTAGAAGACCTATTTCATGGACGAGTACATTTGGACATTCCGGGAAGTTCCTTTCAAAATCCGAATAGAAATGTTAAAAAGAGGTCAACAAATCGACCTGGACTCCCACGTCGTCTCTCCCTCTGTTATTCCATGCGCGACACAAAAAGAAGCTTTTCTGAGTCTGGATTCACCAGTCTCGACGGAATTCCGGCAGTCTCATCCCAAAGAGGGGGGGGGGGTGGTGACGCTGGTTATCTCTGGAGTGCTGACTTCGAAACTGATTACAAGCATTTTTGAAGTAACAAAGGTAACAAATACTAGCAGTTCATCCTTGTTGAGGACAAATTACATTTCTATTTCATTTTTTTTGTTTGATTAGCCTTAATTTCCTTCCATTTACACATACATTGCGTTTACACTACTTCACAAGGAGTTCCTCAGCTGGCCGCTTCGAAAAACTTGTTTTGTTTCTTACTAATTCTTTTTTTATAGCTCAACGCAATCTCCATTCACTACATACAGTACGGCCAAAATCATATAGCCTTTTGGATCATCCTCTTTACCTTAAAGTTTTGCAAGGGTACAGCTTTGCAAGGGGAGGAACCAAAACATCTTTCCGTAATATGGACACCTCGGTGCACTTTGACCAAATTAACATCATAACCAAGTTCTATGTTATTCCTCTGATTCTACACTACTACCTTTATTCGATATTCCCCCTACGTCTACCTACATTCTGTATTCATGATCCTGCACACCGACCTCCGACCACCACGAACGAGGAGGAAGATAGAAGACAAGCAAAAGAAAGGTTAGTTTCTTTTTCGACACGCTTGTTCAATATGGCCTTCCTTCACTACTGATGAGGTCCCGGGAAGGTCCGTATAGTGTTAGGGAACGAAACGGAAACAGGATAACTGATTTTTTTCTGTTTATTATCATAACCAAGAACGAGTGAGCTAACGAGTGAGCTCGGCAGAAATCCATGTGTTGATTTACTGTTGGAATGAACTCAACTTTGCTTCACGTATTTTAATCAGTAACCTGCAAGCACTGGTTTTCCACCAGATATGAGATGTAACAAGTATATTCCTCTTGAGACACTACCTACAAAAAGCCCTTCCGTGATTCTTTGAAGATATAACTAAATGAAAGACTTTGACATGTCTGCATAAAAAATAAGTATAAAGAAATGTAGTTGCCAAAATTCGATGGTTCCTTCAAATTTACATCCTTTGAATTTAAATTTACAACTCTCTCCAAAATTTGATCTTCAAAACTCTACCACAATCGAAATTGCAAAGGAACCCCGGAAAGGCTATATAATTTTGGCCCTTACTGCATGTACCTGGGAGAAGAGCTGAAATTTTTTCTAGAAGAGAGATGAGACAATTTGAAAGAGCAATTGGAAACTGGTAATGTTAGCCTCCACTTTCGAAACTAATTTAGAACTTTTCAGGGTAAATGGATGAGAACTTCATTGAAAGTCAGTTACTGACACACTCATGTAGACCCATTTAATCACATCATAGTAGATGATGAGAGAACATGTACTATAAACAGAGTGAATGGTCTAGACGGAATTCTTCACACCTGCGGTAAATTAGAGTGCGCTATCCTTGCCTCTCCAAGTAACGATTAGGCTTTGAATTCCGAATTTCGTTCTTATTCTGTGTTTTTTCCTTAAAAGGAAAAAAACACAGAATAAGAAAGAAATTAGGAAATCCATTAGCAAAACATGAGCTCTAAGTTAGACCAACATTCAGAGCAAATAAAACTATGTATCTCCTACATAAGTAATTTTCATCAATTCTAATCAAAGTAACCTTTCAAGAGGCGCACAAATGGATGAGTAAAACACCTCTTCCTGGAATGGGCATTATAAAGGCAGCTGTACAGTGTATATACAGATAGTGGACAATTATTAATGTGTTGTAGTTGATGGATAGTATGCGGTTCCATGAAGTGGATTTACCTGGCTTTCTTAATTCATTGCAGTTTTCTTCTACTCAGGACAGAAGAGACGAGTAATTCCAGAGATTTGTCTCATAATTTAGGAACTGGTGAATACGCACACTAGATTTGTCCTAGGAGGCATCAGCGCGCATAACTCTCTCTTTCTCCAGGCAGTGCTGGTTTCCATGGATTTTTGGCCTGTAGCGAAGACGCCAACTGAGGAAGAGGGACGGTGCCCGAGACCCAAAGCAGAAATTTTTAAATTTTTTCTAGAAAATTTTAGTTCAGAAGTAGGTACAGTCGGGTCCGGCAGCCACTGCAAATGGGCGCCGGCGGGCGCCGGCCGCCGCCAGCCTCCGGCGCCCCGGTATTAATGAGCTATAAATCACTCGGGCTTGGGAGAAAGCGAAGAAAAATACAATTTTAGTGCATAGTAGACAAAGTGCAGTGGATATGTTGAGGCTGTAAAGCAGGGGACCATTTTCACAACTTTCACCTTTCTTCATTTTTGTGATTTTCATGGGAAAAGATTTCTGAATACACAATAAGCGAAGCCAACTTTTCCATTTTCTGCTCCAGTGCACTTCTTCGCGAATACAAAAATGGCCGTTATTCTTCTATAGATGGACACGGTACTTCAGTTATCCCATCTGAATAATAAAGCTCATCCAATTCGGGATCCTCAGAAATAATTGAAATCCGTACAAATTGTTCCATATCCATTGCAAAGTAGTTCTACCGCTGTCATTTATCCTTCGTGGAGCAGTCCTTTACGGCGGAGTTACTCTCTCCCGGTTTCCCTCAACTTTGAAAAAGTGGTTTTTCACTATTACTTACACTATTACTATTACTTACACTTATCGTAGTTCATTCGAAAGAGTTTTCCACTATTACTTACACTTACACTCATCGTGGTTTATCTTCGAAATTTATGCAAAACGTTGCCGGATGCCTTCCTGGACTACCCGAAGGAGATCACGGGGGACGTTCCAAGCAGTGAACCCCAAACACTGCGATACTTAACTCTGGACCTCCAACGGAGTGGAACCAGCGATAGGGACAGATTGCAATCTGCCACTCAAACCACTGAGCCATCCGGGCTACTTTTTATGTTGGAGTTTGTTAGATAACTGCAGCAGTCGTAGGCAGCATACTATATGTATTTGCAAAAGGGGGGCCACGTCAGGTCAGGATTCGATCCCCTGACCACCACAACGTCGATCATTCGCTCAACCCACTGAGCTATGCGCGCACGCGATGCAAAATACAAATGGTGTCCACTATTACTTACACTTACACTTATCGTAGTTTATCTTAGAAATTTAGATGGAACGGGATTTGAGTGGGGCCACTCCTGTGAAGCCTAAGCCTAAGCCTTAAACCCATTCTTAAGCATAGGGTTAGGGTTATGCTTATCTACCCTGTCTACTATGGACTAAAATTGTATTTTTCTTCGCTTTCTCCCGAGCTCGAGTGATTTATAGCTCATTAATACCGGGGCGCCGGAGGGTGGCGGCGGCCGGCAACCGCAGGCGCCCATTTGCAGTGGCTGCCGGACCGGACTGTACGTCTCGGATTTTGATAGGACTTCCGGATCAAAATACTAGTCTGAGCTGGATTTTCAGTGCTAAATGCAGAACATCAAGAGAACTTGTTAAGAGTGGGCGCCTTTGAAAAAAGTGACTTGGCACCGCCCAGGTTCAGCTTCTGATATTTTTTTTCGAAAATTCTAGTCGTATATGGCATAACACCATCACAGGGATCGCGATAAGTCGTCGAGGACTGGTCCCGAGGAATTCTTAATCTCTGAATTGTCATCGTTCAAATCACAAAACATCTTCAATACTTTCTTCAAGAAACTACTCATTGACTTCCCAGAGCTCTACTTGTAGGTTCTGAGTTGGTTGAGGATGCCATGCACCCTCATCCTGGATTCACTGTGGATCCACTAATTGAAGGAATTCCGCCTGGGACACTGCCCTAAGCTAAGCAGTGTAGAATTCCATTGCGCTATGATTGAGCACTTGCACTAGACCACTTAAAGGCAAGGAACGGGCAGAAATTCGTCTTCCGGATTCCCACTGGATTCTCACCCTACGACGACGCCCTGAAAGAAAACAATAGAAAAATTCCTGGAAAAGTATCACAACCGACAGTTTTCAGCGACCAATGTTGGTATGGTGTTTGCAGGTTTGCGGAGACCTGTGATTTCAAAAAACACTACACAGCTCGCATCACATACCGTCTCTTGCAGTGTCGTAGGACAAAATTCGCATTCAAAGGACTGCAATGGTCCGCGTGATGGAGTGGGAGATGGTTTCAAGAAATATTCATTGAGCAGTGTGAATCTTTCCGTCCAGACCACCCACTGTTGCTCATTACGCACACGCGCAGCCTTTGTCAACTGGAGCACGTTTTGGGTCGGTTACCGTAAACCTTAAGACATTGCAGACCGAGCATATTTTTGTATCGCGTACGCAAGTGGCCAGATAGCATTTTTCTGATAATTCACCATTTGCATCACCTCACCACAGGGGAACGTTTTATGGACATGGAAGTGCACATTTCGCATGATGCACCATGTGCATCACGTGGCCACACAGCGACGAAAAGGCGTAATGCATCGTGTGCATCACCATAGTGGGTTAAACGTTTCAACCCATATCATATGATAGAGCTTACGGCGTGCTCTCAAACCTGAATTGCATGCTAAACGATGGTTTGGATTTCAGAAACTGAAAAACCTTAGTGGGCAAGATTTTGACCGGACCTTGCCTTGAACAATCAAAACCTGAATCAATAACGCTGACAAGCTTTCAATGCCAACATTTATTTCAATATTTACAGGTCCTGAATGCCAACGGAAGCATATGGAAAACAACATAAAATACGCAACATCTCACTGTGGAGATGACGACCGCATGGTTAGTGACTCGCAACAGAACGCTCCAGCCTACGTAAAATTCAAGCTAAGTAGAAAAGGGAGAAAACAGAGAAACAGAGTGGAGTGCGAGGGGAACAGATTGCAACGTCAAAGAGGAAAACTCACGAAAAATAAACGATAAATCTCAGATGATGCACTGGGTGAAAACAGAATAATAGAAGTCACGATTTTGGTTGATCTAAGAGGCATATTCTTGGGAAATACCTGTTTTTATGGACACACGTCTAAGGATGGGTGTTTGTCGCTATTTCAAAAACGCTGACAGCAAAAATATTAACAATATATAAATCATATAGTTCATGGAATGTTGTGCTCACATGGTGTTTAAGCAACAAAAAATACGAGCCAGCAATTAAATGGAACAATGCACACGCAAACACACTAACGTAGAAAACGACCAGACGATGAGAGAGCGGGTCTGAGGAGAAGCCTTGCTAGGACATGAAATCAGCGGCAAAAAGCTGCTATTTAAAAAAGCCTACAGACAAAAATACTAGGGTTTTTTCTCCGCAAAGCGTTACTTTACAGTGAATATCCAAGAAATAAGCTATCCACATGGTTAGTGTCACTGGTTCGGCGGCGCCGACACCACCTCTATGTCGTCGTCATCCAGACTAGAGGCATTATTTGTCGGCCGATCCACAATCTCGACACTGTCGTCCTCGTCGTCACTTCCCTGCTTTTCCACCATTTCCGGCATACTTTCCGTGTCCGGCGACATGTCTTTATTGATGAACTCCGGCACACTTTCACTATCGTTGATTTCTCGTTTGTCCATAATTTCCGGCGAGCTCTCACTGCCACCGCCTTCCGATTCCACGAAAATCTCGTCAGCTCCAGCAGTCTGCCTCACAAGAATACGCAGTTCGGACGCGGTTTTGTTCAGCAGCACTTCTGGACGATCAAATTCGACCACCTGAATTGAATCTTCAAATAACAACGTTCACTTAACGGTCCATTCCCCGTCTTTGAAAGGAAGTTTTTACTACTTTACAAAGGTTTTCTGGATAGGTTCTTTACTGATCAGTTAAAAAAAAACATTATTACATTACGAAAACATCTACTAAATTAATAATTTAGCCTATGTGTAGAAGCGGAATGGAAAGAAATTATGCGAAAACGGCACAGATAAGACATTCAAGACGTAGGTATTACTTTTTGCGAGAACTGTTCCCCAGCATGCAAATGGGAAAACAGAAAACGCTATATGGTTCTTGTACCCTTACTTGTTTTACCTTATTTGCCTTGTCAGCTAACCACTAAGGGAATAGCGAACAAGAGCAACGGTGGTAACAAAGCAAATTTAAGAGATCGTAGAAGACTAGAAGAGTCTATGGGAAAGAGGGAGCGGCTGGGGACCAGTTCTCGCCGTTACTATACAGCCATAGTGATGTCAAAATATTATTTTGTTCAAAAACTTGTTTGAAAAGGAAATGTAGAGGTACTTTCAACTCACTTTTCCTCCATCCATCATCAGAACCCTATCCAAACCATAAACATTCTCAAGTCGATGAGCAATTAGAATGACAGTAGCGTCTTGGAATACTTCCCTAATCACCTGGAATAATAATGCATAAGAAGAAATGACCATACGTGGGGGGGTGGGGAACCAGGACCTTTTGGATGAGTTTGTCCGTCGACATATCCAAACTAGCTGTTGCCTCGTCAAGCAGCACAATTTTCGCCTTCCTGGAAAAATTCAGGATTGAAATATCCAGTTTGATCTACATGAAACAGCGAAGAAACATACATGAGCAACGCCCTAGCAAGACACATCAGCTGTCGCTCTCCAACGGAAAAGTTCTCTCCTCCTGCCGTCACTTCAGATTCCAGCTTCTTGTCAAGGTTGGAGATCTTAAATTAAAATCTACATTCAAATATCCAGAAACAATCGTCATTTATCTAGGAAAGACTCGCCAATGTCTTGAGGTACGTCTTTTCCAGAGCTGACCACAACTCGGAATCGGTAAACAGATTGTTCGGATCAAGATTTGAACGAATTGTTCCAGCAAAAAGTACTGGATCTTGTGGAATGAAGGACATAGCCCTGGAATTGTTCGTCTTCGGGAAGCCTACACGGAAATACTCGGATGGCACTTACCTCCTCAATCTGTGTAACCCAATAGTGGCGATGTCAACACCATCAATGAAAATTCGACCCCATGTGACGGGATAGAGCCGATACAAAACATTTCCTAGTGAGGATTTTCCTGGAACATTGAAATAAATGAAAATAAAGCATTCTCAAGTGGATGCCTGCTATTCGCTCACCCGATCCGGTTCTTCCAATCACTCCGATTTTCTCTCTTGGTTTAATCTCAAAGGTGACGTCATTCAGGGCCAGGGGGAACTTGGGGCGGTAGCGAAGTCTGGAAAGAGATAATTTACGCCACATACGCTACAATTCATGAAGAAAAGAATGATAAGATTCATTGAAAAAACTAAGCTTACATATATTAAGGCATAATACAAACTCAGGTTTGTGGATATTTTCCTTGAATAAAGAAATAGATCGAAAATTAAGTATCAATGTTGAGAGAGAGAAAGAAAAGAAATCCCTAGAGAATTTAACCAGAACAACGGTATTCTTCGCCGGATGGGTGTATCCAGAAAGAATATGATTGAAGAGCTTTGAAGCTAGCTAGTCAGCTAGCCTAAACAGCTTCATGGATCTGGATGACACCCTAATTTACATTCCAGTAACTTCACGCCAATAACCTTTGACATAGAGTATGAAAACTGTTCGCAGAGATGGGGATTCTGCTTCGGAAATAGCATTGTTCTCCAAATAATGCCAGAAATTCCCAAAGTTCGAAATTTCTCCCATAAACCATCTTTCTTAACCGCAGAAGGATTTCTTTCCTTTACGGGCCATCAGAGATCGTATTTCATCCGCTACTGTAGCATCATACCTTAGAGGATAGTATATATCACTAACTCTAACCACCATCTAATCCATATTAAGCCCGAGGATATCTGATAACCTTTCTGAATCTATAATGAACTTTCGTAAGACGTACTTCACGCTCTGGAAATCAATTTGTCCATTCTGAGGCCATTCCTTCGGCACATCGACTCCCTTTCTCGTTTCCCAGTCCCCCTCCGGTTGAATATTCTAAACAGCCAGGATCAACTACGTAATTGCGGGATAATTCCAGTCAATCCAAAATACCTCTGAGTAATATGCAACACGCTCAACAGAGGTCATCTTAGCTTCTAATTCTGTTTGCGTACGCACAGCAAACTGGAAGATACCGCTCATCTGAAAATATACAGAATTTTTAAGTAGTAATTTGATTTTAATGCAGTAGAAGTGTTTCAAAATCAGGAAACACTACCTGCACAGCGAACGCCAGCGCCATTCCTGCATCTGCAGGTGACAGTGTTCCGGTCAGGACAACGATGAAGAATGCGACAATAGAAGTGATTATTACTACAAGGAGATCCAGCCAGACTGCTAGCCATCGCATAGCCGATTGGAACATAAAGACTGCACCGCTGGAACGATATTATTCAGTACCACCACTTCTTTATTTGAAAAAAAAAAGTTCGTGTGGAAGGCATCACTCCTGATAAGGGATAGGGAAACCTAAAGTTAAAAATTTACGCTTAATTTCTCTAAAGACATTAAAATGTAATGGAAGAAAAAAATCTAAAACATGGGATCCCAAAGCAAAAAATCAGAATCATTCCAGAAATCCAGCACAGTTTCCTTATAGAACATAATATGTATTGCTTCAAAAATCTAACAGAACTAACTCGCGCGTGGGCGCCAATTCAAATGCGAGCTAAATAAAGTGAAGTTATCACGGTACTTATGTACTCTAATTGGTAGGTAGAGGTAATTACTAGGGACCAGTTGTGATCCAGAACAACCGAGTAATGTAGCAGTTTTCGCCTCAACAAAGAAAAGGAGACGACACAAACAACGGAGGGTTTCAGTGAGCCTGGGGCCAGTTCTCGCTGCTACTGGAACTTTTTACTCTTCTAACTGTGGTATATAAGTTTTGGTTTTCGGAAAAAGAACTGCCTTGGAAATTGCTAGAGCGTTTTTGATTTTTGACAGCACAAGATCTTTGGATTTTTCGGAATTAATTTCGATCTCCTAATTCTATCCTTTCTATGTGTTCCGAGAAAATGGAGAAAAATGGGAAAAAAGAAACAGAACCCCGGAGAGCCCGACAAAATTTACTATATTAATGTAAAATAATTTCTATAGAGCAATTCTCCAAGCCATTCCGAAGATGGAAAGAACGGAGCGAGGATACTGGGAACAATGGAAACTATCCTAAAATTTATTTTTGAATGGTTGTATCAGCAATCCACTAAATTTCCTAATAATACAATATGTGATTGATATTTATTAATCTGGATAGGGACGAATCCGATCAACAGAAGTTTCCTGCGGGCAGATTCCTAGATTTAATACCTTCCATCACCGGTCCCCTATTGAGATGAGTGCATTCAGCGAAATATATGCTTTTACTCAAAAAAACCCATCCACCCTCAATCGGAAGGTTCATAGTTTCCAGACACGATCATGTATCCCCATGATGACAAATTTCTACTAAAAACTAACCTGTTCGCATCCAGCCTTTGCTTGAGTGCCTCCAGAAAACGAGCCGATTGTCCGTACGAATGAATACAAGCTAGTCCTTCAATAGTGGTGGTGATATGGTCAAAAAGTGGAGACCGAGAGATATTCTCAGATCGTTTCAAGCTGCAAATGTTCGTATAAACAAGCTCATCCATAATATTATCAACCACTAACTACCAGCAAATAAGGCTAAAATTCCGGAACCTTCTAATCCCAGCCCTGAAGCACATGACGAAAAGCACAAAAACTGCGAAAAGTGGAATACAGGCTATAAGAAAAGCGGGAAATACCCATGCAATGACAAGCAAGAATCCAATACATGTTATCATATTCTGGAGGAACACTTCGGCGGTGAACGGTAGCTTCACATCAACTGAAAAAAAGGATTACTGTAAATGCGAATAAATCCATGGAAATAATTAGTAAACCACTGCAAAAAACTGCTAATCCTTGAGCAGTATGAACTGATTTTTACAAATTTAATAAGCGAATGTTTTTTTTCTCGTTGTTGAATTGGGAAACCATGAAGGGTATTTATGAACTCCACGGGTGTAGAGCATGGAACCAGGACAGCGGAGCTCTGCGGTTGGCTGCTCGCATGAATTAACCAATCACAGAGCTTCGATGAGCCGCTTTCAGGTACAATGCTCCACACCCGAATTTCACCGCAATAATTCAGAAACATTGGATGAATCCTAGAGCAAACTGATCCGGCTGAGAATTACAAATCATTGAGAAGCTGAAGATACCAAAAAGATGAGAAAATGTCATTCTTTACAATATTGTATTTAAATTATTTACAAGATTTGTAGGAACAAAAACCTATGGGAACACTCACTTTCATCCATATCCTTGGAAAATCGATTCAAAATCCGTCCTGTCGGTGTGGCGTCAAAGAATCCAACACTGCCACGAATCACAGAGGAGAACATATTGTTATGAAGCCGACTTGCGGCATTTAGCGACACCTTCAACAAAATCCTACGTAAATCCACCTGACAAAAACGAGTATAAATATTCGAACATTCGATTATTCGAGCAGAAAAAAACAGTAGGGAACAACGAGAACATTATGAAGGAATTGTACCCCAATTGCCATGCTAGAATTAGCAAAACAGACTGAGTAGTAGTGTATACTAGTGATTAATAAAATTCTTCTATTTGGCTCCGCCCCCCGACTGTCCCACCAATCATGAGTGAGACACGAGAGGGTCCCAAAAGGAAGCCTAGCCTCACCTTATAAGGAGGAAAAAGTGCGGGTTTTTGAATTATTCCAGCGGATGATTGTACAAGTAGCGCTAATATGCATTACAATTTAATGAATAAGAAATAGAAGCAAAAGGTGACGCAAAAATCCAGAGAAAATGAGAAATTCCGGAGTGGACTAGTCATATAGAACTGTCATATAGAACAAAATGAATATTTGGATCGAATGTTCGAATAATCTCGTAGCTGTTGGAAAACGAATTCACCTTAACGAAAATCATTGCCTTGATGAGTCCTGAGACGAAAAGTATCACGAGTGATATGCCGTAAATTGTCGAATAATAAGGTGTATCAGGACTATCAGCCAGACTACCTTCTGAATGCAGCCGAATACTGCCGTTCACCTCGACTAGCTAAAGACTATGCTATGACCTCTGACAACTAAATCAACTGAGAAAATTCAGGATCGGCGGTCCGTACCTCCTCTCCATGACCGGTTTTCAGCCAACGTGACAGCCAAAACGTGGAAAATATCGAAGCAGACACATTAAGAATGAAAGCGGCGAGAAGCAGTAACCATACAGCTATGCTACCAGCAGCACGTATATAACTCCTGAAATCGTAGTCTATGACGTCACATGGAAGACAACATTACTATAAAAACAGTTACTTGTAAATTGAGAAGGACATCGCTGCCAATCCATAGTCCTCTTCATCGTCTACAAGTTTACCTAAAAGAATGAAGTATAAACAGAGTCGCAACGCCAGCAAATTAGGATAAAATAACCCAATTAGGACCACTTTTCGAATAGCCATCGATAAAAAGTAACGATAAAACACTATCTAAAAATAGTAAGAATTGGTCGCATCATAAATGCAGCATTATTACCTCCTTTTGTAGAGATGCGCTCTATTATTTCACTCTTAAAGTCACTTATTTACCATAAGTGACGATTTCGCGCTCCAATGCGCCACAGAAAAATGCGCGAAATCCAAAAATTGTCCGACTGCTATTGTAAAATTGCGAATATTTGGACCCCTCTGAGTTTATTTTATTACAATAGAGAAGGTAAACAATTTAATCCAAATGGTACTAGAGTCACTTACCCTTCGACTCCTCTTCAGTGATCAGTTTTGCCCCAGGATCTCGAATATCCACAACTTCCTCGACCTTGATGAAACAATAGAGATCAAGAAATCACACAATCCATGAGGAAATAGATTCTTACCTTGTCGATATCCTCATCTGATGGCGAAGCCACACGGCCTTCCTGATGCGAGTTGTCCAGGATGCTTTCGTGCGTGGAGATTTCTTCTAAATTTTTCCCTTTTCATAAAAAAAACAGAAAAAAGAAGAAAAAACAAAACAACAAATGCTAGCGGCAAAAACTGCAATTTCCACCTTGAACATGAGCACTTTCACAGTATTCTTTGTATGGAGCACAGGTCGCTAGCAACTCATCGTGTGATCCATGCGCGACAACTCGTCCACTATCCATAAACACCACACGATCGCATAGAGCCAGACGCTGGAAAGAAAACACAACATCTACTTGGTAGAAAAATTTGAAAAACAAGCAGCTTGCCAGAAAAGTTGGACCTGTGGATCTGTGGTGACCAGTAAGACCGTTTTGCTGGATAACACATCCCGTACGGCATTTTCAAAGATTTTTTCGCCAACCTGGAATAACTCTTTAAGAAAATTGTGAGGAAAGCGAATTTGAAGGTGAATGACACCTTTTTATCCAGGCTAGAAAACACATCATCCAGAAGGTAGATATCCTTGTGAGCAAATATGGCACGTGCCAGTGAAACACGTGCCTTCTGTCCTCCAGAAAGCGTCGCACCACGTTCACCGATCTATAGCAAATGTAAGTAGATTTTTTGGATAAAATGTCACCAAAAGCTATTTTGTTATGTAAAATTTAATTCAGAAAAAACATCCTTAAAATGGCGAAAAAGGTTTCTTTCAGTACCTCAGTCTGATCTCCAGCAGCCAGAGCTTCCATATCCTTCGTCAGCTGACAGCTACTTACAGCCTGAAAGTCCTCAATCTTCAGGAGACAAAAACCTCCCCAATGAATGTGCTGCATGGACAAACCTTATAATACCGCTGGGAATTCATGGCCGATCCAAAAAGTATGTTCTCTTGCACGGTTGCGTTTTGAATCCATGGTGTTTGCGGCACGTATGCAAAACTTCCACCAATTTCCACATCACCATTCACTGCGTACATCTGGAAATAAACAAAGTTCACTAATGATTAGGATTGTTTTTCCAAGTATGTAGGATATCGCAAAAACACTGGAAAAGTAAGAAAAAACACACCTTAACTTGGTGTAGGAAACGAGCCTTGTGTAAGCAATTAAATAAGGTAAAGCGGATGAAATATGTAGTATAAACACTGAGTATGAATTCCTTGGATCAAGTCAAATGTGCAAAGACTATTGTTAGGGCAAAATAATGCATTGGATACCTATCGATTCATTCGGAGTTCGAAAATTAGGCCTCGAATTATCCTATGGTTCGAATGTTTGAAAAAAGGCAGAAGTATAATTCGTCAGGAATGATAAGGAGGCATTCAGATTTATCTTCTTTTTTTTAACATTTGAATTCTTCGGATCTAATCCTAAATAATTAATTGAATAAATTGAGTTTTGCGAATTTTATTCAGTCTCAAGTATAACAAAAAAAATCAGTTGGCAATATTAGGGTGATCCGAAAGTCTTGCACCAACATTTATTTCTGCATCCAGAATTTCTTGGTCTTAAAATTCTTTGGTAATAAAATGTGGTAGAATGTCCGACTACTTTTCAACTATAGAAATTGGCAGACCAGGTTCTATCCATGAACAAAGATATGGTCGTTTGAGAAAGAAATCGTAAAAGTTTCGAACCAACTTAAGATTTTGCAAGAGGTAAAGACTAGAAATCAGCCAGCCAATAACAACACCCAAATACGAACCAATCAGGACAGCAAGCGTCAACAACTGTAGAATTTATTGTCACCCACGAATGATTTACTGCATGTGGAGACTGCGAAAGGTGGGGGAAGGGGAAGGGGAGATGGGGAGTACAGAGGAATGATTTGAAATGAGTACAAATTCTCTATCATTTATTTATAATTATTTACTTTGAATACTATTCTTCAGCATCGAAATTTTGATCATTTAAACTCATAGCTAAATTTGGAATATCATATTTTTCCGCTAATAAAATCCCTGCCGTCCAGATCTGTTTCTTTCATCCGAGATCCCATATCCTTTTCCCACCACCTCCGCTTCCTTCACTCCCGTCTGCGGCCGCTACTAATTACTGCAGATGAATACTTCATAGATTACTCGAGTAACCTATAGCGAACCTCCGAAAGTAGAAATTAAGCCGAAAACAAAAATAATGCAGTAAATTACACATTGATGAGAAATGCTGGTAACTAAAACTGACTTTCAACGAAATCAGAAGTTTCGAAAATATAAAGACTCAAAGTTCAAAAGTAAACATATTTGGTAAACATATTTCAAATAAATAAGAAAATAAATAGAAGAAAATACTCACGTGTCCAATGATACTATTGAGCAGCGCACTCTTTCCACATCCAACCGGTCCACAAATACCAGTAAGCTCCTTTCTTCTGATAATTAACGTCACATTATCCAAGCTAAACACCGAATGTTGTGTATCCACAGGGGTAGCTTCCGTAGGTGCTGTTTGTGGTTCAGCTAAAACCGCAAAATCATTTGTAACAAGGAACTAATCAATAAATCAATAATCGACTTAGAACGTTTCACTGACCGCTCGGAGGATTCCATGTGAAGGTAGCGTTACGGAATCGAACAGCAATGTTTTGATCCTGAGTGTGCGGTTGTATCGCCTCCCACTGTTCATACTGAGAAAAAAAAACATTAAAGTAGAATCAAAGGAGCAGAACAAATACTAAACGACAGATACTAACCAGCAGAATCTGTTGGATCCTTCGAATAGCAACAATCGCTTCAGCAAGGTATCTGCTTCCATATGGAATCATTCTTATACCAAATAACATAACAAAGAAAACAGTGATAGCAGAGAACGCCTAAAAAGAATAGAAATGAATTTGTATGCAACGTCTGCAGTCATGTCATCTCTCTGAACATTTTATTCCTGAACACTTCCGAGAAACTGATCGTTCCCGGTGTGGGTGGCGAGTTTCGAATATTCAGCTATCGCCATGTTTGAAACAGAGTATGCAAACAGTGAAGCGGGTCGAGGTGTTACTTGGAGAAATAGAGCCAAAGCTTGGAATTATACGCTACTTATCCGGAAAAAAACGAAAAAGAATTTAAAAAATTTGAAATAGAATTCCCAAACTAACCACGTGTTCCCCAAACCCTTAATTTTTTTCCGGAAAAGATCAATCCATAGAAACAAACAGATAACGAGAATATTCCAAGATGTACTCACATCGCTAGCCAAGAGATCATGTCCAGACAACACAACTCCCAAAAACGTAAGGATCGCAGCCACCACAGGAACAACAGGACCACAAGCTATGGCCAATGACTGCGCGTAGCCAGCTGTCCGGATGTCAACCTTCTCGGCATGGCGCATTTCTGGAAAAATCTATTTAAATGAACAATTAACGCATCCTAAAATGGTTATGTTAAGACACAAGAGGGAAACCAAAACCCTACGTTCAATCCTCTTGGAGAAGCTCTCTTCCATGCAGTTAATCTTAATGATTCGAATGCAACGAATGATCTCGCCCATAAGGCTGATTCGCTTCTCTGTTTTCTCGATAGCATTGTTACGACAACGCACCATTGTCTTGCCTAGGCCATACTGGAAAACGAGGAAAAACATTGAGTAAATTAAGGTAGTAAGCGAGAAATTGTGGGAATTCCATGCCTTCCCACCTGAATAACATCGAAAATGAGAAAAACAAGGATTCCCAGAAGCGACCATCGACCAACAACAGCCAGCAGATAGGCTATACCACCTAAAAGAACCAAATAAATAGTTATTCTCGGGAAATCCCTACCATACCAGGACAACTGCACGAACCAACAAGCACAAGCGGCCCTACAATCACAAGCGGTGCAAAGGTTACAGCATCAAACAGTCGTTGACCATCGTTAGCGAACATGTTGACAAACTGAAATCCAGATGAAAAGATCATCAGATGATGGATTCACACAACTAAAAATCCTACCTCAGCTGCATTTCTCTTTCCCAGATTGCGTGCGCCAAGAAGTCGCTTGAAGAGAAGACCCAGGAGTGCGCCTCGGACACGGATTCCTGTTCGGTATGAGATCGCCCAAGTCGCACCGTACGATAGAACACGGGCTACTTCCACCTAAAACATTTTCAGCACTCGAACCTTAATTTCCTTGGATTTTTGGTCGATTTCCTGCAGATCGTTGCTTTTCCCTCATGATCCTATAACATAACCCTGAATTCTGAACCTTGCACCCTCTAGGCATCCTTAATTTCATGCTTTCTTTGCCATTACATTAGATGAAACGTATGGTTTCTTATTCTTTTTGTATTATCTTCAGGTTTATTGGGTTGTTTGCAATACTGAAAGTATCTTGTTCTAATGCTTGTTTTTTCATAACTGCCCTCTTTAAGTCAATAGATGAATAAGTTAATGAATAAACGTAACAAATAATTTCACGAGTTCGAATGTGCGGATGGGCGTGGCTTACCCCAAGCACTCCTACCCACAAATAATCGACACGTAAGAAGATTATACTGCATGGAACAAGAAAATGATCCTTCAGAAAGTGATAGCTCCTTGTTCAGCGCGTGACAGGGCTTTCGAACTAATTTTTAGGGTATTCGTGGAATTCTACGCCGGAAAAGCAGGTCTCTGATCACTTCTACTGGCTACTGCTTGCTAGGCCCCACCCACAGTCTCTTGAAGTAAGAGATGTACACATGTACCACCGCGTGGTTTCCAAAACAACCCAACACTCCCTGACAATTGGTATAAATTTTGGATCAAAAATCGGAATAGCCCCTGGATTTGATGGATTCTATTTTATGCAAGCACCATTAGCAAACTGGATCTAAGCGTGAACATTGAAAGGATCTCTATCTGAAAAAGAAAAAAAATTCTTGCCCTCACCCAGAATCCTATCCAGGTGCAAGTCTAAACAGTGAAAGATTTAATGGAAGTGGGCTCTCAAATAAAAAAAAAACGAGGTAGGTATGTTAAGGCTTACAAGGACGTATAGTTTTCACCATCAAATGCCCAATTATGTTTGCACAGTATAAACAGAGAAGAAAAACTGATCTATTAGCAATATGGAGACAATCCCTGTTCGGGTGTGGAGCGTTACAGCCGAAAAGGGCGGTGCGATCCAGCTCTGCGATTGGCCAATTCATCCAGCTGGTCAATCACAGAGCTCAACTGCCCCGCCCACTCCACATATAACGCTCCATACCCTCCCAATTCACTTCAGCAATCTCTGGATAGTCATCATGAACGGCTAGCAACCAGTTACAGATTTATGCACAAAAAGGTAGAGAAATTCCAAACCCGACGTTGACGGTGAATGGAAGGTATCAATGGAAGAATGCAAAAAATCCAACGAAAAAGTAATAAAACTATGGAAATCGATACCCACCAAACCAATGGCAATGACGAGGGAGATTCCTAGACGGTAGTTGACGGGTTCGCCTTCCATGGGTGGACGTTCGGCAAATTGTACGAGACCTGCGAAATCCAAGGTATATGTTTCAAAGCGGAGTCGCTGATCCAGGAGGATCACCTCAACGTACCTCGGATCAAACACGTCGGACCGATGAAACCAAAGATTAAGCAAAAGAGGAACACGCCACAGGCAGCCCACAATCGTGTCTTGATAAATCGGAATAAAGCACGAAAAAGCGATGGGCTCTGAGGATTTCGTTTCAGTTCGTCCTCCCAAAGAACTTCCATCCTGAAAAACATGCGTATTATATCCGTACTGTTTAAGCAGGAATGATATAGAAGAAAAATATAAATTGGACTCATAAAATGCAAAAGAAAGAGAAATAGAAAACAAATAACGTATTAAATTCGTTTCCCACGTCTTTTTTTTCATTTTTTCATGAAATTCCCATTCTAAAGAGAAAAAACACTAATTTCTTTCTTTCCATGATCTTCAATTTTTAGCAAAATAAGACGTCTCCATGAAGTCTCCAAAGCCCATCATATAAAAAGGCTTTACGTTGACATTCGCTATGAAACGATCCGATATTCATTCACATTCATATCCACCATTAATATTTATTCATACATCACAATAGATCCTAAAGTAACCCTTCACAATGATGGCAAGGCGGAAGAAAAGATAGCAGATTTCAGGAATTTCGCACAAGCAATAGAACTTTCAAGTGCCAAAAGGAATATCCTTAAAACAGTTAATGCTATGCAACCTACATCCGAGACAAGTTCTGACATACAATTTTTGCTCCAAAGAAGTAGCTGAAAATATGTGAGGATGAAGTTTTTCACCCCATCTCCCCCCAAACATTCCAGTAAAAAAAATCTATTTAGACCGGGTTCTGGCTGAATGGCCAACCAAACACTAATACCTAAGAACTCGACTTGTGTGATTTTCCATGGCAACAATTCCAAGATCTGTTTTCCAATTGGAATACAGCAATTTTCAACCCAAATAAAAGTCGAAACCAATCACATTATTCGTATCTAAACGTCATCCTTGCATCATAATGACACCTGTCGCGATAACGCGAGCTGACACCGCAAAACATCGTATCCTGGCGGCTGCACTCGTGTTTTTCCACAGCATAAGAAACAAAGAAAAATAGTGCAAGAAAATAGTAGCACCCACATACACACATGCAAAGAACAATTTCTCTTCCAGAAAAAAAAATCATCACAAGGAAATCTTCCTCGTTCGCTCTACCAACAAACACCCGTTATTTGACCGACTCACCTAGCCATATTTACATTACTGGCGTCGTAAATACTGCAGTTCCATACTTGATCCTTGTCTAATTTCCCTTTGAATGCCGAGAACAGATATTCGAACACCCAGCTGTACGTGACGAACGAAAACAGGCCTGATTCATCGATCTTGGCGCCACCTTTGACACCACTTCTGGATGAGAAAAAATTTATTATGTCTAGTTCCAGACGGAAAAAGCGCAGTGTACGCAGGAAACGCGACAATAACTGCAACATCATTTCAACGCACCTTTTGCCTTTGCGGATCGGAACCATATTTCTCAACGAGGAAACGTATCGGGTCATTGTTTTCTTCGCGCCTCCGTGTGCATACCTCTCAGCTGGATCCGTGGCCATACTAAACACTCGAATTTCTCATGAGAAATTTTTTATGGATCTGAATTATAATGGAATTTTTAGGTGGAAAAATCCTTGCACATCATAAGATCAGAACTGAGAATGTAAAAAAGGACAACGGAATTCAATAGAAGTACACCAGAAATGGCATCGTATTATGAATTGGCACCTATTAACTTTTTTCCCCTGTAGAAAACAATGCACTAAGCAGCAACAGTTCTGAATTTCTCTGAATCTGCGACTTTGCTCTGGGGTTCTTCTCACAGCTGACCATCATAATAAGGAAAAAAAGTTCAAATGCAGCAGCTGGTTGGAAAGAATACGGATAATAAGAGAGGGGTTAATAAGATAAGAAGTTAATCGGTTGAAAAGATGAGAGGTCAAGCATGACGGACAAAATGAAAAGTTCAGAATGCCTGGAACAATGTAGAGGGAATGAAAACCCACGGCTATGGAGAATTCCAGAAGATCACTCAGAAATGTTATGGATTGTGTTCTACGTTGTCAAATAATGTTAGAGAAATGGTGCAGGATTACTAGGACCGCACATTAAGTATACAATTACACAATAACCGCAATAAATCACTTCTTCCATCCGAGAATGTCGTACGGAGAATCGACGAACAAACAAAAACAGCATCGAATCTGGGAAAATGACGCCAATATTAAACGGGATTATGCTGCAAGATGATGAAAGGCCTAGAAAAACGCCCGAGCAATGATGTCACGCAGGGCGGCCAGTCGTAGCCCCCCCAGCACCACTATGGGTAGTCATGCGATCCTAATGTTATGCGCACGAGGAGAACTTTTGCTATAACTTGCACAACATGCAAGTGCACAAAATTAAAGCATGTAGGCATGAGGCTTATAAAATTCGTCCCGAAGCGTTCCATAAACGTGTCTAGTCAATAACAAAGCGAGTGGTGCGGATGCAAAGCTAGGAGTCCAGCGGGTAATCTTCGATCTTTCCGGAAGACGATGGAAAAATGTGAGTCCTACTGAAAACTTTTCACCCTGGGAGGTACATATGTTTGTTTATGTACTTTTCCTCTTTGTATTTATTTGAATATATGCGCACGAGCTAATTCAATAGTTCAGGCAGTTCTATAACAGGAGAGAAACAAAAGTGGAAAAGTAGGAATGATTAAATAAAAATATTAGCAGTGACGTGGGTGGTCCAGTCGGTTTAAGGCTAGGTTAAAATTTAACCATTTATCCTACTAGTAATGGAGTATGTATTTGAAAAATTAATAGATATTCCAGAACGCGGCTAAACGGTACGCTTCGAGCGCACCTAGACAATCCTAGTGCAAAATCGAAGCTGGAGCGGAAAACAATTGAATTCTGGAACGGGGCTCTCGGAATCACTCTACGTAATGTCCAAAGAAGCGTGAAACTTGATAGGACATATAAGTGCAGCAGCGGCGATCCTGACTCGAGGAGAGCACCGGCTGGATTTCGGCGTTCGTCGAAATAATCGAAAACAAGTGCTGCTGAGGGAGGGGCACGCAGCCGCATGGAATCCCCCTCCCGCGACGCCACACGAGACTGAGGTCCAAGCGCGGCGAGCGCCCGCAAACGGCCCCGCCACCTTCTCGGCTCACGACGGGGCCCATGAATACGTACTATGCTGATTATAAACAGCGTGTTTACTCGTTGATGCCGCCGCGACGACGCTCCGTCCGCGTTCCCGACGTTCGTGCGGGGAGGAGGCGGACACGGTCGCGGCGGCGGTGTTCCTCGGCAGCGGCCGCGCGCTCCCTTGCACTCCACTCGAAATAGCGTTCGCCGGACGGCGGCCGCTGCTCGGCGCTCCGCTCGCTGCTCCATCGTCGAGCACCGGGACGAGGGCTGAATGAGGAGGGACCGGGGGCGGCGGCGTACGAGCTCTTGCGGCGGCGGCGAGCGCGACACCGTCCGCCCGCATATCAATGCTCGCTTATCGTACCCGGCCACTTCTCCAGCGACGCAGACACCTGCTGCCAGCGATGATAACGACCCACCCTCCAGCAATCTTCAGTTTGGGATTATTTGGCCGCTTCCAGGTTATGAGACGGCCGACAGGAGCACGGGAACCGCTGCGAATAGGCGGCAGATGAGCTGCTCCGCCTACGTCTGCACATTGGGAGTGCGAACCGATGAGGAACGTCACGAGCTGCTCTTCTGCGTCATCGGATGAATCTCGGGAGCTACACAGCTGAGCAGGGACATCAAAGCTCAAGAACGAGCATTTCTAGATGAGAAACCTCATAAGGACGATTTCTAAAGCCTGCAAGGAAATAATTAACAGTGCGTGCATGCTTGCCAGTTTTTATGACTGTCTAGGCCTTTACGACGTACCTGTAGAAAATGATGAAAAGAGAAAGCCTACAGCAAAATTTCAGAATCTTTTTCAATTTTTAAGATGGCATTTTCTGTAAATACAAACGCTACAAAAGTTCATACGCCAGATTTCTTGAATCCATGGACTACTTTGGAATTCATAATTCATAGAAAAAAGAAAAAATTCATAGAAATTTGCAAGCGAGTAATATAACAGCATGCTAACGTTAGTCTCGCACCTGTATCAAAGACGTTCCGATCTCCATGAGCTACCGAAAGACCTGATAAATTTATGGATTTCATTTCTTTGGTGAAGAACTTGCAAGTAACGCGAGGTAATGCCGCGATTAACCCGGGTGCATGCTTCTTTCAAAAGTTCCTCTAGTATTGTTGGCTTTCTCCAATCATAGCTACGTACGTCCAGAAAATCGTGGACAAGGAGGAACAGTGCTTAGGAAACGTCTATGTGTCCCACAACTTTCAACTGATACATTGTTTCGCTGTTCTGCTGCGAATAAGGTCCAATACCAACACATACTGGTAAAACCTCCAGAAGCATCCATCACCTACGAATTATTTAGAACCAAGCCACTCCACGTGATGGGAGCCCAACGATAGCAAAAGAAGGAAAAGATGCATTAATTAATGGCGTCAGAAGACAAAAAGCTCGAGAGAATACTAAATTGAAATATTATTCCACATCGCGTATGACGTACATGTTGCGGAACTCAATTTCCACTGAAACGTTTGAATAATTCAATTTGGCATTACTTGAATTCCTCACGGTTTTTTTTTCATAACTATAAAGAGCTGTAACCTTGGCGGACGTATAATTACTATAATTAGAAGGGACCAATGCATATTTTATGAGCACGCTCCTAACATCCTGCGTGCAGAATTCGGGAAACTGCGAAGCGAAGAAGTCGGATAGCGCCACTCTCACGTCGTCATTTTTACAATTTTTTTTTTGCAAAGTAAGAGCTTACAGAGCTGGAGGAGGTTGCAGCCACATGGCAAAATTTCTAAAGCATATGGTAGGTGGGAAGCCGTTTGCTAGCAAAATTACTGAAAATTGAGGCAGCTCTCGAGAGCGGATTTTTGTCCATAATTGTCGTACTGGAAATGGGCCGTTGTCTGTGGAATCCTAGGGATCTCATGACTGCTAGCAGCAATGGGCACCTTAATAGGTCTTGCATAGACGAGCAGGATTTGTTGTACATGTAAATTACCATATCTATATGTTAAAATACATCTGCAAATAATTAAAGGCTTTCAAAAAAAAACCAAAAAAAACTCGGATCAACCCAAAAATTAGATGTTCAATGCTGTCACGGACATTAATTCTTAAGGCACCATGAAACTGGAGCACTTCTAATCTAGCTTGGAAAATTTTGCATGATGATACTTCGCTATCCAGAAAGGTTCTAGTTTTATCACACCCGAACAAACCCTTTCCTCTGACACCGAACTCTACAAGCGGTATGGACCTTTGTAAGATAACAGTTCGATTCTAAGTGCAGTTTTCTTAAGCGCCACTTTCGTTTAAACCTACTGCTGTTCATGCCCATACTTTAGCATGGATAACCCAACCAGAAAACGGAGCGAGAGCATCCAGACGAGTGCAGGATTTGAGCTGTCTGCAAAAAGTCAGCGACGATGCTCTCTCAAGGGTCTGCTGGAGAGGCTTTCCACACCTGGTTTTTCTACAGCTTCCGAGAAAATTTGAGATTGGAAAGTTACCAGTAGGCATCTTGAGTAGAGTTGAAATGGATCACTACCTATGTTTATTTAAAAGTAAACATTGTGACTTTCACGTCAAGGTGCCGATTGTAACAGCTAGAAGCACACAAAGACTTGTGATTTCTGCGAAAAAATTCGCTACCTAGATCCAGAACTACCCTGACTTCCCCAACATACATGGAACGAAGGGAAAATATGCTGGTCCTAGTTTCGGTCATACAAAATGTTAACGTGCGGCGCGTACAAGTTTGTTGACACCTGCACGTGATGGGCCTGCATAATCCAAACACTTTAATGTACACATGGAACGTTCGAGGCAGACAGTTACACAGAACATGTTCCACTTACTGTGGGAATACGTATTGTGATGGAAGGGAATTCAGGAAGAGCAGAATTGGACATTGTGAAGTGAATACCCAAGTGTGAAATGAATGTGAAGTGAATACCCAACTAGGAAAATCCAAAATTTTTTTGAAAATCACACTCGTCTGTGGAAATCTTGCAACATAAATATTTTAATAGAGGGACTCCAGAAATTGCAACCAATGAGTCAGCAGACCACCAGGAATCGCAGAAAAAAGGGCCAGATATATGATGGTCTATGTGGGTGGTCCATATATGAATATAATATAAATATATGGGTGGTCTTATACTCCTGGAACGCCTCGTACGAAAATTAAGTGAGATCAACATTTCAGGAGTCTCTGTACCATCAAAGACCCATCTTTTTTTGTTCACTACCCAGAATCAAGAACAAATTGCTTAGACCCCTTCGATTAGTTTCAGCTAAAGTAGTGGTGCAGTAGCAGACGGGAAAGCAGTTGAAGTCAAGTGCGCAATGACCAAAGACAACATCCAGAATAAGCTAACGGACGAGCCCGGATTGTGAAAAACAACTGCAGCGGGCCCCTTGAATTTCCAAGAAGAGTTTCAGCATTCCCAGTAGCCCGGAATATCCAGGATAAATGAGTTTATTAGGCAAACTGGTGTATTTCACTATCCCTACCAGCCCTTCACTTCCATTTAGTATGTCTAGCTCGGCGAGCAGAACATAGCAAAAGACCTGGGAAGCTCATCCATAGCTGATTGGTGGCACAGCTTCATCCTTCCAGAAAAAAATTTTACGATTCTTACAACGAATGATAATTCCGCACGCAAGCAAAGTTGAAGCTGATAGAGAGGAAAAAAGGCTTCAAAGAGGACGTTGCTTACTTTCTAGTAGGAATTAAACAACATTAGCCAAGAACGGCTTCAATTGAACGGAGCCAACTAATTTTTCATTAAAAATGAACCAAAGAAAGAAAAGAAAAGAGAGAAAATAACATAGGCTCAAAACTGATTGATATCCAGGGATGATGATGACTGATTCCATGGAGTTCTTTTTATGCATACAATGAAGCTGAACCAGCAGAGGCATTCATAGTGGAACTCAAATTCTCTTCGAAATGGCCAAAGCAGTTCGTTTCACCGATTGAGGAACAAGAGAAGGGAACAAGAAATGAGAAAGGAGATTACCTATTAGATTTGGGCAACAACGAAGGAGAATATCTTAGCAGCACGTTTCACCACTTCTCCTAGGCATCTACAAGGATGAGCTAGTGAATCGAATCGTAGACACAGATTTTAAACCTCATAGATTAAGTACTTAAGCAAGAACAGCACAAAACTACGAGGAATTTCAATTTATGACGCTAATTTGACCTCAAAAAAGAAGTAAATGAAACAGCAACTTAGGAAGGGTTGGGGGGGGGGGGGAGAGGAGAGGGGTGCAGAAAGGTTAAGAACTTCGTAATGGATCTCATTAGGACAGTTAATATAATATTCCCAGAGCTCCTCCACCACTCAAGTGTACGGTTATCCTTCTCATAAAAAGTGAGCCGAGTTCGAAAAATTCCTCGAGTCGCCCCTAGTACTGCTGGCAAGAGATCAGCTGATTTTTTAGCTTTCAGCAGTTGGCTACCTCCGCTGCCAATTATCGGACATTTTCTACCCTAACGTCTCAGCCATCCCTCCCCCCCCCCCCTCTAGAACTGTATGGAAACCAGCTGTTCCCGATATCTTCCAGAAAAGATGGTTCAGCTTTCATCTAAGGCGACCTAATAGGGACTGATAATAATAGTATAGTACGTTCCAAAAACGACGATAGTTGAGTATTTGTGCCCATGATCTGCATTTCTCGCCTTCCTCTCCGAATACGGCACTATTTTTCGCATTTTGCATTTCTCTGGTATCTTCACAACTATATTCCCCGGTGAAACACACTATACAACGATCTAATAATAATCTAGTAAGGCGTTAAAGTGAGTTGGGCACCTTCTCAACCTCATTTGGCTGGTTTGCCCCAAGTTGTACGGGGCAAAAACGGCCTGATGTCATGAGTTTGGGTGGTAATTGTCCGTGGGTGGCTCCTCCGTTCGCCGCAAACCGACCGCTCATCGAAGCGCCACAACGAGTAGGACCAGAAATTCTGCTCGAGCACGTGAAAAATGCAGTAAGTTGTAAGGGAGCAAAGTAACTATACATTCCTTGGCCAACAAGGTTACAAATCCTATGAGGACCAAGCGATTCCACTAATTCATGAGAATCTTCTCCAGCTAATTGCTGAACTTAATTCACAGCACTCTTCCCAATACCACCAAGCCAAAAATTGAGAAAGAAAACAATGAAAAGATCAGAGAAAAAATTTGGAAAAGTGCCAGAGCACAAAGAACAGAACGACCGAGTCGGCCACTACAAGTTTTTCATAGCTCGCAACAACCGGCAAACGTTGCGACCAGCTGGAGACTAATCACAGAAAAAGGTGAGAGTGAAGGTGAATAGATTAAAATTTGAAAGAAAATCTATGTAAAACAAAGAGTGCTCATCTGAACCTGCTAGAGCTTCCTTTGGAGTAGACAACTCTAGGATACACTTCCACAACAGCATCACCGTCGCCTGGATCTAGCTGAACGCGTTCCTCGTCATTCGCTGCCATTTCGCCGCCACCACCTGCCAAATTTTGCTAGTATTTCATGAATAATAAAGTTGGAAACAATGTTACTGACAAGTAAGAAATGGCATCCTTCTTATCGAGGAACCTCTCAGTATAAAAATGTTTTCTTTCATGATACTATAACTTTATTCAGAATGCGGTGGAATATATAACAGCTGAATATTGGTATATGCACAAGACTTTGGCTCGACAATGAAGAAGGGCGACCAACCAGAAAGAGAGTTAGAAGGAATACGTCATAGAACAATATCATCTTTTTTTAGAGAAGAAAAAAATTGAGAGAAAAAAGACCAGGATGAGAAGGGAGGGAGCATATCATGTCCCTCCTTCAGAAACGACTTCAGATGATAAATAATTGGACGGGTGGACACGATCCTTTCTTAAGGGACAAATTTGGATATATTCAGATCCAAGCAGATGGAACCCGATGCATATAAAGCATGTTAAAAGATTCATTAGAAAAGTCTAAATAATTCCTGAAACTATAGGAAACATCTATGGATGAACAAGATTATTTAACAAATTCACTCCGAATCGAAAAATTACATCTAAATGAGCCATCTATGCAACAAAAAAAAGGTGTAACTATGAGTTCATTAAATGAAAAACGTACACAATCAAAAAGAGATGCGATCCGAACAAAGATAATTAAAAGAAAAAGGTAACTCCATTAAAATGATCAGAGCTAATAAAAACCTAACAAACCTACATATACAGAAACCATATCCGCAATATCCGAAACTAAATTACAACATCCAGAGAAGAATAAGTGTACAATATGGGGGATCGACGCAAGTCCCGCTGCTGATACCATTCATTTTCCGCAGTGGAAATTCGGGACAGCACATCTGGATCCAAAAATCCGCTCCTGTACAAGAACGCATTCGGAACCTAGAGCAAGTCCTCATATTATTATAATTCTACTCAGTATATGAACGAATTTTGAATCATCTCACGGAAAAATCAACAGGACAGTTACAAAATGGCTTGAAAGCACTTTCAAAGCGACCTCATAGATCAGAGTCTATCATGTGTCTCACAGGTACCAAGAGTGTGCAGCGTTGCACCACGAGCGAGCGGTGTTACCGAGCTCTGTGATTGGTCAGTTCATCTATGCGACCAATTGCGGAGCCGAGTAGCACGCCCTTCTCCCGGCACGCCACTCCACATCCAGGGTACGTTCATCAAGAAGATGTAATATTCAGGAAAATGAATCCGTGGAAGTTGAACTCAACACTGGAGAATAAGAGAGCTTTAGCAATGGTGAAAAAAGAGTATGAATAGGATAAAATTCGATGGGATCTACATAGAAAGAGATCGTGGCTGAAGAAATGATAGATAAAAATATTGTCATCTCCTGAAACCCATATGGGGCGTCGATAGAAGTGCGTTTCTCGTGGACTCGAGAAGCATGCGGCGCGGCTGCACCACCCACCGCGATAACAAATTTAGATTTTCTTCATAGTTTTTCATCTTATTCGATGTCAGCTGTCAAGGAAATTAGCTAACAGTAAAGAAAACATTGCCATTTGCCATCACGTCGATGATTCCATCGCGAGCGGCGCGGTCGCGGGGCGTGCTTCCAGTGTCCGCGACAAAAGCACTCCCATCACTGTGCAAGAAACAGAGGAAAAAGGCGGGATGACACAAGAAACAAACATGTAAGGAACACGTACAGGGAGAAAATGAAAGAATAATCCACGAGGTCAGAAATGCTCCAGCAAAGAGAAATACATCTGAAATCTATATACCGAGAAGTAGATGAACATCAAGCCAGAAAGTGAAAGGAACAGGAAATGAGAAGTGAAAAACACTGAGTGAAGGGGCACTTTAGTGTAAGTGTTAACGAAGGGAGTGCGGCATACGGTAGACTCATTTGAAAGAAGTTACTGCGAATCACGAACAATTCGAAGTCATTCGAAGTATCGAATGCTCCGGAAAAGCTTTAAAACTCAGCCAACAAAGTGTTGGCTATGCCAGATCTCTGGAAAAATCGGATGGATCGAATGTGTGCAAGAGGCGTTTGCTTTGACGGACTCATTCTATGTTCGAGAATTGTTTCAAATGAATAGAACTTGAAATATAGAAACAATGCATATCAAACTAATCCATAGTGGGTTAGATTTTTTGGATATTGACTCATCCAAAAAGAAGAAATAGAAGTAAAGTTTTCTTTTCGGTTCATTCCACATCTCCGAGTCCATTCCAAGGCTTAATAGTATTCCACACACTACGGTGCTGACTAAATGTTTCGTAATCGTAATCATGAATCTACTCTGAAAAAAGGGTGTTCCGCTGAGGGATGACTCATCCATCCATAAAATAAGACAATGGATGTGATGACCAACTACATTCAAATTGCTGCAGCTATGACATCTCCTAATTTGCTTCTGGGATCGAGAGGGAACTGCCCCCCATAAGATGAATACAAAGCATTTTCAATTCCATTGTGCTTGAAAACAATCCTAGAGATGTAGGTCGTCAGATGCAAGCTCAAAAAAATGACCTACTGCCAAAACCGTGACCTACGGTCAACTAATGGGTGGCCGACACCGCACGTAGATCAAGCGCAAAATGCTTGCCCACTGGGGAGAAGGGTGGGCGACACGGTAAACATAGACGAACACGAATGTGCAAAGTGTACTGGAATAAATTCTGATACATTACCCAAATGGCAGAAAAAGGTAGCATTTACAGAAAACTCTACTTGTTCAGGGGGCGCATGCATCAGTAAGGTTACCCGGGATGAAGGTGTTAACACCACCCAAGTTTACCCATGGTTAACGAGGGCGTCAACCAAAGTACATTCCACCACAGCGCGGCAGTCTGGCTGTCTGCCGCACCTCACAATCAATGCCTACTCTATAGCTCTCTGCTCCAAGTTAGCCGCGCCGCGCCAGAGTGTACTGCGCCGCTCGGGCCTCCAAGCTGGAAGCCCCTGTAGGTATTACAATGGAAATAGCGCAGAGTGTGAAGATGGGCAGGGCGTGTTGTACTGCTCGTAGGCTGGGGATCTGCCCCACCACACCACGGCTAAGTAGGAGTAATAGCCTTTGCTCAGCTCATTGCCCAAATAGTAGAATGAAACCCTCTTTCCTTCACACATCCGCACTTTGTGGTCGATGCCAGCCACATAAGGGATTCGCTTTTATGCCACTTGAAAAACACGCTGCAATAGGCACAATTAGGGATTCACAGGAGAATCCATGTCATTCTACGTAACTAAGCGCGTCTCACATATATGGACACGTGAAATGCACGTACTTCATTTCGTTCACGTCGCTCTAGAGACGACGATGACGAATTCAAATAGGGCACAGCTGTTAAGGACGCAATTCCTACGCGCGACACATAGCTTTCTTCTGGTCTGCTCTTGTGACGAAAGCAAGAATAAACTTGTTCTGCTCAGAAGCCACCCAAAAAGGTCAAACAACGCAGCCATTAATATACCGGGGTAAGTGGAGACAAGTCCACACACTCCATGAATGGTGAATTGTTGCGCGGAAAAAGTGTGGAAGCTTGGAGGCGCAGAAAATTCGATACTGGCACTCGCTCGAGCACTTATGAACATGTGCGGATATCATTTCGGGACCGTTTTTTCCGAACACCTGTTGTTATTAATGCTTCGCCGAGCTCTTCGAGACTTTTTGCTCGCAATCACAGAGAATTTATCTGCATACAGAAAGCAAAACCTGTGATAAAACCAGTGATAAGACGAAGAATGGAAGCAGGTGATACGCACTTCTTATCTCCGCGAGTAATCCGTGCACGAAACCTACCAGGAAATCATGCACACTGAACGTTCTCCCCCTCTTCTACAGGGTGGGCAAGAGCCAGTGCAAAACTTCTCGCGCTCTAAGTACGAAGAATCACATGCTTACGGTAAGCCCATCGTGGGACAGGAGTGCATCTATGCCCTTACCTAGGCGGTAATTGTAACTTCACCAATTAAGGGAAAACCGGTTTCTCAGTAGTGGCCACGAAAAATGAGGTTTTACTACGAGATGAGGCAAGGATCCGAGTCGGTAAAACATGCACAATCAATATCAGGCCGGGATTGTGATCAGAACGAAAGAGTCAAAGATAAAACATCTAAAATCCAGGGAGAAAAAGGAGGTTTACACTGATGTAGAGCTCAAAAGTTTCAAATGATGACTAGCGATGGAATCTAGGAACAGAAATTTCATGTCCGCTCAAAGGAACTGCATAGTAACAGGAGCTTACTGAGGAAAAATAAAGGTGAAATGAGAGATTACCAGTTGCACACTTTTAAAACGGAAGAACTAATGCTGAGAAAGGTACGAGAACCCCCACACGTCCTCATATAAGCACCTACTGCGAAGCCACTTACATGTTTGGAACACAAGGTGAACTGAAAAGCAGGAATGCTTCAGTAAATTACTGCACAGCATGTTGAGCCAGTAATTATCCATGAGCCCTTTTTCCCCCGCGAAACGAAGGCGCACCAGGTATGCGCCAACCACTCGTGCGCCAGTCCGCTCCACGCTGACCCGAACCAAGCAGTCTTGTTGGCAAATCGCACAGATCACTCTAATTTTTAGCGTATTAGGCGGTGTTTGCTCCATTTCTGTTCGTGGTTTTGTTGTTATTTCCATAATAATTGCTGTGAAGGATTTGCTTGTTGGTTGTATGGTGTTTTCAATGTTGTATTTGCTTGATTTCCTCGTCTGTTTTGCTCTAAGTCCATTACGTTGTGCTTTCCTCAAGATATTCTTAATTATTGTTACTGATTTCGACCTATGTTTTGTTATTTTTAGTTCAAAAATGTTCGTACAAGTTTGCTAACTCAGTCCTCGGCAGTGTTTCTTTCTAACTATGGTGATTTCTAGCTATTTTTATTGATTTATCCTCGTTCAATCGATAACGCTCAATTGGAAGCACTTTCTGTTCACCTGCTAGTAGTGAAAATCGACGGATTTTATGGATTCGATGTTCTAGAGAGTGTCTAGCGCCTCACTCTATTGATTATTATGTTGATCGTAGCTCATATTTCTGACTTTTTATTGTAAACTCGTGGATTTTGCTGTGCGATTCAGCCGTGGTGCTTCTCCCGTGTTTATTTTCGGAGAGATATTCTGTGAATACGCTCTTCATCTTCACTGATCCTCCCACACAAACATTTCTGTTGTCTTCCGAGATGAATAGGTAGATTCCACGATCTTCTGGATCTGCTGATATCCTGGAAACAGTTCAGGTCGTCGTCTCAAACCTGTAACATTGTGATGACTGTGGACGACGCTATTCTCAACAAAGTGAACAAGTATGGCAAATTGATCAAGAAGAAAGAGAAGGTATGCCAAATGTACCTCAAATTTCCTTGTAGTTTCTCAGCTTTGTTGTTCTTTTGTGGACATATTCCTTCATTTTCAGGTGGCTCACGTTTTGAGCAGGTTGAACAATATCGATATGACGTTGGAAATACTGTCGGCCACAAATATCGGCCGCTATGTGAACAGGTGCGTTGATTGTTATTCGTTTACTGTTGGAAGATAGACACAGTCGAGATGACGTGCCCTTTGCGGCAAATTCTCTCCTCGTTTTGCTTTCGAGATATTTATGTAGTTGGAGCCGCGATATCTATGATTCCCTGCAACAATGTCGACATCCCGTTCTTGAGCCCTTTATTTTTAGTAGTTTTGGGGCGAGGCATCCATTAGAATTGCGAGCTATCTGCCGCATTTGCCTGCATAGACCATCCCAGGGTCATGCATTGCAGATTCCTCGCCTTCTCATGGATTCTTCGTCCTGGTCCTTCTTAAAAAGGATATTTTCATTAGGTTTCGACCGTCCTATCAGGGAATCATGTGTACCAATGGAATCGGCATCGTCTGGCTTTAGAAGTTATACGAAAAAGTCCTAGAAACGAGTGGGATGTGTCTCTAAAGGCTAGGCAGATCAGCACGTCACAAAGGGAATCCGTGCTGGACTGAGATCAGTGTTACAGGCAGCGCGCGTCGAAATCCTTGCTTTTGAGGTTTTGCCGGAATCGGGGGCTTTCCTATATGTAGATTTCATATCCAACGGTACGGGGGCGACACAAACTGGAACTCTACGCAGACGGAGTGCTGTTTTGCATTTCAGCTCTCCCCCTTGACGTTTGTAGGTCCTCCCCCCGGGTTTTATACGAGCTTGTACGACTGACCGAACATGCGTAAGCTGACGTATCGTCACAACGGAACTCATCTAAAACAACTGGGTTCACGATTGGGATTTGAGTTTTTTTTTCGAATGTCATCATTCTTTCTTCATGCTCGCTTGCGATTCTTAGCTCGTCGCCGAGAATTTCGACGGACGCTACTTTTAAAGGTGTGAAGATACCTCTCGCCAAGGGGGGGGGGGGGGTGTGGAACAGGGAAGGATCGTGAGGGCGGAGTGTTCGTGGGTGAGGTAGGGATTGGTATAGGAGGGGGGGGGGCATTTTCGCTAACTGAGGGTTACGTGCTGGGTTACGACTTTTTTCACCATAATCACACTGGACCCTGCCTCTGACCTCTTTCCAGACTTTGCCACGATTCGGAGTACGGTCGTGATGCATCCAGGATCATCGAGAAATGGAAGGAAATCGCACGCCAGAGTGGAGTCCGAGGTGGTGATGAGGACCCTGCTTCTGAAGACGATGAACCACGAGCACGTCATCAATCGCCGGATTCTGCTGGAGCGTCTAACGCCGACTACGAATCGCATTCTAAGGGCTATGATAGCGGCCGATCACGCAGTCGTCACGACTCTGGACATGAAGACGGTTACAACAACGACGACTCAGATGAACATGCTTCCGGAAAACACCGGCGAAGACATGGTGAGGATGAGGATCGTTATTATAGAGATTATAGTAGGAAAGAAGAAAATACCTTGAAAAAGCGTCGTCATGATGGGCGACGCGACCGTGACCAGCCACGTTATCGCGATGAACGACACCGCGATAGTGGTATGACTAAGGATCTTTACATGAGAAATTATGAATTTACTGTGGTTCTCTCATAGATTCCGAAGATGGAAGTGATCAGCATCATGCGAAGCGCAGTCGCGATGTGGAGCACGGGAGAGACGATGACGACCACAGCAGCGATAACGCCACGCATTCTCCTGAAAGGTCTGTTTTTTTTTTCAAATTTTTCGGGGATGGAAAGCTTTGGTTGTGTTATTCTGTCTATATACTGTTTTTAGAACATATGACAGTGATGGATATCGCGACGTTGAAAGTCCCAAGACATCTGCGACGTCATCTAAGCAGAGGTGTTATTTTTTCCAATGGGACATAGCGCCATATAGCCGTAATTTGGCAAAAATTTCACTCGGATAGAGTATATTTCGGAGTCTGGACTCTGCAATCCAGCTTCACCGAAGGAAAAACGGAGTCTATTTATATTAAAGCCCTGCCATATTCTGAAGTGCTTCCATCAGGTGAAAGTCACTAGACAAGAAGTCTTCATCACTTTTAATAGAACCCTTCAATTTTGGAATACCTGGTAGTTCATGCTCTCCCGACCTCCTTAGCTTAAATCCACTGCCTCTTTCTCAGGCAATCGTCCTCCCACGGCAATGCATCCAGGAAGCGACGGCATTCATCAGAGGAGCCTGAGCCAGCACAACACTCCTCCTCGTCGTCAAAAACACCGACAAAGGTCACCCCTAGCAAGGTTGGGGGGAGGGATTTGATTAATGTTTTTGTTTTCTACTACTCTGCTGTTCAGAAGGTCGTTACTGAGTTTGACATGATCCTGCAAAGTGCGGATTCTGGACAGCCAAAGCATAAAAAACGCGAACATCACAGAAAATGGAGCGAATTGCCTGTGGTATGTGATTATGCGCAAAAACTTTTACCTATCTTTCAGCGCTTTCTTTCTCATGAACTCAAATGGTACTATATTCTTTTTCAGTTGAGTAATTACCAGCCATTCCCGCAGGCTGTGCGAGCAGCAAAAGATGCAGCTGCACCTCCTGGTAGGTGCTGTCCTACTTAAGTCAAATCGAACTTTTAGTTGTGCGTAACCAGTGAGTTTTGTTCAGCTGACGATTTCAACCCAGAAAACATGTTCAAACCTCGTAACGAACGTGGTAAAGTGTTTGCCGGTCGTCGCAAAAATGTCGCCATGAGCGTTCCATCGCTGTTTAACCTTTGCCTGAGAGTGCTTTGCAACAATATTGGAGGTACGTTATCGCAACTTTCGAAAAATTTTTCGTAACTACTCTTTGTGAATTTTCAGTGCTTTTATATGCGGAGTATATTCCCTACGATGTGCTGAAACCGGTCTTCGAGAAGTGTACTGTCGAAGAATTTGCGAGTATCGAGTCAAAACATCCGGTAAATGTTTGCTTTTGTTTGCGGCGTTCTTGCACTTAGACAAATCATCCTAGCTCAGGATCGTTTCCTGAGATTTTTACATGAAAAGGATCTCCAGAAACTGCTGATCACAATGGTGTACGTGATTCCATGCAAAAATGTCGGAAAATCCATTCTCGAGCCCTGATTTTGAGGGGCTTTGCAAGAGAAGCAGGGGTGGCGCTAAGATTGGAGGATGGGTGTTTGATTGCCAAAGGTTACTCTCGGCAGAGCATCTTCCGAGAAAATTCTTTTACGTCGCGGGAGTTCCTCATCATTCACTTTCTAATGTGATAGAAAGTGCGCTCCCAGGTGACCAACAGGAGAGTGGAGGTTCAGGAATCTCGTTATCTAGCCCTGGCTCCATTCACAACCTCCCTTAGAGTTGGGGCTCGAAAATGGGTCCGTCAATAGTTTTGCCCGGAATCGCTTATACCGTTGTGAGGAAGAGCTCCTGGAGGTTCTCATGTTATGAAAACCTCAAAAAGGGTTCTGGGTTAAAGACGATGCCTTTCATAGTTGTGAAGATGGGTCATGATGGAATTAGTTGGAGTTGGTGCCACGAAAACCTGTCGGGATAAGTGGTTGCTTCCCAGCTATACGCTTCCATGGGTCGCCGCATGGTTTTCAACGTGGTTTATGATCATAACCTCAAAATTATGTAATTAAGAGCTAATCACAGTGACAAAGCGATTGGAATGCATGGGATAGAGGAAAATAATACATAACGTAAATATTCGAAAGAAAGAGCTGATGAGCTGGTGTCCAACCAGACTGTTATGCTGACAGTGCCACTGGCGATGTTTACAGTGGTCAGGCGGTTCTTCAGCTGGCTTCTACAAGTACATGCACGTGTTCGTATTGAAAACCCATCTGGCTCGAAAGCGATGACTTTGATGACTAATCGTTGCTGGTCATAGTGGTATAAGTAACGGCTGCGCATGATTAAAATGATTTTTTTTGTTTTGGGCAGTGTTAAGAAGAAGAAAGTTGTGTTTTGTTTGAGATTAAAAAAAATAGAAGCTCTTTCCAACTTGGGAAGTCCCAAGTTTGGTGATTGAGGACCGCTCTATGCGAGAAAATCTCCTTTCCCGGATGTAGCAGAGTAGTTTTCTTAGAGTTCAGTTTCAGGATTTTCCCTTTTGCTTCCACAATTGTAACTAGTAAAGTCCCCGCGTTCTTCAAAGCTGGCGGATTGTCATTTCCTTCATGAACTCTTTATATCCCAGTTTGATTATTCCGTGACTGTCCCACTACTGAAATGATGTCGCGAATTTGGGAGGAGGAACTTGGGTACCCGCAGCCGCTGGCGACTGTCAATTACTGCCAGCTCGAGCGCTCGCTGCTAAAGCGACTGTAAATTACCACCGGCTCACGCTGTAGTTTCTTAACCCCGCCCACCGCCGCAACACAATCAACCACCGCGCGCGGCATTCGCGTTGCGATGAAGAAGTGTGAATGGCATCTAAGAGATCCGTGAAGCGGAAACCCCTGTGATTAATGGAAATTAGCGCTGATAATATTATGATTGGCCAGATATGACAAGTAAATAGTGTGATAGTTCAGATATTACAAGTAAATAGACTTTAATAGAGATATTATCAGTAAACAGGGACTCTGAAGGACAACACTATTTTGAACTGTTCTCACGAGGAATTTTGAAAGCGTTGCCGCGCAGAGGAATGATGTTTTTTTTTCTCTGAAAATAAATCTGCCTTCGCTGAGGTTGCTGAACTGCCCAGTGCTCTACTTTCATCAAAACCATAATTAGGAAGATTTCGATGCAGACTAAAGTCAACTTTCTTGCGACACCTTAGAGTTTGCCCACGGCTTCTGATCCTTTGAATTTTTTAGACCTACTAAAGGAGACGTTATTTCCATTACTATTGCTGTAGTTACCTTCTCTTAAGAATATAACTGAATTAAATCATTGAATTGAAATTGGATTTGAAACACACTTACACTTAGATTCCCGAGCAGAACGAAAAAAAATAACAGAGTCTACTCCTTATTTTATCAATGGAAAAATGAATATTTAAAACTAACACCAATAAGTTTCACATGTTTTCCGCCTTGTAGTTGCAGCCCATTCGACTACTGCATTCTTGGTTCCATGAAATCAATATTACCAAAACAGTTATAGTGCGGCGATCTAATGGCATTGTATCCATGAGGTACGCCTGCAGGCACAGTACATATCTGCGAGACATTTCTTACACCTCATCTGCCGTGGAGTAGTAGTCGATTCGAATAATATCACACACGCTTAAGGACTAGTTGTTAAGAATGTTGAACGCTCAAGTTCTGGAGGAAAACACAATGAAAAGGATCAAAAGAATTGAAATACATAGATTTCTGGGTCACACACAAGTTTGATTTCCATTACTCTTTTTTTTTCGGCGAACTGACAGTGTATGCAATCTGTTATTAGAATAAGTATAATAATTAGGGGAATGCGCATATAATGAAGGGTACGAGCAGTACGGACGAAACACAAAAGCAAACTGCACGCATGATAATTCAGAGGGGGGAAAAATCCAAAAAAGGTTCAAATCGTTGTGCAAATTTCAAGAATTTTTGACGGCCATGACAGCTCTTCCTAAAGTGAACAGTATTGACGCACTGGTATCTCTGGAATCATTACGCTTTCAGAAGCTCAAAAGCTTCTACATACAAAATCAGTTAACTATCATGATCACCATGTAAAACCCATAACTCAAGTAAAAGCAGATTTCTTCCGCGGCACTTCATCAGAATTACTTTACGATATCCTCTTTAACTCATTTCGCCTATTGTGTGGGCCCATTCCATGTTTGCGTACACGCGCGGCAGAATGGGCGGGGTCGCGACGATTTGGGCGGTGCTAGCTCAGACACTCGTTGCGGGCCGGCCGCGCTACCAATAGCGGCCGGGCAAACGTAGCAGCCGCGGGCCGGCCGCGAATGAGCGACCGGCCCAGCCTGGGGTCGCAGATTGCCCGGCCGGTAATACACGCTATTGATCCGCAATTAGGTATTGGAGGCTCAGTTCACTTCATAGTGTTTCTTCAGCGTCTAGTATGTTGCAGAAAGACTTTCTTGTTGTGAGTAATGTTCCATGAAGTGAAGGATGCTCATACTACACAGGCAAAAAGCACGTTTATTACTATCAGTAGTTATTATTAATACAGAAGGATCGTAGAAATGGTACAATGTCAATATTCAATCATTTCTGCTTCGTGCAATAGTTAATACGGTTACAACGCAGAATCGACAGATAATTAATTAAAATACCACGTATAAGAAACGGACCAGTAGATTTGCATCGCAAAGATGACCGGCAATAATCGTTAGATATCTGCATACAATATGTACCTATATTTATATAATATGTTCTCATATAATCTTTACATTACTGTACAAAAAGACTCGACGGTCTTCGATTTTCTTCCTCCTCGAAGAGATCGTGGTCGTCAACCGGGTCTTCGGCCATCCTCTTAGACTGCCTCTGTAAATTGAAAATTGTTTTTATTTTAGTCATGCATGTTTACGGAACATACAACTTACATTGCTTGGTATCCAAGTACCTTCTTCCTGATTGTACCCATAGGCTCGTATGTCACGCCTGAAATTTCAGAGAGAGTAGATAGTATAAATATCGCAAATCAGGTGCAGTCAGATATGGAAAATACGTAGAATTCGACTCTTACAGCGCTTTTTGAAGGGAGCGAAATAGGTGTGTGCGCCATTTGAGGCGTTCCTTCGCTAAAATATCCAGGGTTTTCGTCCGTTCTGCCTCATTACGTCCTAGACTGTTGTAAAAGCTGCAATGTAATGATGCAATAATATGTATTATTTGTATGTAAAGGAAATGATTACCTGGGGTCCTCAAGATTTAATTTTACACCAGCAATGATCTCTTCGTGTCCGTATCCCAAAATATCTTCTCCGAAATCTGAATCACATGTAATTCCTTAATCAAATATGATGCCTGCATTTAGTTACTTACCGAGCAGAAAGTTTTCTATTTCGAGCGGGAGGCTTTTGAGGCTCACGTTTCTACCGCCTCTCCCGTTCACTCTTAAAGCGAAGTTCCGAATGCATTGCGGTGGATTCGTGATCTTAAAAACTTTTTCATTTTAGACTTTGTGATCATATGCAGTAAAAAAGACCAACATGAAACTGTTATAGAAGGGACTCGAAAAACTCACGCGCATGAAGATGTACCGATATAAAGAGGTGAGTTTCTGGTACGTGGTATCCTTTACGCGCGGTTGCCACTGCATCACCGTCCTCACGATATCGATCTGTAAATTATAAAAATATTACGATCGGATAAAATTAGGAAATTTTTAATTTAACTGACCTTCGCAAATGGCGGGTCCGCATCCAGAATCCATTTCCTCCGACAGTTCTGTAAACTCACCGCTGCCATTTGTGATGGTTCTCCTTTGTCAGCAATCTCGCTGCTGCGGTTCTGCTTCTCCATCTTAGCAAGTGTAATTTCACACTGGAATGCATACAAAATTTCGTACTAGTTATAATTATTCAGATTTGGCTACTCCTATTTCTTTTGTTATTTTTCATGTTCCACTAACCTGTAGCCTGTTTGCAATGAGGTTCAAGCATGTTGCTGCTTCGTCGGTCTCGTCCAAGCCATCAAAGTTCATGTCCTTTACTCGCGTTGCAACTTCCGAATTTACAAATTCCTGTGTGTTTATGACATTTCAATAATAGCTTAGTTAGAAATCTATCGAACTCAAAATTGCCTACTTTATAAGCCGCTTGATTGAAAACTCCGCGCTTTTTTTGCTCCGCGATTAGTTTCGCAGCCTTCCGCATTTGAAGCGATCCTCTCACAATGCATTCGTGAAGCGTTGCTGGTAGCTGCTCGCGCTCACACGACGGTTCCTCTTCAAAATTATGCTCCTCCCTCACATTAATATTTCCTGGAAAGGTAATGTTGAAGTCATGAATAGAGAATTCATGTCTGAAACTAAGCATACCGTTCGAAACCTCTTCCTCTAACTGCATCGGTACGTCGTCTGCAGAGAAATAGTCGGTCGTCGGTGTTCCCACCAACAGTCGTCGAGATCTGTAAAAGTTTTCATCGTAAGAATAAGCGAAATTTTCTAAGAAATTTTACTTACACATAATTAGGTGAAGTAACATCTAGCGGCGCTCTTCTAATCGCGCTGATCTTCTGTCGCGGTAGAACACGGCTTGTTGTTGGAGTACGAAGATTGGAGTGCATTTTCTAACCTTAGCTATATGTTAAGCTTTTAAGCTAAATAGTGATATCAGCGAACGAAATAACAGTGGTAATTGCAACCAGAGGCACAGATATGAACAAATAACGAGCGAAAATATTTATCAAAGTAATTTCACAATTCTAAAAGTTACGTTCTCAGTACATACGTGTGACTACCGTATTTGAGTAAAGAGCAAGGGCCGCGAATAGCAGAACTGCTTTTAACTCGAGATACTGTTCCCGTCAATTCGCGGAAGTAACAGTTATTTTCACGAATCGTCCGCATAAGATTTAGCGCTATTCGCCTACATTCGTTCGGAATATGATTAACCAAATTATGAAGGTGCTCAAATGGGTCACATGATTTGTATTCGTCGATCAAAACCCTAACAGAGTTATTTCTGCGGTTGTACAGAAAAACTATTATAGAACCAAAACAGTCAATTCCCTCATCTTCTTCTAAATGGATGAGATCCTGTCGGCTACTTTTTGCTCGCTTCCAATAAATGCGAGAAGAATATACCTTCTTTTGCACCACGAGCCTAGAACTGGATAAAAAAGTCTTGAGAATCATATCAAGCAGGTAGATTACAATGCGAAATTTCACATACTACGCCTCTTCACCGGAACGCGATATTCGAGACCTCTCTGCTGCATTCAGATCGCTAGGGCATATACGACTGTTCTTCGGTATATATGTCGAGTCGCTGATTCGAATATCGACTGGAAACCTAAATAAGTTTTCAACTATGCTTAGAACAAGTTAGAAGCTGAAGATGTCCAAATGAGCGCAAACTCACCGCTTTTTGTGACGGTTTTCAACTTTATCCTTCAAAGCGAGTAGCGGTGCAATTGTGTTTGTACATCGCTCACTGAAGAGCGCCTTAACCCTTTTCGAAAGCAGATACCTAAATCATCCGTTCAATTATAATTTAAAGTCTGAGGACATTTTCACTGATTTCACACACTTTTCAATGATCACACTCGAACTGTTGGTGGTCGACTGGTTTACTCGTATTTGTAGCCGGCGGTGATGGCTTTCAAAGGGACATGACGACCATTGATAGGTCGTGCCATAGCTAGCAATCTCCTCTTCCATTGCGTGGTCGAAAAACCACTTTAATTGAAAACTTTTTCAAAAAAATTTTTCTTGAAGCTTTTAGATTTTAACTAAAGTATTCACACTCACGTGGCATTTCATTGTGTAGATGTCAGCAGCCGTTACAATCCAAACTTCTCTTGTAAGTTTTGCTAGCAATTTAGCTTTTTCAATTAGTGGTACAGTTAGTGTTAAAGATCTTGATATGATTTTTAAACACAACCAGTACCCAACCAGCCCAGCTGCCGCTATTGGTGAAGGGATCACCCCAACAGCGGCAGCCAATGGGAATACGGCAAAGGCTAACTAAAAAAAAACCAATGTGAATAAATGCGAAAACAATAGAAAAGCTAATCCGGACACATACCTCATCCAGTTCAGTAGCTTTGCATGTGGGCACATCCTCTAATGACAGAATCAAGCTGTTGGAATAAGTGTGGCAAGAAATACCAAGCAAGCAGCTCTTGATTTTTTCCACATCCTCTCGCTTCACTTTCAAATCTGGATACTTGGAATCCGCATTGAAGAGATCTGAGATCAGTTGAGTTGATAACTGCATTCTATAAGGGAAAATCCCAACAAATTACCTCTTAATCTGTCTTTGGTTATACCTTCAGAGCAGATATGGAGTGCATCGCCAGGGAAGTCGATTGGCAGCATGAGCCTCATTGCCGAAGTCAATTCTGAGACGTTTTCCAAATTAATAAAATGTGAAGAGAGAAGAACAAGTCGAAGCACTCACTTGGAATACCATATTGTCCTATTTCCGCAGCACTATAGGAATCACGGTCTCGCAGCATAGTATCGGCATCGCTTCCAGCTATCCAAACTCGACGATTTCCAATGCGGGTACCTTTGATGTAGCACTTGGAACAACCGTATTCAGAGTTCCACCTGGGGACGCCATAGAGTGCTTGTTGGGCCTGAATAAAGAAGTAAAGTCATTAATGAATTTGGGAACTAAATGAATAAATTTAATGCTGTTCGACAAAAAATAGACACCAACGGCGAGATCAGCAACTCCACGGTATAGTTGGACCTCAAGAGTCCATACGCTTTCCCCTACTCCAATTTCAATTGGCGAATCATGTAAATCGTGCAGCTCAGACTCGATTCTTAATTATTACTTGAACCACACTTCCTCAATCACTAACAGATGTTATTTCCTACCGAGTTAGGAGTGTCTCCATAACCTTTTCTGATGGCTTGACTCTGCCAAATATTGCTCCGGTAATTATGGAATTATAATAACTATTCGCTTCACATGGAGGCAAACCTTCTACACGTAGATATAGTGGCCATATTTCTCTCCTATAATTTTCGTAAATGTTCCGATTGTAAAAAAAAGCAGTAGAATGAAGTTACTTCGATAAGCGTCGAGGTCTGAACCCATCAATAGACATGGAGAGAAGAACTTTCAGATGTTTTCTGTTGTAGGCTTCAGGCGATTCAATGTTTTGATAGTAGCCATCAAAAAGTCTGATGTCACTCCTATCTTCATTGTGAGCTTCCTTTAAATATAATTATAATCATAACTGGCGTACTATATGAGAAATATATCACAAAAATAATCCGTAAAGTGGGTATAGTACCCTGTTTTCGTGCAAATATCCGTGCATCTGAATTATTTTTTCTACATCTCGCACCAGAATATCACTTAGCTGTGGAATGAAATTTACAACGTGAACCTCGATTCGCTGCATTCGTTTGGCCCTTTTGATATTCAGTCTGAACTTGATTTGATTTAAATGACTTGTATTGATTAATTCATGAATGAATGAGTATCTAGTATGCTAGCACTCACCCACGAATGCTACATCCAGAACTCTGGCAAGCGGCTTGGGAGTCGCTCATACCTTCATTACAGGAACAGCAAAAATAGTAACGTTGCCTATTCAGATCTTTCAGCATATCTTTATAGAGCAACTCAACATGTGTTCGATACTAAACAAAAGCTAGCACGTTATTGAACACCTAATATTACTATGTGCTTCAGTAGAACATGGGGCACCAACCAAAATGGGAGGAGGGATCCCATAGAGCACCGTCATCAAATCTTCCATTCTCTTTATTTCCTCATCGGACAGTCCAAAATGTTGGATATACATTGCGTAGTAGAGTGCTCGATCAAAATTTGCTTAAAGGCTCGATATAGTCCCACCTACGGTGCAGTTGAATTCAGGCATCAACTTACTCATATATGTTGAATCTGATGTTGTTTCCCTGTTGTCCCAGCTCCCACTGTATCCACTGTTATTGGCCCATTCATCATTGTGGTTGGATTGGTCGGTTGATGTTGGTATCTCTTCTATAACTCGTAGATGTCTATATATGCATACACAACACTTACACGACATTATTTTTGTAAAATTAGGATATTTGGTGCAAACGTAGAACCAACATCAACCGACAACCAACCAAGAAATTGGTAAAAAGAAAACGCAAGAAGGAAACCTGAAGAAAAGGAGTAAAGCTAACCTCTTACTTCGGCAGCACTTTCGCGTTCCCGCCGTTCAAGTTCTTCCACATGCAGGAGATCCTCGCGGCGTTGCAGCATTTCTTCTTCGATGGCAACTGAAATTTCATCATTATAACAAATTATAATCCTGGTACTATATAAAATATTAGCCACTTTTATGGCACATTAAACAAAAAAAAAAAAGAAATCAACTCACGCCCATAAGCTCTCAGTCCTTCTCTGCCCGGATATGAAGACATCAGTTATCGCACCCTAAAAATGTGTTGTTTTATCTGTTGATGAGAACAAGGAAATAAGGAAGAACAAGGAAATGTTACTGGCAAACCGTCCAGGACCACCACACATACAAGAATGTGTGATGAATCGGGACGCAAGTCAATAACGCCCCATTTCCAGTAATTGGGTCGACCTCGCGCCTCAGGTAATCCCTCCGGGCATAACCTAGGAAGAAAGAGGCGCGAGGCATTCGACCCGGCCGAAGGAGGCGCGAGGTAATCGACCCAAAAACAAAACAATGTTCGGAAACATCAATCACAACTCGATAGTAAAACAAACTTAAACTCCGAAACTTCAACAAAAAAAATAAACCACAAAAAACTGAAACCTCCGTTTCGTTCCTACCCTTAGACGGAGAAAAACCGGAAAAAAGATTTAAAAAAAAAGCCTTCCCCGGAACTCTTCAGTAAGGAAGGAAGGCTTTAATATTCGAAACAAAATAATTTAGTGAAAAAAACGTACTCACGAACCCCTTGTTGTAAAAGCGTGCACAGGTCCAGTTAATAGTGTACATCTGAACAAATTTAGCAATAAAAGTAAAGCTAAAACTATAGAAGGGCTACATTTCAACAAATGAACAACGGTAAAACTAGACAGGATTGACAAATAAGGTATAAAAACTAACAATAATAAACTTTGAATGATGAGTCGCTTCCTAACTTTTACTGAAATGAATAGAAAAAGACTGAAAGAATCACTTACCAACGACTTCTTATTTACTAGTGCCTCCTCTTACTTCGTCTGGAAGTTGAGATTCCATGAGTACCTTGAAACAATACAAATTGACATGGTCCGAACATCCGATGCCATAATTTCTGCAATATTACGTTATGCAAGCGTCCTTCGCAATATTGCACAACTTTTATGGATGTGCGGGCCGGCCGCAAAAATGTAAGGGCCGCTGGCCGGCCGCAGCGCTGGCCCCGCCCACCAAATAGGGCCGCTGGCCGGCCGGTTTTGGCAGTTGGGTGCGCGGGCGACCCGCTCCGAGTGTCTGAGAGGGCTATGCGCAGCACAAGTCAGCCGCGGCGCTGGCAATTGCCTTGGAGCGGGCGAGCTGGCATCAAAGTACCAGCCGCCGCCGGCTGCGGGTACCCAAGTTCACTCACCCCGCGAATTTTTAGTAGATTAGATAACGACAGCTGGCAGTAAGAGAAATGACGCAAGTACTGTAAATTGAGTTTTTTTTTTCAGCAAATTTAGCATGAATGTTTGGATAGTAGAGTTCTACCAAACTCACAGTAATAGTACTATCGTCCCCGCTGATTTCTTCGTGGGAATAGTTCGGAATTTTTCGCGTTTGTCCATAATTTTCAGTTCCTGGCTATTCCTTGCCATTTGGCCGGTTTAACTTTAGCCAGGAGTTGGAAGGTTCAACTACATAATCAGTTATATTTGTAGTATCTCGAAGACGACTCTGGCGAGCTGTGGCAACGGTTTGTGACGAAGAAGTACCCGGGAGAGGAACCAGACTGTGATGGATCGTGGAAAGACTTGTATTACTTTCTGGAGAAGGAGAAAGAGGACAAACTGAAGCGATTGAGTCAGCGCATTGGAAAGACTCACCAAGCCGAATCAGCGAAAGGGCAGCGAAAGGTTTCTTTTGAGTGTTTTTCTATTCTACTATTCATTGAAAATGTATTCTTCCAGACGCTGTTGGCTGACGCAACCGCTCCGACGTATGTGAGACGTCGTCAGATGGCCCACGGCATTGCCAATGCCTCCAGACCGTTGCCGAGTGCTATTGAGGTGTCCAGCGCTCGTAGAAAAATCTTCGAGACTGGAGGTGCTATTGAATCCACGAAACTTTATTATTCTGAGTCGTATTGTTGCTTATTCAGGTAATAAAGCAGCGTTGGCTGCGCTCCCTTCGGCTGTCGTGAACCGTAACTCAACGGTTGGAGCTAAAACCGACCGTAACACGAAGAAACCACCGGCGAAGAAAGGAGCACTGATGATCAAGACCATGAAAATGCTGAACATGAAGCGTAAGTAAGGGGCGGTTATTGAAGGACTGGTCACTTTTTATATAGTGCATTCATTTTTTTTTATTCACGTTTCTCAAACCTAAAGGTTATATCACTTTCGCTGTAGGAGCCAAACACTACTTACCGGTGTTACAAAATTATTATAGTATAAGGTATTCAGTATTTACTCATTTGTTGCTAACACCTCACATTTTTACCCGTCTAGTCGCTTTTCTAGCTTTTTTTCTAGTTGTTTTCAAATTAAAATGACCAGTTCTTCGATGTTCAGCGATTAGCCTGTGTTTTCCCGTTTGTACCTTTACCTACTTGAATTTTTTTTACTCTGTCCGTTGAGGTCCACAACTGTTTCCGTTTTTATAATTGCTATTCCTCAATCCTTATTTCAAACCGGTGAGATTTCTCGATTTTGTAGCGTTACCAGTTTTTGGACCTGGCGGACAATTTGCTGCGATCAGGTAGCAATAGTATGACTTCTAGTGTATAACCATTTCCTACCCTTTTCTAGAATTTCGCAGAGGTGCGGGCAAAATATGGAAGTACATGCTTCAAAACTAGCGTTTTGAAAACGTTTTGATAGGTTGTGATGGACTGTGAGCGAAAATGGGGCGGTACCATTGTTGTGTGATTGGTCTATCCTCGTAGTTCAATGCCTATTGTCCCATTTCGTTCCGTTTTATTTCTCGTAGCTCCTTACTCATTTTAGTTCGTCCTAGGTTTTTTTTTTCATAGAAAAACTAAGGAAGTACTCAGATGCCATAAAAACTACACTATTGGTCTGGTTGTAATCCTAGAAACCGCTTTATTATGAAAGGCTGAGCTGTTCCCTATGTTATCCTCAGTTTTTGTTGAAGTCTGATCGTTCTCCTTACTGCTTTTCCATAGAAATCATTTTGTAAGGACCACCCGAATATTTAATATGCGTAGAACTTCGAACGTGAACAGAACCCAAGTTGATCCTAGGGTTTGGAGTAGGCGTTGGAATACACCAATCGCACAATAGTTGCACCGCCCTATTTCCGCTCATGATGCACTATACGATGATATCGAACCCAAAAATTGATACCGTGATGTTTGCCAGTACCTAAATTTGCGTGGTATTCTTACGTGTTTAGCGTCTATTCGGAGCTTGGTTTCAAACTGTTTAGTTCGATTTTGTAGTCATCATTTGTTGCACATCCATTAATTGTTTCTTTGTAGCTGCACAAAGCTCGTTAGAGTTCTCAGAGTGTGTTTTTATTAGTGTGAGGTGCAGGCGCTATTTTTGTATCTATGTCTTGATTTGTTACGGGAGCAGAAGACGTTGTAGGAATCGCGTCTTCAAAATTAATTTGAAGTACCCAACATCGACATTGCTCATAATCCATAATTACATGTGGCATTGAATAACCTTTGTAATTTGATGTTAACAGTAATTTTGGGGCGAATGCATAGAACAGCTTGTTGTTGTGGAGAAATTACGCGTATTTGTCTGTCTTTCTGTGTTACAACTAGGTTTGTATTGTGATGCACTATAAAAGCGTTCTGTAACAAAGTTCCTTTCTTAAGAATAGTTAATGTAATGGTACAAATTTGTAATAAAGTTTTGGATGTGCATGTTGTGTTTCTTTAGAGTAACTGGCGGAAGGGTCATCGCGTCATAGAGATTGCCCATGATAAATGTGTTAACGTACACAAATTTACCCTTTGCCTGGCACCGGTCAGCATGTTTACCCATATGTGATGTCTATACCCAGTTGCTACCCATGGATATGGATTACCCACCCATCTAGTGACGCATCCGTGCACAGAAAACTGTCAGTCGTTATGGATGACAGAGAAACAGGAACATCGTTGGCTTCCCTCTTCTAGCGTGGGTAATTTCTATTATGCATCCGGGCCAAGGAATTGAATAAGGGATAGAAAGATAGGACAAGGCATCATTGTGATTACTCAGGGTAAACGAGTTAACACAGTCAACACCGTACAAATTTACCCATTGTTAACAATATGCCATAAGACTATCAGCCACTGTTCGCTATATAGTATTATTTGCTTAGTGGCCCTATGCTGAATCCAGCATGACTTAGTATTATACTTCACGGTCTTTCGGCACCACCTCTTACTGTATTATGGTAACGAATGAGAGCGGAGGCTTGAAAAGTGCATTTTTGGAAGATCGCAAGAAAAGTTGAAGTGCATCTCTGCTGTTCCTGAAATTTCTTCTGAATACTTGATCTGGAATGAGTCTCGAGCTGAGCCAACAGTAGTACTCCAAATCTAGTCAAAATATTCGTCTAGAACGGGACTCCATGTTAATCTACAGAGCTCCCATTAATATCCCTTTTTTCTATCACCTTACTTCTTCGCCCTTCTCTCCCGTGATCCCTTATCGGATCTCGAATGGTTAACCTCGAGGCTACGCCGCACCACCCATGCGGGAAAGGGATGCGTAATGGACTGAGTGCGACCTTGTGCCGTCAAAAGATTCAGGGGATGGACTCCCTGTTCTGCTGTATAGAAACGATCCATATGCTAATTATATAAATCTAAATATGTGTGTATGCTCATGAATGCTGTGCTTTCATGGCTGCAGATTGCATCCCGTACTCAGCCCTGCCAAAAACCAGCATTAAGTTGACTTTAACTCGCAAGAGAAAACCGGTCTGGATTCTTCTCCGTTGAATAAACTTCCGGAAGATCGTTCCTGTCAATGAGACACCTTACTCAGTCACCATGGGGGATCACGTATTTTCCAGCATTTTCTCCATGCTTAAAATGAACGAATATTTATCATTAGAATAACATTGGGGAAAATATTTCCCTGTTCATGGAGGAGTCACAGAATACATGTATGTACAACAGAATCAGATTTCATTATTTTCTTGTTTACGGATCAACACTTGATTACCATCGGGTAACCGGCTTTTCCTTCTGGATATGTAAGTTTTGCAATTTTTAAAACGATATTATCGTAACCGCCATGTTTAAAACTTCGTTCCAGTCAAAGGTCGAGGACGTATCCACATGCGCTAAGTTGTATAAAATTGGGTGTGGCCGGGAAAGTTATGCCGCTTAACTATACTACAGTAGTTGAGGAACAGCAATTAGCGATTAGATACCTCTGGACGTTAATTTCACAACAGGAATATAACACAGAAGGCTCAGACTTCAAAATTCTTCATGAGGTACAAATAGAAAAAAATATTACACTCTCCACAACCGTCGAGAGAATTCCCGACTTTACTGATATGCAGGATCAACGGGAAAACATGAACACATACAATCCTTTCCCGCATAGAGTTGTCGTGCTGGAAACCTTATCGCCCCCCATACCGTATCTTTTCCAGAAGACATGTATTTGCTTCCTTAAAAATTGATATTAAACCTCGGATTAGCCCATACAGTTTCGGGAACTGTTTGTTGCTGTACTTCTTGATATATGAATGCCTCGTTGCAAATTCAGCTTTTCTTCTGTAGAGGACGTTTTCTTGCTTTAGCAACTTGGTTAGGAAAACTCATGCGAAATTCGATTCTGCTCCATATATTTTCTAAGGAAATTTATTTCAAGAAGAAGCGAATTCACTTGTCAATTTCACTCATGCGCCGGTGCCGCAATGCATACCTGCTGATAAAGCTACATATTGCTACGTCAGTTGAAGCTCCAACAATCTTCGCGTATTTTCCAGCGGAATTCGTTTATTTTCCAAAGAATGGCTGTATTTTCCACACCAATTATGGAAATATTTCGGGAAAAAACTAAGCGAAATCTGCGCGAAAGGGCATTGATTCTACTCGATTTTTTCCACCTGATAAGGGGGAGGGGAGAGAGTGGTTGGAGGGTGATTTGCTCGTGGTGGCATTGAATACAATTCGTACGAGATACTTCAGGAAGGCAACTACGTGCTGACAATGCCAGTAGCAACAATTCCGCCACATGTCAGATTTTATGCTTATCAGTAGGCCTAATGGAAATTTCTATGGGAAAAGATAGAAACGTGTTTGAGATGCCGTCGGTGCTCTTACATAGAAGCATGCATATTGTTCATACAGGCTATAAATTTATTTACAAAAAGTACTGGATGCATCCTAGGGAAATTCCCCTCAACGACAAGCATCCGGACATTTCGAAACCCATGACTGAGGGCATAGCAAACGACGAGGTTCCTGTTTTTTATGTGCCAATCGACAGATGTGAAACAGCGGCATTATGATTGTTGCATGACGCGCTATGACGCAGTTCGCCGTTTTTTCGCCATCGGTTTTTCCATGAGGATTCCGCTTGATATCGTTTCTCCATGCTGCTGGTTTAATCTATTGCGTAAGCAATTGGCATCGCTCAGGATTGCTTCGGCCATTGCACGCAGCTGCAGCCGAATCGCAGTTTTTCACATCTTTTGAACTTTCAGAATATAATTCATTAACTTTCATTAACTTTTATGAAGGAATTGCTACAGTGAAGAGTTGCAGTTCTGTTTTGTGTCTGAGATAAGATTCTGAAGCTCTGACGTCATTTGGAGCCTAGGTAACCAATAGCAGGAACGTTTCGCCCCGCCCCTCCCACGTCCGTATTTAGACGCTGTGGCATTTAACGCTACATTAACCGAATTCCTGATGGTTGTCGGACAGGAAAAATCAGCTGATTTCAAAAAGTTTCAAGCGATAATATTTTATAATAATAACATCATTTATAGAGCGTGAGCATGCTGTTGTCTGAAATATACTAGGGACGAAACGGTGCATTATATATGTGTTTTCGGACTTAAAATTCGATTTCGAATAAGGGGAAATTTCTAATTTCCGAAGAGGAGGGAGAATTATAATGTTTGAGAAATGAAAGAGGTTCAGGGTTTTTTTGTATCTCAACATTTGAATTTCCTGGATCGGGTTCTGAATTTATATATAATTGAATTAATCAGCCTATTCGATTTTTATCCGCTCCTAAGTATAATAAAAAGTCCCCGCTTCCATCAGATGTTGCGAGTTTTTATCCAGAACTAAGTGAATCTCAGAACCACTATGCAGCAGTTCGACTTAACACCAATATAATTTTTTGACTGTACGAATAAATGTGACAGAGCTAAGTGAGAGATGTGACAGGATCAAATGGAGGTCCCTTGTAGGCTCAGAATGAGGCCAAAATCATGCCGATTCGCCAAATATTATATCCAACGTCAGAAGAAAATTGCAATTCTGTTTCCATTGTAATGTTTTTCTTCCAACAATCAATAGACTCTATCTCTATATTTCAAGAATTTTCCTATCACCGGTGGGAAAAACTCTGGAGAATTCGAAGTAGGTGCTCGAGGTGTTGCAGATGTGGCAGATAATTTAAATTTCTGGAAGTGTTTGCTCCGGAGATTTAACTTTCCTATAGAGGTGAAATCAGGTCCAAACATTGAACGAATATCATGACGAGAAATCCATATGAATGAATGTTGAAAATGGCAATTACGACTACATATATATCCTAGGAACACGGCAAAATCGCGTGAAACTCTTGCTAGAGGTAGTTCCCCTCCTTTTCAGCATTAAGGGATAGAGCCTGTAGTTCTCAAAAAACTTCCACGCTCAAATTTCCAAGAACAAACGCATTTTCTGCTATGAACAATCTTGATTTGTTTTGATGTACACGTTTAGAGCGTAATGAATTGCAATGTATTCGCACTTGATGTTGAATCTCATGACTGTGGGATATTGTGGGACTGTGGGACACATTCGCTTCAACATTTTTCTATCCACCACACTTTGTAGTCGTTGATATATGTACTGGTAAATGACGCTTCTGCGAAGTCCTAGACGTCAGCGTTACACTTTTGATTTGACTACAAAGCCAGTACTGGCTCTGTAGTCAAACCTCAGCACAAAAATTCCTAGTAAGAGGTGTTTTTCTGGAGGAATTTCTATTATTAAACAGATGAACAAGAGCATTCAGTAAATTTGAACCCATGCGGTTGCTTTTAGTGGATGTTTTCCCCAAGAAGATTGTCTCCTAATTTCACAACTATCTGTTGTCTGATAGGGCTAGGATTGTGGAGTAAAACTGCTAGGAAATGACTTTCCATCTAGGCGTCTACAATTAACCGTACCTAAGAATCTCATTATAGTGTGGGGAATTGTCGTGCTCGAAGAAGATTTTGGCCTTGGACATGTCTGGTTATCAGTCACTCCAGAAATAGTAACCGCAGTTCTTCTGCCACATTCTTCGCTGTTCCAACGCTGCTGTCACAACCTTCGATATGAATATGCATGTTCACTTCTTTCCATTAGAAGTCCATGTCATTTAAAAATGTACATTCTTTTGGAAGTGATGGTGCATTCTCTTCTAATAAAATTGCGCGCATTACATTAGGAAAATGCCAAATCCCCTATTAGCCTTTCAGACTCTTTTGAGATGTTTTGAATGAAATGTCGAACTGCTTCAGGGATGGGATAGGTTTTGCTCCAATCTGATTCTTGTTACCAGTTTCTTCTGTTGGATACTGACTTGTGGAATATCTCACTTACTGTGACCATAGGATCATCACGGTTAGGAAATTGTGGAAAAAAATCTGGTGGATGATGATGAGAGTGAAGGAATAGGACGGAAAGGTGATGATAAATGAGAAAAAAGTAAAAATTAAATTCATCATTTAATTAGCCTGATTTCAGGCTGATCGGTATCCTGGAACATCAAGTATTTAGACTGAGTCTTCAAAACATCACCAACTTATGTACCTCGCAAAAAATGAAGATGAGCGCACTTTCATGGTTTGCTCTTTCTTTAGTTCTTAGAACAGGTACGATCTGCCATAGAGATTCAGGATTGGGGCCTCATGTCTCTGGAAAGCGCAATTTTCAAGGATTTCCTCTCGTCTTCTGGACATGTGGCGAATTTTTGCTCAAGCGATATAATAAAATGATGTGAGGGGAATTGTGACTTAGCAACCAAATTTGGTACTGGAATCACCTGGTGACAGCCTCAGATTCTGAATCCAGTAAGTGCACGCCTTCAAGGCCTGTGAAGCAAATAAACGTGAGAAGTCCTGACCTACAGCCGACAGCTAGATAAACTCCAGTAACATGCAAGACTGTGGATTTCGAAAAAAAAACCAAAGTTCACTCGTGAAATATCAGGTGCTTTTGAAATGAGCGCTAGATTCATCCCGGCAGGGTTTTTTTCTGGGATGTAGCGTTTTTGCCTGCAATGCCGGGGGGCTGGCATATGAGTCGGAATAGTTTGGCTGTATGATATAAATCATAATCAATTCCAGCCACGTCGCATTCAGCGACATTTGACGTTCGTTCAATGTGAAAACGCTATAGCTGGCTCCTCCCAGGCACTCATCTCTCACCTGCACTGATCAACGAACGGGTTCTTGGCTTCCAGAAATCCTCGACTCCGCCAACCATGCTGACAGCTGATTCGTGGTGGACGTGAATTCAAGCAGCATCGGTGGGTCACACTGTCTTCCTATAAATCTGTATGGATCCACATGCGTCTGTTTGCTGCTGGAACGTTCGCAATCTGTTTGATCGTTGGCGGTTTGTTATAGGCAGCGAACTTTTTATTGTTTACACTCTTCTAATGGGATAGGCGCCCTGGGCAGCGAGGTGTTCGCACTGGATCTTGAGGACGAGCTTTGAACTTTGTGCCGTTCTCTCTTAGGGGCTAACATCGCTACATTGAAGATTACATTCAGAAGATGAATTCTAGTAGGTGAAGGTCCTCCTTGTCTGGCTAGAAACATCTGGATAGCTAGCAGGAGCCTACTATGCTGGCAAATTTGGAAAAAGTGCCTCCAGGAATTTTATGTTTTTCTGCATCTTCATTTTTCTTTCCTTTTCTTTCTTCCTATCCGGGAGTGAAGTGCAGAAAGAAAGAAAGCAAGGTCTCGAGAGGTCTGAAGACGCTCAAAGAACTCCTACTGTTAGAGACACCTCCTCCTCGTTTTGAATGTTGAGCAAGCTACTGAACTCATGTCTAGTAAATTCCAGACAGTATTCTGAAACTTCTCGTTTGTACTAGCATGATCGCTTTGAATATATTATGGAAATCAACCACATACTCTCAAGTCAAACCATTCTAAAAGCACCGTGGATTGTATCCTCATCGCATCATGTTTATTACATCCTTAGGTAGTTTTAGACCTTTGCTATTTAATTTGAGCATGGATTTGTTTGTTTATTTATAAATACATGGATTAAGTTACCTCTAAGAACAAGTTTTGCAAATGTTACAGCATAAAATATAGTAGATTTGGGCAAAATTGATGAGAATACCCTAGATACTTGGGAAAAATCAAAGAGACAACGAATATTAGACGAATATTTACTCAAATGTCTCCAAAGAGATCTCTTCTTAGGAAATTCGCCCACAGGCTACGAACGAGAATGATATGTCATAGCAATTTTGCACTTTAAACGCTCCATTTTGACAAAAAAAATTTGCATGCTCTACGGGAACCAAAAGTTTTTCAAAAGTTTACAAAAGAACGCTACCTCTTCGTTTGTGGAGTGGGTACTGAAGAATACTTTCGAAAGGAGATAACTCCGACTACGATTTAGATGTTCTTAAACGAAAAATGATCAGTAAAAGAAAAAAGCATGATGTTTAAGTACTAAGCCTAATAGTTGATTCGACGTTAGATTATGCCACATCGAAAAATTTCCAGAGCTGGGACCGCGTCTATTTCAGTGAGTTTTTGCTTTTTTTTTTACATTTACAAGCAGAGTACAGGCAGGTCCTACTAATTCTCCATCCTTCAAAAACATGGTCCGTAGCTTTCTGGAATCATTATGCTACCCTCATACATGTCGCATCTTTCTGTTGTTTTCAATTGTCTACTTGGCCTATTAACTGGTTGTAGTGTTTGCGAAGTTTTGACAGAATACCTAGGACAGATTTCTGTTGTTTTGTTTTTGCTCACTCTCAGCATTGGGAACCTTTTGCATTAAATAAATAAATAAATAAATAAATAAATAAGTAAATAAATGCATATATTTCCGCAGGAACTACACGTTCACCTAGGCTTGACGTATTTTTCAAGGAGTACTGTCACGAATTTGTGCAGGAGGGAGAGATGAGGAGGAGAGAGTGCGGAACGGGAGGTGGGGGGAAGGCTGGTTCTCGGATAGGTTATTATTCCGGAAATCACATAAAACCCTTTGAATTACTAACCGCTAAAGAAAAGTTCGAATTAAATGAACGACTTCACATTGATTTTCGAATGAATCCTCTGCCGAATCACTAGAGACGTCGATTGCTCGATGAGTCAGCTAAACAAGAAGTATTCATGGAATAATGTGCCATTGTTGAGCTCACACTAACATTTTTTTCTAGAATTGGCGGGGGGGGGGTAGCGATGTACCGTTTGATGTTGAGAGTATACCTTGAACTCGAGTGAAGCCTCATTTTTCGTGGTTAGTGTGTCAGTCTTGCTTATCATTGCAGAAAAAAGCTAGATTTCTTTGAATTCGTAGGGTTCTTGCTGATGTTTCTTTTTATTGGTGAAATTTCACCACCCTACGGAGGAGCATTAAGGTAAGTTCCGCATTTTTATCAAAATGCCAACCTTTTTCTCAAGGTTTATAGTATTGTACCACATAGTGATTTAATAAATGCAGTGAAAGTCATTAGCTAACTGATTTACCTACAAAATTCGTGAGTGATAGCCACTGAATCAATCCTAGACAATTTTCGGATTACTTTTTAGTTGACTTTCTCGAAAAAAAAAAGACGTTACTGTTGGAATGCGGATCAGTGATTACATAGTTCATGACAATCTTAGGAAGCAAAACTTGCTTGAGAACCACGGAGATTTTAGGATTACTAATTATTCAGTTCAACTGGGTTAAACGGCTAGTTGTTACCAGTTAGTTGCACAGCTCAAGACCATCTTCATACCTTATGCAAAATAGTTAACAACAATTTTTCATCATTTGATGATCAGCGAACCTGAATTCGATTTCCGTGGATAGGGCAGCTACTGTGAAAAACTGTAGGAAGAGCGAACCAGAACGTTCTGGAGAAGGAGGGAGGGAGGTCGAAGAGTTAGGAACGACTAACAAAGCTATCATAGTTATAGTGGAAAAGTAGAAATAAGTGGAGAAAAATGATAAGAACAAAAGGTACATAGAAAATGGAGAAGTTCAGAAGAAGTAGGAATATGAGAGAAAAGCTTTATTGAACTTTGGATAAGGTTTGAACTTTAGGAAGGTGAATTTTCTTTGTCAATCCATGCTCAGCGGTTTTCAATCAATAGCTACCTTTCTGGGATCACTAAACTCAGTAAACTATGTAGTAATGATTAGGTACTTAAGTTGGCCAGAAAGTCTTGCACCAGCAGTTATTTTCCGATCCGATATTTCTTCTATGTCTCGAATTCAGATTTTCCTAGCGGAAGAATGTGGTAGAATGTTTACTACACAACGATTATCAACTTCTAATAAACGAGGCTCACCCAATTCTAATTGATCCAAAGACGTTATATAAGAATCAAATTCTAAACCAGGAATATCACTAAATTCATATCTTCAGTATCATTGATGGCCTGTAACCACTAAGCAAATTGGCAGACCAGATTCCATCCATGAGCGATAATGTTATGATTGTTTGAAAAAAAAGTGTAAACCTTAGTACAAGACCTTCGAACCAACCTAAGACTACTGATAGCTTCGTGTACACTCCGTGCTTATAAACACGGCGGCAACAAGAAACATTCAGTAGCCCATCCAATAGATTTTGCTACTGTTAGTGTTGTTGTTGTCAGAATCCACGACCGAATCGCAATGCCACATCCATAGCGGTGTTGATCGCGCGTTACGTGGCTGTGTTTGTGTGTGTGTTTTATCGGGCCCAGCAAGGAAAAAAAGACTATCACTGAACGATTGATAGCGACATGGCGCTTAGCGCGGGGACGGCAGCAAGGTCTGCGATTGTGCTGCCGCTGCTGCTGCTGCTATTGCTCTTGTTCTACTTGTGCTAGCCGTGTGAAGCAGTCATCGGGGTGGAGAAGTTCACATCACATCGCGCGCACGCGTGCGCGACACATCGCACCGCAGCCGACAGCGCGTTTTTTCGGAGCGCGTCGTCGTCGTCGTCGCCGCCGCCTCGTATGTTTCGCGCCGAACAAAGACCTCAGTGTGCGTGTGTTTCGCCCTCTTCGCCCCGGCTCTCGGTTCGAAAATCCTCGCGTCGTCCACTTAGCTGCTACAAAATCTGCTCACTCACACAAGCACACTCTCGCTCTTCTTGGATAACTCATCTCTTGGATCCAGAGTTCCTGGATTCGGAGGAGATTTTAGTAGAGATTTTGCAAGCTTTCTCCGCTGACTGTTCACTTCACGTTCACATAGCGGCCAGCTCGTGTTCGTACTAATGCTGGTGCTTCTGCTTCTGCTGAGAATAATGAGAGTCGAGCGAGGAATGCGAGCGCTCTCCGGCGAGGGCGAGGCAATTGCAACCAGCCCGCATTTGTGTGCGGGCAAGTGCAAGCGTATTGATTTTGCACTTTTGCGAGGGTTTTTCTCTCGCCGTCGCGCTATCTTCTCTATAAACTCGTTTTTCCAAAGCGATTCTCCAGCATACAGCTCCCTGACCCCATGTGATTTCGTTCTGCTACTCTTCCACCACATCACCGTTCCGTCCTTTCAGCGCTTCTTTTCCGGAAAACGCTCCTAAAAAGCGCTGTTTCGCCGTGTGAACGGCGTATTCCCGTCGACTTATCCTTGTCACTGTGGTCGATATTTCGCTCGCGGTTTTCTTTTCTGTTTCGTCATTGTTTCCTAGCAGCTATTTCACTTCTCAGCTATTCCCACTATCCTGGAAACCTATCCATTATTGGTTAAGCCTCGAGAAATGCTGCGACCTAAAACACAATGCTAGAGGTTATTTTCGCTTCCCCCCCCCCTCTGTCCAAGTGTACCAGGATGAAATTTGTTTCCAGAAACCTGAATCTTTTCCGGTTATTCTCCATTGCTGGATTAATTCAGATTCTATTCAGAGTGCAGCGGTCTAAGGTTTCCTTCACTTTACGTGATTCCATGGATATTTATAGGATTTGAGAGTCTGGAAAAAAGGAGGCGTTTTTCATACATTTTATGGCTTCAATTGGTTGTTTTTGGATTGCAGATCTTCCAAATATGTTAAATTCTCCTCGACTTTTTGGCTTTTCTCTTTTCTGTATCGTGCTTCTTTGCTGACATTTTCCTCCAGAAAGTTCTTTAGCACTGCGCTCTTCACATTTTCTGGATGTAAGAGAGTACCAGCTGTGCTTGTTCCGTTCATAAGATTTGTCGAAATAACGATGATAGAAGTTCGCCAGCAAATGGCATCATTCCGTCAAGATTTTTGAACATTGGCACGTACTGATTACTGTAGGTTACTGTACATATAATTTAACAGATGCGACCAATCAGGCCACTGTAACAAGTGCTGCTTCACAAATTAGTCCAAAATGTCAGGTTCGTTTAGGCTATTAGGGTCCTAAAAATCAGGGAAAAAATAGTTTTTGGGGATTGAACTGCTTTTGTAACTTATAGCTTACATAGCCATGGTAATGCTGTTAAGGAGTAATGTCCTTAGTATAGTATTGCTCGAATAAAAATCAAATAATTTTATTTAATTCATTGAATAATTTGGCATTACGTCCGCAAAAATAGTGTTCCAAAAACTGACGCTCCACAATCTTTTTTTCTATCGTCGAAAGCTGTAAGGCTCTCCGCTCTCCCAACACTCCAATTTTTGATTTATTCGAAATCGAATATTCGGATATTGAATACATCTAAGTCAACACACTAACCTTCAGTGTTTTTAGTTAAGAACAATCGGTCCTTTCCATTCTCTCACTTCCTCCATCCTTTACTGGCCTTCTTCACATGCATATTCTGCTATGCATATTCTGCTTTTGCTCGCTATTTGTTCACCTCTTCTTTTCTCATCAATCCAGACGTTTTTTCCCCACATTTTCTGCCTCGCATCTCTTGCGGGGGCCGAGCGGCGCTCGTTTTTTCGCCTGTATCGGGCCGCGTGTTCATATTACCCTGGATGCGCTCGATTTGTTCGATGAAGAGCGATATGAATGTGTTTAACATTACATTACGTGTTGCCCCTAACATGACAACTTTATTAGGTTTACAATCGTTTTTATTCATGTGGGTGAGCATGCATGTCATGTGCAGTTTATTGGTTCACTAGCACTCTCGCTCTCTCAACATCATCTTAATTCTTCTCGTGCGCTTCATCCGTACTCTGGACATAAATAGAAACAATCTTCCTGATGACGATCTGCGGCTTTGCTCTTATGAACCCACTAGCATACATCAGGAGCAAGGGCATCCCACCTTTGCTTTTCATCGATTTGAAAAAATCAGTCTCTCCTAAGACTTTGTACATATTCAGCTCCTTTAATAATGCTTCTAAATTCCTACTAGCGGTGCAGGGAAAATATGGCTCTTTACTGGCTTTCGAAGCTTCCGTATGCTAATACTCCTTGGATTTTCATTTATCGGTTTTGGCATCCGGGATATCGCACACGTGATGGTCGGAAAATTTTTCTATAACGTTATGTCCTTGAGTTCAATTGAAATTTGGTGTTTTTTCTTGGACATTTGGGGTAGGGCCTTCCATGTTTGACTGATTTTTCGCCTTGTTTATAGGTAGAGGTTACGCTTGGATTGTATTGAAACTAAATAATTTGCTTCTATGTTCGCTGATCCTTGAACCTGGCCATGTTACAGCTAGTAATTTCTGAATGCTTCTGCCTTACAGGTTGACATTTGAACTCTTTCTTGTATGAGATAATTTAATGATCTGGATAACTCGCTGCTCTTAGTCAGTAACCTTGGAATCGATTCGAACATTCAAATATTCGAGAAAAATAGAGCATTGCAGCTCTTCTTGCCAGTTTTCTAGGGCGGTACATCATTCTTATTTGAAGTTCGAGTTCCCAATTCATTCCGAGCAGAATGTATGGATCCGCATATACCTTCCACTTTATTATATGCTCAAAAAAGAAGGTATGCCGTGTTTGGCTGGATTCATAGACGAAAAAGATCTGAACCTGAGCGTTTCTAAAAAATGTCTACGTAAGATACCCTGCTCTTCTCATACATGGCGACCAATACTTGAAAAGTAATGTTGGATCATCTATAAGTTATCTACTCCCACTTTTGCAACCTCTCCCCAGAACATTCCTGAAATTTGACAGTTTTTTCCAGCTGTGCCTAAGATTTCGCTGCATATTTTCGAGAAATTTCTGCAGAACGTGTTAGTTGCGGTGGAACTGCTAATGCTTTCGCAATTGCGCCCGGAACGTTCACGTTGTGGGTTAGATAAGAACACAAAAGGCGCGTGTGTGGACAAGCACTTTGAGCAATTGAGCGATATGATGAGCTCGCCGCTGGATGCAGGCATCAAGTCGGCGCGGATCTTTCGAGTCGCAATGCATAAGGTGTGATGCGTGGCACGATTGGAATGCGATGGCACGAACATGGCTGAGGGAACGCGCGAACGGCCGGCACTAGCAGGCACGGGCGCTTGGCGAACGCACACACGCACACACATACACACACGCATGCACGCAGACACACTCTCATTTACGCAGCCGCACTCGCGTTCGCACTCGCCGGCCGTCGGAGCAGTTCGCCGGTGCCGGCGATGACGGCGATCGCCGCCCGGTGTCGCCGCGGCGAGCGATAGCAGAAAAAAGCGAGCGAGCGCTGGTAGGCGCCGCCCCGGCGCAGCGGTCGTCACGCCTCACGTCGTGGCGAACGGCGTTCGCGCGATTTCGCGCCGCCGCCAGCGCGGTGCGCGCGTTCACGCGCGTCGTCCGCCGCCACGCCGCGTGCACGCATCGTCCGCTCGCCGCACTTTAAAACGCGATTAGTTAACGTCAAAGAGAGAGATCGAACTCCCGCACGTCACTCTTCAGTGTCATACGCTCGGCTCAATTGTTCTTTTTCCGTGCATCTTCGCTTTTCGCATCTTTGAATAGGCGAAACTCTGAGTAACACCTTCTGGAAAGGACAAAGGACTATCCTAAAAATGCTAGACTCTTCCACTTTTCTTTGTTTGTTTATTCTCTCCACTGCCGCTTTCCACTCTCAGCTGTAGAACAAATTTCTAAAGCCTCCTATTGATATCGCTACTGTACACTATTGATGAATTTCCCGACACGTCAACGCGTTTTTCACCAATTTTAGCGTCCCATGTATTTTGTTGAAATATTCCACGTCAGTGCTGCATCATTATTCCATATTGCAGCATTTCAACGCCGCTCAATTGCAACCGCTTGTCGTGAACATAGCGGATTCAGGTCGTATTCGTGGAGCTAACGCTGATATTGACGCTGTTCTCCTTATCAAATGATCTATATTCCACTATTATCCTGATATTGTGATAGTTCAACACCCGAAGTGCGTGCTGGGATTGAACTTGTTACCTATTCAAAGCCCTCTCTATTGCAATACGCCCACAACGCGTTCGCCAAAATCTCAAAAGGGCAATTACTTTCTAATTGACTCACTATTATCACCTGCACATTCATCAGAGCCGTCAGTAGGATCTACATATAAGGTGAGGAATTTATATAGCGTTTTTGCAGTGCTATTCAGAAGTGAATTTGTTGACTTCCGTGATTTTCAGGAACTCGAAAGAACACCTGTGTTGAGTGGGTGTTCGAGTATAGAATCGTTGCGGAATACGCCAATTTTCGATATAACGAAAAGAAGCGGAGTCGTAGCCGAGAGCGACGTCGCTCGGGCGCCGGCGCAAGCCAGCGTGCTCAGTCCTCATCATTCGAACGGTCAGGAGGTTTCGAACTCTTCCACGCCGATGAGGAAACTGAAACGTGAGCCGGATGAGCAGACCACCGCCACGACCACCATGACCCCACCGCCGAATATCTGCGTCGATGACGAGGTGGGTGACGATGGCAGCGAAGCGTTTGTGTTCAAGGATTTGTGTGTGTTTGTGTGTCTGTGTGCATGGGAGGTTTTGGTTATTCCGGGATATTTTTGGATACAACACACTGGTACTACGGTCCCCCTAATATGCAGCTAGCAAATCTGTCAAAAGCGAAAAGTGGCGTGTCCTTGGGCTACCCTAACCACAATGCGTTCGCCTCTCAAGGCCGGCACTGGAACATCCCATATATAAAACTGAACTCGGTGTTCTCTGCGACTCTCGACGCTGCGCTGATTTGTCTGTTGTTCTGCTTGACATACACGTTCGGATACTATTCGAGTTGTTCCTCCAACTCCCTCGACATGTCGTTGGAGTTAATACTGCGGGCGCTGATGGTGAGTGCTCATTTCTCGAGTGTTTTTCATTAGTTTTTGTTAGACTTTTCTAAAGCGATTTTTACATTTATACGCTTTTTCGAATATCCAATCATGCTTTTTGCTCCGTCTTATTGGCGTTTTTTGCGCCAATCACAGTTCTCTCTTTTTTTCTCCTGTTAATTGATTGTTTCTAAGCGCTAACTTTGCTTTTTCTCTGCATTAGCTGTGGAAAAACGAACGACTTCGCTTCTAAAATAACTATCGAGATGAGATGTGATAGAGCGAGGGAGCAGGAGGTGTGGAGATAGCGAGAGAGCTTCGATAAACAAGTAGAGTCGGACGAAATAGCCGACATTTCACGGAGGAGCAGAGCGCAGTGTTGCGAGCGCGTTTTTTTTTCTCGCGAACGGCCGAAGACCGCCGCCAGCCGTTCCCCTTTGTTGGAATCGATCAAAAACGTCCAGTAAGGGCAACCTTGGAACGACAGCCACACGCTGGGGGAGGATGACGGCTAGCAGCGGCCGGGACGTCGAAGCCGACTACGACACGCACGCGACACGATACGTGCACGTGTACACGTGCACACGTACGTCTCCGAGCAAGCCTTAGAATAGTCCAATTCATCCGGGTGAGCAGGAGACCAGGCAGCTGAAACGAGTGCGGCCAGCGAACGTCATTAAAAGTGCGAATGTGTCGCGTGCTGCTGACTCGGCCGTTATTGATCACTGTGGCGATGGGAAGGTGACAGTTGTCCGAAGATTGCTTGCAAAGTGGTTCAGAGTGTTTCAGGAGAGTTTCGGGATGTGTTTTCGAGTGTTTGCAGCGCGCTTGAGACCGCGCCGCACTTTGCCGGAAGTTCCTGATCCAGAATAGGACCGCATGCCGCCCACAGCACAGGACGGCCACCCGCAGCGACCGCCGTCGACCACCCGCGCGCGCATCCCTCGTTCTACAGTTCCGATGTTCGTGTCCGCGAGCAGCGAACTGCATAGAGATGCCTTATCGGTCAACTCGCACCCAAAACGGCCTCCGTTCTGCGTCGTTGTCGCTCTGCGACTGTGTGTCTGTGCGTCTTCTGTGTTCGGAACTGCGCTCGATCTGCCAATAGTTCGCTTACCCCCTTATGTCAATTTCAAGGTCATTCGCGCAAGCCAGCGACCGTGCGCACTTCCAGCCGACCGGCGAACGCACCGGCACGTACGTACATGATGTAGAAAAGCAAACACACAGCACGAAGATAATGGGTACAACACTGTGAAGTTGTGTTGCTTTAGCGATCATGTGACCGTGTTAAGCTGTTTTTAATATTCTGACAATAGTATCACTCAGATAGGCGCACGCCGACGTCTCAAATTGTTTATCCGTTGCTGACTAGTGCCAAGCACCGCGGTGACTACAAGCGTCCGCGAAACGAACGAACGACGAATGAACGAGCGCTGTTGTCGTCACCACAAAACTCTTGTTCCAAGCGCCGTGAGCTGCAGGAATCATCCAGAAATTTCGTTTTCGTTGCAGTTGCTTAACCATGGGTTAATTGATATATATTGCTTCCTTAAATCCCGCTTTGATTGCCCTTGGATTGCAGATTTTCGGGTAGTGTTCCATTTTTCTTCCTTTTCATCATGGGAGTGTTCCATAACAAAATCATGGATAATTAATTCGTTATGGCAGAGATTCTCAGCCAGACCGCAGTGATCTGTTGAAGTTGCTGCAAAATCGTGTCATCAGCAGGGAAAAGTTCTCCAGTTAGTTGTTGATAGTCCATATTTTGCGTAGCACGGGAACGATGAGAGCGAAGGTCAGGCGAAAGCGATACGAACTTGCGAGTGTGTGGTGTAAAGCGGGGTCGAAGCGTTCTCCTAGCGTTGATCGAGTCGGCGTTTACCTCACGACGTTCCGCTATGAGGTTAAAAGGTAGCACATCTTTGTGGGGGGTCTCTAGCATGTTGTTGTGAGGTCCAGCTAGTGATCAAGTTCACTCAATGCATCTCGGCTTCCTCTTCCTCATCTGGCCTCATGATGTTCCGCTATGAGGTTAAATGGTAGCAAATTTGCAAATCTTCGTGGGTGGTCTCTGGCATGTCGTTGTGAAGTCCAGCAAGTGAGCAGGTTTACTCGATTTACCTTAGTCTCCTCTTTCTTATTTGCTTCTTTGCATTTCCACTCCAAGTCCTGGAGTCCCCTCAGATCCCTTCTGATTTCAGCGTCGATACTGCCGCATCTCCCCCCCCCCCTCTCCACCTCATATTGCCAGCCACACACGACACAATATTATTTTTCACAGCTCTCTGCGCTGAAATATACTGTGTGCACTGCTGGCGGCTGTGCTTTCGCTGATTGTTTTCAATGCATAACATATTCCTATCAAGAACGAACGGCCCCAACATATTGCCACGTTCGAGCGTCTGGCTCTGAATTGTTTGTGTTTAGTGCTCGCCCTCTTTTCATCGGTCTATGTGTGTGTATGTGTCGGTTTGCGTCGTGTTGTCGTCGCTGCTACCACTGCGATTTTGTTCGCCTTACACTTGTCGCAATCGCCGCGATCCTTGCTAACCCATGCGTGCCGTGCGATATTAATGGGCAATTGATCGCAGCTGCCAATCAAATCCATGAATGTCAAGGACTGCACATGAGCTTGCTTGATACTTCTTTAAACTGCCTTGGCAGCGAGAATTCACGCAGCTTTGTCAGGATAATTGCATTCAGTTTTTTTGCCAACTATTTTTTTCTGTTTTTTTTTCTGAAATCCATGATCGTGTCCTGAGGATATTGTGGACCTGTCGCAAGGACAGCCCAGCTGTTCCGTCACGCTTGTATTGCACTTTCAACCTTCTAGATCTTACGTAAGAGAAAGAAATAGGCATACTTAAATAATTCTGAGCAAATTTAACCTTCTCTTAAGTGCATAACAGTAACTGTAGAGTAATTACCATACATTTCCCGGAAGACTAAAGGACAGCTGTACATTGGCGTCTAACTTTGCAGTTATGTACTAAAAAGACCGCATCAATCTATCTTCAAGTATAACTAGTTCTATGGAAAGGGAAAAAAGTTGTGCAACCTTTGCGGAAGTTTTTGCCATCCAGGAATATACTTGCAGAAGAGTAATTTCTCCCATTACCTAGGAAAGATCCGTTGAAATTCCAGCAAAAGTTTTTTTTTACATTGAAACACTTCATTACCTTATGTGGCTATCCTTGTTTTGTTTCATATAATTTTTGGGAGCATTTTTTTCCTGGAACCTCCTCAAATGACGCTCCAGATGAGCATAAAAAGGAGGCATGTGAGTAGTCCCCCGCTCATTTTCAAACTCTGCCTGCTGTTTTCTCCTTGTTATTGTGCTTACAATTTTTTTGTCGTCTACAAAGTTTTGTTTTGATGACGCACTACAAAATCCTATCAATTCGTTAAGCTGGGATGCAAGAAGGTAATCTTCTGTAAGCGGGATGGTGGAATAGGAGACAGACCTCAGATTAATTTCTATTTTCACATTTAGCACAGGGGCTACTTGTTCAAAAGCGCATTTGTTGCACAGAATTGGTCATCTTCTTAGTCAGCTTTTTTTTCTCTCGAGTACGTGCCGCACTTTTCTCGGCGAAAGTTCATGGAGCTAAATCCCGAGACCAATCCTTGCTGATGCAGCGAGCACTTTCAGCAAATTTGCTCTTCAAAGACGACCGTGTTCTCTGAATGTACGACACTTTTTGCTTCTCTTAGTTTTAGATCCCTGTCATTGTGAACATGCATAGCCGTTGAAGGCTGCGAATAATGGAATAGAACAAATTGAGTATGGGTTTTATGTGCCTTACTTCTACCAGTATCCCATAAATCCAGCAATATCTAACAGTGCGAGATTAATGCCTGGAATAGATCTTTGTTGTTTCGAAGATTCTTGAGAAAATTCAGCCTTTTTGGTTGAGAAGTGAGCACAAAGAAGTGCGTCTCTTTGTAGGCGTAATCTCCACACATTATCTGTGTGCTTTCTGACTGCTTCTCCTCCGCAAGTAACCTTTCCCCGTTCATGGTAACATGTCGATTTCGCAATTTACACTCGGCTTGCTTCATCCACCATATGCTATGTGTTGCCTGAGCGCTTTTACGTGATCTGCCTCGATAAATTAGCTTAGAGGGGAGGGTAGTTGTTTTCGTTTTGGACGCCGGAGCAAAACATTGCACTTTATGGGAACGAGCGCGCGCCGCCGCCGCCGCCGCCGTCGCCGTCAGCGTCGGCGTCGTCGTCGAGCGCCGGGTATGCAACGGTGCTTCTCTCCGCTCTCGCTGTGCCTCCCCCTCGAAAACACCTCAAAATCGATTCGGTCGAACTCTCTGTTTCGCACTTTTTACGCATGAGATGAGGCAAGAGCGAAAGCGCAATAAGCGCCGGCGTTCTTTGCAGTTACCGCGCGCTGTCGCAATTTCATCTGACACAAAAACAACACACACACACGGTATGCAGAATGTGTTTGTGGGTGTGTGGACAACAATGTTTCACTGCGAACTCGCGTGCACCACAACAACGACGCGATGTTAGCGCATACGCTAGCAGCGCAACGAGCGCAACGTAACGAGCGCAGTGGCGGCTCTGTTTCTGTAGCGCCTGGTACGGGGTTGATTGGCTGCAGGATCATAATTCGTGTGTAGAGTGCGTCAGTGGTTTGTCCTGCTCAGAGTATGTTTGTTATCACTTTCCTCTATCCTCTGCGTCCTGGCCCGTTCGCCCTTGCAATGTCTGGCACCTCGGCGTTCATCACGCTGTCTCGTTACCCACTACTGCTAACCGGCTTTTTGTGCGTTCTTATGGTTAGTGGCACCCGTCTGGCACCCTGGACTTGTCAGAATGCTCTACCACGATGTCTACAGTAACGTCTATGTGAGTTGTTTTTGGTACTATTTAGTGGATGATGAAGAAACGAAGGTCATCACACTCACACACATACACATCGGGGGCCAGACTGCGTCGGTGTGTTGCTCACAGCGCCGCCAGCCCCGACGACCACCGCCACCACCACCGCCGCCGCCACCACCGCCACCAGCATCGTCACCAGCGCGACGGTACATCGCGGTATGAAACAGCGGGTGTGATGACACATAAAAGGGCAAGCAAAACCGTTACGTGATTGTGGATGCTCACCTGGTGTTATGCGGAAAGCCCTTCTTACCTCACTACGCATTTCTTATCTCTAGCACCTCGTGTTTACTATTACCATATCGTGACAAAACTCGAACACGTGCAGTCGAACCGCTCCTTGCTGCTCTGCGAGCAACTGCATATTTGTTGCTTGGATTGATTCTGCTGAGTAATTTATTGCCAGCCCTGGATAATAGATCTTTTATTCTACAACGTTACCTTGCAGACGTTTGCTGTTCCTTGGCCTAAAGATCTTATTCTCTTCTTTGCAAGTTTTTTTTTTCGACCAATCTAGCGAGTGCACTCTTCAGCGCGACCAAAAAAGAGCAGCGTGAATTCAGCATGGAAATTCCAGCAGCTCGACTGCAGGAACTCCCCCAGTCGCTGTTATTCGCGACGCAATCAGCGACTTTGTCCATTGTGAGCTCTGCTCTCCAACAGTACGTGTGTTCGGTATGTGTCCCGTCGCGGGAAGAGGAGGAGGAGGAGAGCGGATGCATTCGGATGCGTGCAGCTCGGCTTCGTGGCGAGTCGGAGGAGGACTGCAGAATATCGATTAGGTGTGTACCGTAGCCAACGCCCTGTTTACACTTCACAGTCGCTCTATTCAAGTAACGCAATGAAACATCGCTGGAAGTGATGTGATGTTGATGTGGCGGAATCATTGTTCTGGTAGCACTCGCCGAGCATTTGGTCGGTCTGCGGATGCATCCACCGGCGAGAAAAACGAGTTCGTTCGCACTTCCACCCTTGCAACATGTCGCCCCGATGCTCTCGGATGATGTGTTGTGGAAGAGCGCGGCTGTGGCGCGACGAGTCGCGCGTCGCGCCTCCGGTCCCTCCCTCCGTGCGCTCGTCGTCGTCGCGTCGCCGACGTCGTCGTCTTGTCGTTCCTCGTTGCGATGTGTGTTGCAGTTTTGTTTGAGTCGTAGCTCTTCGGCACGTGCGCGAGTGCGTCTGTTCGCCTCGTCGCTCTGCGATCCGAGTGATGCATCCACATCCCTCATTCTCGACTTGTTTTTCGCTGGCAGCAGCACTCTTCGTGTGCCAACCCTGTTGATGTTTTCGTCTCATCGTCCGTCCTCATACCCCAAGCGCTTTTTTTTTCGCTCTTTTCCACTTCAGTATGAACCGCTCCGTTCGTTTTTGCGTGCAACTTGACGTAGGCGCACATTTGGTTTCATTTAAGGGCACTTTCGTAGACCCTGCTGTTGTGACGAGAGTGCTGGCAGAATTTAGCAGTGCTTTTGCACCTTTGAATATGTGCCATCAGTGCAGCTACTAATTTCTTTGATGTTCACGTGAAAGTCGATGCTGGTGCGAATTGACTACAGTCCAAAATGCCCTTTTTGATCCAGGAAGTCTTCCACATTCAGCGCCACTTTGGCGTCACTCCAGCGCAGCATATAGATGATTTCTGTCTATTATTCACTCGCTACTTTTTCACTTTCTCCCTGGCAGACTCAGCCGTTAACGAACTTCCTTGTTGCTGAAACATTTCCTGACAATTATAACGTTTTGAAATCCAGTCAATTGTACAGAAGTACACAAGGGGATTATTATCTCATTGTCCCTCAGTTCTACTTCCTTCCTGGACTCCCCTGCTGTATCCACAACTCTGACGAACCCACCCAGGTCGTTTTCATTCTCTGTCGATATGTAATAACGATAGTGTGTTGCCTGTATGGTGCTGGGGGCGACCAACGTTGCGGCCTGCTGATTTTTTCATCGTCAGCCCTAGACTACCGTAGTTGTTGACGGTAACTTTTGTTTCCCGCTTGCGGCCCCGACCAGCGATGGACTAAGTTTGCACTTTTGTTTGTGCGTTTCATCCCTAATTAAATGTATATTTTGCCGATGGAGTCCATGTGATCTTTATGATCCAGGTATACGTATGCGGTGAAGGTGGACGGTTGATGTCGCTAATTCCTTCCTAGACTTGTCCTCTTTTTTCTGATGAAAGCGATGATTAGCCGCGTCTTTATCGCAATCCTCGCTGCTTTTTTTTTCAGCTTCCGCTATAATCATTAGTTCACAGCGAGGTTTTTACTTCCGCGTTTCTTTTAAGAACATTTTCGAGTCCGTCGAGAACAGCGCACTTGCACTACGCTGTCTCGGACTTCTTTCTGGATGTGTGTCTGGCTATTCCCGGGCACTAATCGCTGTCTCCTCACCTCAATTTCCTCAGCTGATATTTGGTATCTATGCGTCCGAGCTTAGAAGTGGCGATCAGCTCCTCGCATTAGCGTTATGCCACTGTCTGAGGTTGTTTTGAGAGCTTGTCCCTTGCGTGGTTGCCGTCATCAATCCTGTTTTCGTCCGCGTGTATGTAATCTCGAGAATAACATGAGCACTACCGTAGTCCCCGCCGAAGTGGGCGGGACGGCTGCCATCCGCTCAAGACCAATCAAATCGCGAGTGTGTTCCAGCGGCCTGCGCTCAACTCGCAGCCGTCCCGACGACGAGGAATGCAGCTCGAACCACATATGTACGTATACATGAAGAGCAATGTCTGGTGACGGTAGATACGACACGGATCGGTCGGCGGTCCTTTGGTGTCTGGGAGCGTTTTTAGCGTGGGAGTCATGCATGAGACGTCAGTCATCCTCTTTTTTTTCAGGATCCGCTGTCCTTTTAGCATGTTTAGTCTCGCTGATCGGGGAACTGCATCCTGCAGACTTTTTGCGTACCAGAAAGGGCACGAGAAGGACTTTTTGAGTGAGGACATCGCCGAGATAGTCCCTAGTCTGCACTGAAAACATTGCATTTGGACTCGATTGCTGTATGGAGTCTTTATGTGCGGACATCTTCATGGACATTTTGATCCGCTACGAATTTGCTCTTCTGCTTTCTGGATCAGCGTGCTTTTTGGCGTCTGTTCTATGCCATCACGAGTTTTTACGTTAGTGGCGGGTTTCCGAAGGGCGTGAAAAACTCGAGCGTGTAGCATGTGAACGGGGGCGTGCCCGTTTTTTGCCTCAGCCAGTATATGCCCTCACCATACCATTTTTTCTGCGTACTCGTGGACGTCTGCGCTGATTTGCCGCCTGCGCTTTCAGAGTTCCTCGTTATTGTAGTGCGATTTCATAAGGCTGAACGGTTTCTAGAGACAGAGTACAAGTAAGGTAGAGAAAGTAACGTAGACAATGTGATTAATGTTCTTTTTTTGGAATTTCTAGAACGTTCGCGTTCTCGCCTAGTTTCCTTTTCTAAAGCGATTATGTACCGGTTTGAGAATGAAACTGTCACTAAACCGTGAGCTTTGGTGTGTCCCGGAAGTGAACAATTTTGTGCTAGACACATTTTTCTTGTGATTATAAGAGGATCCCAGCGCATCATCCATGTTCACATGTGATCACTGTGCTTCTAGTGAACATTTCTGAAGCGTAATGTGGTGTGTCTCGTTGGCGACGTTGACATTAAATGAATCACGCATCTCTATCCGTATTAGCTCAGCCCACGAGCAGTTTCATCCATACTCACGTGAATATGGCCAATCGTTTTCCGGAAGTGGGTCGATATGGGCCGTGTGTTTCTTTGTGTTGCTTGTGCTGTTCGTTGTTTTTTAGCTGGACGTTGGGCGACACTGATTCTGGTTAGTAGAGTCCCGACGGGTGAACTGCAACGTCGCGAACTTCCTGGCACACATGCGACGGCTGGCTGAATGCGAAAACACGCGTCCGTTTGTTAATTTCGTCCGGTGTTTTCAACCTAATGTTCGAACTGCGCCTCCATGTTGTCAGTGCTCTCTCGTCCAGCTGTTCTCCGATCCTTTCAGCTGTGTTGTTATTGTGGAGCATGTGTGGTGCGTGTGTGTGTGTTTTCCCCCTCCCCTACGTTGCTCCATGGTGAGTTGTTTTTGTCTGAACGCAGAATAACATCCTAGAAGTATACGGTAGTTTCATAGACCTCTGGCATCGCCGTGGTTGTTGAGCGGCTCGCGCTCGGCCGCACGGCCGTGTTCACTGTTCGCCGACGCGGCCACCGCCGGCCCGGCTCGGCTCTCCCGACCGACGGCCCCCTGGACGACGACGAGTCTGGATCTCGTCCGTCGGCCGAAAACGCTCTTTCTTCGCCCACATCACGTGTGCGGCACTGCCTTCGCTTTTGTCGCGCCGGCCTCTGTTTTCTTTCGAAAGCTCATGAAAGGACAATCTGGACTAAGAACGAGACATGGCCATAGATCCAGACTTCGTTTCACTTTTCTTATGAGTCGGTTTCGCAAGGTGTTCTCCGAGTAAGTAAGGTGAACACTGTAACAGAGATCACATCCTCTGTCTACGTTACAGCTATTCGAATGGACTCAAAAACAATTAATAAGCACGTTCCATTGAATTGAGGCACCTTTTTATACTGAAAAATGAAATCATATGTTAACATTTAATTAAAAAAAGGTTTGATTGGGCCATAATTAGCGGCAGTCCTCGTCACTAAGCTGAACATAGACATTTTGCTTATGGACAAGTGAATATTCTTAGTTCCATGAAACAGATTTTCAATTAAATCGTTGTTTAGCTCTGGAGAGCCTGGATAAAATTAACTAAAGCAGCTCATTTTTTTTTTGAGGATCAGATGTCCAGCAGCTTTTTTAAATGGCTTGTTTTTGAACAATTATCTTTTGAAAAGGTGTTGCGCAGTACTTTTTGTTGCAGTAATATAATTAAGTAACGTGACAAAAAAACTAATAGCTTCAATTAGGCCTACTGAATGAATCTGAGAAATCCTGAAGCGAATTGACTTCCGGGTATAGAATTTGTGAATAGACTTTGAGCTGGAGCTGAACCAGACTAGTTCCTTGTACTTTTCCGAGCCGCTATTTGAACTATTTTTTGCCCCGCAAACCCAATAAATGTTTTTTGACGATTCACACGAATCCACAAAGTGCAAAATTTTCCGACCAAAGTGTAAGACTCGAAGCGAAAGTACGTCTGATGTGAGTATTGACTCGTCTGCTTATTTTTACGTGTTCATTTTACGGCGGATGACCTCGCGTCATTGCTGGATTCGACCTATCTATGCGTTCGTCGTTCGTTCGTCGTTCGTTCGCTGCTGCGCTGCGTGCTCGTATTTTAATAGGACACGTTAACTATATGGCGTTGTTCAAGGTTTTTCGCTGAATGAAGGTCGTTCGCGAACGCGCTGCGCAACCGAACGAACGGCTAAAAACGCTGATTCGCAACACAACCAGCCGACCGTCCGTCCACACCTCATGCCAACCTCAGCGCCTGGGACGCGCCGTGGTTTTTCCTCGTTGCTCGTCGTTTTTCTGGTTGTTTACGAGGGCGATCCGGCCAAGTTCTGCTGGTGCTTTTCATCTGATGTCGTTGTTGCTTTGTACGGCGGGTCCGCTGGGCTGTTTGGCTCATAACACCGGGAATGAAGGAGCGGGACGCGAAAAAATTGCAGCTTCGCTTATATTGTTATTGTGCACGGCTGGGCGACGGGACAGCTTGTGGCGAATAACTGTCGCTACGGTAACATGTCGTCGAGATGCCTATATATTTTCGACGTATATGCTCATTAGTGCTCTATGCAGTACGTTATCAACACTCACACATATATCGCGTAGGGTGCTACCATATCAGTCGGCCGGCGCTCATGGAGGAAGTGGAGGGGGAACGCTGGGAGTTGTTGATTAGGCGAAATTATTAGTCGATATTTAAATTGTAATGAAAAGCGGCAGCGCCAAGCGTTGCTGCCTGTACTTGGCTATGCTGCCCGAGGGCATTCCGGATAACAGCCCGCCCACCGCGGTCGTATGGTCTGGAACCGCCAGCGACCGAGCACCACTGAAAATCATGCTGTTCCGTGTTTCTTTCGTGCTGCCACAGCCGTTTTCCCCGCTCGCCGAGCGTGTTATTTTCCGTTCGCTAAGCGTTTCGCGTTCTGATTCTCTATTGCTGCCTCAGTAGTGTCTTATTTGCCTCACTTGCCTCAATTTGCTTCCTCATTCTCGAAGATCTTTGAGCATCGCGTGTATATCGCGTCGCCTACATTGTTTGTGTGTGTATGTGTGTGTATCGTCATCGTCATCGTAGTCGTCGTCGTCGGAAGACGCACGAGATTTCGGCCGTTTGAGGGTGTCGGCATGGTGAAGCAGCCGACAAGGCTCAGCGATCAGCACTAGCGCTCAGCTCTCCTAACAGCGAAGGTCGTGACAAGTTCGCGTCCAACGCTAAACGCACTTCATCTCATCGTCACCCTAATTATTATGGTGGACGTTAACAACCTTCTCTCCTCACAGAACTACCTCAACTGGAGTATGCTAAATAAGTTTTATGGCAAGGTGAGTAGAAATCTGGAATGAAAGTCTTAGAAATAGTGTGAGGCAAGGCAAAGACAAGTTATTCCACTGTGAGCTAGACTCCTGAGCAGGGCTTCCTGTAAAATGTGGATTTCTAGAAAAATTGCAACTCAGCACCCTTCCGAAGTGATGGGCCCAATGGCCCAATGACTTTTGACTCAGGAACAATCCAGACAAACTACTTGCACTGTGCATGTAATCGTTCGAACGCATACGCCCCGATGATGCCCTTTTCCTTTCCTTATTCGAATTTCTGTTGTTGCAAATGCTCAACAGAGCATGTTATGTGAGAAATCAGCGATTGATTGACGTCGCCGACGACGGCATGAACGCCTAACAGTGCAGCGTTCGATGCATTACAACCACACGGTCTCCGTTCAAAGTCGTCCATAACTGAGGATCCAGAACTATGCGATCCTAGAAATTCTCACCCTACTGCTGAAGCACCCCATGAACTCGCTGGTCCCCACTGCCGCCACGAAATTCTCCTTCGCTGTGGCTGACTTTCCACGGAAACATCAAACATCGATTCCGTGGCCGCTAAACCCGTTCAGGACGTTTTTGAATACCAGTGTCGAGGTATCTAGGATTCTTAAATAAATCACTTTGTGCAGAGTGCAAGAAAAAACGTAGTTGAGTGATTATATGTGGGGTTTGCTGAGAAGGTGTGCAGAATGCAGTTTGATAGCCAGTTTATTTGAGGATTTTTCGTGTTTCAGCCGCAGATGAGCACGCCGGACGATCCGGTTATACATTCGCCGCCATCTCTCGGTGGACAACTGATGAACGGTGAGGATCAGCTGAGCTGTGCCGATCTCATGTCTCACAGGGTGATTAATCGTTCGGCTCAGTTCCAGGTTTTAACCCCGCTTTGACTCCTGCAAAAATGGAAGAAGGCATGGCCGCTGCGTGCGCTTCTCCGGACGCCAGTGGCATCGATCCCAACAGCGATGGAGTGAGTTTGTTCGCATGACGCTCCGATCATGTGCACTCCGAACGATAAGCAGCTCTCAGAGGCTGTTTATTCCCCATTTTACACTTTCGCCGAATCAATCTGAAAAGAAAAAAATCAATCACTGGCCCCTGATACTGCACTTGTCATATTGGTATCGGATTGTTCCTCCTCACTTCCGGGATTGAGACTTTCCGGCGGTCTTTGGAATCATAAAGGTCATCGGGATGCATGTGAAAGGGGAGCTGACCTCACAATAGACTTTTGATTGATGTCTATTCTTCAGGAAGCCCGACGTAGACAGAAAACGTGCCGAGTGTGTGGCGACCATGCCACCGGCTACAATTTTAATGTCATCACATGCGAATCGTGTAAGGCGTTCTTCCGTCGCAACGCTCTTCGGCCAAAGGTGGGATTTTTTCTCAAGATTCTTCAGCAGCCCATGAATCATAGATTCTTTCAGGAATTTAAATGTCCATACTCTGAAGACTGTGAAATCAACGCCGTCAGTAGGCGCTTTTGTCAAAAATGTCGGTTGCGGAAATGTTTTGCGGTTGGTTTTTTTTGCGCTAACTTGAGAAGTTCCCACATGTTTTTGAATCCCTGGATTTGCAGGTGGGAATGAAAAAGGAGTGGATATTGAACGAGGAACAACTACGGCGAAGGAAAAACTCACGTCTGAACAACATGGCGAATCAGCAAAGACAGAAACAGGTGAGATACACGCCGTACGTCCAGCTAACAAGTAGAATGAGGTTTGCGGTTAGTTTTCGGTTCAGGAACTGGCACGGCAACATGCAGCTGTGAAGGCTATGACGTCACCGTTGTCGATTTCGCCAATGGTCGACGCGCAGGTTGGTTTTTCTACCGGACTTTTTTGTTTTATTTGTTCTGATGACCACAGCATGGGCGTGCAGTTTCAGCTTGGAGCCCTCAGCGGTCGCGGAGGGATACCACCGCTGGTTAGTCCAGCAGGACAGGTAGGTATACGCATTATGTTGCCAAGGATTTCCCAGACCACCCATCGACACCTGTGCATAGTTTCAGTACCCGTTAATGAGTCCTGCCGGCTCCGGCGCCTCCGATTCGCCGCCATCGCGTCCACTAGGCCTAATGACTGGGAATCAAGGAAGTCCGGATGCAGTGAGTTTATTGAGCGCTCTGATCCTTGTAGCTGAGTGGGTTCGGTTTTCGTTGCAGTACGAGTCGAACATGATGATGCAGCAGCGTCTTCGCTCGCAGTTACCACAGACGGCGATGTCCGGGAACAAGGTTGTCGATCCATCACGTCAAGTGAGCATAAAACACATGCTACTGGCAGAGCAGACCCAGTCCTGATTTTCCTCACTTTTCGCCTCATTATAGGTAATTATTTCGATGGACGAATACCATAGCCTAGTACAGCGCGCTACCCGTCCTGGCGAGGATGAGCCGCTTTCCAAAAGGTATGCTAACTTCAGGATAACTTTCTGGAATGTTATAATCTGGAACCTTCATCTGGTTTATCCTGCTTCAGACCCGCGTACTCCCCGTCGGACTTGGTGGCACCTCAACCGCGGTCCTTCCAATCGCCTTCCAGTCAGATGCTACCGGTCCACAACACGTCACAGATACGAGCCGGTATATTCCATATTAATAGTTCCACAGCCTGCTGGATAACATCGATTAGATTTAGTGGATTCAGGCATACCGACGTACACGGATCTCGGCGCCGCGTCGAGCGGCGACTTACCAAAGCCGACGTTTACCAGTAATAACTATGATGAGGGACTGGCAAAGATGAACATGTTCTTCCACAACACCATCGAGGATGCGCTGAAAATCGATAGCCCGGATGACCACTCGGCGTCGGCATCGGCTGGTGTGACGTCGTCAACATCGACGAGCTCCGCCAATCTACCTCTGGAGGTGAGCTGGGATGAAGAGATATCAAAATAGGCTGGAATCACTTCTCAGTTACTAGTATCCACCTGTTCAGCAAGCAGAAACATCCGGGACGTCATTATCCAACACCTCTGACAAGAGGCTCAGCTACCAACTCAATGCCGCCGAGTTGCAGGCTCTCGATCTGGTAATTTTTGATTTTCTCGACGTTGAAAATGTGACATGTGCACTATCCTGAAAATATCGATTCTTTAGATCCAAGAAGCTTTCAAGGGTATGAACGATCCAATGGAGCAGGGACGCCAGAAAACATCGTTCCTCAAGGTAGGGTAATGGCTTCTTTGTAGGTTAATGCAACGGCTAACAACCATTTATCCAGAATGAGAAGTCTCCTGCTGATATCATGAACATCATGGATGTGACAATGCGTCGATTTGTGAAGATGGCCAAGAAACTACCAGCATTCAACGACCTTAGCCAGGACGGGAAGTTCGCTCTCCTGAAAGGTCCATTCCTCCATTTTACAAATCTCGGAGCTGTCAAAAAATTCTGGATTTACAGGTGGAATGATCGAAATGCTTACTGTTCGCGGTGTACGCCGTTTCGATAGCAGTTCTGGATCGTGGACAACACCAACGTTGAAAGAGAGCTGTGAAGTGTCTATCAACATGTTCGACCAACTGAACGCCGATGTGAGATCCGAGCAGAAGATGCGCTTCCTTCAGTGAGTCCAAACCAATTGTTGAGGATTTTTTGATATAGCACATCCAGATTTAATCATGGATACTCCAGATTCTTCAAAATCTTCCACGAGGACATCCGCAGCAACGATTTGGTGATCTCGATGATTATGTTGATCGTGTTATTCTCGCCGAGGGACTGCATTACTGATCCAGAGGATCGGAGGATTATTGCAAGACATCATGAGCAGTTCTGCGCACTCCTAAATAGGTGAGGATTTCCAGTCATATCTGAAGGCTCTAGCAGAATCTAGGAATTTTTCTTGGTTTGTGTAGGTTTCTAAGTCTCCTTGGTAAGTGCGGAGACATAGGATTGAACAAAACCATAGTTTAGTTCTAAAAATCAGCGTTCCTGGAAACTTTACTGGATAAAATCAGCCTATATTCTGTATTTTCTCCCTTGGAATTGGTAGAAGCAGGCATTTTTCTTGTCAGTTGGTGAATTCGTCATAGAATTAACTTTTTCACCGATTTTACCAGCTTTTTCCACTACTTTCCTATCCAAGCCAGCCCCCTCACCTGTGTTTTCAATTCATTTTCCTCCACATATTACATCTCTTGGAAATGCTCCAGTCGGAAGTTAGTGTTTTTCTTTTGGTTCCACCCTTCAAAGATCAACACCTGACATAGATTAGGAAATTTCTCGTGAAATAATGCTTTTGAGGTGATGAATTGATTCCACTCACGATCACGTTTCTGAACGTTTAGCCAATCAGTAATAGGGGGATGGTTTTTGGGCTGATTCATGGGATTTTCTAGGAAATAGGAGGAAGTAGGGTATGCACGGCAGAGCGAAAAGTGCTTTCTGGGTTAAAATGTGATAATTTCATCGACGAAAACGATTCTTTTCCTTTTTGTGGTTCCTAGAAAGTGAGGTCCTGGAATAAGTACATTCGAACAATCCTTGAATTTTGTGTTCTCATCCATCTTTCATGCAGCACTGTTTTTTCCAAGATGCAGTGAATGATACATATTTACTATCCAATTTTGTTGCTTTATAGCTCTAATCCGGCCCTGAAAAATGGCTCAAAGGGCATTGCTATTAATAATCCTAGAACAATTTTGTTCTCATCGTTCTAGGATTTTCTGTGTGTTCCCAAAAACAGAAAATGTCAGGTACATTTGGTTGCTCAGTGACCGTGAAATTGAACAATCTTATGTAAACTTTGTCAGTACTAGTTCTCTGAGGTTAACCGAAACAAGTTATGGGTACGATTGCTGCTCACTATTCTATTTTACGGAGGTAAAAGATGATGAAGATCACCTGTCAGCCGATGGGTTTCGGTTTCAGCTGCTTGATTGTACTCCTTGAATCCGAGCTGGTTCCATGTTTCGTGTTTCAGATACCTGGAATCCCTGTACGGAGACGATGCGCACAAACTGAATGAGCAGCTTCCGACGGCACTTCGTATGTTGCGGGAAATATCCGCTTCGTGTGGTATGCTCTTCCTGGGCACCGTGAACACGAGCGAGGCTGAACCTCTACCCCGTGAGTTCTTCAAGGTCGAGTAGGCCTGCGGCTAAGACGCCAGCCGGTTCGCGGGCCTCGTCCCCAGCGTTTACTCCACCTTCACGCACAAATGCACTCCTCACTCACTCGCGTATATCCACCCTCCGTATATACATCCAACTCATGTGTCATCTGTTTTCATTGCATGATTTGTCTATTTTGTCGGCCTGTTATATCCATTTTTATTTTGTCCCGTCCCCGTGATCCTTGTCAGCGCCGCGTGCCCTCGGGTTGAGGAGCACGGGCGAGTTCTCTCCTCACATAGGGTGTGTCATCTTTCACGACCACGTTTTATGTGGAACAAGGAAGTCTCCCCCGGTTATGTTTGTATTATTTTATAAATCATCTCCTCTTCTTGCTACGATGTCGTAATCATATGTTAATACCTCATCCATCTTTGTGATTCGTAGATGTTTTTTTCTCTGTTTCTGTTTGTTTTCTCTTCCTCTTCATGTTTTTTTTTCTGCGCGTGACCCTCCTAAAAGTATGTGGTTAGTCGGTCATTTTCCATAGTCTTTACGTTGTATATTAGTCGAGTGTCTGACACCGGTTACGCTAGAATAATTACGGAATTACGTAAAAAGCTTCTATAATTTTTTCATGATTTCAAAAACAAGGCGAGCACAAAAGAGAATTTGTTTGTCGTTTCGACCTTTCATGGCCCGGTTTATTTCTAAGGAACCTCTCTAGAATCTACCTCCACTGAGTTTATCTCGACCTTATGTCCTAATATTTTTAATTATAATGTTTCGGTAATAATAAGAGCGCTTGTTGTAAGTGTTTTCTTTTCGTTCGTCTACACTTTGTTTTTTTTTCTTCCTTACATTTTTGCTCTTCTTCAACACCAACCCCCTATAACAGTCTCTTTATTTATAGTGCAATTAGATTCGTGATTGGGAAATTATGTTTTATATTATTATTTTTATTTTTAATTTCATTCTTCTCAAGAAAGTGTACACGTACACAAGAGACACACTGAAATGAGGCGTCCTCCTCCTCGGTGAGTTCCCAGTGGGGTGAAACCGCACCGGCCGTGCGCGCTCACCGACCCTCTCTTCGCAGCGATACACCCTCTCGATCCGGAAAAGAAATGAACGTCCGCCATAAACATGCACGTACAACACAATCATGTATCCCCCTCCCTCCTCCTCGTCCTCAGCCGAGGCGGTCGTGTGCGAGGACCGCGCGTCCGCATGATCTCGTTGCCGGGTTACCGCCGCTTCCTCGTTCTGTTTGTAGAGATGGTTTGTGTGAACGGTGCGGTACTGTGGTTTTACCTCTCCGTGTTACTCTCTATCTGAGCCTCTTGCGCTCTTCACAGAGATCGCACGTCGTTTTTGTTTTTTGGAATTTTTATTGATTCAAAGAGAATAAATCGGCTATCCAAGAAGTATCGTTCACACAACAGGGATGCACCAGATATCAGCAGTACTCACAGGGTGAGTGGTCTCATAGCAGAATCCATCATCAAGATAACCCGTGGCGTCTCAATGAGTCAGTGGACCCCACTGGCTCACCACATGTACCACAACAAGTGAGACTAATAATAAGCAACACATCATACGATGAAATCGTGGTGAGGTATAGTCGAAGTCGACGCGAAATTGGCAAGGATTTATTAGGGCTTATCTTAGTGCACCTTGTTCCAGAAGAGACCAATGAGAGACTAAAGAAATAATAGAGCCGATCATAATGTATTGAATTCGAGCGAGCTGTCTTTAGCCCAATGTACTAGGCCCATATGGCGTCTAGATGTCCTAAGTTATGTATTAGCGTTACTGTTTGTGAGTATAGAGTTCAGAGCGACAAAAGAGGCAACAAACAGATAGAAATGAAAGTAAAAATGCCGCCGCTGACGTAAACTGCTAGCAGGAGATTGAGGCCAAAGCAGGATAGCCGATATGGCGGATGTGGTCAAATTCAGATCACAGGCACCTTCAACGCGATCATGGATAGAGCGCTTTATGACTTAAACACCAAAGTAAACAAGTAGTAATTAGCGAATTTTTATTCATTTCATTTAGCCGCGCGCTCAACGTCATAGTTATTACAATAGCGGGAGACACAAACAATCATACATCAACCAGTTGAATGAAAAAAAAAAAACAAAGTACACTTAAAGGCTGACGCTAAATGCAATATTAAGTACTGAGTGACTTCGCTGTTAACTTCACAATGCAGTATAAATTTCCTCGAACAGACCTCATTCAAAAAAAAAATTGCAAACAAAACTGCACCTCATGTAGCCGTGATCACTGAAACTTGACCTTAGGTGACCGATCCTGAAGGAAAAGCGGAAGCGGAGAGAATTATGGAATACGTATAAAAACTCATGCGAGATCCAAGGCTTTCTCGAATCCGTATTCTCGCCATAAGGTTCGCTATATGTTTATCGCATATTCCAGTAACCACTGTGACGTTTTTACAAGTCAGCACGTGTTGAAAAATTGGAAAGAACTACGTACATCTGACAGTGGCCCGCTCTTTCCAAATGATTCTGAAAGGAGTGACCTTGGAATAATACCTTCAAATGACCGACCATCTATTGATTATAGTGTTCTACCCTTTTGATTAACACACCGAAGCCACTAATCGTGAGATGAGAAAGATCATCCACGCACCACAACGATCCAGGAGCTCTAGACCATCTATTTTTCAAACTTTCGTGCACTCACCCACGCCTTTCCAAAAGTACGCGTTGAGCCACTATTTCCATTCTGGGGCGGAACTTACGACGTTCTTAGGATTGCTCCAAGCTTCTCGCTTATCCAGAAAAAGCGAGCTACTCGTGCAATATCTTAATAACCTTGCCATGCTTATCAGAACTCGTCATCGTAGAGTGAGACGCATAAAATACCATTTCAACAGGGTGGGTAAGATCTAACTTTCCAGGAATGTTTAAGGATCTTACCGCAGAACTCCTGAATAATTCAGGCTAAGTTCAAGTTGTAAGTCCAATGCATACAGAGGAATTATGACACTCTCCATGATGCAGGTTATCAAGTCCTGCAATCAAATTCATAACCCACAACCATCTGGACACATAATACTGTTAATGATTTATTGTTCTGTTTGAGATAATAAACGTGAGAAACAACGAAGGAATGAACGAACAAATGTCGACCTTTCAAATAAATCATTTTACATCCGTGAATAATGTGGAAAACTGCATGCACTCAAGCGGTGCAAAGGCGCTGCCGGGTTGATTAAGGGTCTAGTTCAAAGTACGAACTTCAGCGGAAGTTGTCAAGGGTCTGGAGAAAAATGTTCGACATGTCCGTGCAAAGTTTCCAGAAACGCAGACATCACGATTGGTTGAACTGTTATTCCATAAAATTTAGAAGAAAGTGGAAACAGATAAAAGAAATTAGGTAGAAAACAAACTGACAAGGATAAAAAAACAAGAATAAATGAAGAACATATAATAGGAAAAATTCATGGGAATACTGCCGTTGGAAACGAAACTCTTGCATAAGATTTGCATTACCTGACAGCATCATCGAGATTCACAAGGACAACGTTGCTTTGGTCTGTAGTAGAAACAGGGATGAGCGGAATCCCGAGTATCGGATGTCGGAAGTTCCTTAATTCTGGCACCATGAAAACATTTAACTTCCAGATTTATGGAAAATCGGTGGTAGCTGAGTTGTACGAGATCACAGATGCTGTTTTTGTTCATCCTCGTTCCTGAATTAAAGCTATTTTATAATTGAAAGTCTGCAAATGTACTGTCGAACCATACAAACCTGCATTCTCTTTTTTAAGACGGTCCATCAGTTTACAATTCAGGAAAGCCTTTATATTTACTTATTCATGATTCCACACTAAAGCGCGAAATTACATTCTAATAGTCAAGGTAACTCTTCAGGAACTACTAAATAAATATATTTCCTGTAAATATGCCCCACGGAATTTTCCTCCTCAGAGGTTGAAAGTGAAAATGGATTGAATTATTCACTTGTATGTACATATTATAGTGGTAACTTTTTGACGATTTAATAGGCCACAAAGCGCAGACACATATTTTCGATGCAAATAACTCGGAGAACACAAGTGATTTGAGAGCAAATATAAGAAATAATACGTGAAATAAATCCAATCAAAATAAAACAGTAGGACAACTAATAATAGTTCCATTTCCGCCGCTATATTGAAAATTGCTTGAATGTGTCACAACACTATTCGGAAATTTCTGTCCGGATTCAGGAGCAGCTACAGTCCGGTCCGGCAGCCACTGCAAATGGGCGCCGGCGGGCGCCGGGCGCCGCCACCCTCCGGCGCCCCGGTATTACTGAGCTATAAATCACTCGAGCTTGGGAGAAAGCGAAGAAAAATACAATTTTAGTTCATAGTAAACAGGGTAGATAAGCCTAACCCTATGCTTAAGAATGGGTTTAAGGCTTAAGCTTAGGCTTCACAGGAGTGGCCCCAACCAACTCCCTTTTCAGCTAAATTTCTAAGATAAACTACGATAAATGTATGTGTAAGTAAGATTGGACACTATTTGTATGTTGCATCGCGTGCGCGCATAGCTCAGTGTGTTGAGCGAATGATCGACGTTGTGGTGGTCAGGGGATCGAATCCTGCCCTGTGCCCCCGTTTTGCAAATACATATAGTATGCTGCTCACGACTGCTGCAGTTATCTAACAAACTTCAACATCAAAAAGTAGCCCGGATGGCTCAGTGGTTTGAGTGGCAGATTGCAATCTGTCCCTATCGCTGGTTCCACTCCGTTGGAGATCCAGAGTTAAGTATCGCAGTGTTTGGGGTTCACTGCTTGGAACGTCCCCCGTGATCTCCCTCGGGTAGTCCAGGAAGGCATCCGGCAACGTTTTGCATAAATTTCGAAGATAAACTACGATAAATGTAAGTGTAAGTAGTAGTGGAAAACTCTTTCGAGGATAAATTACGATAAGCGTAAGTGTAAGTAATAGTAATAGTGTAAGTAATAGTGAAAAACCACTTTTTCAAAGTTGAGGAAACCGGGAGAGAGTAACTTCGCCGTAAAGGACTGCTCCCCGAAAGATAAATGACAGCGGTAGAACTACTTCGCAATGGATATGGAACAATTTATACGGATTTCAATTATTTCTGAGGATCCCGAATTGGATGAGCTTTATTATTCAGATGGGATAACTGAAGTACTGTGTCCATCTATAGAAGAATAACGGCCATTTTTGTATTCGCGAAGCAGTGTACTATAGCAGAAAATGGAAGAGTTGGCTTCGCTTATTGTGTATTCAGAAATCTTTCCCCATGAAAATCACAAAAATGAAAAAACGTGAAAGTTGTGAAAATGGTCCCCTGCTTTATAGCCTTAACATATCCACTGCACTCTGTCTACTATGGACTAAAATTGTATTTTTCTTCGCTTTCTCCCAAGCTCGAGTGATTTATAGCTCATTAATACCGGGGCGCCGGAGGGTGGCGGCGGCCGGCGCCCGCCGGCGCCCATTTGCAGTAGCTGCCAGACCCGACTGTATGGACCATCCCAGATTTTCTAATATTCCCATATTTCCGACAATACTTTCATCATCAAATTGATTTTTGAGCTTTCTTCAACTGACCGTTAGATCTATGTATTGCAGGGTTGCGCATGACGTTGACGATGTTTTCGAAAAACTGACGTGAACAGCACTTGTGTTTTTTTTTTTGACATCACTGCGAAGATCACTAACAAGTACAGTTATTACACTAAAGAATTATTCTTCTGTTTCTCCACAATAACTTTTCCTATCAACATCTTCCTAAACTCGCAGCAAAAGCACAAGAACCCTTTCTGTGAGAAGCTTGTAACTTTGTTCACCAAATCGTCTTACTGGATTCATCCTATAGCCTTAGGATGAGCAGAGGAGAGCTCTGAAGATTTTCCGAATGCCTTCACATATCATCCAATAAATCTGCTCACGAGTATGGTGTTATTAGGCTAGTACGCAGGTAGACTTGCACCAACATTTATTTTTCCGATCCAGAACCTATTGATCTAGAATTGAAATTCCATGGCGACAGAATGTGGTAGAATATTCTTCTACTTCTCAACTATAAAAACTTGCAGACCACATCTGTATATTATATTATAATTGTTTGAAAAAATGTAAAATTTGGTGGAAAAACTTTCAGACTAACCTCGTAATTATTATTTTATTTGTATAATTATTATTTTATTACATGAGCCATGTCATGTCTAGAACAATCAAAAGAAACGAAATACCTGAGAAAAACAGAATATCAGTGAAAGACAACTGAAGGGAGCATCAGAAGACCCGGAGTTTCAAAAAAAAAAAGCATGAGCTGCGGCATTTTGCAGTCCATGAAATCAGAAGGGAGTGAATCAGTGACGTAATCAGGATAAGGACTGGGATCACCAGAGCACCATGGTGGAAAATTGGAGAGACAGAATATTCAAAGAAGTGGACAAGAGAAAAAAATTATGGACTGTACATAGAATTGTGAAATTTTGTGGACTGGGATGAAGTTGTTCGAATGGAGCGCGGAATCAGCTGGTTTATCCCGCTCATGAAATCTGTGCAGGCGTCTGATTGAGCCAGTGCTTATGAAATCCTAGACATGTTGTCAAAAATAGTGTGTTCAGGAGATCAGCGCCTGAATCGATTCAAATCTTAAGGTTGGGTTCTTTAACTACAACAGAAACGTGTTCCACATTGTTCCAGTAGTATCTCTTTGCGGTATTCCATCCAAATTTTAGGACTCTGAAAAATCTCCTGATTTCTAATCTTGGATTCTACGACCACAACGTTGTGTAGTTTTCTTTGAGGAAGAAAACATGCTATACGAAGTCATGGTATGGATTCACACCTTAGCATGGATTCCCAAAGTCTCCGACAAAAAGTACCTAAATTCGAAGTTGAGATGGATGAGCCACACATTCTATAGAAGTAGAATCCAATTACTAAATACACATCAGATTAAAGTTCCAACTTTAGAAACTTGATTTGAATGAAGCTTTTTGAATTCACACCTGTTTTCGATTCGGTATTACAGTTATTCTTAATGGTTACCACGAAAAAAAGCAGGATTTTTCTGTGATTTACTCTTACATTAACTTACTGGCGTTAAATCTCTACGTGTCAATTAACCTAATGATTGATCAACAAATAGATGCTCGAGAATTCTTAGCCGGCGATCTATCAGGAAATCTGAGGAATGAAGCAAAAAAATGAGACGAATTTACTAGCGAGGAGAAGGCAAATTCAGTAGTAAGTTCGAAGGAGACCAATGAGTTCATCAGGTATTCACCCTAAATTGGAACGAGATAGAGTGGCCTTCCTCTCTGAGAACAGGTGAGTCAAGTGGCCATGAGCCTGGAATTGTTCGTGGATTGGCGGAATATCGCTATACGACACCATTCTAGCTGATATTTTCTGTGATTTACTCGGAAAGTGCTTGTGAAGACTCACAAGGATGTGGGCGACAAGGAAGAGACCGGGGATGCACAGTACACGTGTGGATTTTGAGTCGAAATTAGTGCATTCTATTACTTTTAAATGCTCTGACTGTGATTCTGTGATTCTCACCTTAAACTATTCAAATCCTTCGAGGCAGATCCTAGCTAAAAATCTTGGAACGGTCAGGTTAGATAGATGGCACAGCGCCCGCTCTCCTACCGTGGATCTCGTTTGTTTTTCCTCGTCCATGTCCTGGATTTTGCAAAGTAACTGTCTGGTTGCAGAATGAATACAGACGAAATAAAAGGAACAAAGTGTCTCTCTATGCACAACGACACGGCGTCATCACGGCATTCGATCTGGCCTTTTCCATGGATAATCCCTGAATGCTCCGAGGCATCCCCTCGCTCCTTATCAATAAGCAACCGCACTGGTTGTGCTCGTCGCCATCGTAACATTCCCTTCATCTCAGCTGATGTTTTTATTTGATAAGATTATTTCATTTCCTCTTGTAGTAAGAGTGTTAACGATGTGCATGGTGAGACGACACTTGATTGCACTTTCTACACCTCTTTTTCCGAATATCTGGACCAATTAGGGATTCGCGGCATAGCGTCACAAACCTAGCGGAAATTAGTCGGATCCTCGAAGTATTACGGAGACGTTGGGTATTCTGAATACGCTTAGATTGAGCACTCATACTTCATTGGGAACTATGTAGCATAACAATCCTATAAAGGGAATTGTGAACGATTCACAGGTTATCCTTGCTTTCCTTGGATAATTTTCATTGTTTCCACAAAGACCGAAATTCTACAAGATCAAAACAGCGGCAGCTATGTATAGTGGACGAACGTGGATGGGTTTTGGATTCCTCAGCACTTGGAAATTTGGCCTTTGAGTCTCAGTAATCTCCAGAAAATATCCAGAAAAACTAGTTTTAATTATTTACCTTGCCAAATTTCCTAAGCTTACTAGAAATTGTCTAGACCTGGGAGATTCCAACAAGAAAGAAAGGAGTTCTACAGAAGATTTCAATGAATCTGGCAGTCAAAATCTGGTTACAGCGGGCAAACCGGAAGTCACCGCTTGAAGAAGCCAGTAGAGAAGCCAGGGCAACACAATTACCAGATTCCTCCTCATGTACAATTATGTGCTCGTAATGATGTACAGTGCTCTTTTTGTTCAAATTCTTTTGTTTTCTAGCAAAACAACCGCTTTGGAAGATTTAATTGGTGGTTTACGAAAATTAAGAATTCTCCAAGGTACATTCTATTTATCTATTAGCTCTGATGTTCTACGAGAAGTAGGGGTACTTGCAAAGGTAAGGGTACTTGCAGTACCCTTACGAGTAACGTGACTCGACGTCGACGTCCATTTTATCGAAAAAAAGGTGACTGTGACGGTGCGAGTTCTGCCTTATTTAAATAGCAATTGATTTTTGATTCTTTTTCTTTCTCAATCTTTGGTTCTCGACTTTCGATTTTTCACGTCACTCGCAGAAACCAAAAACTTGAGATGATGGTAGGAAAACCGTAAGCTAGACAGACGACGGTCGTTGATCTTCTTTTAATCCGAAACAAAGGCTTCAACAGTATCTCGTTATTTTGATGTGAACTAAGCTCTTACCCTTCCTGAATGTATCGCTTAGTGGCATTCATGATTTTTCCAGAAAACATTTGTAGCTTCCCAAGAAATTGCCTTTCACATATTTTCATTGCATCCACGGTGAACCGCATTTGGAGGAAAACTGTAGTCAAAGTTTAACTTCTGTAAGCTCTTAGGGTAGCAAACACAGCTTGAGTAGCGTCACCCAAAGTACCCTCACCTAGATGGAGAAGTTATAGCGATAAATCTTGAAATTTCCCAGAGAAATGTTAGCAGCAGCACCATGAAAACATTTAAAGTGAACTTTAACCCTTCATTGTTAAAAAATGAGTTCAAAAAATAAGTATATCTGAAGAAATTACTAGTTCTAAGTGATCTATGCAATTTTTAACTACTCGTTTCATAGCTACTAAATTGTGAACTACGAATGAACTAATTGATGGATTAGCAGTCGCATGTTCTGTTCCGGGAGCGACAACATTTTGACCGTATGGTGACGTTCTTCACAGTTTTTTTTTTCTTAAGAAACTTCCGCTGATGCGAAGAAAGTTGCTAGCTGTTTGGAAGTAAATAAATACTCCCTTAAAAATCCACTTTGGGTTAAGAAGTTGTTAAGAAGTGCCTCGGCACTGACCGACGAAGACCTCCAAGAATAAGATTTGCATGAAATGCAGAGCGGCAACGTTCAACCAGGAATGAGCGGATACGAAACATTCGAAGACCAGGACAACGGTCTGGATAACGAAATGGCCAAAAATAATCGGATAACGCATGCGGAATAACGGATAAGGGCTAAAGAATCATGGCACATAACACCAAGACAATTCCGACATAAGAGCTCGGATAATGATTCGGAATACGGATAGGCTAAGACCTATGGATAGCAGTTAAACAGATTCCCGGGCATGGATAATTTGCTCATCCCTACTTCCAACGTTTATGCATAAATTCTACCTTTTCATTGTTTTTTCTTAAGGAAAGTAAATCGACCTCTTGTTGATAAATATTAGTGAATTTAGTTACTTATTTGTAACTTAGACATTCAATGTCGGAACCAAACCATTACTATTTCTTCCTTGAAAATCCCATGCGGCTCCATCGCCCTACTTTATCACATTTCAAGTGTGATGAAGCCATACTAATTGTGCGGAAGTCTTATCCTTCTTCTTCCAACTCATTTTCCTCGATTTAATGCCACCAGACACATATCTCCTGACTCATTAGGAATATCAGTGATCATTGGTGAGAAAGTGAAGTTGTAATCTAAGTTGGCATGTACGAACAGCTTGAATAGACGTAATTTTCTGTATTCTATGCCATCCCTTCCAGAGTGGAATCCATAATCGCTAACATAACCATATTGTTATGTGCGAACCCTCATCCCAAACGACGATTGCGCCCCACCGAGGATTCAACAGCAAGGCTCGAGAGGTGCTCATTGGAGGTAGCGATCAACACCTCACCGGTTGGGCTTCCTTCGCTATTACTACCTTATTGTTGTTCTCGAATTTACGAGTCCATTCATCCTGAATGATGAGACGTGAAAGAAATGTGCACTGATTGATTGCCGGATAGCTGTGGAATAGCTCATCAGCGTGTTAGGCGAATTCCCGAACGAATCTCTTAATATTTAGTTCTTGTTTTCCGGGATGGCGTTGACTTGGCAACCTCATCCGAGATGCGTCGTCTGCTATCCTACTTGATGCATTCGTTGAAATATTTTTGCTTAAGAATATGTCAAAGCAAAGTACATGCCGCGGCATTTCCACATATCTTGCATAGGGCATCATTTCTTTTGCTTTTACTAGTAAATATCAGTACAGTATCTCCATCGTCTTGTTAGAGGGAAAATGCTGATTCCGATATGGGCAGGGAGAGGGATGTTTTGCATTTCTCCAGTATGGGACCGTGTAAGGATATATCCAGAATCAAGGCAAATTAACTAAAACGCCGGTGAATAATAGATATTCAAGAGTACTCTTAGTAGCCATGGATTTCTGCACCGTATATTAAGCGGGTAAGCCAACATTGATTTCATCCTCAAAATTCACTGGCCCCACCGCGGTCCTCAGGAAGTCCGCAAAATTTTGCGGACCCCTCGATTTTGGCGTGTGATCAGTCCATCCCCCATTTCCTGTACTGCAATCAGCCCGAACAATTGCCTGGATAACCATATTCTGGACGAGAAAACTTGTACAGCGAACGATCAATATGTGTTGCATGTCGATATTTTTACAAGTGAAATTCTTCGTTACCTTTAAAAAAACTATAAATTCACACTGCTGCACTATTTTGTGGAGATCTAACAAGGAATCTGCCGGAGCCCTTGTTCACTGGTGCATTGAAGTCAGTGTTTTTCCCCAGGATCGTTCTTTTTCTTACATAAAAACCTTTGCAATATGCTGATCACAATGATATCCGTGATTATTTACCAGTATACAGAAAGACCAGTTTTGACAACTTTCCTTTGCGGCCAGTTCGAGTTACCTATTGCGACATTTGCCATGAGGTTCTGCAGCTTATGATGTTGATCGTTGGCACCTAACGCGTATTTGTGACAGATGTCTCGTTGACATCTCAGGTTCTTCACAAAAGAAGCCGCTCAAATACGGTTTTTCTCTAATTTCGCGAGGAAAAATGGATAAATTTGTGTTTGCACAAAAAAAATCTCAGGAGCAATTCTGAGGTAATTTACTGCCTTTAAGTCGTTATGTTCAGGGATGACCACCAAGTCAGCCAGTGAATTTGACTTACGGCGTAAGGTTGTGGTAGGATTCAAGAAGTCGCAAAGTCCGGCCTCACCAAGCACCCCGAAAACGCCCAACTCCACAAGTTCATTCCAGGAACCGCGTAAGTTAATACTTCTCCATTACAAGCATTACCGGTTGAGTAATTCCTGTACTGTTTGCCTTGTCATGGCCAATTTTCATAGGCTTCACCGTTTCCTCCTACCTAATTCTTTCAAAAGCAATGCGAATTTCCTATGATTTCTCTAATTCATGGAATATAAATTGTTAGATAACATATCCAGAAACTTTTCTTGTTCCAGCTATATTCGACTCAATTGGCGAAAGACCGGTTGTTAAACGTCACAAACAGCTGTCTCAAATAGGTAAAACGAAGTCGTGTGGTGAATTTAAGAACATCGAAAGGCGTTTGATAAAAACCTACCAAGAAGAAAACATAATAAAAATGCCCAGGTTAGTAGAACATTTAACACATTATAGCTTTACTTTCTTGGATTATATTTATTTTGTGGTCTGTGGAGAGACTTGACCTAACCTCCAAACAAAGCCGATCGCGCTGACATACACCAAAAAAGGAACCATCACAGCTAGACCAGACAAATTGGGCCACCCACGTTGAAACCCCTGCACAACCTATATATCTTAATCATAGTGAAGGTATCCAAAGCTTCAAGGCTCCTCAAAGCTTTTGAAATTGAAATTCTCTGGAGCATGATCAAATGAAATTCTTTTTTTTTAATTCTTGTGCTCAAAAACATGAAAATCTGTGCTAAACCCTAAGGCTACAGTCCGGTCCGGCAGCCACTGCAAATGGGCGCCGGCGGGCGCCGGCCGCCGCCACCCTCCGGCGCCCCGGTATTAATGAGCTACAAATCACTCGAGCTTAGGAAAAAGCGAAGAAAAATACAATTTTAGTCCATAGTAGACAGGGTAGATGAGCCTAACCCTATGCTTAAGAATGGGTTTAAGGCTTAGGCTTAGGCTTCACAGGAGTGGCCCCACCCAACTCCCTCTTCACCTAAATTTCCAAGATAAACTACGATAAGTGTAAGTGTAAGTAAGATTGGACACTATTTGTATGATGCATCGCGTGCGTGCATAGCTCAGTGGGTTGAGCGAATGATCGACGTTGTGGTGGTCAGGGGATCAAATCCTGCGCTGTGCCCCCGTTTTGCAAATACATATAGTATGCTGCCTACGACTGCTGCAGTTATCTAACAAACTCCAACATAAAAAGTAGCCCGGATGGCTCAGTGGTTTGAGCGGCAGATTGCAATCTGTCCCTATCGCTGGTTCCACTCCGTTGGAGATCCAGAGTTAAGTATCGCAGTGTTTGGGGTTCACTGCTTGGAACGTCCCCCGTGATCTCCTTCGGGTAGTCCAGGAAGGCATCCGGCAACGTTTTGCATAAATTTCGAAGATAAACTACGATAAGTGTAAGTGTAAGTAATAGTAATAGTGTGAGTAATAGTGAAAAACCACTTTTCCAAAGTTGAGGCAAACCGGGAGAGAATAACTCCGCCGTAAAGGACTGCTCCACGAAAGATAAATGACAGCGGTAGAACTACTTCGCAATGGATATGGAACAATTTATACGGATTTCAATTATTTCTGAGGATCCCGAATTGGATGAGCTTTATTATTCAGATGGGATAACTGGAGTACTGTGTCCATCTATAGAAGAATAACGGCCGTTTTTGTATTCGGTGTACTATAGCAAGAAAATGAAAGAGTTGGCTTCGCTTATCGTCTCTTCAGAAATCTTTCCCCATGAAAATCACAAAAATGAAAAAACGTGAAAGTTGTGAAAATGGTCTCCTGCTTTATAGCCTCAACATATCCACTGCACTCTGTCTACTATGGACTAAAATTGTATTTTTCTTCGCTTTCTACCAAGCTCGAGTGATTTATAGCTCATTAATACCGGGGCGCCGGAGGGTGCCGGCGGCCGGCGCCCGCCGGCGCCCATTTGCAGTGGCTGCCGGACCCGACTGTACAGTTATAGTCCATCGGGGTCTGATCCGGTCGGATAACGAATGATACAAGGAATGATACGGATAACGAGGATCAATACGTATCTTTTGTCATCTGACCGGATCGGACTCCGCTGCACTAGAAATGTAGCTTAAGGAAAAATGTGGCAAGTGATCTATGGGCAGTTCTATTTTCAGACCACAAAAAGATTTCGATATTTTCATTTGGAGATCCCTTTTGAAAACAAATCGAAATACGCAAAAACTGAAACTGGTGTGAGTTGTTGGTGTTTCAAAGCTCATTGTGCAGCCCCAAGGGATTAATTAGTCATGTAGGAATGTATATCCAGACATCTGAACTGCTTGTTGATCTGGAACATTTGTGGAGAACGTCTGCCGTCATTACATATAGTCGTATAGTAATAGTAGTAGAATTTCTCTCAACGATCCTTCAATCCAGGTGTGTATGGGTTTCAGCATCGACTCCGAACTAACAAACTTGGAAATTAGCAGTGAACGTGGCACTGACCTTGATGACGTATCCAAGGTTTGTGATTCCTCTAGAGAGATTTCTCCTGTTTTCAATCAGAACACAGTTTTCTGCAACGAAAATAAGATTTCAGGCTCGCGTCTACGAAGTTTCCGAGACACAAAAGAAAAAGAACGTGGTCGCATGGCTGAACAAGCAGTCGTAAGGCTGAAACGCCATGTTGTTGGACCGTTGTACATGTTGTATGATCGTGTAGAAATCCATGTGATGTCGTTACTGAGAGGAAGAATAGCACTTTTATTGTTGTTATTTTCTTGGACCTAGCACGAATTTATTGACGGTTGTACAGGATACCACTTGATTTTTCATAAATGAATACAGGAGAAGTTCTGGTTTCATAGAAATATGTCACAAAATCGAGAGAATCGATAGGTTTTGTGTTTCGCCTTTGTCTTTCACCTTGCCGCTACAGTGTAAAGTTTTCGGAAAATCATAGGTATTAGATGAGAAGCAAATGAAAAGACTTTCATCTTAAAAGAAAAAGGAATAAAAATATGTAAAGCCGATAATTTCCACTGTTCTCACAGCATGAGCCAGATTGCTGTGGATTGTTTTACGAGTGAAATTCTTCAAATGATTATGCGTAGAAATATTTCAAAATTGAGCAGATAAATTCCAACTAAGCTCCAATTAAACTTTAAATTCCAATTAAATATTGAGCAACATTACAACAAATGGAAGAAAACAAGTATCCAGGAAATTAGTCCCATATGAGTTCCCACAGTTGCACTGCAGGTGCTGCTGCCAGTTCGAAACCGATAGGCAAAAAGGTTTTTGCTTTCCAGAAACTTCAAAAGATAGTTTAAAAGATCCCATAATAATAGTCATTGTTGTAGACTGCAGGCACATACGTCTTGAGATTACAGATTACCCAAGGTAAATATGTTGACGCCCTGTTAGCTACTTTGGGGGGGGGGGGTGTTAACATGTTCAGCCGAATAATCTCAGTGATGCATTCTGAACTGGGTGAATTCCTCACAAAATATATGAAAGAAAAGCTCAACAGATGTTCAGCATCAGACTAATGATCTGTAACCGGGTAGATCTAATCCAGTGGGGATCCAGAATAAAATGCAGTGGTTGGTTTAGCGACGCAGAGTTTGGAGTTCACTCACCGATGTCACCAGATGTCCGGGAATGTCTTCATCTAGCATCCTGGATGAGGAACTACCCAATTTTAAGGCAAAAAGGAGAATAACCAAGAAATTTAGGAATATCCGAGTATCAGGAACATCCGAACAGCCTGCTATGTCGCGGTGCCATAACCTAGTGGTAGAGTGTTCAAATATTCCCGTCACAGATCGACTTTTAACTTGCTAGGGCTTTTTCTTCCTAGAAAAATCCGATCTGTGCTGCTGCTACGACCTCCATCTGGCCTATCACATCCCATCTATTTCAACTACCGCAGTGAACAGGAAAAAAAAAACTTTTGAAAACGGTTTGGCTTCTACCAATAACATGATTCAAGCAGTGGTTGTGCAAACAACCCCATTTCCCTTCCAGTTCTCCGGATTTTCAAACCAAAGCAAGCACAAATGCACATACATATTTTTATTGAAATGCCCGCAACAGAAGTCTTTGGAGCGACTGATAACACTAGCGAAAATAATCGTACGCATTTGCACAAAACCTAGCAAATAAAGCTTCTATATTTTTCATAAAACCGGCTTAACAAGAAAGAGGCATATAAGAACAGTTAGAAAAAAGAAGCAAAGAAAGTAAATTGAGGTAAGTGAATTTCACCGGGAAGACTTAACGTGAGATACTTTGTACAGGGAAAGCGATATAACATGAAAACGAGTAGTCAAAGGCATCAACGTGAGGTCGTAAATTTGCACATTCAGGATAAGTCACACAGAATAGACTCGATATATTACGCGAAGCTGACCCGTACACGCTACAAGATGGGCTGGCATAGACCAGAGTTAGTGAGATCGGCCCTTCCTCTTCGCCACCTCATCTTTTTGTTCCACACTAAAATCCAGCATTGTCATGATTGCCTGAAATGTTAAGATATGGGGTTTCAGAGATGTGTATGAGGAGAAATCCTGGAAAATCCAGGAACCTGCAAGTGTTCCTTAGCGTCGCCCTTATTCATTAAATAATAGTAGAAAGCGTCGTGTAGAAATCGCAGCACAACGCGATCTTGTGTCATTTGGTCGACTTGAGCGACCTGTAAAAAAGTGTCCTTGCTAACATGTACAAAGCATATAAATTGATTTATTATTTTAGCCTGCTGTGTCCGCATGTGCTGAGTTCTATGTACTTAGAGAAGTTCATTTATTAGTGGGATCTTGGGAAAACATTCCGTATAAATCTGAAGGGCCTTGAATATCGCAAATCCATGAAAACATGGAACCTCAAACACTTCCTCACCCAAGAATCTCACTGCAAAATTGAGGGGCATCCAATTTTTCAAGACCAATGGAGTCTGTGGCTCTAAATTTTGCCTACATACGTACATGTTATTTTACATTTGACATTTTTTCCTCACAAATCTCGTGGATATGGATATGGATCGATTCGAATTTCCGGACTTTGACACATTCAAACTTCTGGATCTCCGAATAATGGAATATTGTAAAACAAGTGATGGTGCGTGGAAATTCATTCATTTATTTTAAGGCGTAAACCATGGAATGGAATGCCATGGAAAAGCTCAAAATCGAGATCGCTATTGATATTACGACGAATATGGTGGTTTAAAAACATTTGGAATTCGAAGGAAAAGCCAAGTGTAGCGTGAAAAATTAAGAAAATATTAAAATAACACGTAAAGACAAGTTAGTTGAAGATTCAATAATAAAAGGTGTAACAGTTTGCATTTCCTCACCTCCTTCAGATCCATGGCAGCGGCTTCCTGGCCCTTTTTGAACATAACTAGATACATTTCCCTCCTGAATGCAAAATATCCTTAAATTTTCTGGCGAGAAGTCGTCAAATGAGACTGGAAATCCAAACCTCTCCTCCTCCATATCCCGTATCTTCTTCTCATACATCATGTTCTCATTGCGGCTCAGTTCCAACCTCGCATTCGCATCCGCCAGGGCAGTGCAAGCAGATGTGGTGTCCTGAACAGATGTGCATAGTAGATTTAAACACTCTAAGCACTCAAGTATATTGATAACCTGATCAATTTTCGCAAGTAGCAGCTCGACTTTAGCCCGCAACGCATCTTTTTCCTGTTCCAGTCTGTTTAGACGTTCGTTATCTATCCTGGATTTCCTTGCACTTGCCAACTAAAAACCAGGAGATAAACCTTCACACCTTCACTTGGCCAATCAATCATCCTGAAAACGCAGGAACTTACGGCTGCATTCGACAGTGCCAACTGATCGTGGAGCGAGCGATTCTCACGCATTAGTTGACCGACGCGTTCGCGAAGCGATATCGCGCGCGATTCGCGGCGATTCACATGCGCGTGCGAGACAGCGCGCTGCGATCCGAACTCAGCTCTATGATCACCGGTTTCGTGCCATGATTGGGACATCAAGGGCACACCTCTCCTGAAGGGTCTTCATTATGGATCTGTTATGAGTTCTTGGATATAAATCTAACATTTGGTGTTGCGGAGCATTTTCGAACCATTGGCCTTCGAGAACGGATGTAATCGACGATGATAGAGAAGATGGAATATTCTGGAAGACAACTCTTTTAGTCAGGATACGGATAAGCATGTGAGGATCATTCACCTTCCTGGCCGATCGCCGACGTTCCCGCGCTTCGTAGTCCATCCTCGTCGACGTGGTTCGCTTTCGTTGTTCGCTTCGGGCGCGACGTTCATCCTCAACCATCCGTGGTTTCTGCGGTGGTGGCGCGGATATATGGCACGTAACAGTTGCACGGGTAGAGGTACGATCGAACGGTCGCGGATTTTCGTGAACAATCACGTTGTTACGGTATTCCCTGAAACTTCATCCAAAACATTTCATGAAAAGGAAGAACGAAGAAAGTTATGGATTTTATTAGTTATTCAACTCTTGCGTCTCACTGAAGCGTCACAGAGGGTCGATCCTGGCACAGTGCCAAAAAAGCTAGAACTTTTGAGCCAATAAGCATGCTTACTGCCTTGAGCTACAAAAGTAAAAGCAGTTAAGGTAATGTAAGCCGCAGAGAACTTCAAAAATAGCTAAGCTGTGGCTGGAGATGACGAAAATACACAATTCTTTAAGAGTTAGTCCCTAAGTCTTGCTAGGATTGTAGGCCAATTGATCCAGGCGCTGCATTCACGAAAGCTGACGTACCGGCGTAGTTCACTAGGCGTGTGATAGCTCCTACTTCGTGCGGATATAGGTGAGAAATACACGGATGAATCCATAGAAGTGTCTGCGTCTCTGGAATAGAGGAAAACAATAATTCCCATCAAAAATCCTTCTATCCACCCACTAGACACCTTTCACTTTGGCACCGTGCCATCTCCAGCTCGCCACGAAGCATCGCCACCTGGATTTTCAGCTCTCGACGATCTTCCTGCGCGCGTTGATAGCCAGCTCTCATCGCGTTCAATTCTCGGAACATTGTGCCACATTTCTCTTTCCATCTGCAGGGAAAAAAATTTAAATATGTGCAAAAATAGAGTAGAATCAAGGTCTCTACTAACATTTGAACTTCATGCTTATCGCTGACATCAGCAATAAGGTTGCTGGCGCTTCTGCTTCGAATCACAGCTTGTGGATTTTCGTGAGGAGATCGGGATCGGGCCGTGACACCTTCTCGGCGATAGACTTGAAGTTCAGCTTGGGCCTCATTCAGTTGACGGGTCAGTCGTTCAATACGGGTCTGGAATGACACCAAGGATTAGTTGGATGGGTGAAGACGCATCGAATACTCGTTGAATGCTTCGAATATTCGATGAGAGTGCACGATTTTCCGTCATGTGCTCGATAACTAGAAGAATTCACTTTGTACTTCCTTCGAAAGGCAGAAAAGCAATCTTAGTGGAGGAAAAATCATTTAATTAGAGGTTAGTTTGTCTGAAAGATAGCCTAATTTTTTCGAGTATTTGAATATTCGAAACATTCGCTGCTTAAACTCTCGGCTAACCTTCATCGCAGCCCGTTCTTGACGTGATCGCATTAAGTCTCGAGACAAATTCTCCCTCTCGTCCGCCTCCCAGCTCATCATAACCGTTTCAAGGATATTCTGGAATGCTCACATATCGTTATCCAAATGTCACAGGCCCATCTCAAAGCACCATCAATTCAGCTGGCATAAGCTTGTTGTTGACGAACTTGAAATGGCTCACTAAAATATAAGTAACGCCACGGCAAGGTTAGTTCGATCTCTACAAAACCATGCCGTACTAGTAGTAATCTAATGTCATCGACGAATCTTATATGCACAGAGAACAAAAAAAGCCGTTTCTCACTAATGCGTGGATTCAGATAGACTCTGCTACACTCTGAAATAATCAATCATCATATCTTGCCGGCGTTTTTTTTTTTGGATTTTTTAGCTGCAATTTCAAAATAATACAGAGTAGAATGAATAGTAAAGTAACTTTTTGGTGAGGCCACCAGTTTTGAAGCTATGCCTGTGCATTTATAATGATATTAAGCAATTTTTGAATTAGTAAATAGCATAAAACTGTTTCAACCAAAACTACCAATCACAAATAAAAAGCTTAGCGACTAACAATGGACTGGAACCAGTTATGCAGCGCACGAGAACTGTTCCCCGCAGTAATTGGCACAGCCATAAAGCGCGGATGATGAGTTTGGCGGAGACAGCAAGCTCAGTAAGCTGGTGTCCATGAATTTCAGGAGGTTTTGTATTCTCTCCAGAAAACGGTATAAAAATTCTGAGAGAACTGAAAAATACCTATTTTAATCGGAAGCAGTTCATTCAATCTAGAAGAGTGGGATTGCTACAGGCTTCTAGGAATGCTTATGGATGTTGCTACTATAAATTCCTTGTACGTAACTCAAAAGCTATAACGTGTGGTTAAGAAGGCTGTACACTGAAGCCAAAACAAGCAGTTTTCCTGAATTTCACGCAGCCAAAAAAAACTATTCCTGGATGTTAGCGCCTAGAGAACAGAATCTATGATTGGTTGGTCGGCTTAACAATCAAAAGCGAGAATCCTGGAGGTCATCCTGCAAATGAAATCCAGTTTTACTACTACAACTGTGCGCTGCAGAAAAAAAATGTATTTTAAATGCCGCGTTAGCTAATGCGCATCTCTGCTTAAAGGCAGCAGGAGCTGAAATTCTCGACTCTGAGCTGAGCTGCCGGCGGTGAAGTATAGACTCAGCACATCATAAATGTGAAGCGAACACAGACAATGATGGCTTACCTGCAGAGAAAATGGAACATTCGTCGCGAACACGCCTGGCCGTGTTCGCGCGCGGACGAGTTTTCCCCGACTCGAAAGCCATTGCGGCGCGTGGTTTTGGCCGAGTTCCGCCATGAAACCCTGTGAATTGAATGCATTTCGCTTTCCCTTTGTGCCAAACCACGCACCGCAATGGCTTTGGCGCCGGGGAAAACTCGTCCGCGCGCGAACACGGCCAGGCGTGTTCGCGACGAATATTCCATTTTCTCTGCAGGTAAGCCATCATTGTCTGTGTTCGTTTCACATTTATGATGTGCTGAGTCTGTACTTCACCACCCGCAGCTCAGCTCAGAGTCGAGAATTTCAGCTCCTGCTACCTTTAAGAACAAAAAAAAATGGCGATGTAGCGAATTGGGAGGGGCGGGGACCAGTTCTCGCGTAAAATGTAACTTTTTTCGCCGTAGCACTGCTCTATAAAGTTGTACGTCACTTACTTTACGATTACTTTGGATAAGAAAGTTTCCTCTTATGAAACACTCACCGAATGTAGTAATTCTTCATCGTCAACCGGGCTCTTGCCTGGAGTGGATGATAGCGACTTGTCAGCGAGCTTTTCCTTGCTACTAGGAACTCCGCTATCCATAGTATTGAGAATCTGCTCCAGGTCTGACTTCACCTACAAAGATCATTTCATGCGCCCCTTTCCGGATGGTTTCTAGAAAAAATCCAGCTTTTCCCACCAAATTGAGGTCATCAGCGAGTGTCGCAAATGCTGGAGACAGCTGACTACGATCTCGTCCAACTACGAACGCTGTCTTTCGTAACGAATCTCGAACTCTATCTAGTTCTCTAAAAAAGCAATCAATAACGGAGAACTAGGTCCTGGCAAGAAATCCATACGGTTATTTACAGATAACTTCAAGAATTCACTTAGGCATGTGAAAATAGGACAATGCAACTGAATATTGCCCACATCATCAGAATCCTATAACTACTATAATAGCAACACCATGCGTTATACCGTTAATTCTTCGGAAGACCGTTCGGACTAGTGCCGACGCCTGACACGAACACAGTTTGCCCAATTACTCACGATTCCACGATTCCCCTAGGAACGGTAGAGTTACCTCTTCAGCCTGACGTTTTCCGTTCTCAAACGACCTGCTTCATCATCGGTACCAATGTCGGGCTCCGATAAGGTTTTTCTGGAAAATGAAGGAGTAAAATAGGCATAAATCAAAGGATAACTATAAAGAAGAGCAATTTGAGGGTATGATCAAGGTATTTCGTTAGCGATGTACTTAACGTCCGTGAATCCAGCAATCTGCAGCGCATGGTGGTGGATCCCGATGAAGCCACCACCAGGGAAATAAGTGGTGGAGATGAATTGAGGGGAGCGTTCCCGTGAGAGCACTTTGAAATTCTACACGTGTCGATGAAGAGGACGACTAAAGAATGAGGAAAAAGAAGAGGAAAAAGAGAATGAGGTTAAATTGGGAGGACGAAAAATGTAAATATGAACTGGAGAGATATAGACAGTGAAAAATGAAATTAGAAGAAGAAGCAAATACAGGAAAATAGAGGGTTGGGAAGGGGCAAAAGAAAAAGTAGAGAATAGACGCCAAAGGGGAAATATGATATGAGGAAGAGGAACTAAGAAAGCACAGCGCACGTGCTCCGCCCACCTAAGTAAGGATCGGTTTAGATGAATTCCCGGATTGTAACACAAAATTAGTGGGCAGTGGATGTACCTGTAACCTCATACCCATCTCAGAGATTCCAGGACGACGAACACAGGCCGAACACGTTTCAACAGCAGTTACACCGCGAGGTGAAAGCTTATTTTGTCGCCCCACGAGCTGAGTTCGCCTCAGGAAGGCTGTGTTTCGGGGGCGGTGAACTGGTTCGCATGTCTCAAACCTAGGATCGCAGCTCAATCTGGGCTCAGGGTTGTGTTCGTACTGTAGACCTGGGTAAGTGGATGCTTACCCAAGATCACCCAAAAATAATAACTATTGCACTGGGCCACGGTTTTACCCGGGTCTCAGCCGGCCTGACGAGTCTCGCTGGACTCGCCTTGTCTCCGCCGAAGCGGAGACACGACTAAATTTTGATGGTCAACCAGCAGCTTATATACACCTTCCAGGGGGCGTGTCGCCACGTGGCAAGGAGCAGGTAGAAGGCAGGTTGAACGGCACCACAGTTCATCAGGCAAAAAACGCAGCCGAAACACGGGGTTTGCTGCTCTTAGCAGTTGGAATGCAGCAGTTCTTCCTCTAGCAGCAATGTCTGCCTTCCATTTCTTTGAGGTGTGGCTTGCCAGGTTGTGCTGTGTTTGCCTTATCCAGTTATCTGAGATGGGTGGGATTATCTATGGGTAGCAGCTGGCTACAGAAAAGGTCGCGTATGGGTAAATATAATGATGGGTACAAGGTAAGGAACGAATCCGGGTACGTCGACACGTTTACCATGGGTAATCTCAATGATGCACACAGGCTCAGGATTGATGGTTTACCAAAATCACAGTAACACGAGAGGGCTTGCACCTCCTTCAGGTCCGTTTTACAACATCAGCAGTACTTACCCAAACTACTTGAAACCGCGCCAGTGACAAATAGAAAGTAATTCATTTTCTGGATAAATCTACATGGATACTTCCAAGGACTGATAACCAAACAGGCTCAGATGTGCTGAATTGTGATATATGATGACTTTTTTTCATCCAAAACGGAGGAGTATCCCCTTTTTCGGGATTCCCATCCTTCATTATGGGATTCCACATTTCAGAGAGTATGACCTATTTTCCGGGATCACAAGAGGAAATTGGAATCAAGCTTTAAATCCTCACTACCTCATAGGAACAGGGTCTCGCGATGTGCTCGCACCCTCGGCTTGAGCCTCAATTGTACGTTGCAGCTCTTCATTGTCGGTTTCCAGATTACGTATGCGAGATTTCAACCACGTCTTTTCTGATTCGTACCGGCTCATTTCCTGGAAAACCTGGACATTAACTTCTTCTTCTACAAGTAACAACTGAAATTTTCGAAACAGAAATTCGCAATGCACGGACTTGATCCAGTTCACGACGGACATTCTCAAATTCGTTCACAAGATGTCGAATGCGTTCACGTTCACTTCGCACCAAAGTCGCTTTCTCCTCTTCGGCAGTCGTCAACTAATACGAAAACAACAGTATAACGACTAATAACTACAAAGTACATCACAACAAGTACGAAATGAAATGCTTAGAAATGCGAGGGAGAGTATGAAATACGACACAACAGAAGCCAACGAACAACATTGGAGAAATCCACCATGCATCACTACACCCCAGGCAAGAAAAGTCAGGATTAAGAAGGTAGTAGAAGTAGGAGAAGGAACTGACATGCAACTCGCTGGTCACCTGTTCACGAAGCTCAGCGTTCTTTGTCTGGAGCGCTTCTAGTTTTTCCAGATCTGCCTTCTGTGGTTCAGGTTCCCGATCAACAACACAAGCAATTCGACGACGAACTTGAACGCGTTTATCAGCCTGGAGAGGACATCCTGGTATTTCTGGATTTCTGGCTGAGAGGACGAGGATCACAGTACCTTTTCTTGCATGGTACTGATCAACTTCTGCTGTAGCACGTGCACCTGACGACGCGTTGTTGAGAGCTCGCCTTGACATAGTTTCAAGCGCTCCTCGTTTTCATCGAATAGGTCGCCCTGGAATGGCAATCTCTTTTTTTAGCATTTGTGGACAAAAGCAACAGGAGTTTCAGAAAATTCTGGGAAAGATTCACAGAAAACCATGTGGAAATCCAGAAAATTTGTGGTACCTTAGGGATTGTGGTCGACTTGCTCCTGGAATTCGGTCTGCATGCGACATACTTGCTGACATGCCGAGGACGAGCTTCACATTCAACGTCACGACGGCTCTTATTGATCTGAATTCGCAGCAGTCATACTACTTTTACTTACTTCTACCTTTATGAATTTACCTTATTCATCATTTTTATTCCTGACATCACGCCATTTTAATGTTTGGAAATTATGCCCGAGGAAAAATGGAATAGCCAAGGCAGAATTTCTTCAAAATAAGTTGAATTGCACATTAACCGACACCCAATAGCAAACGCAGCCGACTGGCCAATCGCAACCTCCGTAAGGAAGGCGTGACAATCGATCGGAACCAATCGCACGCGCGCAGACACCAGAGTTATTTGCGTAATTTTCGAGCAAATTAGGCAAAGTCTTCCCATTCTAGCGGAAAAAATGACCATACCTGACTGTTCAGCATAGCTACATGGTCGATGCTACTGGTCAGACGACGTTCTAGATCAGCCCGCTCGAGTTTTGCCTTCATCTTCATATCTTCCTTCTCTTTGAGATGCTGTGCGATTTCAGCCTGGAGCAGAATATCGGATTCTGACACGGGACCAGGAAGAAGCATACAAAATTATGGAAAATTAGCTTACCTTTGCTCTCTCCAGGCTCTGCTCGAGTGCGGCCTGTTTACCCGTCCAGTAGTCGCTCTGCTCCTTGTACTTGGCCAACGCCTCAGATAACGCTTCTTCCAGAGCATGTTCCATCTCCTCACGTTGAGCAGAGAATCGAATTTCGAACTCACTCTTCTCCTGAAGAAGAAATCAATTATCGATCGCAACTGAGGAATACGGTCAAACACATACATACCTTGAGCAATTGTTCTATGCGCGTTTCTAGAACCGGAACCTTTTCAGCCACAGTAGAGATTTCCTCTAGCTTTCTGGAAAGTGGGCATGAAGTTCAAAGCAGTAAAGTGAAACAATGAAATGGTAGTACAGACTTCTTGTAAGATTCCCTCTCTTCCTGATGCGAATCGATTTGTTGGCGCTGATCACGACGTGAGTCTTCGAGCTGCTTGGACAACGTATCCACGAGTTGCGTCTTGGTGAGCAGGATTTTCTCAATTTCCGCAAATCGTTCGTGGAGATCCGTGCGATTTGACGCGAATTCCGAGTGCAATTCCTGAAATACAGATTTATTGCATAGAAATCTATGTGAAGGCAGGAAAAATCCATCTAACCGTGAGTTTTCTCTTTGTTGACGCGAATTCGTCCTCATGTTTCGATAGAGCTTCAGCGGTAAGTGTTGTCTGGACCCGTTTAGACATCATAATATTGTATCTAAAGATATTTCTTCTTTAATTTTGGGATTTTCTGATTGGAATGAAAGGCTCACCTCGGATCAACAAATCCTTTCCGCCAATCACTGCTGCTCTCATCACTGACAACGATGTCGTGTGCCATAAGGGTGTTTTGATAGACCTGCATCCGCTCTTCCATGTAGGCAATCGCTTTTTGCATGGTCTCTTTCTCGGACTTAAACGAGTAGTTTTACTTTCAGAAATTATGTTGATGATATTTTCCACCACTATGGCTTATTTCTCCTCATAGGTTGGACCACACACGAAGATAATTACGTTATGGCAGAAAAAAAGCCGAATTTCTAGCATGACCTTCATTGATTCAGCATTTGTCTTGTTTATGGCACACCCTCGAGTGTACTGAATAGAAATAAATATAAATAAATAAATAAATATATGAACAAATAAATAAATGAATAATGAACATTTTTAAAAAATCAGGGATGATTTTGGCCACCAACATATTTGAAAGAGGAGCTACTGCGTCGAAAATGAAGCGACAAAGATGCTTCAACTGATAACTTTACTCTTCAGCTACTAGTAAATGCACAGCGCAGAGTTCACTATATTCCTTCCACTCCTGTTTTCTGTAGAACTGAGACAATACACAGCATGGGCGTATTTCACCCAATCACAGTGCCTGACCAATCATAGGATAGAAGAGGCGTGGCTCATCAAACACTTAGGGAAATATAATACTCTGTATGTTGAAAATACGACTTTGGCATGACATAACATTACTGCTAACTGCTACATAGTTATAAGGCAGACAACGCTATCCAGGAGTGAATATAAGAAGTAGCCAATCCAAAAGTAAATGACGAATGAAGAATCCATAACATCGTTGGTGAAGGAGTTTTTCTGGTCGAGCGGAAAGAGGCGTGGCATACCCAATAGGTCGGAAAACAAATCAAATCTATGGCTAAGTTGAGAAGTTCCGCAATATCCAATATAAGAGGAGAACTACCTGAAGCTGTGCTACGGTTGGGAATATTCGACTTTCAAGATTTTTTTTGTTTCTCTATTTCTTTTTTGGCGCACCTTAGAATGCAACCGATGGATAACAATGGAAAAAAAAAACAAAATTGTTTACCTGATGTCTCGCGATGACTATGTTACAAGCAGCTACTTCGGCAATCTTCGAATCACGCTCCTGAACCGCCAGTTCAAGCTGTTGCTTCAAGCGATCTCTGTAACAGACAATATAAATAAAATTCTGGACTTCTATCCCAACTGATAAGTACACAAAGTGCATACCGATGATCCTCAACACCATCTAAATCGTGGCGCAACGCAGTCACATCATCTTCTAACTCGTGTATCCTCATATTCACCTCCTCTATCTAAACAGAATACATAATACTCTTGACGAATTTAGTTGATGGCTAGCAGCATTTTTATAGGATTACCTGCTCAAGCAGTCGATTGTTCTCCTGGATCAGATCCTTCTTTCGCTCAACACACGATGGCAACATGCACTCGAGTGAAACCGGCGATACTCGTGTTGGGGTTCCAGTCGTGAGGTCCTCGCCAGTGGCTGTGGATTTTATCGCCACATCTGGTGCCTGAACTTTTTCACTGAGAAATATCTCAAGGATATGAGTGGATATTCCATCAAGTCCAGGCGCTTCCGCTGAACAAAGTTGCTCTTCTGCTTGAGCTCGGTTCGTGAATGTCCACAGAATAGCTGTGGACATTCCGTTAAATCAGAGCAGACGAAATTCCAAGCAAGGCTAATGTTTCGCTTCTTCGAGCAATCGACTGCTTGTTAAACTTGACTCGAACTTGATTAGTCAGCTTCATTTTTTAAGAAAAAATTGCTTGCTCTTGAAGATGAGGAGGAATAATTAAAAATTTGAATAAGAAGAATCTGATAGGAATAGGTCCAGATGCAAAGAAAATTGCACCGTTTGTTGTGTTGCGATTTCCCTTCGCTTTTCTGTGATGAGTCTTTTACATTTTTGAAGGCTGTGGAGCGTTGTACCTAAGAGGGACCATGGGATCGAACTCTGCGATTGGCCAGTTGCGTGAATTGACCAATCGCAGAGCCTGGTTGCACCGCCCATTGCAGGTACAACGCTTCACACCCAAATTCGGGAGAAGATCCAAAGATATTGCTGTATTCAAGGAGACCAAACTACTGAGCAACGTTCGACATGTTTTTCCACTTCTACCATTATCGATTCCTACATAATGGAATAATGCTTTCATGCGAAGTGAGGTTTCCTTAAACTTTTTTTCGAAATTTTTCTTTCGATTCTGGAAAATAGGCCGGCTAGCTGCTTTGCTGGCCGTCCAAGAACCCCTCTCCGAGTGTAACTTTGAGCAATTCGCACTTTTCTTTCTTTCTTTCGATTCCGTCCTTTAATTCTTTTTCATTTCATGCTATCTAGTAATATCGGGAAAAAATATCCCTATTTTATTGATTCGCCGACGCAAATTAGCACAATCTGCCACTAACGAGACAAAAACAATCGGTCCAACGCTAAATTAGGAACGGAAGTCTGCACAATGTCAAAATCGCCTTCTAATTTCAAGATGGAGATCTATATCCCAGGATATTTTATCCACATCCACAAAGAAAGAGGGGAAAGGTTACGCACCTGCGGCTGACCCGAGCGAGCCGCCAGCAGCTCTGCACGGAGAGCTTCTTCAATGCGATTTGCCTTGGCTAACTGGTCCTTGACGACTATTTCCAGCTGCGCAGCCTTCGTCCTCCAAATGAAGGCCTCATTCTGACACGCCTATAAAAATACACTTCATAGACAACTCACTCATAAAAGTCTCATAGATCCACACATACCTGGATATGATTTAAAGCTTCTTGGCTAAGGTACATAGGCTGCCCTGTGACCTTTGATTCGACAGACATGCCATGGGGAGAAGTTAACACCGGTGATGACATCGTCATCTGGAAATGAGAGGTGTCTCGAGGCGAAATAACCTATGGAAAGCCCAACAATCCAGGATTTACCTGGTCAGGAAGACTGTGCACAGGAGACAACGGCATGGCTGGTGAAGTTGTTGGCGGAGGCGATCGAACTGTTGTTGTTACACCGTTAACATCAAAAATGACAGTTCTAGTTATGGAATTCTGTAAAATCTCGCCGAACCTGTTTGATTAGGGTCGACTGGGTCGAATGTAATTGGACTTTGGGAAGCAGGAAATGCATACTAGAAAATAAAGTGTTAAAATATCAAACAAAATAAAAATTATCCATTGATAAACTCTTGGCAAGAAGGATCTTTCAGTGGTCTCGATAATGCCTAAGTTTACTTCAGATATTTCAAGGATTCGCGAGCAAAACAACTCGAAATCCGTACCTGAACTGTGTCCGTCATCGTTTCAGAATCAGTGCGAGGAACATTGAGAATATTCTCGAGTTCCTTGACTCGCGCATTGAGTCGGATGATCTCATCCCTGGCATATATTGATTAACGAGAAAATTAAGAATAACCTATTCCAGGATTACGCGTTCACCTGGCCGTAAGTGTCTCTTGCACCAGCTGATTTACCCTCACAGCATGCCTCCTCTCCATCTGCTTCTTCTCACGCTCATGAGCTTCAGCAGCTTCTCGTTCCCTCATCATCAGTCGATGGCTATCGGATAGCGACGCCTGTTTCACGTTGAGCACCTCCACCTGAAATCCAGAAACCATCCACTGTTAAATGGCCCATTCACCCATACCCTACCTCTTTTATGCGTTCTCGGAGCTCTTCCAGATGTCGCTCTTTTTCATCCCTTTCCTTCAATGCCGCCTTTAACTCATTTTTCAGTTCGCTCACTTCCTAGAAAAACACCCGCATGACATATTTCCGGGAATATCTCTCGAAATCCATAACGCTCACTCTATTTCTCCGTTGCGTTGGCGTCAAATATTCCCCCAGGTCACTGTGGTTATGATTGCAACCTCGTTTATGGCAGTGTGGGACGTACCTGAACAATTTAATAGAAAAATCCAAGAAATTAAGGATATGTGAAAGCAAGACGAGTTCCCCAACCTCGTATCCTTTCCCGTCCACCACCTCCCAACCACACTAGATGAGGCAGATCCGGTTGAACTGGCCACACTCATGGTCTCCTCGCGAGGTTCATCATCTAGTACGAGACAACTATGGATAACAACACTTATGCGGATAATTAATTCACGTGAACTAACCAAAAAGATCCTGCGATTCCAGTAAAACCTCTTCGGAATCATCCTCCGAATCCAGAATCGCCGTTTGCCTAAATGAAATGTTTACCCAAACAAAATCCTGGACTAGTTCTACAGAGACAATTACCTCTCGTCTGGCTGTCCGGTGCTGGCACCATTTCCTAGATCTTTGAATAGCTGCTCCGAATCCGTGTTATTTTCATCGCTGGTGTCGCCAAATATGGCCACTAAACAAACAGAGCTTTTTTTTCTAAAGGAACTGGACTATGGCTAGATTCTAACATAATTAGTAGCGTCAGTAGATACTATGGTAGATCTACTGGTTATAGCTACTGACGATTTTAAGATGCTGCATTCAACTGGACACGAAAAGTAACAATAAAATTTATAGTCCCCATATCCTAGGCCATAAAGTTTCGCTTAGGACAACTGACGTAAAGTACACTGGATAAAAAGCGTCGTTGTCGGTGCAATAAATCACCGAACAAATCAACATTCCTAGGTTCACAAAGTTTCTGGAAAATGTCATGAAGACTAAATTTAAGGAATCTGATCCTCCATGACAATGAAATCTGAATTTTGTTTTATTCCTGCAGGTTACAAAGTAGTAAAAACCAATAGAAAAACAGGAATGAAAGTAAGGGAATAGTGACATTCATCTAAAAATTGTATTAACTTCGACATCGCATAGTTTTCTGGTAAAGTAACATGACTCTGATTGACGTGGGCGTGGCTAACGCCACATTGATGGCTCCCAAAATAACGAATCACCATGCTGTTTTAAAAGAGCGCCAGAATGATAAATTACTCCTATAGATTCCCATGACATCCACGAAAAATTGCTACTCCAATCAAAATTGTGGTCGATTCTTTGCAGAATGCTTTGAGTGCTTCTCTCTGATGAAATAAAATATTCCTTCCGGAAGAAATTTTCGCGGGATTTTTCGGCCATACAGTGCTAGACGTCATAAAACTTCTTAAACTCTTTCCTACATGTATCCCACCTGCATTCTTCTCCCACCAAGTAACAGATAACTTCGGAATACGTGTTCCAGGTTTATCTGGAAATCGATCCGGAGACGGACGATGAGTGATGGTAGGAACTATCTGCAATCAAATAGAGAAGTACAAAACCACATCTCCATTCCCAACAATTTCACGCACCTGATCTTTGGTCTCGACTTTGATTGATGGCCTCTTCAGAATACCCTTAATGGGCTCCTGGCTTTCGTTTCTGAAAAGTATCGTGCAGTCACACTGTGAAAATTATAAAAAAAATTATTCTATATGACACTAAAACTAAGGATTCTTGGGAACGTGGAGCATGTCGGTCTCATACAATCTCTGGACTAAGGTTTACGCCTCTCAGCCCACACGTCAGTAAAGGAAAAGTATGGATGCATTGTATACTTTTACTTCTGTTCCTATTACTTTTACTGTTTCGTGAATATATCTGCTGTTTGAAAGTGATTATATCACTGCAATTAATTACATAATTCTGCCTGTGTATTGCTTTGTTTTTACAATGACTACGAGAAAGAATTCATGAAGTTCTAGGCTCATCATTCAAAGAGTGATGCATACACTGGACTCTACTGCAGGCTGGAGGTAACAAGTTCAGGTTGGAACTTCAACCGTCACATTTTTATTATTTCATTGTTTTTATTTCATTCCATCTTCATTGATTATTCGAAAGCCCAAAGCCCAAGGACCCTACTGCAAAGCCACAAAAACTCAAAGCACTTCTGTCATTCAATTTACAACTCCAGGTCTCCCTTATGAATGGGTATTCAATTCCAAAAACAGAGAACCTCCGTTAGTTTTGGGCAATTTTCCAAATGCTTGGCTTTTGGTTCGCATAGGCAACAACCACAAAAAGCCTCTCCCGGAATCCTAGAGATTCCTGAGGCTATGGGAACCTATGTTTGGCATAACAATCCGTTGGTATTTGTAAAATACATGAATACCTATAATTCCTCCAGTTCCACTTCGCAAGTGTGTCCTGGCTTGAGTAACTGGAGTGAAAGTCAAGGAGTGTCACACGTTCGACACGCAAACACACGCAGTTGCACGATTCAAAACCTATGCTCTGGCCGTGCGCATATTCAAGATTACCCAAGGTAAGAAGTTCACGAGTCTAGTTTAACAAATTTACCCATCATTACCACTCGCGTAAACACTTTCGATTAATCTCAATGATGCATTCGTGTCTTGGTCTACCCCTAAAGGGTAAGTTCACCCTGGGCAAGCAAGAAATTACGATATTTCTCAGGTAGGAGTGGGTGGCCTGCGGTGGGTCCAGGCCACCTACTGCAGGGTCCGTTGTTTGTGATATTAACTTGTTTATGACTAAACCGTTCACTTGACTTTGACAAAAGAGAATTAGTAACAGAAACAAAGGATGGAATAAGTGTCACATTGCACTTTTCCTGGAGCTGCCTCGGATACCCTTTCGCAGCTCTGCAACTCTGCCTGTTGACAAACTCTCAATATCCGCTCAAGTAAGACATCAAAAACTACATATGCTAACGGATTATCATTCGAAATTTACCACCAGTAACGGAGTAATTGTAAGGAATATCTAACAATATTGCTAGACTTCTATCTAGGAATTTTTTGCGAAAAATTGAGAAAGAAGCACAAGATTCACAGGACGGAAGAACATTTCAACCAGTCACCAACACAAAACGATGACTAGTGAATTCGCAGTAAATAGTACTAGTAATTGGATAAAAATATCAGATTAGCCCGAACAGCTAGAATAGTCAGCTTCTGGAGCGTTTATACAGTTTAGTGAAACACTTTGAACAATATGAAAAAATGCGGATCAACAACGACGAAGGGGGGACATACCTTGACGTGGAGGGACCTGCAGCAGCGTCATCGTTTGTGGCTCGTGGCTCAGATGACATATGAAAGCAACGACCTAAAGCAGAACAACTATGAGTCGTGAATTATCAATGTACCGACAATTTTAACAGTATTAGGGCGATGGATAATGAAGGCAGTGTTAAGGACGAAGAAAAAAAGAAGAAAAAGGTACGTGTGGTACGAAACTTCACAGAAAAACAAGTGTTTTTTTTCAACGGAAAATACTAAAGCCTAAATTTAAACGAAGAGAATCCAGAAAAGTGAGCATTATGTAGGAGTTTCCACAGTGAAATTAAAGTAATGAGGTAGGACAACCATGCGGAACCAGAACATGGAAGTTTGAAAAACACATAATTATGTCGATAGAATTAGTAAGAGGAATCGAGAGCGATCGATAGTCAGTAACGAAAAATTCACTGAATCGCTATGAGAAATCCGTAGCCAAATAAAAAAAAAGCAATAATTGCACTGACGAAGAGTAATTTTCCAGGAAATTGTGTCAATAGCTCCACATTTGTGGAATGACTTGAGATAGATTGTGCAAAAGACTGAAAAATACTCAGGAGCTCAGGCTGTGCATGGATTTGCTTGGAATTGTTTCATTCCAAAGCCACTTTTTCCCTTTAAAGTTTTGACAGCTGTGCGTAAACAGTTGCGAATCATAATGGATGTCGTAATCCCAGATAATCGGATGATCGTATGAGACAAAAAGCTGTCTTCAAAAAAGTAGGATTAAAAGGTCAATTTGCGAACATTGCTCCCTATTATTACTTACTGTTGTGTGTGTAGAATTTAAGCCTTTTTAAGATTGTTTACTTCAAAAAGTTGCAAAACTGGCTCTTTAGCACTTAAAAAGAGTTTGCGGTAGCAAGAAGAAACATAATAAATACCGACAAGTCAAGGAAAACTGATTTGACAAAGGTTTAGATCCAAAAAAAGTCTGAAACAGCAACAATAAGTCCGTATACATGAGAAGCCGGGAGGAAACAGTAAGAAATGAAAATTTCGAGAACATTTCAAAAAATATTATATGTACGATAGCGCAATCAGACGAAAACATCATTGCTCATAACTAGCTGCTAAATCCTGTGACACGATGAAACAAATGGCAACAGCGATGATAAGGACAATCAGGCCTCTCGAAGATGGCAAAAAACGTAAAAGCACTTTGTAGACGCAATGTTTTGGAGTCAAATTTAAGTAACCTTATCAGCAGAAGACCCCCATAGAAACCGGAAGTTTGAGAATTTTGTCATTCAATTAAGAAAGTATGGATTCGTTGATAAGATGACATCTTGAGGCTGGATTCCAGACGAAAAATAATCGAATCTGATTTTCCAGGTTTAGCCTGACAGATTATCTTTTGCAATCGTCATCTCTATTTATCGTAATCCACAAAAATTAGAATAATGTTAGTGCTATCCCTCATTTTCTAGTCGCATTATTAGTTCATGTGGGTATCTTCCGAAAGAACAAAACCAGTAGGCGGTGTTGTTCGTAGTGGACAAGCCGAGGACCGGGTTCTTATTGCGATGACTTGTCAGGTCTTTGTAAACCTAGCTAATAATCCAGCGATTCATCTTCACCAGCATGTCCAGGAATGTTTTGTTGGCTTATGTTCTGAAGGGATTACCTCTCACAGTTTGTACATTGTTCTGAAAAGTGAAGAGAATAGATGGTCACGGATTTTCCGGATTAGATGAGAATGAAGATGCAGCAGTAGGAATATACAGTTGATGGACGAAGAACTGCGAGTCAGCTCAAGCTATGATAGATGATAACCAATGGTGAAAGGAAAAATCTCATAAATAAAGGCATTTGTATTAATTGCGTGAACGCATAGGAAATTACGACGAGACGAATCCAAGGCAGGAAAGTGTCCGAGGTTTTCAATATTCATGGACCATCCGGGTTGTCAGGCAAGCACATCTAATCTTTAATATATCCAGAGATCTAGTGGAGACATTTCCTGAATGGACAAACTGTGGCGTATAGGACTTATTTTTTTTTCAAAATTTGCTCACTATACTGACTTAAATAATGATTTAATAAGCATTACCTAGATTACTATAATTAGTTATGATTTTTTCACAATCACAGAAGGCGTCCCGTAACTCTAACAGGAAGAAAATAGTAATGATGGCACTTTCAATGGAAATAAGGAGAAAAACTATGGAACGGACAGACCGGAGCCAGGCAGCTCTAGGAAAAGCTTGTGCTATCTGCTCTTTCTTGGTGAGGGATGAAGACCACTGATAAAGAAGTGCTATAACAAGGTTTCCTGTGCAGGAGAAATGTTAAGTTTCCTCAATTTTCTGGATGGAAAAATGCTCAAATTGGACATGTTGACATAATAGTCAGGGCTTGAAGAATAAATAACATGTTCTAGTCTGAAAAAGAGGGAACAAAAGAATAGTACATAGCCAATTCCTGTACTATGGATCCCATCCTGACTCTCTAGCACCGGCCGTTCGAAGAAACGAGCTGCTCGTTGCAGGTGTGTTCAAGAAAGCGATGCTCAACTATTACTGCGACACGAAAAACGCATGACTGAGGAAGTGTCCTCACACCGCTGGCCGGTCGAAAACATTCGGGTGATGTATCACCGCTGTTGTTATCAGCAACTCACAGTGGCTAGCTGCTTCAGGTGCGTTCAACCATCGAACACCACTGAACACCTTGGATACCTCGTACAATGACAGTAACTAATCATTAAGGAGTGAAGATTCCTAGAGAACGACCTTAGAAGGGCGCTGAGAAGAGTACCAAGGAAACTAGAGACATTCACGAAGAGAAAAAAAAAACAGGAGAGGAAAGAGAGAAAGGACAAGTCGAAGCATGCGTTAATAGCACCTAATTGTAGTGCAACTTGACGGCCCCCAACCACTATAAAACACTCATACTGGAACTCCGTCGTCACTGACACCGGATCCATGGACACTTCCGGAAGGCAAGGAAGAAACTTCGTGACGAGAATGGCAGAAAGGGATAGTTTTTCTTCGCAATAAAATATTCTAGATGAGACATTCTCACATTTGCAAAAGCATCCATGATTCATAGCTGCCATTCTCGTGCGAAATTGTCGACGGCTTCCAGAAAATATATTCATCCTGACGAGGGCAATTCATAGATGATAGGGACGTTCACGGAGCTGTCTACAAGGCAAAGTCTTGGGCTTTCCTTTTTACTCTTCCTAACACTTCCTTAGGGAACTACAGGGCCAGAAAAAATCTGTCTACGTGAAACCTCGTCTTTTATTGGACAAACATTTGAACCAATCATGACTCTGTTATTAGTGAGACCCGCCCAGAAATTTTAAAAGATACTTTTCGTTCTTTTTCTCCATGCCTAATGAGCTAGACACCTACTCTTCTACTTGATGTCATGCATGGGATAGTGCATCCGCCCTTCTGATAGATTAATTTCTGGATAAAACATATATCCATGGATCTATGTCACGAGCTGACGGCTGCATTTATCATGATTCATTTCGCAGCACGACGGCAACGGCGATAATCCTTAAATTAAAGGTATGGCTGCACAGCTGATTGATACAAGCATGAAATTTGGATTTTCCTTGTAATTAACTTGAATTCCAGACTTCATACCTATGGTTTAGCACTCGGCCGCGCTCACGTACATATAAAGAAGAGTCCCCGCTCATAAGGAAGTAAATTATGTTGTATTTTAAGTGGTCTAATCCAGAAAAAAAGCGATTCCACCCCCATCAAATTCTAGCCACGAAAGCCAAAGGCTACCTTCTGTAACAAAACAGTTTGCTGGCAATTTCAGTAGCTTGTTCCTTGGCGCAGAAAGCGATGCGAACGTGCACACTGCACGTGCAGTTTCTCGACGTGGTGGAATTAAGATTTAATAACGGGAAAAACATTTCAAATTCTGGCAGCAGCGGAATGTAAGCGGAAGGGCACGAATAACTAAGGCCTCCACCAGAGCCATAAAACACCAGGACCGACAAAATCGATACTTTAAGGATGTGCAAACTGAGTGGGCTAGTTTTAACAATCTTTTATGCCAGACAAAGCTGTCAAAGCAGGAAGTGCATCGGAAAATCCTGGAATATGGTTCCGCAAATTGGCAAAACGAGCATATATTACGCAGAATTAATGCGATTTGGCTGCATAGTAGCCAGAGTAGCCTCCGAGATAAGGCGGAACGACATGCGATAAAAATAATTTCTTATCAGTAAAAGTGCAGGATAGGTAAATAGAAGTTTCCAGAAACGAATAGTGGAACAATTGGTGCGGGTGTGTGTGAGTGTTGCTGATCGGAATGAGTGGTATGAGTGGAAAAACCCGTATGAAAAGTAATGATGGGCGAGGAGTTGAGGGCCTAGTTTAAAACGTGCAGCCGAAAAGCGCGGCCCATGCCGCATGTTGCACACCGCAGATCGCCACGGCCGCCGATACGACAGAATACATCAATTACGCTACACACTCACAACATCCTGGCTTAATTAAGCAAATAATATGAATTCCAGGAGGTTGTGCGAGCTCTTCCTGGGACGCTGAACTCACTATAGCCATAATCCCACCCAACCAGGGTGGTCCACAGCTTCCAGGAGCTATAGTAAGCTCGACATGATCCCTAGAAAGGGATAACGCATAGAAGAAAGAATTCAGAACTAAAACGCTCACATCTGTTCAGTTATCCAGAAAATAACCAGCAAATAGCAACCAATAGGCAAATTCAACTGAAGGACTGCAAAGGAAATGAGAAAATCCATGAGAAAAGAGAAAAGCCACGAGACATGCTAGCAAAAATGTCCAAGTTACATGGAACAAACGAGGTATGAATGAATAGACGTGCACGCACACCTGCATCCCGTTCAAAATGTCCAAGTGTGCGTTGAGACAGCTGTTCTGCTGCTGCTTGCTGACACGAATGGAGGAGGATCCACAAGCTAGGGACGGACGTTGGTGGTCGGCCGCACGAACACTATCATCGCATCCGGGACCGAGCAGAAATAGAAGGGATATCGGCTTTGGATGCGTTCGTAGCGTTTAGCATGAAGAGTAAAATGGTTAGGAGAGATTTAAAAAAAGGCGGAAGATAGCGTAGTTAAGTGGAATTTATTGGCAAGTTCAAGGTCAGCGAAAGGTATTGGCTGGTGAGGAAAAAGGAAAAAGAATAACTTCATGGATTTGTGGAGAAACAGTGGATAATATTTGTTTTTCTTGAGGAAATTCCAAGAGGAGAAAATCTTCAAATTGAAGGGAAAGTTAACAAATCAAAGCAGAAGGGTCTCCTAGTCCATACTCGGAACTCTAGCCAAGGATATCACAATTTCTAAAAATTCTATGATTGTTGCAAGGCCACCAACACGTTTTCTAACGGGCATTTCACCCACATGCATGCTGAACACGAGATATTCCACAGTACTACAACCCCAGAACTAGTATATGAACAGTAATACAGGTATCACAATAACAGCAGAAGGAAGCCTATGCAAATAAACACAGAATTCACGCCTTCTTATCCTATTCTTCCGACTTCTAAAACGATCGCTGTCTTTATCGATGGAAACCAATGCAGTAAACATGAGGCGAAGGACCTCACAATGCGGCAAACTAGGTGGTCTCGAGCGGATCAATACCGTAGAGGCACCCGGCTGACTCCCGCATTCTCTCTGCTTTGGCGTTGTAACATTTGTATTTTTACAAGGTTAACACCCTTGCATTGAAAGGGATCTTTGAGGAATTTAATCCAGAGAGGGATTTCGCAAGTGGATGTTTTGAAATTTTATTTCCAATATCATCTGTTAAAGCTTGATAGTTGTGAAAAATCTTCTTTATAGAACAAAAGCCAGAAAAAACCGTAGGAAGCGAAAGCTGGGGAATGTCGAACAGTGGAAAATGCGTTGAATACTCGCCTGTGAATTGCAGCCCACTTTCTTTAGGATTCAAAGAACTCTGAAGAATTGGCGGCCTGAACCTCCTCCACTTGATATATGAGAATAAAGAAACATTCTGTCTTCCAAAATAAAAACTTGTGAAGAACCCCTCCATGCCTTTTTAAGGGAGTTCTTTTTGAAAAAAAATTGGTCAGAGTGTTACCTGTTGAAAATCCAGGTGACTCTCTAGATACTCCTTTGTACCCCTCCAATTCCATCCACTTAAAGCGACTACTATGACAACCATCATCCGACTGTGATGTTGCACATGAAGAAAGCTCCTTTCTTCTTGTTTGAGCTTGAGCAGTACAGTTCATCCCAGAGAAGAGGGCTGCTTTGTGTTGGGATAAGTTCTCCAGAATTTTGCTATATTTCAAAAAAAATCACTTATATATGTACCTTATCGATGCAGTCGTGGTGCTACCGAGAAATAACGACAGCGAGCCGATGGCAATTAAAATGAAAAACGTAAATGTTAATAGGAAGGGACCAAGAGAGCACAGGAATCAGCCCGTAGTCACGGATTCTCATCCATTAATCAAGCATACGCAGGTATTTACCAACCATGAGTGAAAGTGAAAGGAAATTATATAATACGAACAGATTTCCCAGTACACCACGAGTTTAGAACTCAAAAGTCTACCAAAAATATTCAGTCCCCTAATTTTCCAGTGCTTTCAGAGATAGATGGGAGTGCGATGTGGTGTTAGACCCCCCTGCTTTGGATTTATCAATCCGACTAGCTTTTCGTCCTCTTCTGGCACTATTTCCTGGATGGAAGGCACTGCTCCAAAGGCGAAGAGGTCAAGAGTGTCATAGCAGAACTTCTGGACTAGGGGCAGCCAATATTTTAAGCGAGGTAAATCCATGAGTTACCCAATGGAAAAGAGATCAGTAGCCCTGATCGATACTATACCTAGAAACGAATAAGGTATCATTAGGCGTAATCAAAACCAAATATTCGATCTCGAATAAGTCTAAAATTCGAGTGTTCAAAAAAAAAAGAATGCAATACTGCTCTGAAGGACGTATAAAAACGATATAATATGCTGTTTCTTAGCTATTTAGACTTAGAATTACTACTTACTAATTTACTAATTAAACTAACTACATTAACCGTTCCTCATCAGCTCTAATTATAATTATGTATGACCAGAATGATTATGCTTTTTCAATTAAAATTATCCACCAATCTTTCTTCGCATAAATGGACTAAAAGTCCCGTTTTCGTGAATAAGTTTGAGCCCTAGTTGCTCTAGGATTAGCTATTTGTGCTCGGGATATGGGAGAAGAGTCTCGGAATGGATTTATTTCCCGGAGAAGGAGAACTATCTGCTGATCAGTAAACCTTACTAGTACTACCACGGTGAATGCGGATGAAGAAATTCTACTTATACGTCCGTATTTTGTTTCTATGGCGCAATGTAAGTGCAGGAATAAATAAATAAATAAGCCTAGTACATATTTTGAGCATTATAAATACGTTTTAACTACTGTTTCACGAATATAATCGTGAAATCATTGGCCAATGTAGTTCTCCGGCGCACTTCAACCGTGATAATCACGCACCAGTCGGTGCCCGGGTGCCAGGAGCCACTTCTCACCTCGTCGACTTGCTCAGCTTCGAAGCCGAACCAGGATTGGCCAGGTCCAAGGCACGTTCAACGTCTAATCGCTGCCACAACGTGGACAATTTGGTGCGAACAAATTTCGTGCCACCTCTCAATGACTACCTCACTATTTCTTTATTTCTATGACAACGGCGAAACCTTGCGCATTGCCCCCCATCTGTCGGCTATTGGGTGGGGGGTCATTTATTCCCTCTGGACACACCCCACTCGTATATGCCCCGTGATGTTCGGCCCAGTCGGGTTTTGCTTTTGGTGTTTTTCCTTCTGATATTTAGTTGCACGTGCAAAGTGCACGTTCGTAGGTATGCTGGAAAGAATTATAGACTTAACGATAACTTGATTACTTTGCCATTAATTTAATCTCTCTTGGAAAGCAAATTATTCCTACACACCAGGCCTACGTCGACCCCAACCATGTTTTCGTTAGTAAATACTAGTAAAATAAGCTCTACTGCAGTCAGAACTGGTCTAGAGCTTCATTTGAGGCTTCTATCCAAGGATAGGCAACTATGTACATTGCTCTTTGTTGCAGAATTCCTTGGAATGTACATTGCTTATTGATCCAGAATTCCTTGCAAACGACCGTCATGCTGAAGTAAAAACTCTGGATTTCTCGGATGAACTAGTATTTACAAGCTCAATTTTCGTGCTCCCATCGTGAGCGGATCCTAAGTCCTAACCTGGAAACGCTTCGGCTTATCCCTGCTTTATACCCTTGAGAGGCGTGGCCTGCACTTACAGTAATAGTAACGATTCTATTCCGGTGAAAGTACATATCCGGAGAGCAAGTTTCTCATGTTTCACACTTGCACTCTTCCTGAGAAGGGATTATTCTACTCTAAACATAAATTGTTTATAATACATCGCGTTTCTCTCGCGTTTTGTCTTTTTTTTTTGCTCCAAGAAGTCGCTCCTGCAATTGCTTCTAATCCTAATTTTTGTTTTCCTGGATAAGCTGGGGAAGAATGTCTATAATCTTATAAATTATATTCTTATACAGCCGTGAATATGCTCCAGGATACATTCCAGGCTGCTCTTTGATCGGAAGACTGCGTCCCGTTACCATGACATTGCATTGATTCACTCATAACACCTGTGCATGCAATCCACATAATCTCCGCCTATTTTATACTCTTCTGATCGCATCTGATTGGTCGAACGTAACATCACATAATTCAGAAGGATGCGTGAGATCGTACATATTCAAGCTGGGCAGTGCGGAAATCAGATAGGTGCCAAGGTGAGCCGCGTCTGCTTCCACATTTGTTTCCCCCACTAATCGCATGTTTTCTTGCACGTGAACATTCAGTTCTGGGAGGTGATCTCGGATGAGCATGGAATCGAGCCAACTGGTGTTTACAATGGGGACTCTGACTTGCAACTGGAAAGAATTAACGTCTATTATAATGAAGCAAGCGGTAGGAAGTCTTTCATTTTCTTTTCTTCTTTTTTTCCGGAAAACCACCAAAGATCCCATGTATTCAGGTGGGAAATACGTCCCACGAGCATGCCTTGTCGACCTAGAACCAGGAACAATGGACTCTGTTCGTGCTGGACCGTTTGGGCAGCTGTTTCGTCCAGACAATTTCGTTTTTGGTTAGTTTTTGCTTTAATATGTGCACGCACTGAGATTAAAGAAGTAGCAAAGAGTTGGAAACAGTTGTTTTTCTGGATTTTTCATGTTTAAAGCTCATATTTGCAGGTCAATCCGGCGCTGGCAACAACTGGGCAAAAGGTCACTATACCGAAGGAGCTGAGTTAGTGGATAATGTTCTGGATGTAGTTAGAAAGGAGGCAGAGAGCTGCGACTGTCTTCAGGTTCTCATTTTTAACGACATTGCTCCTAAAAAAAGTAAGTAAACAAATGATTTTAAACTTGTGCTAGATAGATGATTATCCTGCTTTTTCACCCTCTGCACCTATGGTTCTTGACCCCCTTCCATTACTTGGAAGCGTAGTTCTCTCGCCATGGATATATTCCTCTCCAGAGCTGCATAGCTCAATTCTATCTCAGACTGGCATAATTCGTTGACATGGCTAACTCAACAACGCTGGAAAAGCAAAATCGATTGTCGTTACCAGAGCAAAAACTGCTGCATATAGGTTAGGGGTGGAGGGAAGTGATCCAGAAATCTTTTGAAAGCGTTCATTTTTTCTTCATGGAAGCACAAATGTGGTACGGAGTCAGAACTGCTGTTGTAATCACTGCCGCTAAGCGGAAAAGTGAATCTCTTTAAAAAATCGGAGAAGAATTGAGTGAAAAACAACCAGTACTAGTAAATAGAGTAGTAAAAACGGAATAAAAATAGACGTGGAAGTTGAGAGAAATATAGTAAGTAGATGAGTGAATTGAAATAAGGGATAGAGTAGTAGCATGAGTAATAGGTTGTATGCACGATTACATAATTCAAATATATTTGACAAAATGATCGAGTATTGATTTTTACCCCCTTATAGTGAATGTTTAGGGCTTTCAAATGACGCACTCGCTTGGCGGTGGCACTGGCTCCGGAATGGGAACACTTCTGATCTCGAAAATCCGTGAAGAGTATCCTGACCGAATAATGAACACGTTCTCAGTGGTACCTAGCCCAAAGGTTTCTGATACGGTACGTTATTGGTACTCATTTTTGATAGGATTTTAGGACTCTTTGAAATTGAGAGCCCTGTTAACTGAAAAGCGAGAGAGACCACCCCCAATTCATAGCGAACAGTTCTTAATGGTAGAGAATAATGCTTTTTTTTTTATTTTTGTGATGTGTTGTAATCCGAATTTATTACCGTTTTTGCCAATTATAAGGGCTTTCGCTATCTCAAACCCTGCAGGTATCCGCTCACTTTTCGCATAGGTTTAAGGAAAATTCCTTGCACATGTGAGAGCAAAACCATGTCCGGTATGATGGCTGGGTTTCAGAAACAACTGTAGCCTGGAATCGACTAATTCTGGAATGTTTTCTACACTCCTGCTTCCACAATCATTGAAGTGTAGCAGCATTTCTTCACAAAACTAGGAAGAATTTGCAACCCCACTGGTCGTCTGCTCTTCAACACCAGTTCCTTTTATGTACCTCCTCTCTCTCTCCCTCTTTCTGTCTCTCTCTCTCTCTCTCTCTCTCTCTCTCGATTTGCCCACTCTTTCTTGCTCCGTTTTCCCTCTTTCTGAATATCAATGGCGAGTTCTATTTTCTCTAACTTTTACTTCATTCTCTTCCTACATCAAGTCCTATTCGTTAGTAATACAATGAAGAATTAAAAATGGGCGGGGTCTAGGCCGCACCCGAGATGACATCAATTTCCATTGCAATGGAGGTAGATTTTGGGCTAAGAACTCCTCCTGCTGGATCAACCCCGTACTGTCGCTGAACTCCAACCTTATGGAGATGTTTTTGATGTGATCCTGCGCCGCATCCTCAACAGCGCCATGTTTCCAAGACTTGAACTTGTGTTCCAAAGCACCATGACAAATGGTTCATGGTTGGTTGAATCAATTTTTAGGTGGTCGAACCATACAATGCCACTTTATCCGTCCATCAGCTGGTTGAGAACACTGACGAGACATTCTGCATTGACAATGAGGTGCGCTTTTTCTGGATATCCTACTGAGATTTCTGGTAGCTAGCTTCTTTAGGCGCTGTACGATATTTGCTTCCGTACGCTCAAACTAACGACACCTACATATGGAGATCTCAATCACTTAGTGTCGATGACGATGAGCGGTGTGACAACTTGTTTACGATTTCCTGGACAGGTATATTTCCCAGGATATCATTCAAGCTGTCTAGCCAACCTTATTTCTTATTTCAGCTCAATGCGGATTTGCGCAAATTAGCCGTAAATATGGTGCCGTTCCCTCGTCTGCACTTCTTCATGCCTGGTTTTGCTCCGCTCACATCGCGAGGTTCACAACAGTATCGGTGGGCAATTTTCTCGTCCTTATTTATTGCCACTATGGCATTGAGGAGGCGGAGGAGGAACTACTAAGGTCTTTCCATTCAACGGCGATAATAGCTGCCCGGGTAAAAAACCTTACGTAAGACTTCTCTGGAAACATTTTGCCGCTTTACTAACCATGGGCGACATTTATAGCTGTTACTCGCTCATCCATGAATAGTATTCAGGAGGTTTACAAGGATAGTTACAATGCTCATTAGGGGTCATTGGCCCAGTAACTAAGGAACAATCGAAAACTTCCACTTGCACAGGTACGCGATATCCTAGAATATCCTAGAATGTCCAATGAATACCCGAAAATCTGACTCCCCAATAGCCTCAATCTCTGGAATACTCCCAAACTTTCCAAGTAGATAACTTCTGTAGAAATTCTATGCACACACCGCGTGAACTCTGAGAAATTTCGGGAACTCGCATAGAAAACGAAAAGTCTAGCACTGAAACTTGTTCTAAAGCGTTTGAAGAATCCCAGGAGGTGTTCAGTAAAAATCATGTTAATGGATTTTGAGTTCCTAATGGGCTTGAACTGGAATATTCATCTATATTTATAATTTTATAATATAATTCATAATTTTAATACAGTGTTCAAAACATTATAATTTAGCTTATAATTTATTATTCGCAATAATATATAATACAAATATATGCAGTAACTGTTTGCGCAAATGTGGAACTTCTCTGGATTAATATGCTAATCCAAGCTTGGCTAGGCCATCTGACAGTGAAGGTAAGCGCTAGCAGCCTGGTCCTTGTCAACGATAGGTCAAAGAACGTGGACAACTATCTTTTGTACAGTTTCCAAAATTGTCTTCTTCGAAAAGAAAAACGCCTATAGATTTGCTGAACTCTATAGAAAGAGGTCTGTAGAATAAAAAAAATCGCTTCGAAAAAACACGTAAAGGACCACGAAATTCATGAAAGTTCTCAAAACCTTGAGAGTCTTAGCAGACCCGCCTCAGGAAAGAAAGAATGGCAGGCAATAGATGAAATATAAGTAGTCCGTACCTGCGCATACTCTCCGAAATTCCCTCAGTAGTCGATGCACTGTAGCTCGTACATCAGCTCATATATTTCCGGACTTGGTCTCAAGATTTCCAGTTCACATAAAAGTTATCTGTAACAAAATTTCAGATCGCTGACTGTACCGGAACTCACGCAGCAGATGTTTGACGCTAAAAACATGATGGCGGCATGTGATCCACGACATGGACGATATCTCACGGTAGCGGCCATGTTCAGAGGGAGGATGAGCATGAAGGTACTGGTCACATTAGATAGTATAATATACAGTAGATTAGAGTGAACAACTATTCTATTGTTGGGAGTGCAGAATCAAACTAGGAAAATGGGAATAAAACCGAATGACGCACAGACACAGCAAAATTTCAAATAAACTTTGAAAAATGAGGTAAGATACTCAAGCACACTTGCAGAATGACTGCAGCAAAGTCTAAAACGAGTGAGCTGCTGCCTTCCGCAGAGCTGCTGCACTCATTTCGCAGCTTTTCGGAAAGAAAGCAGCGGTACTACCCTTCCCGAGGTTTTTTCCAAGGAAAAACTAAATAAAACAAAATTTACGGGTCAGAAATGTGTAAAAAAAGTGGGCTAACGCTGAGCACGATAATTTTAACCGGTTTTTCCATCATCTTCGCCCATACTATTCAATTCTCTATTGCAGTAATTCCCATTTGTTTCTCAATGCTTCGTTTCCCAGGAAGTCGACGAACAAATGCTCAATGTCCAGAACAAAAACTCGTCCTACTTCGTCGAATGGATCCCGAACAACGTGAAAACAGCGGTGTGCGACATCCCTCCCAGAGGTGTGAAGGTATGGGTCACCTGCTGAGGACTTCATCCATATAAGCCACAATTTTCTCTTAAATTTAGATGGCTGCCACGTTTGTTGGCAACTCAACCGCTATCCAGGAGCTTTTCAAGAGAATCTCGGAACAGTTTACAGGTTTATCCAACAGTTTTACTCACTAGCACCACATTTGTCTACAGCTCGTGCTTTAGCCATGTTCCGTCGCAAAGCGTTCCTTCATTGGTATACCGGTGAAGGCATGGATGAAATGGAATTCACAGAAGCTGAGTCAAATATGAATGACTTGGTGTCTGAGTATCAGCAATATCAGGTTAGGAACTTGAGTTCATCTCTCTTTTCGTTCAAATTTTTGTTAGCATTAGTTTTGAATGAAATGGGGGAAGTGGGGTGAGGCGCTGCCCGTCATGCAAAGTGCCAAGTGCTCGAATCCTGCCTAGCAAACTGAGCTCTCCCTCTCATAATGGTCAGAATACTGGAAGCTTATCACCTTAAGGTAAAAATGACAGATATGAGGGAGCGCTAGCCTGGCAACCAGTACAAAGCCAAGCATTTATTTGAGACACTAGTAAGGAATCCCTCCCAACCCCCCTCCCCCCCCCCTCCAGCCCTCCCCACCACTACCCCACTTTCTGACCTGAACCAGATACCTTCTGGTTTTTTTCTTCTGCTCTAACGCAGTAAAAACTGAAGTGATTTCAAGAAGAAGTTGGAAGCGCTTTCTGAACTTCATTTTTCTCCACAAGAAACTCCGCTTACCAAGAAACTGAAGCTGTTTTTTTTTCTGAGAATGTTGAGTTTCTGAGGAAAAAACGACTATAAGCATCACAGTACTTCTTCGACTGAACGGAACTTCTTAACGAAAACTCCCATACAACACAGGAAGTAGACTAAATCAAATCAGAAAGAGTAATTTCTAAAAACTTATAGAATTACGGATCATTTAAAGGAAGCACCTAAAGAAATAGAGAAATATTCCACGACATTTCGAGATTTCGAACATGCTGAGCTCGATTATAAAGCTAAAAATGACCAAAACTAGTCAATTCGCGAGTTATGGATGCTCGTATACGTCCGAATACGACAGGACAACTTGCCCTGGAGCATCGATTGATCCAGAAAGTCGATAACGCTGCCCTTTTCCTCAGCAGTTTCCATTGTGCTTTCTGATTTTTGCTCCTATTGCTGCCTAATCACGCGGATGATGATTCAAAAAGAACTCAAAATGGACCACCTCATAATGCAGGACATTTCAGAACAATCCAGAAACACGAGTTTGATGGATAGTTTTTTTTGTGGCGAGAAAATAACTCAACAAAGAAGAAGAATGACAACCAGCAAGAAAAAAGTAGAGTTAACATTGTGCAGAGGCGCAAAATCTCGAGGGAATCATTTCTAAAGTGAAAAAATGGAGAACAGCAAAGCAAAACACTGTCTGCAAAAACTCTTTGCGTTCCAACTCGTCCAGGATGACGAAAATTGATCTACTGTGTGCTCTCGACAAAAACTCATTCCCCAAGCATGCTAAAATTCCTGGACGGGCATTTTTCTCGAAGCAATAAGTTCGATAGGACATTAATGTAACTCGAACAATATGATCTTAGTAATTACTGTAGAGTAAATGCACAAGCGAACTCGACCACCCACAGCGATCGTGGAATCTCTAAGATCATTTTCTTCTGTTTTTCCTCTCCATTTCTGATAAATTCCACTTTTTATGGATGTTATTCGAGGATTGAAGCAACGACCTTATGGCTTCACGTTACTTCATGTCACTTCTCACTAAAATTGAGAGAGTTTTTCTTGATAGGCAAGTTTGGATGAGCTAAACCCAGTTCAACAGGGTTTACTTAGCCTACAATAACATGACCATTGTTATGAAATTGCTTACATTTTGCTTATATTTATGGCATGCTCATGCTAGAAGTCTCGGAGATGTGCTGCATTTACGTGTTCAAGCTGAGGCGTGCTGTTATGTCAGGGTTTTGGTAATTATTGAGGAACTATCGTGCATTGCACGGAATTCCTTCATTAGTCCTTGGACCGCATTGGTGAAGTTAACCGACTTTACTGGATAATATAGAAAGGAATATGTATGGAGCAATGGGCGAATTCTTCGCGGATAAATTGGGAAGGGATAACCTTCCCGTCCCATGGGTACAGGCAGAGGACCAATGCATGGTCGTATCACTGATATAGATATTACCCAGCTACTACGCATGCCTAAACACATCAAGGGGTATGATATTATCCATTTTTCCAATTATGGATCTGGTCCCAGGAGTTTACAAGAACTCTGCCGTATTTTTAGCATGTTGGACATAAGCCAAATTAGCTAACGATGGAATGGCGTATAACATTTTTTTCAGGAAGCCACCGCTGACGATGAGGGCGAATTTGACGACCATGACCACGACGTTGAAGAGTGATCCAGAAAAGATCCATGCACATCACATCTTACCCCGTAAAACGTCGTTGTCCTGTGACAGCTGCCGTAACTTTTACTTCCATTATTGTTACTTACATAACTAGCATAATAACCAGTACTCTGGCCAATGCTTTGACCCATAGATATCATTTAATAAACATGCAGTGAATTAGAAGCCAAGACACTTTGTTGAAGAAATTTATCACAATTATAAAGTGTTTTGTATCTCGGTAAGACGTGAATTACTAGAACTTCTGAATACCTCATATGACACTGCGATAACTCTAAACAAACTAGGTGGGAGCGCCTTACGAGAGACGAGAAATGAAAGGAAAAGGCAACACATACACACACAAAAAATAGATAGAAAATGGTGAAAGACGAAAGTACACTAGCTTCTCCACTCAAATCATGTCATCATCGTTAACTACAAAATTAGCACAAATCAATAACCAAAGGAATAGAGGCAAGAAAAAGGCATAAATTACACAAAAAGTGCAATACAACAATGAAAAAAAAGACAAGAACATGTTATACATAAAAGATGATCCTACTACATCAACGAAACAGCAAGAACATAGGAGAACATCTCATTGATTTGTGAACTATACCGAGCCCCCGTACGAGGCTCGAATGCGTTCCGTATCAGTCTCACCCGCATCGTTTAGAAGCATATCGTGCAAGTCGTGCACATGCACGGCTCACTTTTCACACTCACTCTGCGGCGAGTGAATCGTGCACGACTCGCACGACTACCCACTGATATATGGCTAGCTTCATCTCTTCTGAAGTGGATATTCTCGCAATATGTGGACTGAAGCAGGGTGCGACGACGGCGGCGACAACGACGGCATCGTCGACGCCGACGTCGTCGGCGACGCTGAGCAGCGACGGCGGGTGAGACCGACGCGGTATCGCACGCCAGCGCGCTGCTGAAATCGCAAGCGATTCGCTTCACTAAGCCAGTGCACGACGATTCCGAGATGATATCGCTGCCAAATCGGGAAACAGCTGCGCGACTGCTTCGTCGATATGCGCACAGAAGCCGCGCAATGAGAAATCTCGGTCGAAACGAGCACGCTGAAACAAACAATCTCTGCATTTCTGGATGTCCTCGAAAGTTCCTGGATCAAAGCATAGTGAGGACTGTTGCCATCAGATCAACAGCGCATCGAACAGTAATTGTGCCATGGTGCTAAAAAAAGCACCAATCCATCAACTAGAACTACTTACCACCCGCATGCGCAGCGTCAGGCCGTTTTTCCTTTCTGAATTTGAGAATAAAAAGCAAAACGTAACTCGAAATGTGTCCTAACTCACTTTAGCACCTTATCAATCATTTTGGATCAAAGCTGAACTGTTTTTCCTGAGAAAATACCGGGAAAAACGGCTCTCTACACACTGTTTTACCGGGGCCTGATGGGCACGAGTTGTAAGTGTCCGATAATCCAACACGAAGCTCTAGCTTTGTCATAACTCCTTCAAATTCAAATTCTCAGACGAACAACGCGGGTTCGTTCGTTTTAGAAAAACAGCTCTCAGGAAAACCCTTCAGTTCCAGCAGGTCCCCTCACTTCATCTATGTCAGAACTGCGCAGACCACCCAGCATGAAGACTACCCGCATTGCCAAGATACCCAAGCAAACCCACTTGTTTCTCGTAGGTCTCGTCGCAATCCAAAGCAGGCCAGTCCTGCTTCTTGATGTGATGCACCATCGCCTCGGCCAGCAATTCCCCCGTCGGTTTCAAAATCTGGAAAAATAGACATCCATATGCATCTAGGTAGAACAAACGAATAATATATCCTTACCTTGCTGCCAGTTACGTCTTCTATAACAGTCTCTGCAGGCCCGCCACTGTCGCAAACGATCACAGGCCGACGTTGGTCCAGTGCCTGAGGCGAATTATACTTATTCGAGAGGAAATCGAATTTTTCGAGGGGTCAAAATGTAACCTCTATAGGAACAATGCCGAAATGCTCGTTGGGTGGGGTGTAGAGCGCGGAATCGCACTGACGATATAATTCGAACTTTTGACACTCTGAAGGGGAGGGAATAAAGTGGACCACGTCGGTAACGTCGAGATCCTGGAAATATTCCCATAAATTGTTAGTTTTTGATCACAACTCCATCATTGTTGACGCTACCTTTGTCATTTTCTGTAGCAATTCGTAGTATATCCGGCTTTCGGGAATATGTGGCATCACGGAGCCAGCTAACTGCACCAAGAATTTATACCCGCGTTTCTTCAGTAATGCTTAAACAGAGGATGTGTCTAACTTCGTGGGTGGTCTGAATAAATAAATGGTGATGCTTCTACTCACAGGCAGCTTCAACTATGATGTCGAGCCTTTTCTCTGGCCAAAATCTGTTCATCGACATGAAAACGTAGACGTCGTTCTGTGGGCGGTCCCGACGACTCATGGGTTTCTCGGCCTAAGAAGGTGAGAATCGCGACAGCTGTCATGTTATGTTCTCAATTCCATACCCACCGAAATAACGATAGAGTCGACGTCGCACGGCGGATAGACGACCCGAATTTTGCTTTTTTCGATGCGTGGCATGACACGACTAAACTGGGAGGCTGCAAAGAGATTAAAGGATAACAAGGTCAGTAACAAGGTCAGCACTGCTGCAAATGTTACCTGTAAAGTGACTATTAACCATAATCACGTCGGTTTGCTCGAAGAGATGCTCTTCGATGAGACCGATCAAGTTTGAATACCATCTACAAGTGATAGAAATCCAGAAAATAAAAGACAGTAGCATACAGTACTATATGACTACAGTATTACCTATACAAAAAGAATCTCGACGGTGTGACGAGTTGCTGAGGGAAATGGCAGTAGAACAACACCTTGCAGCTTGGATAACGCCACTTTATTAGGGGCACACAACTGGAACACTTATGGTAAACTCGGGAATCGGTCAATCAGCACATAAATGGCGTCTCGAAGCCTACCTCGCTGAATGATCCACAACGACGAGG